>JAABKJ010075445.1:220927189-221041229 GCA_011634705.1 Andricus grossulariae
AAAAAAACTTGAATACAGTTAAAAAATGATCGCTGCGTTTTTTAAATTGAATCCTTAAAGGATTTCTGGGCCACTGATTTCAAGTGTAATGTTAAAAATAAAAAATGTATGATTCAAAATGGTGGACGCCAACTTCGAAGTTTTATTGATTTTTTATAAAGTTTTGTCTTTAGGGGTTTTACGGGCCACTAGTTTGAAATACAAGTGTTAAAAAAATTAAAATTCAATATAGCAGATCCAAAATGGCGACCAAAAAATTGAAAATTTCATGGAATTTTCGTAAAATTATGACAACAGGAGTTTTTCGTGTCACAGATTTCCAATGGAAATTAAAAATTGAAAATTCAATATGTATGATCCAAAATGGCGGACGTCAACTTGGAAGTTTTACTGATTTTTAAATAAAATTCTGTCTATAGGGGTTTACGGGTCACTAACGTGAAATATAATTGTTGAAAAAATAAAAATTTTAAAATGGAGGATCCAAAATGGCGGGTTCCAACTTGAACATTTCATGGAATTTTTTTTTTAATTATATATACATACATTTTTTCGTGTTACTGATATCTAATGATGAATTCTGAATCAAAAAGGAAGTTTATTTTTAAATTGTGATTCAATTTGTTGCTTACTCCTCAAAAATTATTCATGATAAAATGGATGTCTTTTCCATTTAAATTAAAAAAATATAATAGTAGATTTTTTAGTTGAAAATTTTTATCTTCCAACCGAAAAAGATGACTTCTCTACCACGAGATGAATTTTTAATCTAAAAGGACGATTTTTTTATAGAAGAAAACGAATGTTTAACAAAACAGATAAATTTTTAACAATAATAAATTAATCCGATAATATAACAGTAGACATTTTAATTAAAAAAATTAACTTTCAACTAAAAAAGATGACTTATTTTCTAACAAAAGATGAATAATTACATTCCAAAAAGACGAATTTTCTATTGAAAAAGATGAATGTTCAACAAAAAAGTTGAGTTTTCGACCAAAAATATGAGTTTTTAACAGAATAGGTAAATTTTCAAAAAATAATTACATATTCAACCAAAATTTGAAGAGTGCAAATTTTTAGAATTACGCATTGTGAACTGAATGATTTTATAATAAAAAAAGTTAACAATTGAACATAGCATTCAAAGAAAAGGTTGAAATTGAACTTGTTTTGTAAAAAATTCATCTCTTGTGGTAGAAATTTCATCTTTTTTGGTAAAAATACTTTTTTTTTAAATTAATTAATTTTTCGACTGAATATTTACCTATTCAATTTTTGGTGAAAATTAACTATTTGGTTGAAAATTAACTTTTTGGTTGAAAATTAACTTTTTGGTTGCAAATTCAATTGTTTTGGATAAACTTAATCCCTTTTGGTAAAAATTTAATAATTTTTAGTAAAAAATGCAACTGTTCGATTGAAAATTATTCTTTTCACGTAAAAAATTCATATTTTTCAGTAAAAATTCGTTTTTTTTTTGGTTCAAATTAATTCATATTTTCGAGTTTAAAATTAAACTGATGGAAAATTCATCCTTTTGCCTAAAAAATTCAACAATTGTGTGGAGAAAAAAAAACTTTTTTGGTCGAGGATTCAGCTATTTGGCTCAAACAGGAGCCGCCGAGCCCGTGCGCGCAGTATTGCCGGCCACGACGCGGCAACGCGCCCGCAACCTGGAGCTACTGGCAGCTGGAGCCCGGGCTGTGGGTCAATCAGTGGCGTGAACCCTGTGTGGATGAGAAGTTGTTGCCGCATTTTGCAACGCTGCCGGCAAACGTCTACAAGGTCGAGGCCGACAAACAAATGATTGCCCTGTATTGGGGCGAAAAGGGCGAAGCAAGTGTGCTGAAAGACATCGATGCGCTGCTCAAGGCCCTGGCCTGACCCACACCTGTAGGAGCGAGCTTGCTCG
Source organism: Andricus grossulariae (assembly GCA_011634705.1). Lineage (NCBI taxonomy): Eukaryota > Metazoa > Arthropoda > Insecta > Hymenoptera > Cynipidae > Andricus > Andricus grossulariae. The sequence continues at coordinate 220,929,108 of JAABKJ010075445.1, forward strand.
CGAAAATCGCCAACGATAACGCGGATAATCAGGCTATACGCGGCGCTCTCCAGGTTTTCGCGAGCAAGCTCGCTCCTACAGAAAAACCGGCCAATAAAAAGCCCGACATCATCATCGGGCTGGAGCTGGCCAGGCAGGCCGGTAAATCTGTAGGTTGCCGCTAGCCTAGCCGTGTATTGCGTTCTGTACAGCTTTTTCCCACACCTTTTCTATTATTGATCCTGTGAATATTTGAATATTGGCGGGTGGCCAGCCTGTGGGCCGGGTTCTGAAATGACCGGAAAGTCGCGTTTTTCCTAGCCTTTGGAGCGATTGACAATTGCTCGGAATTGGATGAAGGTGGCGTACCCAAATCAAACGGGCGTATGAATTGAGCGTTTGCCTGTCAGACGACTCATACAAAACCCGACTATCGCACTGGCGGGTGTGCCTGGCGGATTGGCGTGAGCATTGATTCAACTGTCAATGTCAAACCAGAGACCAGCGTCCAGTGTGTACTGTTCAGCTTCCATATCGTGGAGATCAGTTGATGATTTACGAAGGTAAAGCCATCACGGTTAAGGCTCTTGAAAGTGGCATCGTCGAACTCAAATTCGACCTCAAGGGTGAGTCCGTCAACAAGTTCAACCGTCTAACCCTGAACGAACTGCGTCAGGCCGTAGACACCATCAAAGCAGATGCTTCGGTCAAGGGCGTGATCGTCTCCAGCGGCAAGGACGTGTTTATCGTTGTTCCAGCGTGTACTCAGCAAACCCGGCGCCCAGCTTTCAGCGGACGCTGGGAGCCCACCGGGTAAAGCGCTGCCGGCGTTTTCCGTGCTCTACGTGTACCAGCGCAAAGAGGTCGATGGCAGCCAGTGGGTACGCGTCGGCGCGGCCACTGATGGTCGCAGCGACGGTTGGCTGCCAGCCTCCCAGGTCAGCGACTGGAAACAAAGCCTGGTGCTCAAGTTCACCGAGCGCTCCGGCCGGGCTCCCGTGATGTTCCTGCGCCAGCCCGGTGAGGTGGAAAAACTGCTGGCCGACCCTGCCGCAGCGAAAAGCGCCTTGGCCAAGGCGCAGAACTACCGTGAAGACAACCAGCAAGTCCTGGCCCTGGAACCCACCGCCAGCGCGGTGCCGCAGAACCAGTTCTACCTGTTGCCGATCTTCGATTCCAAAGAGAGCTTCGACGACAACGGCCAGCCGGTGCAGTTGCTCAACGTGGCCTCCATCGACCCAGGCAGCCGCGCCGCTGCCAGACCGGCCAGCCCGACGCTCAGCGCGAATGCCGACGCATTCCGCACGGCGGTGGTGCTGGTGGTGGACACCACCGTGTCGATGCAGCCCTACATCGACCAGATTCGCGACGTGGTGCATGAGCTACAAACCCGCATTGCCGAGCGCGGCGAGTTGGACAGCGTCAGCTTCGGCATGGTCGGCTTTCGCAGCAGCATCCAGAAAACCCCGGGCCTTGAGTATGTCGCCAAGACCCTGATCAGCCTCGACCAAGGTCGCGACCCGCAGCGCTTTCTGGATATGGCGCGCCAGGTCAAAGCGTCGACGGTGTCCAGCCACTCGTTCAACGAAGATGCGTTTGCCGGGGTGATGCAGGCAGTGGACGGCATGGATTGGTCCGGCTACGGCGGGCGCATCATCCTGCTGGTTTCCGATGCCGGCGCGCTGCGCAAGAACGACCCGTTCGCCGCCACCCAGATGAACGAAGCCGAAGTGCGCCAGGCGGCCCTGGGTAAGCAGATCAAGATCTATGCGCTGCACCTGCGCACGTGTTTTTTATTTGTACATCTAACTGACGACCTCAGAGGGGTCGCTCCGTCTACCTTAGCCTGCTAGGGAGCCTGCCAAATGGCAGAAAGTGTTAGGATTATTTTGCATGCTCATCAAAGAAGGACGTCATTTAATCTGCGATAGGTACGTGTAAAACCTGATCGATACAATCTCAGAACATTGGTAACGACGAAACCCACCGAGATCCAAAAACACTCGGCGAAAGATGGCCGGATTCAAAGTACTGCACTGAGAATAAACACGGGTGTGAAACAATAGGCTTCATAGCTTGAGCGCCAAGGGCGGTACCACACCCACATTGCAAACTAACTATTCAACTTTTCGAGGCGTTGTTCAAGGAAGTGTACAACCAAACGGCAAGCATGTTCGTTGCAGATACTTTGTTCCTCACTGATAGTTCGGAAGACCAAATCTGTCAGATAAGACGTTTGTATCTGCCTCGGAGCGTATCCTTTATAGATATCACGTCGTGAGTGCGGCTCTGTGGCGTTGTTCTACATTCATTTTTTTACTTATGCACTATTCATTTCATATAATCGACATTGGTAATAAATAGGAAAGCAAAGTCATAAATGTATAACATTGCAGCATATCTAATCAATTCAGGGTCGAGAGAAAGTTATAAAGAAACAGGTAGCGAAATTTGTTCACGGAAAGGGTCACATTTCGAAAGGTTTCAAAAATTACACTTTAGTTCAAGGGTAATGGGTCTAAATATAACAAATAAATTATAACACGCCATGAGGTTAACAGCGAGTCAGACGCCGGAACTCCAAATGAGAGAATTAGATGTGACAAATTTCAAGAATAGACAAGAAAGTTGGTTTTCCATACAACCCTCGAGAGATATCAAGAGACGGAGGCATTAATACAGTCTCTCCGATAGGATGATTTTGACGGAGATGCCTGTCCACTGATGGACTTTATGGTCATCTAGCCCTGGGCTTATTCACACTCGTGATAAGAGATAACCCTCACAATAGATTCAAAGAAAAATTACCTGTTCATGTAGCGTTTTTTATGTTGTATGGAAAAGTGTGGTATGGTGTCAGTGCGGGGCACGGCGACTCTTGCAAATAATTCTCGTGTTTGTTCATTTTTATATTATTTTTTTTACGCTAAATAGCTTTCTTTGGTACTCAAGAAAACGATTTCATGTAAAAAAAACTAATATGAAACTCAAGAAACACGAGCATTATTTGCAGGAGTCACCATGCCCCGCACTGACACAATACCCCACTTTCCACTGAACAGTTTAATTAATTATTAGTCGATTCAATTTGTTCCAAATTTTGAATTAAATGAAGTTTGAATTTTAATTTTTTTGTAATAATCCTTGTATATGTATGTGATGCTGCTAAACAAGTATCTTAATTGAATTTTGAAAATTATATGTATAGATATTTTAATTTTTTCTGAATTATTTGTATAGGTTATTAATAAATTAAATGTATGGCAATGCAATTTCAGTTTTAAAAAAGAATATAATGTAAAAATTATTTGTATTTTTCAATGAAAATAATTGTTTAATGCTTGTTATGTTGTCAACTGATTATTTAATTATTAACACATTCTATTGAAATTTACATTGTCAGCAATTAGTGTAAAAGGTTATTAATAAATCAATTTTTCATAGATGAATGTTCAAACTAAAAAAACAAACATCTATTCCAATTATGTAATTCCTGTCATTGTTTGTGATGTTGTGAAATGATTATCTGAATTTAAGTTACAAAATTATATGTAAATATGTTTTAATTTTTTATCCAATTATTATGCAAGGATACTAATTAATCAAATTTTCAGAAATGAAAGTGAAAATTTAAAAAAAATGTAAAGTAAAAATTACTTGAATGCCTGGATGAAAATTATAGTTCAATGATTTTTATGTTGTGAACAGATTAATTAATTAAGAGCTGATTAATTTTTTTCACAATATTAAATTACATAAAGATTAAATTTTAATTTGCTTAAATTAAGTATGGTACATAAATTGATTATTTACTTTAAGGCTATGTAATTGAATATTAGCTATAATTTTTATAATAAAATTCTGTGAATTCCATGAATTCTGTGAATTCCATGAATTCTGTGAATTCCATGAATTCTGTGAATTCCATGAATTCTTTGAATTCCATGAATTGTGTGAATTCCATGAATTGTGTGAATTCCATGAATTCTGTGAATTCAATGAATTCGAGGGATTCATGGAATACACGGAATTCATGGAATTCAAGGAATACACGAAATTCACAGAATTCACGGAATGTATGAAATTAATAGAAATCATGGAATTAATGGGATTCATGGAATTCGTGGAATTCGCGGAATTCATGGAATTCATGGATTTCACAGAATTCATGGAACTCACGAAATTCATGGGATTCACGGAATGCATGTAATTCATAGAATTCCAGGAATTCACGAAATTTATGAAATTCACAGAATTCACGGAATTGATGGAATTGATAGAATTCACAGAATTCATGGAATTCACACAATTCACGCAATTCACAGAATTCACGGAATTCACGTAATTCGTAGAATTCACGTAACTTGTGGAATTCATGAAATTCGTGGAATTCACGTAATTCGTGGAATTCACGTAATTTACGGAATTCACGTAATTTACGGAATTCATGGAATTCGCGAAAGTCATAGAATTCACGTATTTTAAAGGGATTCATGGAATTCACGTAATTCATGGAATTCACGGAATTCACGGGATTCGCGGAATTCACGAAATCAATTAAATTCACAGAATTCACGGAATTTATGGAATTAATAGAATTCGCAGAATTGATGGAATTTACATAATTCATGGAATTCACATAATTCATGGAATTCACAGAACTCATGGAATTCAAAGAATTCATGGAATTCACAGAATTCATTGAATTCACATAATTCATTGAATTCACGGAATTCATTGAGTTCACAGAACTCATTGAATTCACAGAATCCATTGAATTCACAAAATTCATGGAATTCACGTAATTCGTGGAATTTACGTAATTTGTGGAATTCACGTAATTCGTGGAATTCACGTAATTCACGGAATTCACAGAATTCATGGTATTCACGTATGCGGCTTTCAGGCACGCCCAGGTATGTATAGGTCTCTCCAGTGTTAAGATGTCTAATAACACTTATATCCACAAGCCCAGGGTCCTTGGGAACGCCAACAATCTTTCCTTTCTTCAATTGAATTTTGGCACACTTATCCAATCCGAAGGCCATCCCAATCTCTCCTGTGTACTTCTTGACGATATTCATATATATATAATTAAAAAAAAAGGTTACACAACCATCGCAGGGCCCAACTGGGAGAAACTGCCATCTATGAAGATGACACCGGCTCCCAGTAGAACCGCGGTAAACCATATCTATGGCCGCGTCTCACGACGATGAGATGGGTATATAAATAACATTTTGCACAGTAATACAAGAATCCGAATTTGAGTCATCAAAGTCGGTTGATTTTCAGATGTAACCAAAAGAATCATTCGCCGGTTGAAAGTCAACCGCTTTATGCACGTAAAATGAAATTTTTCGCTTAATTTAAGACACAAAGATTTTTCATATCCCATTAACATAATATTTTTAGAGTCGAGAACATGACCTACGAATAAAATACGATAAAAATTATAAAAGTAAGGTAAGGAAATGTATTTCCCGTAAACACTTAAACTTTTATTTCCCTACTTGACAATGTGTTCCTTGGAATTTGCCTCAGGTTTGATTCATGAAAAACTGTTCACAAACAAGGCATCACAGAAAAAACTAAGGGTTCATTTAAGTTGCGGTTCAAGTAAAAGTTGGTATCATTTAGAACTGAGACTTCAATAAAAATTTTCTTAAGGTTTCCTTTTTAGTTTATTGATATCCGATAGATGGCTATTTATATTTTCAACTGCGCATGTGCCAAAAAGCACCGGCCTATTTGAAATCAATAAAGAATATGAATAATCATACAGATAAATATTAACAAATCTTTTTTATTCTTTTTAAAAACAAATTGAATATATTAAATAAATTAATATATATTATATAATTTTAAATAGTACCGCGCTTTTTTGGTACATGCGCAGTTGAAAACGTCGGATTTTCAACATAACCTTACAAAAATATGCCACAGCACTTGCGAGATGGATGCAGAAAGCTGTCATCCTTGGGTCGCTTCGTGTCCTCAAAACACATGAGGGTTTCGGCGACCTATCGCCGTGATTTCGTCGTGTCCTGTGACCACCCATCTCAGGGTTGTGAGACGTAGCCATGAGTGGGACTTACCGCGGTCCTACTGCGAGCCGGTGTCATTTTTTAGATAGCAGTTGCTCCCAGTGGGACCCTGCGGTGTTTGTTGACCTTATTTTTTGATTTTATATATATATATAGTTAAAAGTTTGTCATAAGGACAACCGCAGGATTTCGCCGGGAGCTTGTGCTAATCTTAAAAATTGCACCCGCTCCCAGCGAAATCGCGGTAAAATTTCACCTGTAACCACGTTTCACAACCGTGAGTTGGGTGGCCAGTCTGCGACGAATTCAATACGATGATCCGGCAAAAGTCTCGTGTACCCTAAGGGCACGAAGTGACCCAAGGACGACCGCCTTCTGCATTTTACCCGCAAGTATATCAGCATTTTCTTGACACGCAGGGATGCTTTTCAGGCTATTAACCAGTGAAACCTTGGCAACTTCAAGAGCGCCGCTGATCAGAACGATTAGCTTAACAGAATATTCTGAATATAACCATCGCAACTCCCTTATAAGGTCGTCATGCCTCTCTTTCTTTTAATTCTCCTTGGCTATGATGTTTTTGTCAGCTGGTGACTCTATTCCTCTGGGAGCTTTCAGCAGAGCGGTATTTGGGCTGATGCTGTAAGAGTGACAGAGATGGTAATGAAGCTCACTCAGTGCCGCATTGCGCCTTTGGATGTAGGTCGTTCCCGCATAAGTTGGACAACTAGATAGTACTTGTCCTAGATGCTCGGGGTGTGCATGACACGCTGTGCAGCTATCATCAGGAATGTCTTGGCTCAAAATGTGGCGACGGTATGCTAGAGTGGAAATGACACCGTATTGACATGCCAAAATGAAACCCTCCGTGCCCGACTTCAATCCGGGTGATTTAAGGAAAGCAAATGTTAGCTCATACTTTGTCGCCAAACTTTTCTGTCCTGGCATACTACTCTAGCTTCCTGCACGTCCATGCATTTTTTCATGCAAGCTCTCCTGTTTCTATGGCTTCTTATGTCTCTTTGAATTAATGTCTCATTCATTATAATTTCCTATAACCTCGTAACATTTTTTAAACCTATTTCTGATCAACTTACACTTCATGAAAGATATTAAATGCTGTAAAATAATAAAAATTTTCAAAGAAAAAGCCCTTAAATAAAACTATTTGCCACTTTTTTCAGTACCAGAGTAGGGTCTATATACCGTAACGAACTCTACAGTGAAAAGAAAAACGATTTATGTCTACATGTCTTTAATAATTGTTTCACAGAAAGAAATATAACAATTTTTCGACTTACCCGTGTACATTGTCTCCGTAAAAGTTAAATTCTACAGTAAAAAAAATCCCAAATCGAGTCCCAAATACTAGACTGGTCCACTGCGTGACGCTGAATTTCATATATACTGGAGGCTTAAGCCTTTTTTTATGTGTGCAGCTGTCAAACTTTTTCTGAGCATTTTTTTCGACATGATTAGTTTTTTATACATTTGCACCATAATTAACACACATACAATAAAACATTGCATCTTAACCCACTGACTACTACACTAAGAGTTCAGGTTAATGCACAGGAAGATGTGGCCCATTTAGCCCCAGAACAGTGGCTCATTCCGCCCCATATGACATTTGCCAGTAAAATCCAAATTTCACCGATTTGTGTTTTATAATTATATAAAAATCTGTTGAAAACTTAAGGTTTAATAAATGAGCTATCTAAATTAGCACTGGAAAAACATCTAATATGTGATTTTGTGCGATTCTTGGACTTTCTACACAAATGCAAAATAGTAGAATACAGGTCTTAAAATGTTCATTTTCGTTTTTTTCAAATTTATTCAACATTGGGCAAAAAATGTTCAAAAAGAATTTTGATTACGTTCTTCCTAATATTAGTGCAAAGAACAGTTACAAAATAAATGATAGATTGCGAGAAAATTGAGTGGCTCATCTTGTAGAGACTTTTTGGAGAGAGGTATACAAGATCCCGAAAACACTAAAGTTGAAAGAAGATACTGACAATATCATCCGTTTCAAGGAATTTTGCGACAACCTCATAAAATCTGAGAAGAATGTCCATCCATCACTGCCGAAGAGTTGAGAAAAGCACTTAGAGGCACGAAGAACTTTTCCCGTGCTGGACCAGATTGTATCAAGAACTTCTGGTGGAAGAAGTTCACTTCCACAAACCAACAGTTGGCCCGGATATTCACCTCATATTTAAAGACGGAGACGCCCATTCCGCAGTGGCTGGTGTGAGGACCCACTATACTTCTACCAAAAAAAGTCAATTTTACCATCCCAGAGAATTACAGGCCAATAACTTGTTTGAACAGACTGTATAAGATCTTCACAGCTGTCCTAAACAACAAGATTGTTCAGCGAATTGGGCCTGTGTGGCGTGAGATGTACGAACAACGTGGCTCGAAAAAAGGTGTAGCAGGCTGTCGCGGGAACCTGCTAATTGACAGGTGTGTCTCTAAAGACGCTGCAGCCCATCAACGCGCTCTGTCAATGGCCTGGATTGACTACCACAAAGCTTTCAATTCAACCTCTCATAGACTTATTATCTGTCTGTTGGAAAGCTTGAAGATACATCCACACATAGTGAGGTGCATAGAGAGATTGATCCCTCTTCGGAAAACTAGATTTACTATATCATCTGGAAATTATCGTGTGACAACGAACAACGTCACCTTCCAGAAAGGCGTCTTTCAGTTTGGGGTGGTTCAATGGACGAATAACGAACTTAAGGCCCTTGATGTCACCACATGTAAGACCATGCATATGCGTAAAAGCTTGCATATCAATTCGTCAGTTCCGGGATAATACATTTCATGCCGTCAAGGCGGACGCGGACTTCTGCATCTCCAGTTTCTTCATAACCGAATTATTTTGAGTACAGCTTACATTGTTGCAAATGGAAAAGATCCTCTCCTAAAAATGTTCAGGAATCACGAGATGGTTGGCAAAGGAGCGTTCCTTTACAAAACAGCAGTAGACCTCTCAGTCCCAAAAACTGTACTTAAAAAGTACGATACACCCTTAACACCGGAAATTTTAGACCCTATTGAAACAAGAAACAAGGTCTTTCAAAAAAACTACAAAAATAAAAACCCTATACTCAAAAACGTAATCAATCACCTTCGTAAAACAATAGAAAAAAAATTTCAGAAAACTCTTGTAATAATTGGAACGACGTAGTCTTAAAACTCCAAATTAAAGATAATTCAATCTGGCGTATGACGAAAGACCTCACTAAACCCCAAGCGACCATTCCTCCACTTAAAAAACCAGATCTCAATTTCATACTTAATGACAGTGACAAGGCAAATCTTCTAGCAAAAAATTATGAAACACACTTCTCCCCTCACGATTCCCCTTCAGATCCAGCCCATATTACTATTTGTGAAAAGAAAGTTGGAGACTTCCTAAAAAGCCCTTGTCAACAAAAAATGAGGCAAACAAACCCTAGGGGGAAATTTCCAAGTGTATCAAAACTACTAAGAACAACAAGGTTCCAGGACCTGACTCTATCTCTGACTCGATTCTGAAATAATTACCAGAATCATGCCTTATCGTTTTAGCCATTATCTTTAATGCCTGCTTTAACAACAATTACTTTCCAAACTCTTGGAAAACAGCTCACATCCTAGCCTTCCTAAAGGCAGGAAAAGACCCGTATCATCTCAATAGCTATCGACCCATTAGCATACTAAACACAATGAGCAAAATTTTTGAAAAGATAATGCTCATTAGGATAAATAGACACATCGAGAAAGATAGCATCCTTAGACCAGAGCAGTTTGGCTTCAGAAAAGAACATTCCGCACAACACATGATACATAAACTCGTAGAAAATGTAACCCATAATTTCAATTGCAAAAGGAACACAGGAGCTGTCTTCCTCGATGTGGAAAAAGCATTTGATAGCGTATGGCACACAGGACTACTAAAGAAACTAATCAATTATAAATTTCCAGGTAAACTCATTCGCATATTGCACTCTTATCTCTCTAACAGAAAACTACAAACTATATTGTTATCGAATAAATTGTGTTACTTATAGCACGTTTAAAGTGCTAAAAATAAAAGTCGAGATACTATATCGTTTAAAGTTAGAAATATATTTTTAATCTTTCTAACCTCAAAATAACAACTTTATACCAGATTGGTACAAAGTCATGTTAAATTTCATTTGTATACAAGAAAAAAAAGTTAAATGTTTCGAAAAACAGCCACAATGTTCCAAAATCTTACTAATAAAAATCTTGTAAAATATTTTTAAAAAACTGTAGCATAAGGCAGGTTAAAACTAATAAAATTTAATTTTAGATGTAAAGTTCAGTTTAAGATGCAACAATATTACAAAAATGATTGTCTGAATATTTAGGTGAAATTTTTTTGCATAAAAAATGAGAGAAAATGAAAACTATTGATGATTATACTATTAAAAACACTCTCACTACATTCTCAAAAAAAATCCCGATAAATCGCGTATAACTTTATTCCAAAAACAGGGTTATTTTTAAAATCTCTCAAACTAGCTCATTTTAATTTAATTATAATACTTCTGTAAAAAACGGTTTTTATTCATAATCTAATGATGATAAATTTCATGTGGGGTTAAAAAACCCCGAAATATTTCAACTTTAATTTTTGATTTTCTAAATAACAGTACAATAAACAGTGAAATTCAGTCTTTTCGTTGCAAATTAGCTAGCATTTGTTTGGTTAAAAAAGTCCGATTCGCTTTTCAGCTATTAAAGATAAACTGTTTTGGTAGTAAACTTAAAGGGCGGGTTTCGCCCCCTCAATATACAAATTAGTACCAAAAATGCTGTTAAGAAGGATTCAAAAAAATATTTCTTTGCTTTTTGGAGCTTACGTGCCGTATTATTGATATTTTTTAGGAAAAATGCCTTATCTATCATATAACCTAGAACCAATTTTAAATGCGTAAGAGTCTTGCCTGCAAAATATTTGTCAGAGATATATCAATCCATTTACTATTTATACATTATTGTGTTCTCTAAATTTCCTACTTTAGAATGATATAATTTATATATACACATATAATATACATAACATATTATTATACGATTATACATACATTAGGTCGAGCCTATCACATAGGTGTGATATCATGATATCATGGGCCTTCTCTAAGTAACAATATTACCCACACCAATAAAAATATACATAATCATCGTTTTCTTCTAGAAAAACGATCATTTCCTCTTTCTCGTCGACATGGTTCTGCTGGCGCTGGAATCTGAAAATTTGTCATATTACAACATTAATATCTGGTGCAACCATGTAACGGGCATTTGAAAAATTACATAAAGTTGTTTTGGTATTCTTTCACTCCATACAGAATAAAAAATGGAGTTTGATTTTGAAAAAAAAATTATGTCAAATGTACTAAAAAAAAATGAAAACAAAATTGGCTTATCTCAAACGTAATTAATTATTTTGTCCAGAGTTTTGCGGTGTTGGATATAACCGCGTGAAGTTTATAAAGATATTCAATTGACTGTGTCTAGGTTCACCGGAATTCGGGGAGCGTAGAAAAAATATTTTCGGTGTGTCCACGGAACCTGGAAAGGGCAGCTAGATTCATCGAAATTCGGTGGGCTGGACCAAATATATTCAGTATCGTCAGACACTTTGTATTTTATTTTTTCAATAAATAATACTTTTGAATAATACTAATTTAGACACGATTTCGACTCGCAAAATAAATTTCGCGCATGAAGGTCGTAGTGAGACGTACAATTCAAACAATGAATAATCAAAACAATAAATAAGCCTCGAAATGTCCTGAAACTTTGATTGACGAAAGGCATGCACACGGCTGAGTTAAAGGTTAAGTTTCAGGCGATGAATGGAGACTGGGTGTTTGGAATGCTACATGAGTGAATGATCTTAAGGTAAGAGGATTACGCGAAACTATGCACGTAAGGAAGCTAGATATTTTATGTGTACCTGAAACGAAGAGAAAGAGATGCGACAGTAGAGACATAGAAAATGGGGTTTGAAAGGCGGATTTGAATTATTGTCAGGAGTAGATAGTGAATCACACGGTAGTCAAGGGGGAGTTGACGAGTTCCAACTACGGAGGAGAGCAGGAGCTCGAAAATACTCGCCAACAGGAGTTGGTGGATCGTATCAAGGTCTTACAAATATCTATAAAATGACGTTTCGTACATTAAGATTTGTTCATTTGTTTACTTGGACAAAAATAAAAACCGCCCGAAATTTCCTGTTTTTAAATATGCGATTAATATTGCAATAACTAATTAACAAGTTTTAAAATTTCAGAAAATATGTCCCTTACCACCCTTAAAAAAAAACTTCAGCCCGAAATAATAATTAGTTTTCATAAAAACTCAGTTGTTATTAAAAATTGGACTATTTTTCAACGTAATTTCTACAGATTTGGCCGATGGGATCTCAACAAAAAGTGGGTTATTGTCCTCTATAGGAGTTGTGCTATCAAATAAACTTGGCGGCAAAATGATTTTCATTATTAAATTCTATAAAAATGGCTACAAAATGAGAGTATGTTTTTTCGTCATAAACAAATAGAATAACTTTCTCAATTTTTACTCAATGGAATCGAGATGAAATTCATTTTATATGTACAGAATGACAGTTGTAATATTTGTTATTAAATTTCCAAGGTTATACATTATTATTTTGTTGTTGATTATTGTGACTGATTATGGAAGAAGGATTGACGTGGTCTATGGCGGCTGAGTGGGGGATACCGCTGCTGCCGCACAGTGTCGAAAAGTGGAAAAATTTCTAGCCACGCGGCATTTTTGATATCGCCTTGGAACTTTTTTTATTCTCTTCTATACGTTTTATATTTAGACGCCTCGGTGCGGAAATTCGGAATTCCATCGAAGTTTTTTTTATACCAGTGCAAAGTCATGTGTCTCCATGAATATGCAGGCGCATGGCTCACCGCCCAAATAAATGCAATATAAACATATGTAAACACACACACGCACATATATCGATGGGTCCTAAAAGAAAGTACGCAACTCATGGTGACGGATAGAATCTACGTAACTCGCGCTGACAAATAGAATCTACGCAACTCGTAGGGATGGATAGAAAATACGCTTTACTACGACAAACCATGTTTTAAGAGGAAGAGCCTGAGTTTGGCCCGGACGCGGCGCACTGCTGTTCCCAACTCCGTGTTTGCGCTGGCAATACATGTTTTAATAGGAAAAGCGAGACTCTGGCCCAACAAAGGTGCATCACTGGGCCCAGTGTGACTTTTACTACGGCAAGCCATGTTTTAAGAGGAGGATCTAGAGTTTGGCCCGGACTCGGCGGACTGCTGTTCCCAGCTTCGTCTTTGATCTGGCAATACATGTTTCAAAAAAAAAGCCAGAGTCTGGCCCAAAAAAGGCGCATCACTGGGCTCAGTGTGACTTTTACTACGGCAAATCATGTTGTAAGATGAAGAGCGAGAGTTTGGCCCGGACGGGGCGCACTGCTGTTTCCAACTTCGTCTTCAATCTGGCAATACATGTTCTCATAGGAAAAGCCAGCGTCTGGCCCATTAAAGGTGCACCACTGGACTCAGTGTGACTTTTACTAGGGCAAACCATGTTTTAAGAGGAAGAATCAGAGTTTGGCCTAGACTCGGTGCACTGCTGTTCCACACTTCGTCTTTACATTTGCTGAACATGTTTCAATAGGGAAAGCCGGATTCTGTCCCAGCAAAGGCGCATCACTGGGCCCAGTGTGACTTTTACAACGGAAAACCATGTTTTAAGAGGAAGAGCCCGAGTTTGGCCCGGACTCGGCGCACTGCTGTTCCCAACTTCGTCTTAAATCCGGCAATACATGTTTTAATAGGAAAAGCCAGCGTCTGGCCCAACAAATGCGCATCACTGGGCACAGTGTGACTTTTACTACGGCAAATCATGTTTTAAGATGAAGAGCCAGAGTTTTGCCCGGACTCGGCGCCCTGCTGTTTCTAACTTCGTCTTCAACCTGGCAATGCATGTTTTAATAGGAAAAGCCAGCGTCTGGTCCAAGAAAGGTGCATCACTGGGCCCAGTGTGACCTTTACTACGACAAACCATGTTTTAAGAGGAAGAGCCTGAGTTTGGCCCGGACGCGGCGCACTGCTGTTCCCAACTCCCCTATCACAAGGACAATTACTTGTACCGAATATTTTGGGTACAGTCGTTGCAGCTCCCTTTTAAGATCTTGATACCTCTCCTCCTTTTCTTTCTCCTTGGCAGTGATGTTGTATTCGGATGGAGCCGAGAATTAGTTCGTTTCTCGAAGTTTTGGAGAAAAATGTCAGGCCTCGGGTGTGCAACGGAGACTCTTGTCCGAAAATCGTAATTCCACAAAATTTGGCACTTCTCGTTTTGGACAATTAACTCTATCTCCGTTGGAGCGTTCGGCAGGGCAGGGTCGCGGCCAACACCGAAAGAGTGACAAAGATGGTAATGAAGCACTCTTAGGGCCGCATTATGTCTGTAGATATACATGGTTCCTGCGTGGGTGGGACACCCCTATAGCATGTGTTCTAGGTACTCCGCGTGTGCATGACACTCTCTGCACCTATCACTGGGAACTTATTGACATAAAATGCGGTCACGGTATGCTAAGGTGGAAATGACACTTTCCTGGCATGCGAAAATAAAATCCTCTGTACCTGAAGTAAGCCCTGATGATCTGAGGAAAGCAAAAGTTTGCTCCTTCGGCAAGGACTGTTTTTCTGCATTCATGTAAAAAGTTCCGTGCATTTTCTTGTCGAGTAGCTCTTGATGGAATTTTTTAACTTCTGCTTTCTTCACTTCGGCTTTCAGGAGTGAAGCATCTAGATGGAGGTATGTACTTTCCTCACTTCTGATGTTAAAATTCAGGCCAAGGGTCTCGACCACTTGCTCCGCGCCTTTGTAAAGGAACGCTCCTTCACTAATTATCTCGTGGTTCCTGACCATTTTTAGGAGAAGATTTCTGCCATTGGCAACGCTATAAGCTGTACTTAGAACAATTCGGTTATGAACACCCTGGAGATTCAGAAGTCCGCGTCCGCCTTGACGGCGCGAAATGTATAATCGCGGAACTGACGAATTGATATGCAACCTTTTATGCATATGCATGATCTTACGTGTAGTGACATCAAGGGCCTTAAGTTCATTCTTCGTCCATTGAACCACCCCTTAGGGTTGTAAGTCCATGAAACGTTTCATTGAAACATTGAAAGTTTCATGAAACAATGAAACGTTTCATGGGACCAGAGTTTCTGAAACGTTTGAAAGTTTCACAAACATGTATGCGCTTGCGCACTTATGTCAGGTTGAGGTTAGGTAATATAATGGCGTTCTTCAATGGAATAATCGTGCTGAAACATGAAAGCTTGATAATACGAACAAATACGAGTACAGGCGCGATTACCGAGAACCGGATTACCGGGTTACCGGGTAAGATTTGAAAGATGATTCGTCACAAGCACTGTGTACACAAGTACTTTACGCAGAACGTTAGTGAAGGACGTGTTTTAAAAGTTAAATGCAAATTTTACACGTGAACGAATCTAAGAAATATGACGAGAATGATTCTTCATATAAAATATTTATGCAAAAAGTACCCCGCATTAGTTAAACAAGAAATGAGTACAGAAACGTGTACTCCTAATCCTGATCCAGCTGATCTTTCATATGCAAATATGTATTTCTGTATCAAATATTTAGTTGAAATATTAAGAGATATAGCGCTGATAAAAATTAAAGCATGTTTTTGAAAGAAAACAATTTATGAAAGTAAACTTGATAGTTTATTGAAATAGCAGGATGTTATTTTATTTATTTTCATTCGAAGTTTCTACATTCCGAATGAAATCGTTTCAAAAATGAAACATTCTAAAAACTGAATATGAATTAAATACGACATTTTTTTCATTTTATTGAAATCAATTTTCAAATTTTTTGAATAAAATATTGCAAAAATTACATGTTATTAACAATTAACACGCGATTTATTTATTTCAATTAGTTCAAACGATTTGCTTTGAAACACAAAGGATACTATTAAATGTTTGTATTTAATACCTAATAGTATTTTTTATATTTTGAATTTTCCCACTCTAATTTTTGAAACTTTGGAGATTTTGAAACATTTCCAAAGTTTCATGAAACTTTTCATTTGGTCAAAGTTTCATGAAACTTTTCATTTGGTCAAAGTTTCATGAAACTTTACTTTTAATTATATATAATAAAATTTTAGATGAATGATGATTTTCGATTCACAATTAAAAAAAAAATTGACAATTGACATATCACATAAGATCTAACCTCCAATGATTTCAACATGTGCGAATTTTCGAAACTGACAACTCAGCATCAATTTGGCTCAATCTTGGCAACCAACAATCGAAAAACCTATCCTCATTCTCACTGAATTAGACAACCCGTTTCTGCAAGAACTTCGTAAAAAAAAGCAACTGATAACTGAATTAAAATAACGAATTATCGGTATAGATTTGAGCAGTTATCACTTTGTAAATTCCAATAGATTGAAAATGAAAATATTTACACGGAGCTACGTAAAAAGTGTTTGTAAAATTGTGTTTGTCAAAAGGTTTTGGAGAATTTTATTTGACTTCTTTTTCAGAGGTATTAATTCGAAAAGGGCAGACATGAAGTAAAAAATTTGATCAATTTACCAGTTATTGACATTTTTAAGCGAATAAAAGGTATTAATTTTGCTACCTTAGTTCACACGGACGATCATTTTATTTCGGTACGAAAATTAGTTTCACTCCTACAGTGATAATTGCGAACTATCATAAGAAGCAGAAGAGTCTCTAATTTTGTTAACTGTGTCAGTATTCTATTGTTAAATCCCATGACAATGAAACCTGATCTCTACTGAGTTTACAGAAATATTAACGAAGAAGTTATTCCGCTTTGGCATGCTGTTCTGGCACCAGAGTTTGGTATAACAGATCCTGGCCCAGCCTGGTCATGACATACACCCGACAAAATTGAAATAACGTAAAATGGTACTAAATATATATAATTAAAAAATAAAGTTAACAACAACCGCAGGGTCTCACTGGGAGCAACTGCCATCTAAAAGATGACATCGGCTCTCAGTAGGACCACACAGACAGGACACGACGTAATCACAACGACAGGCCGGCGAAACCCTCGTGCGTTTTGAGGACACGAAGCGACCCAAGAATGACAGCTTTCTGCATCCATCTCGCAAGTGCTGTGGCATATTTTTGGCATCCAGTTCAGCCAGATCTTTGGGCTTGAGAGAAACCTGAATGTTGATGTTTCTCCGGGTCCTGAAGCATCGCTCTTCTTCCATTGGATGCCTGCTCATGGTAGGTCTCAGTGTGGCCTCTCTTTCTCTGTTGCCGGCTTGTTCTGGCTGCGGTTAAGTAGGCGCTCCGCTTGTATAACCCCTTTTCCGGAGTTCCTCGGCACGGTTTCGCAGACGTTTATGCGAAAAATACGAGAGCTCTGGGTGTATCACGCACCACAGAGTATGCAGTCGCACCATGTAACCTTTTTGTTCAGAAGACATACTGTTATCATAGCACTCCAGCAGGTCGTCCCTGAGTCGATCCGTCCACATAAAAGTAATGAGATTCCACCGGTCAATCGCATTGACTCCGTCTTGATTGGCACCCCAAACTCTAGGATAGTTGGCATTGTTGTCCGACCCATTGTCGGGAGCCCTGCGCGTTCGATTGTTTTGAGCCGCACTTACAACAAATATATTTGGTGTTATCCTCGTTGTTCCCATGAGCAGCAAGGGAAAAGGGTTCGTTCATCCTTGTGGAGCAATATACATACACACACACCCACACACACAACGTGTCCCAGCATCAACTGTCCGGACTTACATAGCTGTATAGAAATAAAATAAATTGAAAATTCCTTTTCCAAAAATCATTTGAAGTTTTAGTTTTTGAGTTATACAATATGTAAGCTAGACCAATCAGGAGCGCCATATAAGCAATAGCGTGTGCGTGAGCGAGATTCCAACGCAGTGTTATTGAAGCGAGCGCAGAGGTGGTGTTAGCGACGGGAGAACACTACGTTGGACTCTCGTTCACGCACACACGACTGTTTATACGGCGCTCCTGATTGGTCCAGCTTAAATATTTTATAACTCAAAAACTAAATTTTCGATTTTTTTTTTATTTTTACACAGCTATATAAATATGAAAGCTATATGAAAAAAAAAATGACATCGGCTCCCAGTAGGACCGCGGTAAATCCCATTCATGGCCACGTCTCACAACCGTGAGATGGAGTCATTGGTACCCGTAGATGTCCCCCATTATCCCCTCCAACTTTTGTCTGAAACATTTTTTCGTATCTGCACAAGCGTCTGAGATATTATCCACTATATATTGAAATGGTCCACCCTGTATATTATATAATGAGCAATAAACAATAATGTAGAAGAGTTCGCATTTTGGACAAAATCGAGTGTGAAGCACGAGATACGTGATAGAAATGTGTTCGTTGAAGCCGAAGGAGCTTCAACGAAAGAAAATTCACAATCACCAAATAACAGTTGTCGATGCTTTGACTTTTAATTTTAAAAGGTCTGTGCACAAATGTGGGGGAAATACAAAGGCCGAGCGCGAAGCGCGAGATAAATATATTATCGAGCGCGAAGAGTGAGAACCAACAGATGAAAAAGAAAAAAGTAGCTGTGCAAGAACCTTTCGTTTTAACTTAATCGAGGCAATCGTGAAAATGGATTGATTCGTTAGATACAATTTTTAAAATAAAATTTCCTTGTAAAAAAAACAACACATTTTTCCCATGTGGAAAGAGGAAACTGTAATCTATTTTAAGAGTAAAATGTTATTTTGTTACATTGGAAACGCATGCATGTTCCAAACTTGATAACCAAGTTATATCGTATATCCTTTGTAAAAAGCGCAAAAGTTAAACGAACACCGTTTTTGGTATAATTGATATCCCATATAGTAGCCAAGGGACGCAGAGAATTGTTATAACGCCAAATTTTTCCACCATTTTAAGGTTCAAATTTCAATTTAAACTAAATTAAATTTATTTTGATTAAATTTGAGTATTTTCAGATGCTTTTTTTATTATTTTATTTATTTACTACTCGCATAAATAGCATGCTACGCGTGCTTATTATATTTTAATTATTCTGATTTTCTAATTAATCAATTAAAATACATGCTAAAGTTTTAAGTACTATAGAATATAATTAATAATCATTATTATTATTATTATATCATTAAGCCGTTTCCCTTTCGGGGTAGGCGTGAATTGCTTGGTTGGAAAGTAGTGATGTGTGGATGGGATGACGAACACGTTCCAGTTGCGTCGGGATTGGTTGCTTTAAGGAACCATGATCGTAGCTTCCGGAGCCTAAAACTTTTCTGAATAGTGCAAACAATATTAATAATGTTTAAATAAAAATAAAGCATAGGTGTGTAGAAAATATATTTTTTTAAAGAAAAGGGGTAGGGTGGGGGAAGGAGGAATTGGGTGGAAGGAAAAAAAATTTGCACACGGGCGGCCAAATGTATGGCGTCGGCCCTGTGTACCTTCAAATTGAAGCCATTCGTCAAAAAGGGGCTTAAGAAGTGTTTTCATTAAAATGAACATAAGTACGTAAAAAGGGCCCCTTAAATATTCTTCACTAAATGCAGCAATAAAAAGTATATTAATCTCTACTATACTATATAACTTACGTTACAAATGGGCTAAGCCTAATCAGTAAGCTGAAGATAATTCCAACCATTCGAAAGGACAATATTTTTATAAAATAAAAAAATACAATGAATTGGAAGTCCCTTCAGCAAAGCACAATACCATTTAAATCATGACTTCTATGTAGCTCATTGTCGAAACAGGATCTAAGTCTATTACGACCAAACACTAATTTTCGATAAATGTCACTCGGAAAAGAGGTTAGAATAAGGTTACAAAGTTTTATATTATCTTATTTTGTCTAATAGTTTTTACATCATGAAGGTTAGGTTGTAAAGTAGCTCAGCTGAACCTCGGCCTTTTATGTCCACTCGTCTATCTCTTTCAGTAATCTAATGTACGTATTTCGTCGAACATAATAAAGATCTATTATTATTTTTGTTTGTTTAACTTGTTCTCGGGTTAAAAAGAACACGGCTTTCTAACATAGCCACGGACTAAGTAAAGTGACTGATGCGATAAGAATATAATTAGCTGAATTAATACGTTGTAAGAAATCATTTGCGATGATGTTTTAGGTACAAAATTAGGAGCATGGTGTAGTTTGCAGGTCGTCTTTTACCGATGTTATGCTTACACAGCGGCCTTGAGTGTTGGAGGTGACTGCAGTCGCCTCTGGATGCGTAGTTATCTTCACATAAATGACTTTTCTGTCCATTTGACCTTCAAATGCCCTTGAACCAGATGTGCTGGGGTCAAAAGGACCACGGATTCATGCTCAGCGGGTCAAAATACATGGGAATATAAGTGTCGCATCTGCAGAAGAGAAAAGTGGTTTTTTTTTTGTGTGCCGGTGTTATATAATGAAATTCATATACAAACAAATTTTTTTTGTCTCCTTATTTTAATATAAAATGCAAATCTTGCTGCTATTTATTATAAAATGACAGATTTATTTTTTTATTAAGGTGAAACGGTAGATTTGGCTGAGCACATAAATGGCTGCAGCGACATCTATAAAAAAATCAGAAATACAGTCTAGTGACCCCTGGCAAATATAAGGGCAAACTCATACCCAAAAATCGGTAGTATTCCGTTGGTAAAATTTTTGACCTGTTAGAGCGAGCAACTTCGCAACGAGAGAGACAGACAATCTTCAACCATTTTTATTGCACCCTGGCGTTAAGTTTTAGTTCCCCGGCTCGGCTTACCTGCTTATCTGAAGGGAAATATAGAAAATTGATGAATACTGACCTGCAGCCATACTGTACAAATAATATGGAATAACTCAGTCAAATCTTAACAAAGTCTGCTTAATAAAAGTTCATTGTTAGCGGAATTGAAATTTTTTCAATATATTAGCAGAAAAAAATTAATAGATTTGAAAAAAAAAATGTTAATTTTTACTGTGATAAAATAAACAATTAGGTGCTAAGAAGGTGTGTGCAAAATTCAAGGACTTTTGCAGCTTTTTCAGGTAAAAAGATTCAACAACTTTTTGAGGTTTTCAATGATTTTCAGGATGATAGACACCTTGTATACCCGTAAAATACTTGACATATATTAAAAAAAAAACTTTCTACTGGATATGTGGACCACTGACTACCAAGTAGAAAAAGGCATGCGTATACATTGGGACACATATGAAGAGTCATTCTGCTACATATCGAAACAATTCTTCGCTGAAACTAACTTTTTGTTTATATTTCTTATTGTTTCGTTTTCAAAATGCGCTCACTTTTTGAATTTTTATCCAAAATAGCTGGCTAACGATCTCGACCTCTCGTTTGCGAGACTCAAAGAGTATACCAAAGGCCAATCTAATAGGTCAATTCTTTCGAAAGTGATCGTTCTCACAGGCATCCATACATACATACATATATACATACATACATACAGCTTGACAGACAGACAGACACATTAGTAAAAACCTGTTCTTTGGGTTCAGGGGGTCTCAAAACGTGGACATTTGACAAAAACCGGGGGGGTCAAATTTTACACAAATCTAATCCATTCTCTGGATGAGAATGTAAAAATAGAAATTTGAAAGTACCATGAACATTAGTGATGGTTATTTTAGTGTTTTAATCGTTACAAATAGTATCGAGGACATGGAAAAAATTAAATATTTCGAAGACCCACACGAAAGATGAAAAAAAAAAAGAAATAATCTAAGTTTTGATGAGAATGTGCCCACTACACGGGCCGATTTTCTCACTATTAATGTTATTTTTTACGAATAAAACAGAAACTACACATGCTATCAAAAAGTAACCCATTGCAAATTTGTAGATCTTTTTGAATTGCACAGTTTTTGTAGAATCATTATTCTTCGTATCTTGCACAGTTTGACCGTGGAATATAATTTTTGATTTTTGATTACTTTTTGTGCAATAAAAATGGGAATTTTCGATTTTTCACAAAATTCGGAAAGTCCTTATGATAATCCTGTAGGGCGTGAGAAAAGAAACGCTTTTTTTGTTGTGACTTTTTTTCGTGTGGTGCGTTGTTTGGCTGAAAATGTTAATTGTCATTTCCTCTTTTGGAGTTTGAAAATGGTGTAAGTCTGAAAATTTTCATTTTATTGAAAAATGTCATTCGAGTAAATTGTTTGAATTTTTGAATACTATAAAGAGACGCACATATAGTTTCCAAATTGTGAAAAAATTGCCTCAAAAGTTTTCAAAATGCGCTCACTTTTTGAATTTTTATCCAAAATAGCTGGCTAACGATCTCGACCTCTCGTTTGCGAGACTATAATCAGCGAGAAAAATAATTGAAAAGATTTTGAATTCAAAGTCCGCAAATAGTTGCCTATACGATCACGGTGGCCCTAGTTGTCACTTCAGGTCTTAGAAGTTTGATTTCTTTTTGGCATAAATATTTAAGATCTAATGTGTACGACCCAATGAAAAGGGCTCAGTCTGACGATTTTATTCCAGAAGTCTTTAGCGTCTTTGTGAATCAGGGTAGAGATTGGCGATTTTGGGTTTTTATGTGGGGGTGATATTGTAAAATGGGCTCTGCCTAAGTTCGGTGGTTGTCCTGGAGGTTACCCCACCATATTTTACAATACAGTGTACAAAATGCAGGCGTGATACTTTTACCTTTTCTCTAACCTTAGATTCCAAAATATATATTTATTATCTTGTGATAACAAGAAATGTGTCATTTTCAATTTTCTGTTGCTGCTAGGCTATATAATTGTTCAAATTCTGAGTTTATTTGGTCAAAATCTGATTCATGTTTGATTTTCCATTTCTTCAATAAATCAGCATAAGTAAGCGTTGGTGACCTTGGTATTGCTGATGGGATATCAGGATCTCTTCCGAATATCACCCCAAAAGGTGAGAAGCCTCTACATGTATTTTTCATTGTATTAATTACGAATGTAATGAATTTTAAATTTTCTTCCGATTGTTTACCATTATCTTCCATTTATGTTTTAATGAGATTTTTTAAAGTTGAATGCATTCTTTCTGTATTACCATTTGCTTGTGGATAGAAAGATGTTGTTTTTGTATGCTTGATATTTAATGCATCTTCAAATTGTTACAATAATTCCGATAGGGTCCCACTGGGAGCAACCGCCATCTAAAAATGACACCGGCTCCCAGTAGGACCGCGGTAAACCCCACTCATGGCCACGTCTCAAGACCGTGAGATGGGTAGTCACAGGACACGACGAAATCATAACGACAGGCCGACAAAACCCTCGTGTGTTTTGAGGACACGAAGCGACCCAAGGATGACAGCTTTCTGCATCCATCTCGCAAGTGCTGTGGCATATTTTTATAAGTACTTTTGAACGTCCTTTTATACGTACTTTTTTACGTCCTTTTGTTCGTCCACTTTTTCAAGTGGGTAAATAACCAGGGTATTCTGACCCTGAAACGACTCGCTCTCTATATCGTACCCTAACTGCATCTATACCCGAGTTGTTGTGATCGACGTTCGTTTAAAAGACGTTTCAGTGTACTTTTAAAAATTATCAACAATTTATTAAAAAAATTATTGGTTTAAATTAATTTTCATGGGATTTGGAGGGTCTTCGAAAAAAACGTGGATATTATTAAGCTACCGCAATAAGGTTTTGCCAGGTGATGCCCGAGCTACTATAGTGGACCACATTATTAGGAGCTTAGTGGAAATTCCAATATCTTATTTTTTTATATATTTGTATAATACAACAATTTCTTGATAAAATCAGTTTCTTAAGCAGACACATTTTACAATAAGTATAAATATTGGACAATTTGGATATATTTTATCAGAACTGAACTAAAATATCATCACTTCGAAGTGTTTATACGTACGTTCTGCTCCATCTTTACAAAAGAAGATCCACGAACCTATCTGATTCCTCCCAAAACTGATGGTAAAGACATGACAACGGCGAAAGAAAAATGTATCAACAAGTATAGAAACTGGCAAACTGCACAGAAAAACTGGAACTTATAGGTGAGAAAAGAAATTTAGATAATGATGATGAATATCGGGAAAGTTTAACCGGTAAGATCAAGTCTTTCCAAACATAAGGTTACCTTTCCGGCGTTACACTAGTCATTTTTTTAGCAAACTTGCTTGAAAAATAATAAAATGCTTTTCAATTAGTTTGTTAGAAACTGATGGCAGGTCGTTAATGAGCACATTTTATGGTTAGAAAATAACAATTTTCCTTGGCGAAGCGTAATTCAACACCGGTATCTAAGTTCTGAGTATCAGCTGCCCCAATTTAAGCGTCAGCTTGCCCACGCGAAAAAATTCTACGGAAAGTGTTCTACGGAAATTCCATGTGGAAATTCCACATGTGAATTACATGCAGAATCACTACTTTACCACCGAGCAATTCACGCCTACCCCGAAAAGGAAACGGCTTAATGATATAATAATAATAATAATAAAATATGAAAGTAATTTTCAGACCTATTAAATTATAATGAACAGTGCCGTTGTATTGCCATCTTCTGCAAACGTTGTTAAATTCTATTATCAGGAAACAGATGGCTGTTGAACCGTAGAACTGGGAAAACCGGGAATTCTTTTAGACCGAAAACCCGGCAAATTGCAGGGAGTTCACTTTTTGACCGCGCAATTTTCTAATTTCTAGTAGAAAATCCTATTAAACTGTTTTAATTATGTCACTTGATATGACGTGAAATTACGCCATATCCAAGGAGTTCGGTTTCACATTCTTCAAAATTTGTTTTATTCCAATTATATAAAAATTGTAAATAATTAACGATGTCCAGTGAACCTTAATTGATCACGTAGAAAATGGGGATCTGATGAACAGTAATGATTACCTGAAAAGCGTTGTAAAAAAATTTACCATGGGTTCTTTCTAACATTTATGAAGAACCCACCGTGAAGATAGTGTCTCGGATAGTGTGTCGTAGCTTGGTAATGATTACAAACTCCACTAATCATGGCCAAGCTGCTTCACACTGTCTTCTCGACGTATGAGTATTCGTTGGAAGGAATCCATAGTGGTTTACAACGCTTTTAAGGTAATCGTTACTGTTCTTCTGATCACAATTTGTCTCCGTGATACACGACTTAAACAATTTAAGCTTGTCTACTAATTTTGAATTTAGATTGTGTCTTAATTTAAGCCCGCATTCTGCCTTTCGGCTGATGCTCAGATTTTACCGTGGCTTAATTTAAACCTTATAATAATCGTATTGTAGTTAGATGACATCTTTGCTGTTTTTTTAAAAGATATCGTTTTTAATTGACCCAAGTATTATAAGTGTGAAGAAGACTTTTTATTGGCATTAGGGTCCATAATTTTTATTTGTTTTGTGTTCTACAATTAATTTAAAAACAAAACAAAAAATTGAGATATTTATTTTCAAGTAAAAAATTTTTTCCCAAGTGCATTTAGGTCACTGGAAAACAGAGGTGAATTCAATAGGAATTATCTCTCACAAAATAATTCATGAAAATCCGCGAAAATTGCGAGGACTTTTTTTACTGCACTTTTCTAATTGCTTAAAGTTAAACGTTAAAAATTTGAATATATATATACTGCTTTCAATCTTTATTGTAAGTCAGCGATTAACCTTCTTACTTTTAGTCGCTCTCTTTGAAAGTCGAGTACTGGTTTCAGTTTTCTCTTCAAAATATACCTTTCATTCAAAGTATTTTAAGTTCAATACCTCAAGTTCAATACTTAATTTCTCAAAATATTCTACTTATTATCCACAACGGTTTTTTATAACCTTTATAATTGAATAATTCTACGTAAAAAAATGAAAAAGTAGACTAATTTCAAATTTACAGCATTTGTATTATGAATTAAACCATTTACACCCCTGAAAAATTGTTTTAGGTTTTCTTAACTTTTTTAAACACTTTTTTGTGTGTAAGAAACGACTTTCTTGCATCTAATAATTGTTTTAGAGTAGAAAGATGTAAAAAGAAGCAAAATTATAAAATCTGATTTTTTCATTTTGGTTTTGATTTCGGGAGAAAATAAAAAGCTGTTTATACGATAAAAAAATATATATATATTTACACCAGAAATTGCAAAAGAAAGTGTTTCTTACGTTAAGATGTTCTTCAGAGAGTTAATCGAAATTTCCAAAATATTTAAAGCTTCAATATTTGAGACAATTTAAATTTTTAGTGTTCAGTATATTGCATAATTTGAAATGTAAAGCTATGTATTTAAAATGCACTAATTTGGAATTAAAAGTATTTTATAATTTCAGATTGAAGCATATCAAGTTATTTAGCTGCAAATTGAAAATTCCTTTTGGTGAGAAAACACCTAATTTTTATCCAAATTAAAATAAAAAATATATTTTAGTGGTGGTTCAAGATCAATTTTGTTCAAAGTGCTTCTTTTTGGGTAAATTGACTCTATTATTGTTTTTGATTTCATTCTATCGCTCTGAAATTGTTCTTGAAGATCTTTAGAGGCATTGAATTTTTCGATAATTTGACCAAGTACTTCAACACCAGCTTTATGTTATTTTTTTCACGCTACAGTTTGGTGTCTAAGACATCTAAATCTTTTACGCTGTCATATAGCTGACCTTCATCATCGTCAGAAAACATTCCATATTCCTCAGTATCTACCTGATCTCTACCAGAAGGCTCTGCAATATCAACAGAGTTCAAGGATGATATTCCCGCTGAGTTGATGAGTTGGTACCTACATGAACTGCAAATTTGAGCTCCTTCTGGTAGTGCAGGGAATTTCAAACGCAGGTCGTGGGCAACACCACTGAGTTTAAGATTAGTTACTTTATGCCTCACTTTTTGAAGAAAAAAAAACAGTTACTCTAATAGCATATAATATGACTCAACTTAAAAAACTGGCACTAAAGCATTGCACAAAGATCCTCGGCGTGAGGGCACGGGGGGAGATCGCGCGCCACCCGCTCCATCTTGGCATCTTGTTTACGTATCGTTCTATTACTAAAAGAGGAATCAATTTTCCACTCTGAAAATTAGGGGTCTTATAGGAAAAAATCTGAGCTTTTTTCTAAAACTATTCTGATAAAAAAGCGTCGAAATTTGAAAAAAGTCAAATTTATTTTTGATTTTCAATAATTAAGGTCAAATTTGGACTTTCTTTAAAATGTTTATGACCACCATTAGGTTTGTGGAAAAATCGATCAAAAATATTCGTAGTGAAATTTTGTTTGAAGCAATAGGAAGAAAGATACAAATGTTTAAAAGTAAGGCTTTGCTTAAAAACCCAAAAGTTGTACCCCCTCCAATTTAATAAATGATTATCAAAATGAATTAATTTTTAGTGTAAGGTGTACTATCTAATAGGACTACAATTGGGCCAATTCTTAGCCTGATCGGAGAACTCTCATTTTCGAGGTGGGTACACTTCAGAAATTATATATATAATTAAAAACTAAAGGTTAACAACCACCGCAGGGTCCCACTGGGAGTAACTGTCATCTAAAAAATCATGCTTTCTAGCAATTTTTCAGCATATTCCGTGGGTAATGAATGTCATACCTCCTTGATTTTTCGCGAGAGCTGTTACAGGGTGACAACACGTTTTCCCGCAAGCTTTCTCTTCACCATTCTCCAAACATTTTCGATGGGATTCGCATCGGAGGATTGTGGTGGCCAGTTCAGAGTTGTGATGCCATTTTCGGCTTTCCAGGCGGTGCAGAGACGGTTTCGTTGTTTGGGGTCGTTATCGTCTTGCAAGATCCAATCTCCAGTATCAACTCCACACATCTTCTGAGTAGACTACAGAAGACCACATTTATATATTTTGAGCATTTTCTGAGCATTCAGATTCTCGGTAAGGAGGTAAAGAGGTTAGACGTCCATTTTGGATCAAAATTAAAAAAGTAAGCGCATTTTGAATATTTCTGAGGCCAAGTTTTTTCAAAATTTTAAAATTATATGTGAGGCAGTTCATAGTACTCCAAAATTCAAACAATTTATTCTCATGACATTTTTCGATAAAATGAAAATTTTCAGACTTACAGCATTTTTAAAATCATAAAGAGGAAACGAAAATTAGCATTTTTAGCCAAACAACGCATGATACAAAAAATAGTCAGAGCAAAAAAGTATTCCTTTTTGCACGTCCTACAGGATTGTCATAAAGACTTTTTTAATTTTGTTTGATAAATCGAAAATTCTCATTTTTATTGCACAAAGAATAATAAAAAATAAACAATTTAATTTTATGGTCAAACTACGCAAGATAAGACAAATGATGATTGAACAAAAATTGCGCACACAAAAAAGATCTAAGAATTTGTTATTGGTCACTTTCTGATAGGAAGAGCAGTTTCTGTTTTATTCGTAAAAAATAACAATAACAGTGAAAAAATCGGCCCGAGTAGTGGGCACATTCTCAACATAACTTTGCTTATTTCATTATTTTTTTTCATCTCCTGTGTGGATTTTCAAAATATTTAATTTTTTTCATGTCCTCAATACTATTTGTAACGATTAAAACAATAAAATAACCATCATTAATCTTTTTTTGAAGAAGAGTACTCTCAATTCAGCTTTTTCGATAAAATTTTCTTTCTTTGGTTGAAAATCTAACTATTATGTTAAAAATTACTTAATTATTAAATAATTAATCAAAATTAATTTTTGTGAGATTCATTATTTTATTTGAAAATTCCCTTGAACTATCCCATTTTTTGTGAAAAATTTACCTCTTCTGATAGAAATTAAATCTTCGCTAAAACATTATCTGTTTTGTAGAAAATTTATTTATTCTATTTTTTGTTAAGGAATTCATTTCTTCGGTTTAAAAAAAACTATTAAGTTAAAAATTCTTTTTTTTTTGTTGATAGAAAATTCAACCTTTTTATTAAAAGTTTCTTTCTTTGGTGGAAAATTCGTTTCTTTCTGGTTGAAAATTAATTCTTTCAACTGAAGATGTAACTATTCTATTTTGCCTTAAAAATCATTACTTTTATTTGAAAATTGATATGCTTGATTGAAACTGTATCTTTTTTAATAGAAATCCCATCTTTTAGTTTTAAATTTGAGTTATTATTTTAAGAATTCATTTTTTTTTAAATTGATTGTTTCAACTGAAAATTTATTTCTTCTATTTTTTGTTGAAAAATCATTATTTGGATGAAAAACTACTTTATTGAAAATTCGTTTAGTTTTTGGCTGAACATTTATTTTCCTAAAAACTTTAATTATGCTAATTTTTGTTGGAAATTGATCTTTTTTATATGAAAATACATGTATTTTGTTGAAAATAGGTCTTTTGGTAGAAAATTACTTTTTGTTGTTGAAAGTTCAATTGACCATTCAGGTAAAAATTCATATTTTTGGTTGACTACTCATTATTTTAGTTAAAAATTCATTTCTTTGGTGGAAAATGTATCTTCTTGGCCTACAAGCACATCTAAGAAGTGTTCAAAACATATTTAGAAACAGGATTCTTTTTGCATATACATTATTAATCTTCTGGGAGTATGCTAACTTCTTCTGTTATTTAAATTTAGCGCACTTTCCAACTTCAAGCTGTACATTTTCCCGCGAAACACTGGGATTCGAACACCAGATCAACTGATTTCCGGTCAGGTGCTCTAACCAATTGAGCTACAGAGAGATCAAAGAACGATACTGTTTTTCTGATATACGCTAATTTTAGCAAGGTGTTACGCAATCAATATTTTAAATAGGAATCTGTATTATCATCGGAGATAGTAATCGTTGAGAAATCCAATCACACATACTGTGAATACTGGAAATCTACATTATCGACCAAAGTTACATCCTCTAATACAGAAAAATAGTTTTCGTCATACAGACTAGAACAGAAAAATAGTTTTCGTCATACAGACTAGAAATCTACTGTAAGGTGGTCTCCCCTATGTATGTCTGTCTGTGAGCACGATGACTTTCGAAAGAATTTACCTATTGGATTGGCCTTTGGTATACTCTTTTAGTCTCGTAAACGGAAGGTCAAGTTCCTTAGCCAGCTATTTTGGATGAAAATTCAAAAAGTGAGCGTATTTTGAAAATTTTTAAGGCCATTTTTTTCACAATTTGAAAACTATATGTGCGTCTGTTCATAGTACTCAAAAATTCAATCAATTTATTCTATTGACATTTTTCGATAAAATGAAAATTTTCAGACTTACATCATTTTCAAAATCCAAAAAAAAGAAATGAAAATTAACATTTTCAGCCAAACAACCCACGACACGGAAGAAAGTCAGAGCGAAAAAAGTGTTTCTTTTTGCACTCCCTACAGGATTATCATAACGACTTTATGAATTTTCTTGAAAAATCGAAAATTCTCATTTTTATCGCACAAAAAATAATCAAAAATCAAAAATTTAATTCCACGGCCAAACTATGCAAGATACGACAAATAATGATTAAGCAAAAACTGTGCACTCCAAAAATATCTACAAATTTATTTTTGGTCACTTTTTGATAGGAAGTGTAGTTTCTGTTTTATTCGTAAAAAATAACATTAATAGTGAAAAAATCCGCCCGAGTAGTGGGCACATTCTCATCAAAACTTTGATTATTTCATTTTTTTTTCATCTTGTGTGTGGGTTTTCAAAAGAGAGCTCGCAATGGGTCCATTACAAGCCCGTTTCATCGCTGACCGACGATTCACCGATAGAGTTTGTCATTCCAGGTCACAGCGAAGAACACATAGATCTCGCTCGTACAATGCTCAGTATACGCGTCAAGCTGGAAGCACCGACAAAAACTTCTGCAAATGCAGTCGATCTGAAAAGTGTAACTATGATAAACAACTTACTTCATTCGATGTTCAATCAGGTGGACGTATATTTCAATCAAAATCTCGTTTTTCCTCCAAACAACGCATACGCGTACAGAGCCTACCTGGAAATATTACTCAATTATGGACCAAGTGCAAAAAAGAGCCATCTGACTTCCGCTCTCTGGTGTGTAGATTCTGCAGGATAAATGGAAGATTTGTCCACCGAAGATACAGGCATCGATATCCGTCGAGATTATTTTCGTGCAGGCAAAACAATAGATCTGATCGGTCATTTGCATTGCGACATTTTCAATCAAAACAAATATCTTCTCAACTGAGTCGAGATGCGTCTTCGACTCGTACGTACAAAAGATGGTTTTTGCCTTCTAGATCCCGCCGGGACATGCAGTTTACACATTTTGGAAGCAACGCTCCTCGTACCTCGTTCAAAATTAAGCCCGGGAATTTTACTAGCACACGCGAAACCTCTAGCACAAAGAACAGCAAAATACCCGATAACAAGAGTGGAGGTCAAAGCGCTCACTTTACATGGCCTACACAAATACTCTCGAAACCTCTGCAACCAGATTTTTCCAAAAATAAACTTTACGTTGATGCTTATCAGACTCTTTTCTCCAGCACTGGTATTTACTTTCTTAATGAGAGTAACGATATTGATAGAAGCGATTACCCGGAAGGATTCTGCCTGTTTGCTTATGATCTTACCCCAGATCTTTCTGCAAATTTTTATGCTCACTGGAATCTCGTAAAATATGGAAGTTTACGAATAGAAGTGCGTTTTGAAGAACCACTTGCCAACACAGTAAATTGTATTGTATACGCAGAATATGATAACGTTTTGGAAATAGAAGAAAAAGTCAGGAATATTAAAATGGGGGAAGGAAATGTAAACGAGGAAATGGAAATAATGATAGGAGAAATAAAAAAAAGTATTAGAGTGCACAAGCAAAAAAGAAGTTAGTGAAGGAGGGGATACAAGTGGATGGGATGAGGAATGTAAACAGAAGAAGAAGGAAGTGAGAAGGAAATTAAGAAAATAGAGAAAAGGGACAGATAGTGGAGAAGAATATAAGAGAAAAAAGAAGGAGTATACTGAGTTGTGTGATAAAAAAAAGAGGAGGAAAATAAATGGTTTAAAGAAGAAGTAAAGAAGGCTAGGACGGAAGAAAAGGATTGGAAGGTGGTAAATAGAGAAAGAAGAAGAAGGAAAAGAGCAAATCAGGATATTGAGATGGTAGAATGGAAAAAAATATTTCATGGAATTCTTAGGAGGGGTAGAGAGCAAAGTTAGGAGATGAGGAAAAGATGGCAGGAAAACATATGAGGAGGAGAACATTAAAGTTAAGGTGAAAAAGCGGATACGAGAGGGATTAATGAAGAGAGTATCGGAAATGTTTAGAGAGACAAAAGGCAAGTTAAAGGTAGGAGAAAAAGTAGGGGATAGTTTCTGGTTGATGAGAGGAGTAAGGCAAGGATGTCCTCTGCGCCCACTTTTATTTAATATATTAATATCAGACTTGGAAGAAGAAATTACGAGAAACGGGTGAGGAGGAGTTAAGATAGGGAGTGAAAAGATACATACACTGGCATACGCAGACGATATAGTGTTGATGGCAGAGGATGAAGAAGGCATGGCGGGCTTGATTACAGGGTTAGAGAAGTACTGAGATGGGAAAAAGTTAAATTTTAATGTAGAAAAGATAAAGATAATGAGGGTTAGAAAAGGAGAGGGAAGAAAGAAAGAATGGACGGGGAGATAGAAGGGAATAAAATTAGAAGAAGTAAAAGAGTTTCAGTATTTGGGATACACCTTGCAAACAAATGGAGATCATAGAGCTCATATAAGAGAAAGGATAAAAAAAGCAGCAGGGGTAATGAAACAGATCGTCTGTTGTTCTATTTTATAGCATCTCCAAATACAGTTTAAAATTTTTTTAATTTTTGTGGACAAAAACCCGGGGGGACTGAACCCGATTTACTACACGATGAAGTATCACATGCTCTTAAGGCGATGTCATACTTACCCGATTCCTACCATACGGGCATTTTTTTAACAACTCAAGCCCATACGAACATTTTTTATAAATCTAAAAAATTAGAACAACACAAACGTTCCCTAGTGCTCTCTATTTTCCCAAATTTTCAACTCGAAATCTCATTTCGTGTAAATGTGAGTTGTTGAGAAAAAAATGCCGATAAGGTAGGAATCGAGTAAGTATGCCATCGCCTTAAATCATTTGAATTCACTATGGAACTCTCTTTGCATTTCGCCTGTATCATGTTCAGTTGACTTTGAATTTCATTTCATTTCGTTTTATATTCAAATGAATTGAATGAGGTTTAATTAATTTTCAACTTAGTTTGAATTAATGTTAATTGATTTTAATTTGATTGTTCTCCTGGGAATAAGGCTTATATTTTTAGTATCAGTGCATTCAAAGATACGAGGGCTGTTTGATAAGTCAGTGACTTTTCGACTATAAGATTTTTTTTCGGCAAATGAGCGTTTTACTTCTCCACATAATCTCCTTTTAGCTCGATACATTTAGTCCAGCGTTTTTCCAATTTTGTTATTCCTTACAAATAATAGGTTTTCTCAAGGCCCTCAAAATAGGCGTTTGTTTCGGCGATGACCTCATCATTCGACCCAATTTTCTTACCTCCCGGTCATTTCTTCAGGTTTGGAAACAGGAAATAGTCGCAGGGGGCTAAATCTGTAGAATATGCTGGATGAAGTAGCAGTTCGTAGCCCAATTCATGGATTTTTGCCATCGTGACTACACACGTCTACACCCTTGAAATGTCCTGATCGAACAGCACTTTTTTCCTCGACAAATGCGGTCATTTTTGCTTCAAATCAATATCGAATCTGTCCAAAAGCTCTGAATAATATTGGCTGTTGATCGTTTTACCCTTCTGAACAATAAGTATTGTTCAATTATATTTAATATAAACCAGCAAATTTTGAATGGATTTTATTTCAAACTCTTGTCTTGTTGAAGAAGCAAAAGATTTGAAGAATTTTTGACCGAACAAATCGTACATTTTCTTTACACGTAAGAGAAAAAAGATTTGCAATCGAATTATTTAATTATTTTATTTTAATTATTATTATGTTCTCTAGAGAAGAAGCAAGATTTTAAAGTCAATGTTTACTGAAAACTGAGAATTCACCCACTTTCCAGTGAACAATGACGTTAAAATCTTGCTTCTCTCCTGTAGAAAAAATAATCGCGTCATTATGTCAAATATTTGGTACAAATTCTTATAAGATTTAATAAAACTCACTGCTGAGGGCCACCATTGTTTGTCGAAACGTTTGAAACAACTTAATTGGTTTCAATTCACCTGACTCTAAAGCCAACAACTTACATCAACAACTTTTATCACATTTTTTTAGCAATAATACAACCCACCAGTGATTATTATAAAAACAGATCTTTTTTTATATATACAAAATATTTTTTTTTGTTATAATACAAAGCTATAATACAAAACACAAAATATTTTTTTGTTAAAATAAAAAAATAACATCCACAAAATATACCTATTTTGGATTACCTGTGACCACTTGGGGTCAATTAAGAAATATTTTGAGTCACCACATTTAAAATCTAACCACTAATGCGAAATCAGCGACCGCGAAAAACCCTACTATCGGCGCAAAAATGATAGGCATCTGCCTTTGAAGCTTAACAACTCAGCAAAAAAAATGCTAGAGTAATAAGTTAATCGTCATTTGAAAGCTGAAAGTCTTCCACGTAAATAAGCTTAAAGACGTTAATGTAAAAAAAATGTTGTGCCTTACAGACTGACGTAACGGTGTTCAGAGTGGACGTGTCGATTTGCTGCTCTCCGGAGTTTTGAAGTTTCACGTGATTTTCTTGCTCTTTTTTAAAATATAAATTTGTAAATTGTGACTTTGTGTGTTCCTGGTGCGTTTGAGCAAGTTGTTTGTCGAGGACACGAGATTGGACCAATGCTCCAGGTGTAAAAAACTCATCTTCTCCGGGTAAGTCTGCGTTTTTCAGTATATAAGGGTTTCTGGAGTGAGTTCCTCGAGGACACGAGATGAAACCAATGCCAAAGATGTAAAAAACACATCTTCTACGGGGAAGTCTGGTTTTTCCAGTTTTCCTGAAGTAAGTGCCTCGAGGACACGAGATTGAACCAATACCCCAGGTGTAAAACGCACATCTTCACCGGGGAAGTCTGTTTTTTTCAGTACTTTAGGTTTTCCGGAGTGAGTTCCTCGAGGACACGAGATTGAACCAATGCCCCAGGTATAAAAAACACATCTTCTTCGGGGAAGTCGGGTTTTTACAGTACTTTAGGGTTCCTGGAGTGAGTTCCTCGCGGACACGAGATTGGACCAATGCTCCAGGTGCAAAAAACACATCTTCTCCGGGTAAGTCTGCGTTTTTCAGTATTTAAGGGTTTCTGGAGTGAGTTCCTCGAGGACAGGAGATTGAACCTATACTCTAGGTGTAAAGAACTCATCTTCTCTGGAGTAGTCTGATTTGTCCATTACTCTAGGGTTTCTGGATTGAGTTCCTCGAGGACACGAGATTAAACCAATGTCTAAGGTGTAAAGAACACATCTTCTCCGGGGAAGTCTGGTTTCTCAAGTTTTCCTAAATTATTTTCCTCGAGGACACGAGATTGAACCAATACCCCAGATGTAAAACGCACATCTTCACCGGGGAAGTCTGGTTTTTCCAGTACTTTAGGGTTTCTGGAGTGAGTTCTTCCAGGGCACGAGAATAAACCAATGTCCCAGGTGTAAACAACACATCTTCTTCGGGAAATTCGGGTTTTTACAGTACGTTGGGTTTCCTGGAGTGAGTTCCTCGAGGACGCGAGATTGAACCGAAGCCTCAGGTGTAAAAAACTCATCTTTTCGGGGTAAGTCTGGTTTTTTCAGTACTCTAGGGTTTCTGGAGTGAGTTCCTCGAGGACACTAGATTGAAACAATGCCTAAGGTGTAAAAAACGTGTGAAAATAAGTTTACAAATAAAAAAAGCGTCGGTAAGGTAGGAAGCCGGTCACGTGACCCACTCGTCACATGGCCTTCCAAATTAACTATCTCCTCTAACCCTCTTTCCTTGACAGGCGAAGTACTCGCTACAAGTCTAGAATCAAAATGAATTTTCAGAGTGGAGTCTCCGTTTCCCTCTCATAAGAGTCGGAGCGCCACTCGCGTAAAATGCGTAGAACTACTGAGTGAGAGGAACGACCGAAAGAAAAGGACAATTTCCAGGTTCGGTTCCTAGTAGTGTGGTGGCGCACAGTGGGAATGCGTTATATGCCACGCAGGCCTTGGTTGTCCGCCGCTAGTCGATGGTCCAGGGATGGGCTGACTCGGGTCAGCGCGCAGATTCTCTGCGGCAGCTTAATCCTGTTTTTCCGAGCGCTGTTGCACGTGCGGGAATCCCATCCACGACGCATGCGCTAAGAAAATCTCCTCTTCGTAGTCCCTGTTGACTGCAGGCACCCACTGCAGCCAATCTCGTAGGATCTGACAGTTGTTGCAAAGATATTATAAACCTAGATGCGGTGCGGGTTTAGTTACCCGCGATGAATATAGACGGCGCGTCCGGCGAAAATTGTCAGTTCCCCTCTAGACTCCACTACTCCCCGATAGCATCCATCGATATAGTATGCCAACAGCCACGTGGAGAGCTGTAAGCAACTCTCATCATACTCCTCGAGGCGCACTGATGGTAACTTAGCTCGGATAAGAACCATTCAAATTGAAAATAAATTACGCTTTGCAAAACATGGTTATTTTTATAATTACCAAAGATAAAAGTACATGAACAATTTATATGACTATTTTATTTTTTTTCTAATAATTCTAAATTTATTTCTTATAATTTACATTCTTTTATAAGTTATAATTTTTTTTTACTCTACAATAATACACATAATATTTTTACTCGAACTTTAATATCTTTAATATTCTTTAGTATTTATTTTTATTTTTGTGGTCTGCAATTTCGATGGATTTTTCAGACTATTCGTCTAATATATTTTCAGAATTCTTTTAACTGAGTCTTAATATTTTTACCTCAGTTTATTGAAAGAAATCTATTTTTTATTAAAATTTTTTTTGAAAGAAGAATGCATTAAATATCAGCAATGTTAGAAATACATAAATTTTTTTTTTTTTTTTGATTGTTTCTTTTCCTAATTGGAAAATGTAATAATCTAAACAGATTGGTTCAGAATCAACCATAAAAATTAACTAGTATTTTTTTACTCAAAAACCAAACTGAAATTTTTTTATGTTTTTTGAAATGCCGTTTTATATAAAATATTCAGATTTATTCCAAAATGCCTACAATTGCTAAAGCAACTATCCAGAAATGTCTTTCAGTAAAGCACAGAAGCTTAAAAATGTAGTAAATTTCTTATGAAGAAATAACTTCTGAACTCAATATTTTCTAAAATAAATAATTAATCAAGAGAAAAAAATATTTTCGGTCGAGAATTACCTCATATTTCTGAGGCTGCGAAAATTTCTTGATCATAAGAATTTGAATTTTCAATCTGTCAATAGAATTTTCTATCGTTTCATACAAAAACGGTGAGTTCTATCAAAAAACGGTTACACGAGATGTGGTAGGCCTTTTTGAGGTGAACAATTTTTCTCCTAACACTGTTTTTTAAATGTTTTAAAGAGCATTTTCGATGGATAAAATCAGAGCTTTTTGCCAATAATGGCTGGTTAAAAATCTAGCCCTTTTTTAGGCCTTTAAAAAGCCTACACGATACTACAGACATATACCTTCTTAATCTTTATTTTTACTCAGAGGGATTTAAAACGTGTAGGTTTGATGAAAACTGACAACGTCAAATTGTACATAAAACTAATACTAATAAACTTGATATACACAATGAGAATATAAGAATTTAACATGCTTCATTTTCAAATAAGAATTAATCAAATCTAATTTTTTTTCAATTCAATAATTACCAAGTACATGGAAAGAAATTTAGGGTGACTGCGGTACTTATAAGTACCACTTCTGAGCTAAACACACGAGGGCCAGCGCGCCCTGTCTGGGAGCCGATGTCATTTT
Source organism: Andricus grossulariae (assembly GCA_011634705.1). Classification (NCBI taxonomy): domain Eukaryota; kingdom Metazoa; phylum Arthropoda; class Insecta; order Hymenoptera; family Cynipidae; genus Andricus; species Andricus grossulariae. The sequence goes on from JAABKJ010075445.1 coordinate 220,967,153, forward strand.
TTAGATGACAGTTACTCCCAGTGAGACCCTGCGGTGGTTGTTAACCTTTAGTTTTTATATATATATATATATGCACACACATCCATCCCATCCACACCACCTATCTCACGGTTGTGATACGTGGCCAAAAGTGTGATTTACCGCGGTCCTACTGGGAGTTGGTCCCGTGTGGAAAAATTTCGTGGCACTGTACCGTTTCTCTCTAGTCCGCCTTGAGCCGACACTGGCGCGCCACAGGCTGACTGTGCAGTGGCTAGACTGGAATGTAACACTCGAATCGACTAGTTTCTAGACAGAGCGGCTATTTTGATAGAAAATAATTAACAATTAAATCATGTAATTCTTTTTTATGTGATAAAAGTCCAATATATAAATTTTGCAGTTAATTAGGAATATAAAAAAAGTTTTTGTACAGAAAAAAATTAAGAAAAGAGTTTCCGCAAATCTCTTGTATATACGCTGGGTGTCAAACTTCTGATGTAATTTCCTATGATATTATATAATTTCCTATTATTCTTGTATTAATATTTCTATCACCTTCAACAATTATTGTTTACTATCTCAAATATGTAATAGTGTACAGTTAATTATTGCTTAAGCATTTGTGCAATTGTGTGTTATAGTTTCCTGAATCTTTTATTCAGAAATGATTATTTTCTGAATTCACCTCTGTAATTTTGGTTAAAGTCCAAACCTTGATTCTATCTTGAAACAAGCTAAAATTTGGACAAACTTTATATATTCAAATTCGTAACGAACTTCTAGATAGCGCCAAGACTGGCACTAGACAGCAGAAAGGTCTGAATCAAACACATAGCAAAACTAGACAGCGCCAGTGTAGCGCCAGACTATTATTGCTTGAATAGACAGGCTTGAGAAAAACTGTACTGGCTTTAGCATGATTCAAGACTGCCACGAAATTTTTCCACATTGGGTGTCATTTTTAGATGGCAGTTGCTCCAAGTGGGATCCAGCGGTGGTTGTTTAACCTTTTTTTTAATTATATATATATATATAAACTCAACATTTCTCTTCACAATCAGCCATAGAATACGAATAAAATATCACTTTTCAAATATCACCCCCATAAGTCAGTTTCATAGGGTCCTAAAGAAACCCCATAAGTGAAAAAATGGGTTTTGCGAGTTTTTGGCGCTAATTATGATTTTTGTGCGGCTTCTTTAGTGCTAATTGTTTCTAATACATAAAATATTATTTTATACTGAAAATTAGATATTTTCATGAATTGTGTAAACAATTTATTATTGTTGTTAGCAATTTTCTCGTAGAATGGAGTTAGAAAGACGCGGTTTTTTCACAAATTTTCCATTTGTTATCCAATTTTTAATTAGATGGAAGTGACAGTTCATCAATGTTAACAATAGCAATTGTTTAAACAATTTATTTTAATTATAAATAATATTATATTTGAATAATGCTAGAAAGATGCGGTTTTTTTTTAATTTCTGGATTTTTCTCAAATTTTCATTCGGATTGAAGTAATAATAAATTCAAGTTAACAAAATAATTGTTTAAACAATTTATAATCATTGTTAATAATATTCTCTTCGCTTAATTGATAGAATTTTGCGGTTTTTTCTGAAGTTTTCAACTGTTTGTTTATTTTTTATTAGGCGTGACGTAATAACTAATTGGATTTAGCGAAAATAATTGTTTGAACAAATTATTATTTTTTATGACTATCTTCATCTATATCGATTGCGCCTAAAAGTTGCGGTTTTTCGGAAATTTTTACCTTTCTGTCCTTTTTTCACTAAGAAAGGTTATAATTAATTAAAGTTCACAAAAAAGCTGTCTAAACAATATAATATTGTTCATAACTATCTTTTCTTAGATAAGTGCTAGAAAGTGGCGGTTTTTCTAAAATCATTCACTTTGCTCTATCTAATTAATTACTAACGATTAATAAATGAACATCAGAGAAAACTATATTTTGAATAATCTCTTTCATTTCTGTGAATATATATTCTAATAATTTAATATTCTGAAATAAAACAGATATTTAAAATACGCTTCAAATTTTCTACACGGTTTGTATGACAAACCTGACAGGAATCAATAGAAAAAAAAGAAGTGCTTTCGAATATCCTGATGTACCTAGCGTCACTTAATCTGTTAAAAATAACGATGTTACAATAAGCTCAAAACATCTGTCACTTGACAGACAGACGACTGAAGCTGAAGAAAGTGAAGGTACTGGTGAAGATGCCGAAGATTATAGTGATGAAAGTGACATTTCAGATCTCGGCCTTTCTAAAGATGCTTCAGAGCATCTTGCTTCCGTTTTGAAAGGAAAGAAATTATTAGCTAGAGAGGTTGAATCAAGTTTCTACAGAAATAGGGAAGAAGAGTTTAGACAGTTTTTTACTTCTGGAGAAAATGATGATGGAACGTCACTCTATTGTAAAAACATTGATGGGTTAATGGGAAAAATGAAACCTGGATGTATTCTGGAAAAAATCAATCACTCAACTCATAAGTGGAAAATTTGCAGGGATCTTAAAATTCTTGGAATTGTTTTGGGACAGCAATCAGGGTATACAAAAACACCTTGTTACCTGTGCCTATGGGACAGGCGAGATCGCGTTCGTCATTACACAAAAAAAAATGGCCAAAAAGAACATCGTTTGAGCTGGGACAAAATAATATAATTGAAGATCCTCTAGTTGATCCAAAAGAAGTTTTGATTCCACCCCCTCATATAAAGCTGGGTCTTATGAAACAGTTTGTCAAAGTGCTTGACAAAGATGGCGATTATTTTGCGTATTTGGAAGATCAATTTCCACAACTTTCCGAAGCAAAATTAAAAGAGGGGATCTTCGATGGACCGGAGATAAGAAAAATGTTGCAGGATCCAGAGTTCATTACGAAAATGTCTGACACTAAAGAAGATGCCTGGCTAAGTTTTAAAAATGTTGTAAAAAACTTTTTAGGTACTAAGAAAAGTCCAGACTATCAAATTTTGGTTTTAGAAATGGTAACAAACTTATGTAAACTAGGCTGCCTTATGAATTTGAAGCTACATTTTCTTCATTCGCATATAACTAAGTTTCCAGACAACCTGGGACGAACGCTCCAAGGGAGATGGAGTCAATTGTCCAAAACGAGAAGTGCCAAATTTTCTGGAACTACGATTTTCGGACATCAGTCTCGGTTGCACACTGGATGCCTAACATCGTTCTGCAAGACTTCGAGAAACAAATTATATTCGTGAGCGAATTCTCGGCTCCGGCCGACAACAGCATCACTGCCAAGGAGAAGCAAAATAAGGAGAGGTATCAAGATCTTAAAAGGGAGCTGCAACGACTGCACCAAAGATATTCGGTTAAAGTAATTTCCCTTGTGATCGGTGCTCTCGGAGGTGCGAAACCATCACTGGTTCGCAATCTTAAAGCCATACCTGCGTGCCGAAAATATGTCAAGACACTTCCGACATGGATGCAGAAAGCTGCCATCCTTGGGTCGTTTCGTGTTCTCGAGACACAGGGTCGTGAGACGTGGCCGTAAGTGCGATTTACCACGGTTCTGCTGGGAGCTGGTGTTATTTTTTATGGCAGTTGATCCTAGTGAGACCCTGTGGTGGTTTATCCCTTTTTTAAATCATATATATATATATATATATATATAATTAAAAATAAGGTAAACGACCACCGCAGGGTCCCACTGGGAGTACCTGCCATATAAAAAATGACACCCGCTCCCAGTAGGCCCGCGGTAAGTCCCACTCATGGCCACGTTTCACAACCGTGAGATGAGTGGTCACAGGACACGACGAAATCACAACGACCGGCCGGCGATACCCTCGTGTGTTTTGAGGACACGAAGCGGCCCAAAGATGACAGCTTTCTGCATCCATCTCGCAAGTGCCGTGGCATATTTTTGGCACGCGGAAATGGCTTTAACGTTACGGACCAGTGATAGTTTCGCACCTCCGAGAGCGCCTATCACAAGGACACTTAATTGTACCGAATATTTTGGGTACAGTCGTTGCAGCTCCTTTTTAAGATCCTGATACCTTTCTTCCTTTTCTTTCTTCTTGGCAGTGATGTTGTATTCGGAAGGAGCCGAAAATTCGATCACGAATATAGTTCGTTTCTCGAAGTTTTAATATTTCTGTATGTCAATGAAAATTTCAACAGCAAGAAAAGTTGTAACTAAACAGTCGAATTTTCAACCAAAAGAAGATGATATTTCAACGAAAAAATCTGAATTTTCAACGAAAAATATAATAATTGCTATTTTAATGAAAATATTCTAATTTTTGATTAAAAACAGTTAAAATCAATTGGAAAAGAATGTATTTTCGACAAAATAAAAAAAAATTTTAATCAAAAAATTTGTTAGTGAAGAAAACAGGAAAATTGTATCAAAATTATAATTTAAGGCGCAAATATTTTTGTATACGAAATAAAAATTTGGAATAACTATTTAATTTTTACGTACTTTCTTTGCTTATTTTAAGGTTATATAAATATAATTTTCACATGATTCTTGACAAAATTTCACAAATTTTTTCAATGTTTCAGATATGTCAAATAAAATTGTCAACAAAAAATATAATTTTCAATTCAACACTAATTAATGGAGATATGTTTATAATTTAATTCTTCAAATTTATTCCATAAGGTCAAACATGGTACAAAAATATCGTACAATTTATAAAATGACCAACTCTTCACAAGAATTTTTTAAATAAAAATAAATGTGTGTTTAAAATTAATTTCCAATTAAAATTATTTTACAACTAAAATAAAATTGTAAAAATAAATACAAATATAAGTTTTCTGAGATTCTTGAGAAAGTTTCGAAATATTTTCTAAAATGTCAGGTATTTTAAATCAAAAATTGAACAACAAAAAAACAAAACATTTTCAACCGAATATTTTCAGGCAAAAAAGGTTCATTCTCAACGAAAAATGTAATAATTGCTATTTCATTAGAAAAAAAATATTTTCAATAAAAAGCGGTCGAATGTTCTAAAACGATGTTCATTAGTTATTAAAATAATACAAAGAATTGCCTTCAGACATTATATTATTCTTTTAAAATCATGAGATATGTATTTATAAAATAAATTTTGTTAAATTTATTTTACAATTAATACAATTAATTTCCAATTACAATTATTTTACAATTAAATGAAAAAACATGGCCTCAAAAATTTTCAAAATGCGCTCACTTTTTGAATTTTCATCCAAAATGGCTGGCTAACGAACCTGACCTTTCGTTTACGAGACTGAAAGAGTATACCAAAAGGCCAATTATATAGGTCAATTCTTTCGAAAGTTATCGTGCTCACAGACAGACGTACATACATACAGACAGAAAGACACAATCGTAAAAACCTGTTTTTTGGGTTCAGGGGGTCTCAAAACGTGGACATTTGACCAAAAACGGGGGGGTCAAATTTTACACAAATCTAATACCTTCTCTAGATGAGAATGTATTCCGATTTTGCAAAATAATGTACAATTGTTATTTTTCATGATTTTCGCAATATTTGTTCCTTATTTTGCACTAATTTTCATCCTCAGCTACTCTGAAAAATCTATCATTTCAATAATTTTATATTGTCACAATTCATAATATGCATTGGTATTGAAACATACGTATTTGCATTGTAAAATGGTCCTAAGCAAATTTGTGGATATAATTTGGGCGAAAAATGTTGTTAAATAAAAAGTTATTGCAGCTTGTGTCTTTTTTCCAAAAAGTCAATTTTCAATTTCTGATGTATTTTTATAGCAAGAGTTTATAACAAATTCGTATATCTTTTTTGGTTGAACAGTTTTTGTCTTTTCATATTTTTTTTCGTCTCTTGTGTCATTTTTAAAAAATTCAATTTTTTAATTTGTATGCCTATTTTTCACGATTGAAAAATATACGCGCCCTTTCTGAAAATTATAAGTAACAAATTTGTACATCCACTTTGAGTGAACAAGTTTGCATATTATTTTTTTTTTCCTTGTGTCGTCTTCCAAAACCCTAAGTTTGTTTATTTTTAGTGTTATTTTTCACGAATAAAACAAAAACTATGCGTCCTATCAAAAAGTGATTAATAATAAATTTGTAGACCTTTTTTGGTTGCACGATTTTTTTATCTTCATCTTTTTTTGTGTCTTGCATAGTTTGACCGCAAAATGGAATTTTTAATTTTTCATTATTTTTTTTGTGCAGCCGATAGCGCTTTTGGCATTTTTTGGGAAAAATTTTTTCACCAGAAAATTTTTCCTCAGGAAATTTTCTATCGAAATTTTCAATGTTATTGTTGTTATTGAAGTCGATAGTGCGTTTGGCATTGTTGGGAAAAATTTTTTTTCAGAAAATTTTTCTTCAGAAAATTTACTATCGAAATTTTTAATGTTATTGTTGTTATTGAAGTCGATAGTACATTTGAAATTGTTGGGAAAAAAATTTTTCTGCAGAAAATTTTTCATCAGAAAATTTACTATCGAGATAATCAATGTTATTGTTGTTATTGATGCCGATAGTGCTTTTGACATTTTTGGGGAATAATTTTTTCTTCAGAAAATTTTTCCTCAGAAAATTTGCAATCGAAATTTTCAATGTTATTGTTGTTATTGAAGCCGATAGCGCATTTGACATTGTTGAGAAAAAAAATTTTTTTCAGAAAATTTTTATCATAAAATGTACTATCGAAATTTTCAATGTTATTGTTGTTATTGATGCCGATAGTGCTTTTGACATTTTTGGGGAAAAATTTTTTCTAAAGAAAATTTTTGTTCAGAAAATTTACCATCGAAACTTTCAATGTTATTGTTGTTATTGAAGCCGATAGGGCTTTTGAACTTTTTAGTGAAAAATTCTTTTTTCAGACAATTTTACCACAGAAAATTTACTATCGAAATTTGCAATGTTATTGTTGTTATTGAAGCCGATAGCTTTTTTGACATTTTTGGGAAAAAATTTTTCTTCAGTAATTATTTCCTCAGAAAATTTACTCTCGAAATTTTCAATGTTATTGTTGTTATTGAAGCCGATAACGCTCTGGACATTTTTGGGGAAAAATTGTTTCTTCGGAAAATTTTTCCTCAGAAAATTTACTATCGAAATTTTCAATGTCATTGTTGTTATTGAAGTTGATTGTACAGTTGACATTGTTAGAAGAAAAAATTTTGTTCAGAAAATTTTTCATCAGAAAATTTACTATCGAAATTTTCAATGTTATTGTTGTTATTGAAGTCGATAGTTAACTATTTACTATTACTCATTCATTATTCATTATTATATTTATTATTTATCTCTATTTATTATTTATCATTCAAGGTATTTAGGATATAATAAAATATTTAGAGATATAATTAATGTTTTTTAACCGTTTTTTCAAACAATTTTTCTCACAAAATTTATTTCAAAATTTTTCTCAAAACAATTTTTTTCATATTTTTGTTTCAACTATTTTTTAAAAATAATTTTTCCAAAAATTTTGTTCAACAATTTTTTTAATAACTTTTCTTTTCCAAAAATGTTTCAAAATTTTTATCAACATTTTTTCAAAATTTGTTTCAAAATGTTTTCAAAATTTTTTGCAATATTTTTTTCAAATTTTTGTTTCAAAATTTGTTCAAAAAATTTGTTTTTAAAAATAACAAAATTTTTTTAAAATTTTTTGCAAAATTTTCTTCATCACATTTTTAAAAAATTTTTTTAAATTTCATTTCAACATTTTTTTCAAAAAAGTTCGGTTTCAAAATTTTTTTTTGAAATTTCTTTTAAAAAATTTTGTTTCCTAACATTTTTTTACAAAATTAAAAAATATTTCATTGCAGGATTCTGTTAAGACTTAAATTTTCTTACAATTTTAATGATCAAATGTATTGGTATTGAAAAAAAAAACAGGAAATAACGGAAGTTTTTTTATCTTTTAAATTTACTTACGTGGTGGTACGTCGAAGTCGGCTAGCGCATTCTCACCTGTGCCATTTTTTGTAAGTTGATGATACCCCAAAATCCCAATACTTGACACTTAACAAACTCCACATATTCCCTGTGTTAGAAGACATTTTGGCTGAGACCTTCGTTGATGACATATGCCAGTGCATGTATATACTCACACATCCTTTTAAAAACACTTTCGGGAGTCTCTGGGGTATCCATGTTAGCCAACACTTGGTCCCAGCCATCATCATCATCATCATTCTCAACACCGTCACTGTCACTTTTAGTGTCAATTTCCACTGCTAACAATTCTAATGTTTTTCGACTTTTTCCCCCACGATGCTCATCTTTAAACTTTCTTCACGTATCTGTCGTGGTTAACGAACTCGCTCTTTCTTTTAGGATACAAAAAAAGTGTGCCAAAGCTCGACGATTTGATCTGTTCATTTGTTCGAGAGTTATCATGTTTACGGACATACCGACAGAGACAGACATAGAGACAGACAGACGCCGTCGCCAAAACTGAATTTTCGTCTTCAGGGGGTCTCAAAACGTGGAGATCCGTTCAAAAACTGAGGTGAGAAATTACGGCCTATTATAATACTTTCTCAATCATAAATTATGAGAATGTCAAAATGATTAAATATTTTAATGAGTGAAGATTAAGTGTTATTTTAATTAAAAGTTCTAATTAAAGTTTTTAATTTTTTAATCTAAAAATTATTCCAATTAGAACTTCTCCATTTAAAATTATTATTTCTAATTTAAAATCAAAATTCCTAATTTTGAAGGTTTCATTTGAAAATCATTTAACATTGAAGGCTTTTAATTAGAAATTATATAATCTTTATCGGTTAAATTCGATTTTGTTTAACTTCGAAAGCCTTGCTCATTTAAAAGATCAATTCATTAAATTCTGAAATTATTTGATTTTTATAGTTGCGAAATAATAGCAATGCTTTTATTTATAATCCTGCAACCTTAAAAGTTATACATTTGAAGAAAAAAAAAAAAAAACAGGTTCGAATGGAAGTGAAAATTTAGTACTCGTACAAGTTTCTGGAATTATTTTTTACATAGAATTGCTTGGTGCACTTTACTTCGAACCTAGGATCAATATTGATTAATTTGTATCAAATTATTTATTAAAAAATTGCTGTAAGAAAATTAACATGTAATATATGTTTCTTTATCCATTTCAAGAAACATTTATATTATCTTCACTAAATACAACGTAATCTGAAATATCAATTGGAAAAATAAATATTTAACTAATTACAAAATTAGCATTAAATTAATTTATGTGGCAAACCTTTATTATTGTCACTAATTTATTTTCTGTACAAATAAAATAAGGATTAGAATTGCAAAAGTATTATCATTTAATCAAGTACATTAATTGATTTGCCAAATTAAAAACCAGACACTTAATGTCTTTGATGAGTTATTTAAGTTATTGTTGAATTCAAATAAAAATAAATAAATACCTTCTATTTTCGAAATACTTTTTTAATTTTACATGTAAATATAATTCAACATAATTAGAATTCTCATAATTTTTCATTATTTAAACAGTTTCTGAAGAGAGTTATACCTATTCATAAAAATAAATATGTAATTGGTTAGGTATACACTATACGAGGATTGGTTGAAAATTCAACTATTTTCCTAAAAAGTTATCATTTTTGGTCGAAAATTCAACTTTTTTGTTGAAAATTTGTCTTTTTGGATAGAAAATTCGTCCCATTTTTCGGGAGAAAATCAATCTTTTTTGATTGAAAAACTCATCTTTTATAGTTGAAAGTTAACTCTTTTCATTTGAAGAGTCTACTATTATATTTTTGTTTCCGAATTCATCTCTTTTGGTTGAAAATTCTACTATTTGGTTGACAATTGTCTTATTTTGTTGAAAATTCAACTACTTTGTTAAAAAGTCAAGTTTCTTTGGTTGAGAGTTAATTATTTTCATTTTAAAAGTTTACTTTCATTTTCTTTCACTTTCATTTTTTTGGTCAGAAATTTAATTATTTTGTTAAAAATTATACTATTTCGTTGAAAAGTCATATTTTTTTGGTTGAAATTTAAATATTTCCATTTAAATGTTTAATATCATATTTTTGGTTCAAAATTGAACTCTTCTGATAACAAATTAAACTATTTTTTTGAAAATCCAACTATTTTGATAAAAAGTAATATTTTTGTGGTTCAAAGTTATTTATTTTCATTCAAATGTTTAATATTATATTTTTGGTTCAAAATGAATTTCTTTTTGTCGAAACTTTGATTATTTGATTAAAAATTATACTATTTTGCTAAAGATTTGATAGATTTTATACTATTTTTGTTAAAATTAAGTCTTTTTATTTGAAAAGTTTAATATTATATTTTTGGTTCTAAATTTTGCTATTTGATCAAAAATATCATCTCTTGTATAAAACAGCAATTTTAAATGTGTTTTTAAAATTATTTTAGTATTAATAGGATCATGTGGCAGAGATGTTGTGTTAGCAAGACACAAAATTGAACAGATAGTATACTATTCAAGGTTCCTACAATGGTCTACTCATGTGATTCACTTCCCAATAAGTTCGGAAGAAATTATTAATAAATTCAACGAGTTCAAAACAAAAATTCTAAAAGACTATGCGGATGACTCAAGCGGATTGAGCGAGGATTTTTTCCAAATTGACACAAAGATGCAAATAATAATGAAGGGTTTATGGCTGCAGGACGATATAACGAAAGAACAAGCAGTACTTGCTTTACAGGCTTGTGATGAAGAAATTATTAGGTAAGTTTTTCAGTTAATAAAAATCAGGTCATTGAATTCCAATCGCGATTATTTTCCTTTTTTATATGCATTTAAAATGTGTTTATTTTGAATAGTCCATTTTATTCTAAAAAAAGGATATTTTTTAGGCCTTTCCTTATAAAAAATGGACCTTTGACAACTGAAATTAGTGGAATTGAGTGCGAAGAACTTGATATTACAAGGTCCAAACTTCTGTATGCTAAAGTAGTGGACGAAAATGGTCACCTTTTGGCATTGTCACAGAAAATTGTAGCCTACTTTGTGGAGCGGGGTGAGCGAAATCTCAATTTATTTCATTTTAAAAACTCGCATTTAATATTATTTACAATTAATAAATTGTAATTTGGTATTATACTTAATTTGTTTAAAGGTCTGATAAAAAGAGATAAATGGAACAAGATTATCAAACTCAGAATGGAATTGATGAATATTAGTTTTTTAATGCGAAAAGTTGAAGATAAGGATGATCCTGAAATTGCGAATACCATCTTTCATGAAACTACATTCGATGCAACAAAAATCATAGACGTATTTATTTTATATCACTTTATCACTTGAGTACTTTACCTTCATAATATTATATCATTAAGCCGTTTCCCTTTCGGGGTAGGCGTGAATTGCTCGGTGGTAAAGTAGTGATGTGTAACAAATTTCATGTAAATTGATTTTGAAACGACGCTTTATTTTATGACTACGCGTTATTTGTTCAACTATTTTTGAAATTCCACGTTTATTTAAATTCATGTCTCCTCCATTGTGATAATTGGAAGAGAGATATTTTATAAATGTAATTCAACAACTCGTTTAGATGATCTGATTGAAGGTATTATTCAACTGGATCCTAAGACTACCAAACAAATTGTTTATGCACTGGTAATAAGAAAAATGAAAGGAGAAAATGGAGGAAACATTGGGTACTTTCTCCTTGACTGAATCACAAGGTGGCTAGCCTCTTCAAATTACTGTTGAAGCAACACGCAGTAAAAATGTATTAAAGCGACCACTTCTGTCTGCAGACGATTTCGTAAGCGTTTGAAACGTATTCCATACCAGCCCGAGAAAACTTCTTGGAATTACTGAAACTTTCCGCGTAAATATAAAGAATAATGACACGGGTAGACCTCATTTGAAATAAAAGTTGTCAACAAAAAGTCATTGCGTGGAACAATATTTTGGTTTTATCAAGCATGGCAAAGAGAAGCGAAAAGTTTCTGCAGCTTACCTAGTTTGGTATTGGCGGTGATGGATTTCCAAAGAAATATCTATTTATTAATTCTACTGCTGACAGAAATTATGTTGACGGGCATTGTCAAAAGTATGACTAGATGGTTTCTGGTGAACGCTCTAAGGATTTTGGCTTCTAAAAATTGCTTATACTTCCAGCAGCGCAATGCTTTTAGGAAAACTTCGAAAACATGTCTCAGTTGTGTTCTTCAACCACAATCAATGACTTCAGAGGAACAATTGCTACTTATTCAAGACTGACTAATATTATTATGGAGATCTGAAGGTATAGGGCAAGAGGACTGCGACATAGAACATTATGAATTAGAAAACCCAGTTGAGAAAGTCTGTGTCAATGAAGTTAGAGATATAATTAATTAATACGGTGGCGAGTACATACCTCACAGGTTGTGCGAACTGATAAATTTATGTATCGAGACGAGACAAGTCCCAGACTACTTTGTATGGTTGCCAAAAACACTTGGACTTCCGCTACTTCTTCTACAGCATAGTTGATCACCAGGTTTAAACTGTAACTTTCACAAAGAATTAACAATCCATTGGTTAAATCAATTTCATATTTGCTTTCCTTTATTACAAATACCACTTATAACACTTGCTTTGCCATAACACTAACCATGACATTTCTTTATGTCAATCGAATTCTCAAAAAATATTATCCCACTGTCATCCCATTACGAATAGGCATAAGTCTATCGTTTCGCTACGGATAAGAATTAGTCTAGCTTAATTTTTTTTAATTCAGTAATCACTTAGCAGTGTTAAAAGAAATGAAATTCTTCGCAAATGTCTTCTTTTGAAAGTTATATAAGCCTCAATTATGTTACAAACTGTAATAAAATATACTGGAGTTTTGAATTTGTAGGAAATGTTTCAACGAATAATAGGCTATCGTCCATACAATATAGCATCGCAAATGTAAATTTCCCAAATAATTCACGATAATTACAAAGAAGAACTTTCAGTTCATTCACCTTATCACAATAATTTAGGGAAATATTGCATTATTTTCTAATTAGTACATATATACCTAAAAGTTCCTGAAATCCATTTTCCATAATGACATAACTTATAGGTTATGTTTGAAATTTCATCTAGACAACTTTGACATAAGACAGGAAACTGTAATCAGCTAGATAATTAATTTGAATTTCTATCAATGTGCATCTCTAAAACAATATCCTTAATTTGTTAATAATTTAGTTCTGATAATATTACAAAAATGGCATACAACACAGACTGAAGAACAGAAAACTGCATATTTTCTTCCATTGCTACGACCAAGAAGAGATTTATTTTGAATTATTTATAAAAATAATGCTATTAATATTATTACTTTTCAAACTTATTCATTTATCTTCAGTTATTGATTTGATTTACAAATACGAAAATTTATTTCTTCTTCCTAAAACTTAGCTAAATGAATTTAGACTAGTTCTTATCCGTAGCGGAACGATTGATTAAAGCTTATGCTTGCGAGCACGCGAAGTATACCAACGCCTATCATGCACTTCGAACTATTCCTTGCCCCGAAGGTGACCGTGCAACGTATCTCAGAAGGACTTATACTCTCGAGTGCCGATGAAATCGCTCTCTTAAAACTACACTGAAGTTAAATTGTTAATGAAAAAACTGAATTTGAACGGAAGTGACAATCTCACTGCTGCCATCAAATCAGCTGTCACGTCCCGAGCAAAAGTCAAAGGTAGTATGGCAAATAGGAAAAGAGAGAGACCAGTGTGCTTATTATTATCAGGCTCGTAAGACCTGACCAATTATTTGTTTGTGGGCTTGTGCGTGAATTATCAGCCCTACGGGGACTGTGTTAGATTAGAGTGTTTAAATGAGTGAGAATAGTGAGTCCTTTCACGAACGGGACTTTATCCGGAAAGTTGCTCTACGTCGACCGAAAGTCTCAGCCGAAGGGACTTAGTACAAGACTTGAACACGTTGACTACTTCAAATTAAACTTAAAAGTACACGACTCAATCAGAGTGTTTCTTCGGTCACAATGAGATGGAAACCGTAACTTTGTCGAAGTGATTCGTTATTCGCAGATCGAAGTGAACAGTGTGACTGCCGGGAACGTAAGATGATATACAGGGATGAATCTGGGGTTTATATAGTTCCGCGTCCCCATGCTAAGGATAGAATTTACAATTTTGAGCACGTTTCTTTGACTTTCTGAAATAGCGTTCCTTATTTCTATGTATGTAGCTTTAAACGATTGGGAGTATGAATACATTCGTATGGTAACAGAAATGAATTATGATTATCTTATAGCGACAGAGTCTGCAAGCACAGTCTCAGTAATCGAGCATGGTTAACTTATCGACATGCTTTGAGTTCATATCCTTTCATGGTAACATTTTAAGTATCTTGTGGTTTCTATCTTACCGACCATAGCATAGTTACCATAGTTACGTTCAAATTCAGAGAAAATCGTTAAGGTGGTCGTTTATAATTAGTGGCGTTATCCTTTATCACGTGAGATAAGGAAGATTATGATTCTATTGATGGACAAAAGAAATCGTCTTAATTTCAAAGGACGCATTCTGAAAGGAACGTAATTTTACTGTTAATATACTTTTTCTTAGAGTGCTGGTGTCTCAATCTATAGAGTGTCTCAATCTATAAAGTGTTCCAACCTGTACGAAACTCGCCTACTCTTATTGCGCTAGTCAGGTTTGCAATCTAAATTGAATAGGCAAATTAATCTCCCATCTTGTGTTGGGAGTTTATGGACAGGTGTAAACTAACGTACGATCTCATAAAAGCCGGAAATTAGCCTTTGGAGGTCCAAACTGGAAACTCTATCACTTTTATTAGTGATCGATCCAAAGGGATCAAGAATGCAACTCGGAGGCTGATTTAACTTAGTTATGCGTTACAGTTTAATTACGCGGTACACATCATTTAATCAAATTAATTCCGTAGCGCCTGAAGCCATTCATTTACGGCCGCAGGTACCTTGATAACTCATTTTACTCAAGTCTGCCTGCCTCGAGAGACTTCCCTTGAACGATAGAATGCTTTTGAAAAACAAGAAATCTAAGCAAGGAAGAAAATAACGAGAATAATAAAGTGATAGATGAAATTATAAAAATTGTGGTGAAAGTTGCAATATGTATAAAAATGTATTAAAATTTTTTTATTTCATTAGCATCATCAAGCTCTAGGCGCTCATGTGGTTTTCCGATTTGAAGGGAAAAACCATTTTTGAAACAAAATAGAGGGTTCGAGGTCTTTCCTCTATTCCCCTTTTCTCCTTTTGACTTCAGATATACGATATTTGAAAATACAGTTGTGACCGTCCGCGAAGAAAGGGACCTAATGCGTCAAATCTAAATTTTACAGGACGGGCGATCGTAGCAGAGTCCGCAAGCCAGAATTTGAGTAGTGGGGATGCATCTACGCTAAAGCACCCCCTCCACTTACCACTACACTTTTAGGCTCGAGCCAGTGACTCACGGACACGTCGCGTACAGCTGTAGTGGTAAGTGGTGGGGCTGGCTTTCGTAGGCCTCTCGTTCGGTCTCCGCGTATAAAAATGTAGGACCAGAGCCGCGTTTCTTAGTGCTTCTTATTTATTATCCCAAATTTTTAACTCGATGTGGCTAATCGTGTGAAAATATATTTACAAATAAAAAAAGTGTCGGTAAGATAGGAAGTCAATCACGTGACCCACTCATCACATGGCCTTAAGTAATTTTCCAAAATTTTACTTCCTGAAAGTTATTTAAAATAATTTTCAAAAATATTTCTTTTGGCTACTTTTCTACGGTTTGGGCTACTTTTGAAGAAACGATGTTCTTGATACCATTTTCGGAATAACTTCAAAAATTGTTTGAAAAGCGAATAATGAGAAATTGTTCTTTTTCTAGAATTTGAGAAATCAAATTATGGAACTTAGGAACTGTTATTCAACATAAAACGAAAATTTTGCGCAGTCCCTCAGGCATTCTACAAATCGTAATAAAATAGCCTTCGGCGGAATTGGATCGCTTTTGTGTTTGCGTAGAAAGCCTATTTTCAATTGATCACTGAAATGCAACAACAGTTCATCTATGTACAGAAATGTATGTTTATTATCATTATTCGAATCTGTCTGGTCTCTTTGAATAAACGTACTATAATAGCATCCAGGCCACCGATTATTATATTGTTTAAAATGGATTCCAAGTATCACTTTTAAACGAATTTCATTTATTCCAAGAGCCATCAATTTTGTTTTTCTTCTCAGCAAGAGATTTTATAAACTTCTGCATTCTGAAATCGATTGAAATAGATTTGTTTGCCACCCGAGATTTTTATATCGCAGTTAGTCAGTATAATGGAATTTTTCAAAGTAGGGGAAACCTCCTACAGTGGACAATCCAACCTACAGTGGATAATCATTAATTAAAAATACTAATGTATGTGAAATTATTACTTTATTCAATTATAAATAACGTAAAAAGTATAAGGTGACATACTTCAGACCAAATAAAAAGACCTTGATTATGTTCAGAAGATCCTTTAATCAACGTTTCGAGAGTCGAATGCTCTCCTCATCAGGAAACAGGAATCCAAGTCAAAAAAACTTTTATATTTGTTTACACTTTACAGGGTGATGTCATAGCACATTTTGCATCATTTCACAGCTCACGAGGAGCTTAACTGAGAAAAATATTCGGTAAGTAGCCACGTTAAAAATTTCATACGATATTTTCCTGTGAAATGCATTTGAAATGGCCATTAATAAATTCGAATCCTGAGCTTTCTCTTTTATTTTATTTAGATCTTCAATTAGAATTCTCTGACATTTACAACTCTGCTTTAAATAAAAACGTAATTTTTCCTGACAATAACTAGTTGAAGAAAATTTTCCTGACGATCAATTATTTTGGTATATAAATATTACTAAATTACTAAAGTGACTTCTAGCAACTATCTATATTATCTAAATTGTAATTTCTGGAAATAAATCTGAATCTGAGGTTCGTCTATAAAATTAAAATCAATTATTCGATACAAATTTAAAACTACTGGCTTAATTGTACTTGAAACTTCAAAAACATTTTGCTGTATAAAATCTCTTTGATAGTTATTTGTAATTATAACTACTTACTCAAATTCTGTTTTTTTTTTTCTACAACTAACACCTTTTCAACGATGATCAATTGATAATATATATTTTCAAATTTCATAAATTGTTAAATTCAAGGATTTGGTTTCCCTTTATGACCTCGCATAATTAGTTTATAATGAGTCAGTTAAATTAAAAATTTGGTCTCCCTGTGTGACCTTACATAACTAGTTTATAATGTATCCATCCTTTTCCTAATCTGAATTGAAATTAATAATTTCAATTCACTTTCAAACATTTAAGACTATAATCAGAGCATTCGCTTCTTTCTCTTCCTTTCTCAGCCTCGGTTAGCCAAATCTTAAGCGCGCTCGCACAGGTTTTTACTACTGATAATTTTGTCATCTCTCGCCTTCTATCTTTCTTTCATGCTACAGTAGTTTTCCTCTCTTACTAAGCTTCGCTGTCTCTGCATGTATCGTTCTATTTATAACTATCTTATTTCCCTCTTTCTCTTACATATGTCGTTCAGGCGGGCTTGCCGCGTGCAATGTATACAATGCAATGTATCTCCCGAGGTATTCGGACATTTTGAAATGACGTCACAAGTGGAAATACTCTATACTGCCGATGCACCGCATGCGCAGTGCAGTTGGGGAGCCAAATTGGGAGCACTGCACTGAAGTGAAGATGGGAAGGTGGCCAACTACTTCCAGGGAAAAAACACAATCGAGCGCTCGAAAAACACTAAAAAATCACTAAAAGTTACTAACTTTTTACTAGATTTTACTTTCAAGGGCGCGAAATTTGAATTTATATTATATTACTAAATACAAAAAGTGAAAAGCAATAATGATAGAGCTATGAAAAATGTATTAAATATTTAAATAAAGATTTTATACATTAAATTTTACCATTATTTAGTATAGTGAAATCTACAATTTTATTTAAAAAAATTATGTTTCAAAAGTTTTGGGAAAATATAAATATGACAGGAATACGTGTGACGTGAAAACGATTTGAAATAACTATACTAAATTTTTCACTAAATACTGTAAAAAAAACACTAAATTGTGTTATTACACAATCCTTGAAAAAAAACACAGCGGACTCTTGAAAAACATTAGATTTGTGTTAAAATCACTAAAATGTCAATCTTGATGACGCATATACCCCAGTCAGTGTCTGCGCATGTGTCGCACCAGCAGCCTCATTGGATGTCGATGGCGCGCTTATTTGAAATAATTAAATACTGAAATGAATTATTTACAATATATAATAATTATAAAGTACAAGAAAATATTATGAATTATTCAAAATTTAAATTTGTGAAGAAAAGGAATCTTTCCTTTGAATTTAAAATCAATAATTTAATTTTAAAGAGTCAAATCAAATAATTAATTTAACTTTCACTCTAGAAGACTATTACGTGTCCTGAAAACTAATTTAGTTAATTCTACAATGATGATTTATCACACAACAATATATTATTACACAGCAACAACGTTTTAGGTATTACTCACGCGCATACGGTAGATTTAACTTTATTAAATGATATCACTATCTATTATCAAAACGTTCGGATTATTTTGAGTAGACTATCTGAAAGAAAATCTAGCCAAATGTTTATTTGAACCTCCCACTCTATCAAAAGGACTGAACTAGCCGTTTCCTTTTTGGATTTCTCCGAATTCCTTTCAGACCAAGTCTTCTATCATTTATCGCTATATATTTCCGTATCTTATCGCTGTTGTTTCTTTTTATTTGGTTTTGAATTATTCGGAGATTTTCTTAGGATTTCCTTTAGGAAGGCTGGCGCCCGGGCTTTAGGAAGTGATTTTTTATTTGTATTTGTGCGAAGCCTTAAGGGACCCAAAATAATATTTTTTTATTTTAGGAAAAAGGTCGCGTCACAAGTAATAAATTATTATTTATGTTTAATAACTTTTAATTTGTTGACACAATATTTTTTCACCAAATTTATTAATTTTTCTCTTCTGTCATTTACATTAAAACTACTGATTGTTGGAAACAATAATTATGTTTTATTTCTGAATTTTTACTGACCAAATGGAATTTGTTTACATAATTAAAAATTAATCCACAAATGTTGATAAATATTCCAGCAAAGAAATGGTAATAATTTTTTATCAAAAATAAACTTCGAAAAAATTATGGAAATAAATTCTATTTGTTTGAATAATTGAAAATTAATGCAACAATGTTAATAAATATTCCACCAGACCAATAGAAATAATTTTAACTAAAAAAACGAGAATAAAGTGTTCGAAAGGTCGATTTCATTAAGAATTGACATTTTTGGTTTTAAGGTTAGCTTTTAGGGACCCGTGGGGTGTATTTGGGGTGTCAAACCCATATGTATGATGAATGAAAATCTTCGTTGGGTAATTCTCAACAACAGTCAGTATTTATTTTTCGAAAAACAAGAGTATCAAAATACTTTATGGGATATTTGTAATTCGATAGGACATCTGTCATAGAAAGAGAAATTCAAAACTCAACTCCGATCCAACCGTTTAACAAACTCGAGCAAAAGTTTTTTCCCCTGAAACGAGATTTTATCAGTTCTCCTACAGACACTCTCGTTATCTGATGGTTAATTAATTGGTAGAAAATTCAACAATTAGGAAGAAAATTACATTATTTTGTTGAAAAGTCAAGAATTTGGTAAAAAAAATAATAATAATTTGCTAGAAAAAATAAATTATTTGGTAGAAAATTAAACCATTTGGTAGAAAATTCTATTAATTGGTAGAAAATTCAACAATTTTTGAGAAAGTTAAATTATTTGGTAGAAAATACAACAATTTGGTAGAAAAGTCAATTAATTGGCAGAAAGTTCGAAAAAATGTTAGAAAATTCAATCATTTGGTAGAAAATTCAATAAGTTGGTAGAAAAATCAATTAGTTGGTGGAAAATTCAACAATTAGGTGAAAAATTAAATTATATAGTATAAAAGTCAACAATTTGGTGAAAAAATCAACTAATTGGTAGAAAATTTGAAAAAAAATTCGAAAACTAAATTATTTGGTGAAAATTCAATGAATTGGTAAAAAATTCAGCAATTAGGTAGAAAATTAAATTATTTGGTAGAAAAATCAACATTATTTTTTAGAAAATTGAATTATTTTGTTGAAAATTCAACTCTTTTGTTAAAAGTTCATGCATTTTTCTAAAAATTCGTACTTTTCAGTATAAAATTATTCTTCTGGATTGACAATAAACTTTTTTGATGTAAATTCGTCTTTTTGGCTTAAAAATTCAAATTCTTTATTACATTATTTCGTAGGAAATTAAATTATTTGTTAGAAAATTCAATAATTGTGTAGAAAATTCAATTAGTTGGTAGAAAATTCAACAATTTTCTAGAAAATTAAATTATTTGGTAGAAAATTCAACAGTTTTATAAACAATTACATTATTTGGTAGAAAATTGAATCAATTGGTAGCAAATTCAACAATTTGGTAAAAAAGTCAATTAATTGATAAAAAGTTCGAAAAATTTTCAGAAAATTAAATCATTTGGTAGGAAATTGAATAATTTGGTAGAGAAACCAATTAATTGGTAGAAAATTCAACAATTAGGAAGAAAATTACATTATTTTGTTGAAAAGTCAAGAATTTGGTAAAAAAGAAATGTTGCTTATCTAGTTTTGTACTGCAACCCTTCAACTAACTTTTAAATTTTTGGTTCAGAAGTTATCTTTTTCGGTTGTAAGCTTAACTTTTGTGTTCAAAATTCATATTTTCGGGCTTAAAGTTCAACCTTTTTGTAGAAAATTAGTTTTTTTTTTAATTCAGAATTCAGCAATTTGGGTTGATGTATTTTATATTTCTTGATTAAAAATTCTTTTTTTTGGTTGAAAAATCAACTGTTTTTGTTGAAAATTCGTTCTTTTTGGATGAATTCAAGTGTTATTTCTGCCGAGGCTTTAATTATTTATCACAAATATGTATTAAACAAATGCCTAAATATTCTTGGAATTTCTTAAAATAAGTTTTCTTGAAAGCAAATCAATACTGATAATAAGTCAAGTTTTTTTATCTGAAAATTAAATTTATAATGGTTATAAACGATTCATTAAATAAATACGCATCTGTAAAAGCTTTGTACTTGAGTATGTGCTTTTTTCACTCCAACTATTGTAATAGTACTTCCTCACTGATATTGTAAGAAAAAAGTTTAGCGAAAAAGGTAACAATTATTATTATTTTTAATATCAAATAGTGTAAACAAATGACAAAAAAAGAACATTTCTTCGTAGAAAAAAATTCGACTCTTTAAATGACTTTTTGCATGAAGAAATGATAATTTGTCTTATTCATTTATACAATATGTTATCAGCAGTAATAATTGTTAAATTTTCGCGAAACTTCTACCTTAAAATGTCAATCCTAAGGTACTATGATAACAGTTGGAGTAAAAAAGCACTTATTAAAGTACACAACTTTGACAGTTGCGTATTTATTTGATAAATTGTTTACCAAAATTGTGAGATTAATTATCTTTATGGACATCGAAGGAGCCTTTAACAATACCTCTGGTGAGGTGATCAGGGCGGCAATGATCACACAAGGTGTGCCTACTGTACTCGTGGAATGGACGTGCCACATGTTGGCCAACAGGAATCTAACTACGACTAAGGGTGATACCACTTTATGTGGAACCAATATAATAAATTTCTTCAAAATTTCGACTAAATTTATGATCAGAAGCCCGAAAAAAACTCTAGTATACTGAGTCTCATGGAAATCCGTCTGTTTATTAAATTTTTCATCTGTCAACATATTGGAATTTTTAAAAATTTAGTCTTTGTTCTCGATAGAAAATCTCAAATTTTTACTTTTGATTCTAAAATCGCTGTCAGCAATTTGAAAAACCCGTAGTACCGGGTTTGAAGAAATTTTCATTAATTTTAAAATCTTCGAGAACCCGAAACTTTCGAGTACTCGAATGTCTTCGGGAACTCGAAACTTTCGAGAACTTGAATTTCTTCGAGAACTCGAATGTCTTTGAGAACTCGAAACTTTCGAGAACCCGAAACTTTCGAGTAGCTTGAAACTGTTCGAGTATCTCGAAGCCGTTCAAGTTCTCGAGATTTTCGAGTAGCTTGAAGCCGTGCGAGTTCTCAAAATTTTCGAGTAGCTCGAAAATTTCGAGAACTCGAAATTTCGAGCAAGCTCGACTTGACTCGACTCGAAAAAAGTGGGAGTTTCGAGCTTTTTGCACACCCTTAGTGAGTACTAAGTATTAATTTACTGAATACACAACAACTATTCTAGGATAATAAGTTACTCAAGTCCTTTGAAATTTCCCGCCGAACCTACTGCTGTGTGCCAACCTATTCCTATCCTTCTAGTCGTACCTCAAAACTTTTTGAATATTTTTGGAATGATGTTGGGATTATTACCGCCGAACATTGTTGACGTCCCCTTCAACTTATCTACCTTGGAGTGGAATTCAAAAGTTTACATTTTGGAAAGGTTTATTGTCGATCCCCGGTGTGACGGCATGCGTAATGCCGTCTTTGTAATCATTATATAAATTCCTTAATATACTCTCTCTTCTCTTCATTAGAAAAAGGATAATCCTGATTCAATTTAGGAAAGGGCATACATTTGTATATTTGAAATGCAGCCCTGCTAAAAGTCACGTAGATCGGGCCTACGTGATAAACTCCACCCGCTACGGCGTACGTGAGCTTCCAGTTATACCTCCAATAGAAAATAAAAAAATAAATCCTAAAGATCATATAATTGATAAATTAAAATTAATTTTTGATCCATATATAGTTGCTAATCATCTAAAAATTTTAATCCCTGTAGGAACTGCAATAATTATTGTTACTGATGTATAATAAGCTCGAGTATCAATATCTATACCTACTGTAAATAAATGATGTCCTTATACAATAAATCCTAATATACCAAATGAAGTTATTGCATATATTATCCCTAATGAACCAAAAGTATTTTTGCTCACAATCTGTATAAATTATATGAGAAACTATACCAAAAGCAGGTAAAATGAAAATATAAAATTCTGGATGTCCAAAAAATTAACATAAATGTTGATATAAGATAGGGTCTCCCCCCCCCACCCTATTGGATGAAAAAAAGAAGTATTTATATTACGATCAAATAATAACATATTAATTGCACCAGCTAAAATTGGCAAAGATAATAATAATAAAATAGTTGTTGAAAAAATAGATGATACAAATAAAGGAATTTTATCTATATCTATTAAATTCGGACGTATATTTAAAATTGTCGTAATAAAATTAATTGAAGTTAAAATTGAAGAAATACCAATGAAATGTAAAGAATAAATTGTTAAATCAACAAAAATTCCTGGATAACCTAAATTTGAAGATAAAGGAGGATAAACAGGTCATCCTGTATCAGCACCCTGATCAACTAATATTCCTGCTAATAATAAAAAAAGAAGGAATTACAAGTCAATATCTTACATTATTTAATCGAGGGAAAGCTATATCAGGATCAGTTAATATTAATGGAACTAAATAATTTCCAAATCCTCCTACCATAATTGGTATCCTTCATACGAAAACTCGTAACTATAAAAAAAATTATTACAAAAGCATGAGCACTTACAATAGAATGATAAATTTGATCATTTCCAATTAATTGTAAAGGTATACCTAATTCTATTCGAATAATTATTCTTAATCCAGACCCAATTATTCCAGATCAAATTCCAAATATAAAATATAATATTTTCCCCCCCCCCCCCCCTCCCCCCATTAAATGTAGCATAGGAAAATCCTCTTAACTGTTATGAGTTTAGAGTATAATTTGGCGAATGAGATTGTGTAGAGTCCAGGCATGTAAAATGAGTTGTGCAGTGTTTTTCTATGTAGAAGTTATGAGTAAAAAATCGCTAAAACCATTTTCAGGATTAGCAAGTGTTATTGTCATAAGCAATTGTTACAAAATGGCTCGCAAATATTGTACCTGCTAATAATTTGTTGTTGATTGCTTTAAAAACGTATCTGTTTATGTATATATTTTATCACGAAGAGCTAAATAAGATCATTGTTTATTACCATTTATAACATAATAAATTATTTATTAAATTTAGCGAATCCAACACATAATCCCTTCTTATCTATTAATTGAATCCTCGGCTAAAATAACGTTGGATCAACCCAAGTTTTGTGTCCATGGAATTCTACAAGGTTATTCTTTTTTACATTCTCATCCAGAGAAGGTATTAGATTTGTGTAAAATTTGACCCCCCCCCCCCTCCCCGGTTTTTGTCAAATGACCACGTTTTGAGACCTTCTGAATCCAAAAAACAGGTTTTCGCGAATATGTCTGTCTGCCTGTGTGTATGTTTGTATTTATGTATGTATGTAAATTTTTAGTCTGTTAGCACGATAACTTTTGAAAGAATCTACAGATTTGATTGGGCTTTGGTATACTCTTCAAGTGTCATGAAATGAAGGACAAGTTCGTTAGTCAGCCATTCTGGATAAAAATTCGAAAAGTGAGCGCATTTTAAAAATGTTTGAGAACACTTTTTTTCAAGATTCAAAAATTCTATGGACGGATTTCCATAGTACTCAAAAATACGAACAATTTATCCTCGTGACTTTTTTGGATGAAACAAAAACTACTGGAGTTATAGCATTTACAAAATTCCAAAAACAAACGAACATGAACATTTTAAGCCAAAAAACGCACGATATGAAAAAAAGTCAAGAGGAGAAAAACGTTGCTTTTCGAACACCCTACAATATTATCATAACAATCTAAAAATGACACCGGCTCCCAGTAGAACCGCGGTAAATCACACTTATGGCCACGTCTCACAACCGTGAGATGGGTATATATATATTCGGTTCAATACTACCTGATTTTATGTATCAGCAACAAGGGAGGAAATGGGTTGTAGGTCGTCTGTAAATGAGTAACATTATTCTTTAATTCCATTTGTGAACAGTTTATTGGAAACCAATTAAAAAGGGTAAAGCAGTAATTTACCATTACATTCCACGTTCGAGTAACACCGTATTACATGCTGCAGAATGCCCTGCTTTTTCTTAGGTTATCACCAAAAGTCAAAGTCGATAAAAATGGACTTGAATACCATATACCGAGCAACTGTAATCTGATTCTTTATGCAGACTCACCCGAAGTTAAGGATATAATAAAGTTATCTCAAGTTCAGAAAAGAGCAATGTTGAAAATGATTTATAAAATCGAGGAGAATATTACCATTCATTTGGTTTATAACTAATTTTGGAACAAAACTGGAGGCGAACTTGAGACAAAATTATTTCAGGAGGAAATTCTTTATTTTACAATAATTACTTACGGCTTTATGTTTTTGCTTTAACGTTAGGTAAAAAGTTTCAATTCTCATTTAAGCCTAATGTTACAGGGCGCTTTTTGTTCATTGAGAGATTCTCTAGAAATCTCACTGGTATGCTTTTATTAAACAAATTTTATTGAAGAAAAGTATTCTTTATAAAATTAATAATTTTATAAGCCCTAAATAAAAAATATTCAAATAAAAATCTACTGAAGAAACTTGTACAGAATCTTGCAAGAAATAAAATAAGCCCTACAACATTAAAATTAAGTAAGAATTGTAACTTTTACCCACAGAGAAAAAACACAATATTAAACCAATTTTCCTTCAAAATAAAATACGCCCTAAATAAATACTGTAAAATAAACAATTTCAATCTGAAATATTTTTTTCTAAAGTTCGCCTTCAGTACTAAACTTATCTCAAGTTAAAAAATGAGCAACGTAAAAAAAATTTATAAAGTCGACGAGAATCTGACCAAATCAGAGTTTTCTGCTGGCTTTGATATATTTTTAAAAACAATCTAATCATAATAAAGCACCCCGACTTACAATGCCATTTTCAATTTCAACAACTTTCATAACCATGAAAAAATGCAATAGAGTTATGTTCCAAAGTATTCGAACATTAGCAGTGCACCATAACGGTGTACAGTGTTGCATGGCCGATTTTTTTTTCACATTGTTCCACCCCTTCGAAAAATTCAACAAAATTATATGTTATGAAGCATTTTCTAAGGAATTTATATGTGATATATGGATGTGGTAACTCTAGAACATAACCTCAATTTTTTTTCAAATTCTAAACATTTTGTTTGCCTGTAATTTTTTTCAAAAAGTTCTTTAATTCTGTTTGCAATAGGCTCATTGGTATCTACAATATATTTTTTTTCTTCGCAATAAGTGTGGTAGCACCTAATTTAAGTAACTAATTCATAAAATGTTTTTAATACTTTTTATAAACAAATTATAAGCAAACTCTGTCAGTGATTGTTCGCTGACTGCTTCCGCATCGTTGTCTCAAGCGCGAAGCGCTCTTCGCAGTACGCAGTTTTTTCTGGAATTAAATTAATTTTACTATTTCAAATTGTAACTTGTGCAAGGAAAATAGTAAACACTGCTATATAACGTGTTGTAATATTTAATAAATTCAATAAACAATGGGTTCAAAGTTCAAATGATGCATTTTGAATGGTAAATCTAGCCATTGACTTTTTTCCGTGACTAAATTGCAACAAAAAAATATAATATTTTTTTCTTTCTTTTCATTTAGTTTTTACGTAGTTCTTTCTTTGTAAAATTTGTGTTTGTATAAAAATTACACGAAATTATCTACTTTAAACTAGAAGACAATTGTTAATTTATTTTTACATTTTTATTTTTTAGTAAATGGCTCAATTTACCATTTAACATGAATCATTTGAACTCTGAACAGACTTGTTACCTGAAATTTAGTCCACATTACTATTTCAAAGAGAGCTTCCGTAAAGGATGTCACAGTTTTAGGGGAGTAAGGGGTAACTGGCTTAGCGCAATGGTGGGGGTATACTTAGCTGGTCAGCGGGTGCGAGTCGGGCGATGACCGAAGAGGCAACTGCCCCGGGTGCCAACCCATGCTAAGCCACAACTGGTACTGGGATTTTTAATTTGTCAAATTTGGACACTATTAACAAGAAATAGTTTAATTTTTATATTTAGAATTTGTTCAATTTTGAGGATTTAAGTTTTAATTGATAAATTTCGAGTGTTTGAATTGAAAGCATTGAGATCTTTAAATTGTAAATTATTCAATTTTGTTCATTTTTTAATTGAGGGTGCATGCACTTTTAATCGTTTAGAATTTGGAGCTGTTCATATTCTAACATTAAACTTTTAATTATTTAATTATATAAACTCAAATAAGTATAAAAATAATTGATTTAGTATCAATTATTCTTCCTCAAAGTTTCAAAAAACTTGTCAAAAACATAAATGATATATGCTAATAAACTAAAATACGTTTTATTTTGTCTTTTAACTATTTTCAATTGTAGTTTCTTGAATATATGTGACCGTCCGCGAAGAAAGGGACCTAATGCGGAAAAAATAGATTTTTAGTTATTTACACCCATTTTTAGTTTCTTAATTGCTCCTCAATAATAAAAAATATAATTCCAATATCTGAAAAATTCAAATTGTTATTCAACTGCAAAGTGAGGTCCTCTTATGGAGTTCCTGTGTTGAACCGCCTCTTCAATCACTTCTCCTGTAAAATGAAACTACCGCGCGTTAGGTCCCTTTCTTCGCGGACGGTCACATATAAGAATAAATGGTGCTTGATGAATATAATTTACTTGAATGTTAAATGAAAGATTTGATTGGACATTGAATATAATATAGATATGGATAAACTTAATAATAAAAGTATAAAGGAGCCTTCAATGAAATAAGTCTGCAATTTATTCTGTGATTCAATATATGTATATTTAATATATATTTATCACATTTTTACTACACAAAATACCTAAATAAAAAGGTATATATATATATATATATATATATATATAAGATTTCGCGGTAGGAACGTTTCAGAAGTGAATATTCTTCAATTCTCAACTCAGTGCACCAGTAAAATTTAGTCAAGGGCAAAACCAGGGCCATTTTTCAATTTTCACTTCCTCGACAACGTCATCGCCAGAGTCCACGATCGCTTCCCCTAACATTTTATGGTCAGCATATTTCAGAAGTGAATATTCTTCAATTTCCAACTCGATACACCAGTTATATTTAGTCAAGGGCAAAACCAGGGCCATTTTTCATGTTTCACTTCCTCGACAACGTCGTCGCCAGAGTCTAGTGCCGTTTCCCCTGAGATTTCGCGGTCGAAAGGTTTTAGAAGTGAATATTCTTCAAGTCTCAACTCAGTGCACCCGTTAAATTTAGTCAAGGCAAAAGCCAGGGCCATTTTTCAATCTTCACTTCCTCGACAACGTCATCGCCAGAGTCCAGGGGCGCGTTCCCTAAGATTTTGCGGTAGGAAGGTTTCAGAAGAGAATATTCTTCAATTCCCAACTCAGTGCACCAGTTCAATTTAGTCCAGGGAAAAACCAGGGCCATTTTTCGATTTTCAATTCCTCGCCACGTCGTCGCCAAAGTGTAGGGTCCCTTCCACTAACATTTATGGTCAGCAGGTTTTAGAAGTAAAAATTCCTCAATTCCCAACTCAGTGCACCAGATAAATTTAGTCAAGGGCAAAACCAGGGCCATTTTTAAATTTTCACTTCCTGGACGCCATCGGCAGAGCCCACGGTCGCGTCCCCTAAGATTTCGTGATCGGAGGGTTTCAAAAGTGAATATTCTTTAATTCTCAACTTAGTGCACCAGTTAAATTTAGTCGAGGGAAAATCCAGGGCCATTTTTCAATTTTCACTTCCTCGACAAAGTCATCGGCAGACTGTTGAGTCGCTTTTCCTAAGATTTCGTGGCCAGCAGGTTTCAGAAGTGAATACTCTTCAATTCCCACCCCAGTGCACCAGTTAAATTTAGTCAAGGGAAAAAACACGGCCATTTTGCGATTTTCACTTCCTCGCCAACGTCGTCGCTTCATACTACGCGGGATGCACATGGCAGCCGCACATGCGCAAATAAACTTCCGATAGTTAGGTAAAATGGTCTATTATAATATTTAATGCAAAACTTCATTTTCAAAATTCCCTGACTTTTCTCTCATCGATTTTTCATTTTCCCTGATCATTAATATTCTAATACCATCATTTTAATCTTGTGACATTTTTAACACGGAATCTTTTATAAACGGAATAAAAAAATTTCAAATTTATTTATTTATTTCAACTAAAAAGTATGACTCTTATGCTAGAAAAGACGAATTTTCTATCCAAAAGGACGAATTTTCAACAAAACAGTTGCCAGTTGAATTTTTGACCAAAAAAGATGAAATTTTAGCAAAATAATTAAATTTTCAACAAAATAGTTGAATTTTTAACCTGAAAGGGTGAAATTTTTAACAAACAAGAGTATAC
Organism: Andricus grossulariae; assembly: GCA_011634705.1. Classification (NCBI taxonomy): domain Eukaryota; kingdom Metazoa; phylum Arthropoda; class Insecta; order Hymenoptera; family Cynipidae; genus Andricus; species Andricus grossulariae. Next base: position 220,996,579 of record JAABKJ010075445.1, read on the forward strand.
TTCAACCAGAAACTGCTGCATTTTCAAACAAAGAACTGAATTTTCTAGAAGACAGTTAAATTTTCAACAAAAAAAAGATAAATTTTCAATCCAAAAGGACGAATTTTCCATTCAAATAGACGAATGTTCAACAAACCAGTTGAATTTTTGACAAAAAAAAGATGAACTTTCATCTAAATAGTCTAATTTTGAAACAAAAAAAATCAAATTTTAACCAAATGCATTTGCAATTTTAAACAAATAGTTGAATTTTCAGCAGAAAAGAATTAATTGTTAACCAAACAGTTGCATTTACAACCAAATAGTCGATCTTTCAAGCAAGAGGGACGAATTTTCAACAAAATAGTTGCATTTTCGAAAAAAAATTTACTTTGTAGCCAAAAAGACGAATTTTTAAGAGGGCTGGGGACATGAGCTTTTGTAAGGTCATCGCCCGCCACCGTTTGCTCCGAAAGTATAGGGACAATATGACTTGTGTGGTATGCCAGGATTCAGAAAAGAATGAACTTCAGAAGACATTCTTCAATTTTTTATAAACATTTATCTTATTAAAAATATACTTGGTCAAAGTTACCCTACTTTTGAAGACTAATTTCTCCTGAATTGTATGCAGTTATGAAACATGAGACGCTCACGCATATTGTCCCCACCTATCTCGAAAACTTTTGATTTTTTCGACTGGTGTCCATTAGGATTTTTTGATCAGGAGGCCCTCAGCTATGTTATATTGCAATTTCAGCCAATTTGTCAGGGGCCGGATTCTAATGTGAAGTGTGCTGGGTACTCTGAGTTTAGCAAATTGAATCGAAAAGATGTGTCGCTGGTGAACTCCAGCAAGCGGGATTGAGCAACCCCAAAACGATTGTTGAAGTTTATTGCACGGCTTTTCCTTTCTTTGACCTTGGAATGTTCTTGAATCTGACGCGGTGGAGGTAAATGGACCTCGTATTTCGATTCAGCGACCACAAAAACATATGTAAAAGGTTTTTCAAGTTAATTACATGGCTTTTCCTGTATTTGACCTTGAAATGACCTTGAACATGAAGCGGTGGAGATGAATGGAACTCGGATTTCGATTCAGCGACCCTAAAAACGTATGTAGGAGGTTTTTGAAGTCTATTGCAAAGCTTTTTCTGTATTTGACCTTGAAATGACCTTGAACCTGAAGCGTTGTAGGTGAATGGACCCCGCATTTCGATTCAGCTAGCCTAAAACATATTCCCAAGGTTTTTGAAGTCTATTTCACGGCTTTTACTGTACTTGACCTTGAAATGACCATGAACCTGACGTGATGGAGGTAAATAGACCTCGGATTCGTATTCAGCGCTTCAAAATACATAAGGATAAAGTGGTTTTGTCAAATAGCCCTCACCTTTTTTTTTTTTCGTAAACCAGTGTTATCTACATCATTTTCTTTGAGCTATATCACTATGGAGGTATTTCATCTGCCTTTACGGGCAGAAATTGCTTCTCCAACCCCTTGGCCCTTATCCTTCTAGAGAAATTGCGTCGCTTCGAGTATTTTTTCGTAATTATTCATATAATTATCTTAGAGCCATATCACTATGTCGGAATTTCTTCTTCATTTACGGGCAGGAATTTCTTCTCCAACCCCTTGGCCCTTATCTTTATAGTTCCCGAATAATAAATTTCCTGAATTGGAAAACTCCCGAATAATAAAATTCCACAATTAGAAAATTCCCGATTGATAAAATTCCACAATTACAAAATTCCCGAATAATAAAATTCCACTATTAGAAAATTCCCGAATAAATAAATAAATAAAATTCCCAACAATGGAAAATGTCCAAATTGAAAAATTCCCGAATAATAAATTTCTTGAATTGGAAAATTCCCGAATAATAAAATTCCACAATTAGAAAATTCCCGAATAATAAAATTCCACAAGTAGAAAATTCCCGAATGAATAAATAAAATTTCCAACAATGGAAAATTTCCAAATTGAAAAACTCCCGAATAATAAATTTCTTGAATTGGAAAATTCCCGAATAATAAAATTCCACAATTAGAAAATTCCCGAATAATGAAATTCCCGAACAGTGTATAATATTACCGAATTGAAAAATTCATCAATAATAAATTTTTTTAATTGGAAAATTCCTGAATAATAAAATGCCTTAATTATCAAATTTCCGAATCATAAAATTCTCGAATAATAAAATTCTCGAATTGGAAAATTCCCGAACTGGAAAGTTCTCGAATTAGAAAATTCTCGAATTATAAAATACCCGAACAGTTTTTAATATCACTGAATTGGAAAATTTTTAATAATAAAATTTCCGATAGTTTATAATTTGCGACGACTGAAAAATCCCGAAAAATGAAATTCCCAACAATGGAAACTTTCCTAATTGAAAAATACCCGAATAATAAAATTCTACAATTAGAAAATTCCCAAATAATAAAATTCCACAATTAGAAAATTCCCGAGTAAAAAAATTCCACAATTAGAAAATTCGCGAGTAAAAAAATTCCACAATTAGAAAATTCCCGAATAATAAAATACCACAATTAGAAAATTCCCGGATGATAAAATTCCCGAACAGTTTATAATATTACCGAATTGGAAATATCCCGAATAATGAAATTTCTTATTTATCAAATTCCCGAACAGATTATAATAATACCGAATTGGAAAATTCCTAATAATGTGCCAAATATTTTCGCTGTCATTTATGTTTTTTGAAGCGTTAAAATTGTACTTATTGGAGGAATTTGTAATTTTTTTTTGTACTAGGTTCCTAAGTTTGCGTCATTCAGCATGAATAACTGGGTTTTTTTTGTTTTTTTGGCTAATCAGCGCGTTTTATCCCGTTTCTTCATAAGATTTTTCATTTCAGTCGTAATCCAATGTGCAGATTTGTTATGTTTATGAAAAGCACGTAGAGGGGCAAACCTATCAAACGCTCAAATTTAATAGGAGCGAGAATGATTAGTTTTGCTAATAATATTCACTAATTCTAATGAACTATCCTAATCGTGAATCATTAGGTGCTCGTGAAACGTTACTTCATTTACCTTAGAAAAATTTTGTACTTGATTTTGAGACTTATTTAATAGCTGATCAGAAGTAAATTAATACTATCAATTGATATTAAACACAGTCCGTTGAAATCAACAAATTATAGGTTGAAGTACATAGTAGTATTATCATTATACGATATGTGTTAAATAAGATGAAAAACTACATTAGTACTAAGAGGTCGACCTAATACTAAATGCTATTACCAAGTAGTAATGTCAAGTAATTTATTTAAATCATTAAATAAATACTTAGAAAAATCGCTTTTGAAACGATAGTGAGAAGACGCTTCTCTGATTGTTAGTGGTAATCTATTCCATAAACGTGCCCCTCTGATCATAAACAATCTTTGGAGCTTAAATCTTCTATGCCTTGGTATTTTTAGAGCTTAGTTCCTCTCACGGAGTCTGGCATGATTAGGATGATTTTTATTAACAAAAGTAGAATTTTTACTTAAATACTGAGAAGCTTTATTTCCAGATATTGGAAAGAGCAAATTGCCCATAAAAAATTGTCTTCTTCCAGCCACGGGCAAGAATCCTGCTCTATCCCGATAGAGAGTAATGTGTTCACTTTTTGGTAAATTGTATATAAAACGGATACATGCATTTAGTGCCCGTTCTATCTCCCCATTCAGTTTATACGTTATATCATCGTGAGCAAATATTAAATTATCAGAATATATATTCACAGAAGTGAAAGAGATTATTTAAAATATAGTTTTCTCTAATGTTTATTTAATAATCGATTGTAATTAATTAGGCGGAGCAAAGTGAATGATTTTAGAAAAGACCGCCACTTTCTAGCACTTATCTAAGAAAAGATAATTATAAACAATATTATATTGTTTAAACAACTTTTTTGTTCACTCTAATTAAGTATTACCTCTCTAAATGAAAAAAGGACAGAAAGATAAAAATTTCCGAAAAACCGCAACTTTCAGGCGCAATCGATATAGATGAAGATGGTCATAAACAAGAATAATTTGATTAAACAATTATTTTTGATAAATCTAATTAGTTATTACGTCAAGCCTAATAAAAAATAAACAAACAGTTGAAAATTTCAGAAAAACCGCAACATTTTATCAATTAAGCAAAGAGAATATTAATAACAATAATAATAAATTGTTTGAACAATTATTTTGTGAACTTGAATTCATTATCACTTCACTTCAAATGAAAATTGGACAAAAAGTCAGAAATTAAAATAAAGCGCATCTTTCTAGCATTATTCAAATATAATATTATTAATAATTATAATCAATTGTTTGAACAATTATTTTATTAACTTTAATTCATTACTTCTTCACTCCAAATGAAATTTGGGCAAAAAGCCAGAAATTTCAACAACAAAAAACTGCATCTTTCTAGCATTATTCAAATATAATATTATGACTAATTATAATACATTTTTTAAACAATTACTATTGTTAACACTGATGAACTATCATTTCCCTCTAATGTAAAATTGGACAGTGAATGGAAAATTGTGAAAAAACCGCGTCTTTCTAGCTACATTCGATGAGAAAATTGCTAAAAACAATAATAAATTGTTTAAACAATTCATTAAAATATCGACAAAAGATTTCAATCAGAAATAATGAACAGTTGAATTTAAAACACTTGCCAGGACAAGTGACACAATTTTCAAGGAAACCCATCGAAATAACCCAAACATCGTAAAACGCACATGTTACTCAATGATTTAGGCGTTCTCATAGACAACAGTGTAACTTTTGCGCCGTACATACGAAATATCGTATTGAAAGCTTCACAAATGTTAGGATTTATTTTACGCGTAGCAAGAGATTTTCATCAAATTAGCACATTGAAAACCCTTTTCATATCCATAGTTCATTTCAGGTTGGAAAACTTTTTCTGTACAAGCTTTCAAATTCTATTCTGTAAAATTACAGAAAAGTGAAAAATCACAATTTGTGAATGTCATTATTAAATGAGGCATGGAGAAAGCAGAAGGTTATGTGCATGTGATTTTACACTGTCCGAGGTAATTTACATATTAAATTTCTGTAATCAAAAGTTGCTATCTTTTAAGCCTTTGGTTTTGCTTTGACTTCTTAGTTATGAACAAATAATAAGTGAACCTCAACAAGAATCATTTTTTAAATAGTATTTTACTTTTTTAGAAAAAGTTTTATTTTAAATTGCGATAAGAAGTTTATTGCAGAGAAAGAAAAATTTGGAATTGAACATATTTTGATATCGGCCCACGCCAGCAAAATATATTGACTAAAAAGAACAACATTGTTTAAAACATGTTTCTCTGTAATGTTTATTTATCATTTGTTCATAACTAAAAAGGCAAAGCAAAGTTAAACATTTCAGAAGAAACCGAAAATTTCTAGCCCTTATCTAAGAGAACATAGTTATAAACAATAATAAATTGTTCAAGCAAGCATTCCTATTAACGCGCAATAATTATTACTTCACTAAGTGAAAAGTGAGCAAAAAGTTTGAAATTTCAGAAGAAAAACCGCAGCTATTTGGCATTAATATAGATGGAGATAGTTCTTAACAATAATAATTTTTTTGAACAATTTTTTTGCCCAACTTAAATAATTATGCAGTCACTCCAAATGAAAAATAAACAAAAGTTAAAAATTTCAGAAAAAGCCGCAACTTTCTGCCACTAAGTAAAGAGAATATTATTAACATTAATGATTCATTTTTTAAACAATTATTTTTGTTAACTTGAATTAATTATTACTTTACTGATTTCTGTTATCAATAGAAATTATTTTTGCAAAAGTAAAATTCATCCAAATTCACACTGTAGTAGGAATAAAAAATTATTAAAACACACTGTAGTAACATAATTCTTCGAAAAATTCTTTTAAAAATTATAGCGACGTATATTTGATGAGGAAATTCACACTGTAAATGTTGAAAAATTCTCTAAACATTCTTTAAAGAATTACGGCGACGTACAATTAATGAAAAAAAATTTCTTTAATTTTTATTCTATTTTCTCAAATTACAATGTAATGGTTTTCGGTATCAATAGAAGTTATTTCTGTAACAGGAAAATTTATCCAAAATCATACTGTAGTAAAAAAAGAATTCTTTGGAAAATTCTTTTAAAAATTGTAGTCACGTACATTTTATAAGAAAATTTACACTGTAGATGTTGAAGAATTCTCTCAAAAATTACAGCGACGCACATTTATTGGAAACATTTTTCTTTGATTTTTATTTTATTTTTTTAAATTGAAATGTAATGATACTTCTTTTCTCAATAGAAATTATTTCTGCAAGAGAAAAATTTATCCAAAATCACACTGTGGTACAAATACAAAATTAATAAAACACATTGGAGTTCAAGAATTCTTAAAAAAATTCTTTTAAAAATTATAGCGACGTACATTTGATGAGAAAATTTACAATGTAAATGTGAAATAATTCTCTTATAATTCTTTAAAGAATTATAGCGACGTACATTAGTTAAAAACCTTTTTTCTCATTTTTATTCTATTTCTTTAAATTCAAATGTAAGGATATTTCTGGTATCAATAGAAATTATTTCTGTAAGAGAAAAATTTATTCAAAATCAGACTGTAGGAAAAATAAAAATTTCTCAAAACACACTGCAGTAAAAGAATTCGTTAAAAAATTCTTTCAAAAATTTTAGCAAAGTATATTTTATAAGAAAATTACCCTTTAAATGTTGAAGAATTCTGTAAATATTCTTTGAAGAATTATAGAGACGTACATTAATTGAAAACATTTTTCTTTAATTGTTATTCTATTTTTGCCCTGTCAACAAGGTTGAATACAATGTTCTTTTTTACTTGGATTGGATGACATGAGAAATAGTTAATAGTTCTGTCTAAAAAGTTAATACTATTGTTTTCTTCTACATCAGAAGTAAACTGCAAATCAACGTTATGAGAATCACATTTAAAATTTGAGTACACATTATTTAAACAGTTTCTCCTTTCATAGTTATTTATGTAACAAAGGTTTTACTGCATACAATAACTATACATCTAAGAAAAATTTTTAATTAGAAATCCCAGATATTAATTATCATATCCGATATTCAAATAAATGTCTAGCGAACATCAAAAAACAGATTATAAAGTCCGTAATAGAATATTATACAATCAATTTTTTTTTTAATTGTCTAGTACTGAATATAATACCATCATACGCAATTGTAATGTTCATCATAAAAGAAATTTTGATACTTTGCTATTAGAAAATGATCGTGGAAAAACTGTAAACAGATACTTTTGGTTCAGGAACCGAATTGTGTACCGCCGAAATTTTCTACTAAAGATGCGATTGTTTCTATTACAAATTTGGAAACTTCACTACAATTATTAGACATAAATGAGTCCAATGAAAACGAAATCTGAAATAATGTGACGAATAATATTTGTGACATCATGAATCATGACACTTACATCTCTGTCAAAGGAGGGTCTTTTGCCAAAAAATTGAGAAGAACAAAATCTTTTATCCAAAACAATTCTGACATGTTTTTTACAACTGCAGATAAAGGAAATCTAACAGTTTGAATGAACAAAACGGACGATTTATAAAAAATGCACTGCCTTTTACTTGATTCTAATACTTATAAAAAATTGAATGATAATCCTCTTAAAAAATTACAAGAGAGTACCTCAAAAATATTAAAAAATTTGAATGATGATAACTTAATAATATCTCAATATCATAACAATGAGTTAACTTTGACCAATACTACACTAGCTAAAGGTTATGGTTTACCTAAACTTCACAAGGAAGAAATACCACTTCGTCCTATAATTTCATTAATTGATTGTTTGTATGAGAGAAACTTCCTTGATATTAGGAATACCACAGTACTACAATAAGTCTATATATGGTGTATTTGTTTAATTTTTCGAAATGCGTCGATGGACCTAGTAAAATATCCTTTATGACCACTTATGGTCAAGCAATACATTTTTAAACTTTCTTTAAAATATATTTTCCAACTTGCTTCTATGAGGAAAACTTTTTTTATTAAATAAACGTTTATTTATCCGTCTGCTGGCCTTAAAAAATTGACTTGCTTACACTTCTATTTTTTAAAAGAATTTTTTTGAACTAACCCTTGAAAACTAACATCCATCCACACCTTATCTCTAAGACCACTCCCTTTTATCGTCTTGCCTCGTCGCTTCGCCACGGCTGATACCTAATGCTCATCTACTGTTTACATTATTTACATTTTACTTATATCTTGCTTCTTCTCCTATTTACAATCTTTTCTTCTCCCTTGCTCCTTCCTTCTCTTCTTCTCCATATTACCCAATACCCCCTTCACATATGCTACTGCCCTTCCCCCCCCCTTTCATGCATGCTCTCCCACTCCTTTCCACCTCCTCGCTTTCCTCCAACAAGTGCTCCATAGAAAGCCAGAACCTAATAAAACCCTCCATGAACCTACATCTCATACTCACTGTAAGCTCCTGCCTTCCTTTCTCTCCTTTCTCACAAAAATATTGCGCTGTCTCTCTTGGCATTGCCCACCCATGGTTCCCGTGAAACCTTAACTCTCTTATTCTTTCCTCCTGTGCGCCTTCTCTCTCTCTCCATGAAGTTTTCATGAAGATCTGATATAACTTTCTTTCTTTTCATTGCATCCTTCTCACTGTATTCACCTGCAGTCCATTCTTTCTGAAATACATCTCCCTTTGAACCTCCATTTTCCCACCACCTCTCCTGTTCTTCTTCTCCCACCAGCACTCGCTAACCAGCTTACTTCCCCCTCTTTCAAAAATTTCTTCTTGTATTTACACGCCCGACTCCCCGTTATAATCCCGAAACTTCTTCTGACCATCTCCTCCTTACAGGTCGATAAGGTAGTGAGAAACGTTACCATAAGTCAGTAAAATAGGTGGGTCTCTAATTTTCTTATATTATCATTTTACCATCGGTTGGTAAAATAGGGAGTAGGGTGAACAGACAAAAACACTTTTGGGTTTCTCAGGAGCAAAAAGGCAAATAGCGGTAGCTTATGCGATTGTAGGAGCCAGATTTTTTTTTCATTCTAAACAATATTTAGAGGTGGCCCATTGTCTTCGAAATTCTTATGTAATGAACATGGGCAAAACCAAGTTTCGTTCATTTAAGATTTTAACCACAAAGTTATCCACTTTTTAATTTGAACTTTCAAGATGTTTTTCTTCAGGTCCTCAGAATCGACATAAAATCATTTTTTCAATGAAAGTTTCATAAAAAATGTTAATTAGGGTTGCTTAAAAAGTTCCATTTTCACTGTTTTCTACTATTTTGGAAGCCTAATAACGGCCTTAATAATTTATATCTTATACTGACATTTTTAGAATATGTTCCTCGAAGGTTTGAGATGACATTTTTTGATAAAGCAGATTAGGAAAAATATAAATGAGCCTGTTACAATGGAAACAAATCTGAATAAATTTTTCAAATATGACAGGTGTGCGAGTTAAGCTGTCTAATTTTCAGGGCGAAGTGCTGATCCACTCGGTCTTGAAAGTCGATCACAGTAGGTCTTAACACCACAAACCCATAAAGCAGACCCTTTGTCGGCGAAGCGTTCTGTAGTTATATTTCCCTTTTTCAGAAAAGGCAGTAATAATAATTCAAGAGATTCTAACTCATCCTGTTATAAAGTCACATCGATAAAAAGAGCTGAGATTACACTTTTACGATTGACTCTTCACTTACCAAAATTCTTAGCTTTTGCAATGTTAAGGTTCAAAGACGATGGGCCACCTCTTAATATTGTTCCAAATACAAATAAGAAATCTGGCTTCTACAATCGCATGAACTACCGTTATTTGTCCTTTGCTCCTTATAAACCCCAAAGTGTTTCTTCTGGTCACCCTAATAGGGAGAAGCTTTAATCTGAATTTCTGTTTTTTTCTAAAATCCCAGATAATTCAAAGAATTATTAAATACCTTTAATCCGTGAAATTTATTCAAATAATTACTTGAATTCGTAAAATTCCTTAAAATCGTGGAATTCTTTGAATTTCCTGAATTATCTAAACTCCTTGCATTATCCGGATTTTCAGATTTATTTGAATTCCTTGAAGTGTATTAATTCCTTAAATTATATTAATTTCAAGAATTATATTAATTTCTTGAATTTTTCGACACTCCCGGATATCGTAGAATTATTTGAATTCCCTCAATTTTCTAAATTCCTTAAATTATCTACATTCTTCAATTATCTAAATGCCTTGCATTATATTGATTCCTTGAATTATATTAATTTCTTGAATTATATTAATTTCTTGAATTATATTAATTCCTTAAATTATATTAATTTCTTGAATTATATTAATTCCTTGAATGATATCGATTTCTTGATTTATTTGAATTCCTTCAATTTAATTTATAGATTTACTTGAATTCTTTTGATCATATTAATTTCTTGAATTATTTTAATTACTTGAATTATATTAAATCCTTAAATTATATTAATTCCTTAAATTATATTAATTTCTTGAATTATATTAATTTCTTGAATTATCTAAATTCCTTGAATCCGTGGAATTGAATATCTACAATTCCTTGAATTTCTTGAATTCGTGAAATTCCTTAAAATCGAGGAATTCTTTGAATTTCTAGAATTCTTTGCATTATCTGAATTCCTAGATTTATTTGAATTCCTTAATTTATATTAATTTCTAGATTTATTTTAATTTCTTGAATTATATTAATTTCTTGAATTATATTAATTCCTTAAATTATATTAATTCCTTGAATAATATCGATTTCTTGATTTATTTGAATTCCTTCAATTTAATTTATAGATTTACTTGAATTCTTTTAATCATATTAATTTCTTGAATTATTTAATTCCTTGAATTATATTAAATCCTTAAATTATATTAATTCCTTAAATTATATTAATTTCTTGAATTATTTTAATTAGTTTATATGTACCAAAATCTGACTTTTATACCGTCGCAGCGCAAAAACTGTTCCTAATTTGAGAATTTCCCGTGAGGAGTTTTTGATTAGGAGAGCATAAACTAAAAATATCAAAAACTTTAAAAATTCCACTGGTACCTTTTTTACCATGTATTTGGTTCGGGGTCCTTTCGGGAAAAATTCGAGTTACTTCAAATGAAGTGTTTTGTCGTCCCGGAATTCGGGGCAACTAGTCCATCCCCTTTTCCAGCGATCCTAATTGTTCAGGATGGCTAGGCATAACCTACTTTGAAAGGTACTTGGGAGTTTTCAAAAAATAAAAAAAATAAATTTTTGTATAAAAATATTTCAAAAAATCCAAAACAAAATATAGATTTTTGAAGGTTTTCAGGATTTTTGAGAATTCTAAAAGGATTTGTAATGACGAAAATTTTGTTTAAAGATTTCCGGGAAAATTTTCAATGATTTCTTATTTTTCAAACTAATTTTAAGGGAATATATGGGTCAGTACACGTGAGAAATATCAGGATCTGCAGTTGGTTGTTCGATTTAATTAAAATTTTGCATGTTAGAGTCAAAATAATATATTTTAAGAATATGATACGAACAATAAAAAAAAAAATTGCCTGGAAAAAAGTGAAAAAAAGTTCAATTTAATTTTTCGTGAAGTACTCCCCTTTTAATTTTTTTAAAATATCGATACAATGATTCCTTGTGAAATCATCTTTCTACAAAAAAAATTTATGCAGACTCTTATAGGTCCCAAGATATCGTCATTTTAGCGAGGCCGTGCGCGCCACCTCTACACCGCGGTGCGGTGTCAGTGTCGCGGCCCGCGAGCAGTTGAAGCTCTTCTGTTTCAGTATTAACACCATTTTTTCGCGGCTGCCTTTATGCTCCTATACGGAAAGAAATTTAGGGCGACTGCGGTACTTATAAGTACCACTTCTGAGCTAAGCACACGAGCGCCAGCGCGCCCTGTGTTCAAGACGTCTACTCTCTTATTTTGAGAACGTTGCGATCCGACAGAGGGACCGATTCTCAAGACGATTTTGAATTTATTATTTATTTATAATTTCCTGAAAAGGCAAAAAGCTGATCAGTGTAATTTCGAAAACCCCAAATTTTGATTCTGAATCATTTAAAAATGAAAAATTCAAAATCAAAGTATTGTATAAAAATAAAAGTTACAGATTTGATAATCCTTAAACTTGAGAAATTGACCAGTTTTTACGTTCAATATTATAATATTTTTTAATAAAACTGGTTTCAAAATGAAACTGTTTGAAATTAAACACCGACATTTGAAATCAGTCGAAATTGAATAAAATCTAATTCTTCGTTTGAAAACTAGATTTGAAAATTAAAATTTTTTTTTTAGCCATTGATATTTTAAAACTGTTTTTGTTGTTCTTGTAATTAGTATTATTAAATCAGTTCAATAAAATTAGAGTAATAAGTGTAATTTATAAAAGCAAAAAATTTTGAATCTGAATAATTTAAAATCGAGGAATTTAAAATAATAATATTTTAGACTAATAGTCATTTAAAAAATAAAATAGATTTCTGAATTTTTCTGAACATTATTAATGAAAGAGAAAATTCTAATTGTTAAAAACCTAATAAAATTGGAAAATAATTATGTTCTTATCATTTTGATACCACGCCGGTAGCTGTAACGAAACAATTACCGGTACTATAACAATAAGATATCTGGCGAAATGTAAAATCATTTAGGTTTCATTTTGAAAGTATTACTGTAAGTTTTGAAGATTTCACAATGTGTCGAAAAAGAATCTGGAAAATATTAGGATTTTTTTTTTTAATTTTGCAGAATTTAAAAAAGTGTTAGGAAAAACGAATTGTTTCAAGATGTTCAGAAGTTTTGAAAAGATTGGAAAATCATTCAAATCTTTAGAATTTTGGAAGCTTTTAAAAAAATAATTTTTTAAAAAGATTTCTAGCAGAATTTAAAATGCTTCTTATTTTTAAAAATTAATCCTCAGAGAATATTTACAAAGATTTTAAAACATTTTGAAAGATTTAAAAAATTGTAAAAAAAACATCTGGAATTATTCGGGAATTTTCAAAGTTGGTAATATTATAAACTGTCGGGAATATTATTATTAGGGAATTTTTCAGTTCGTTTATATTATAAAGTGTTCGGGAATTTTCTAGTTTGGGAACTTTATTATTAGGAAATTTTCCAGTTCGGTAATATTATAAACTGTTCTGGAATTTTCTAGTTCGTGAATTTTATTATTCAGGAATTTTCAAATTTGGTTGAATTATGAACTGTCGGGGATTTTATTATTAGGGAATTTTCCCGTTCGGTAATATTATAAAGTGTTCAGGAATTTTATTATTAGGGAATTGTCCAATTCGGTAATATTATAAACAGTTCGAGAATTTAATTATTCGGGAATATTGTAAACTGTTCGGGAATTTTATTATCAGGGAATTTTCTAGTTTGGGAATTTTATTATTCGGGAATTTTCCAGTTCGGTAATATTATAAATTGTTCGGGAATTTTCTAGTTCAGATATTTCATATTTCGGGAATTTTCTAGTTAGGATATTTTATAATTCGGGAATTTTCTAGTTCGGATATTTTATAATTCGGGAATTTTCTGCATTGAATGTTATTATTAGGGAATTTTCCTATTCGGTAATATTATAAACAGTTCAAGAACTTAATTATTCGGGAATATTTTAAACTGTTCGGGAATTTTATTATCAGGGAATTTTCTAGTTCGGGAATCTTATTATTCGGGAATATTCTAGTTCGAATATTTTATAATTCGGTAATTTTTTGTTTTGAATTCCATTATGTGAGAATTTTATTATTAGGGAATTTTCCAGCTCGGTAATATTATAAAGCGTTCAGGAATTTTATTATTAGGGAATTGTCCAATTCGGTAATATTATAAACAGTCCGTGAATTTAATTATTCGGGAATATTGTAAACTGTTCGGGAATTTTATTATCAGGGAATTTTCTAGTTCGGGAATTTTATTATTCGGGAATATTCTAGTTCGAATATTTTATAATTCGGTAATTTTTTGTTTTGAATTCCATTATTTGGGAATTTTATTATTAGGGAATTTTTGAAATTTATGATTTTCCAACATTCTACAATTAGCCAAATTTTTAAACTTATTCCGGCTTCATAAAGTCCTAGAATATTAATCGAGTCATTCAAAATTTCATAAGGGACCAAAAACTAAACGTTTCAGTATGAAGGCGGTTTTCCCTCTGAAATTTTTTCTTGTTGATCAGAAAAATTGAACACCTATATCAAAATTGCTAAAAAGATGCATGCGCGCGCGTAGCACACTTTCGCTACTTGTCCTCTTTTTAAAAAAGAGGTGTTTGGCGAAAATATCGAAAGAATTGTGGTCGCTTTTCTGGAATGATGATTGGGTAATATTCGAACATGAAGAATGGAATATTGTCCAATTGATAAAAATGAAAAAATTTTATTTTCAATTCAGGATTAAGAAGAGTGTCACATGTATGTGATGAATAACTCCGTTTTGTGTGCGTGAATTTATGCGAAGCCGATTAAGAAGGGTGTATTTCCCAGTGTTCAGTCTCACATTTTTTTGAATAGATTGAGTGTTCTGGCAGACCGTCGTTTACACGCTTCACTTCAAAACGACGTATGATTTTTCTATTGCAGCCTACTGAAATTTCATCGATATCATTTGCTGTCAGTAGGGTAATCATTCCGCTTTATATCGCCATTGGCTGTTGATAACACAATTTTTTCTTTGTTTGGCATGGGCAAATATCCGTGAGGGCTTTCACGTGAAAAAATTTGATTATCTGCAGGAAAAGGGTATTTTTAAAGCTCAAATACCCAGCGCGGATGATATAAGGAAGTAAGCCGAATAAATTCAAGTTGTTCATGTTCATATTAATGTCCGAAAGAAGAATTCATCTTGATAGGTGGAGCTATGAACCTGCCTGACGGAGATCTGGTTCTGGCACGAAGAAAAGGTCTGGCAGGAGGAGGAGTCCTGGCCGGAGAATAAGGTCTGGCTGGAGGAAGAGACCTGTCAGGGAAAAGACGTCTGTCTGATGAAGAAGGAGATTCACGACTTAGATTCAGCTCATCAAGAAACGATTGTACTGTCCGGAATGGAAGATCTTTTAGTCAAGAGAGAAAAAAATGTCAACAAAACTGTGAAATTTTCAAGCAAAAAATGCATTTTAAACAAAGGAGATTATTTTTCTACCAAAAAAGGACAGATTTTTAACAAAATACATGAATTTTCAACCAAATAATTTAACTTTTGAACTAAGTAAGATAAATTTTCAACCACAAATAGAATAGTTAAATTTTCAATTAAAACATTAATTTTTACTCGAAAATGCTAATTTTCAACCAAAAATATGAATTGTCAAGAAACAAGATTGATTTTCTACCAAAAAGACAAATTTTCAACGAAACACATGAACGTTTAATGAAATAGTTACATTTTCAACCAACGAGATGAATTTTTAATAAAATAGTTCAATTTTTAACCTATGAAATGTCTTTTTAATTGAAAAAGATTTTAATTTTAAATCAATAATATTTGTATTTAAGCAAAACAGTTGGATTTAAGAAAAAAGACGAATTTTTGAATTGGAAAGATTATTTAGTCAGGAGAGAACAAAAATTAAATGGAATTGTTGAATTTTCAAGCAAAATATGAATTTTCAACCAAGGAGATTACTTTTATTCCAAAAAGGACGAATTTTCATTAAAAAAAAAAACTAACAAAGATCAATTTTTACCCAAAAATAGAATAGTTAAACTACCAGTTTTAAATTAATTGTCATTAAAAAAAAAAAAACGAATTTTCATGCAAAAATATGCATTTTCAACAGTGGAGATTAGTTTTCTATATAACAAAGGACGATTTTTCAACAAAATACATGAATTTTCAACAAAATAGTTACATCTTCAACCAAAGTGATGAATTTATAACAAAATAGTTCAATTTACAAGCTAAGAAATGCCTGCTTAACAAACAAAAAAATATATTTTAATTTTAAATAAAAAATAAATAAATAAACAGTTGAATTCAACCAAGAAAGACGGATTTTCAACGATGGAAGATCTTTTAGTCAAGAGAGAAAAAAATGTCAACAAAACTGTGAAATTTTCAAGCAAAAAATGCATTTTAAACATCACTATAAATTGATTGGAAAAATATTCGAACATGATTATAAAATTCAGTGAAAACCATTAAATTAATCTCTGGAATCTGTCGAAAAGTCCTAAAAATACCATGGTTTTTATAAGAGGAAAAACAAGTTTTGAAACTTCCTTCTAACCAGTAAAGTCAATCGAGAATTCCCTCGAATTCGAAAAGAATAACAATTTCAAATCCAAATCACTATAAATTGATTAGAAAAATATTCGAAATTATAAAATTCAGTGAAAACCATTAAATTAATCTCTGGAACCTGTCAAAAAGTCCTAAAAATGCCACGATTTCTATTGGAGAAAAAAAAAAGCTTTGAAACTTCCTTCTAACCATTAAAATCAATCGAGAATTCCTCGAATTCAAAAAGAATATCAATTTCAAATTCAAATCACTATGAATTGATTATAAAAATATTCAAACATTAATTTAAAATTCAGTGAAAACCATTAAATTAATGTCTGCAACCTGTCAACATGTCCTAAAAATGCCATGGTTTTTATTAGAGGAAAAGCAAGCTTTGAAACTTTCTTCTAACCATCAAAATCAATCGAGGATTCCCTCGAATTCAAAAAGAGTAACAATCTCAAATTCAAATCACTATTAATTGATTAGATAAATATTCGAACATTATTATAAAATTCAGTGGAAACCATCATATTAATCTCTCGAACCTGTCAGAAAGTCCTGAAAATGCCATGATTTTTATAAGAGAAAAAAAAATCTTCGAAACTTCCCTCAAACCAATAAAATCTAGCGAGAGTTCCGTAGAATTCAAAAAGAATAAAAATTTCAAATTCGAAGCAATAGAAATTGATTAGAAAAATATTTGAACATTATTATTAAATTCAGTGAAAACCATTAAATTAATCCCTGGAACCGTTCAAAAAGTCCTGAAAATGCCATGGTTTTTATGAAAGGAGAAAAAAGCTCTGAAACTCCTTTCAAACCATTAAAATCAATCGAGAATTCCCTCGAATTCAAAAAGAATAACAATTTCAAATTCAAATCACTATAAACGTAGGGGAAGCGAGGAAAAATAAGGGAAGAAGTGAGGAAAATGAGGGTATAGTCAGTATGGGAAATGAGGGGAAATGATCGGAGGAAAAAGTAGAAGAAGCAGGGGAAATCAGGAAGAAAAGTATGGGAAGTGACGGAATGTAAGGGACATGATTATAAGTGAGGGAGTGTAGTGATGGAAGTGAAGGGAGGGCTAGTAGTGTAGCCAAGATGAGTGGGGGAGGGCAAGTGATGGCTGGGGAAGGGAAATATGAAAGTGAGGAGAGGGAGAAGTGGTGGATGCAGAAGTTGGGGAAGGGAGGGGTAGCGAAGGGTTAATTTACAGGAGGTGAAGTAGGATAGGAGAGTGAAAGTAGGGGAGGGAATGTATGGGAGTGGGAGATTTGAAGAACTTAATTAAATTCCTAATCGGATACGAAACTTTTTTTTCTAGGCGCGAATTCTTTACTTAAATTCTGTTGAATTTACCCTGTATACTGTTCACTATCATTTTACATAATTCAGTGGACATTTTTTATTTTTTAAATTTCGTTCAATTCACTCAAATTCTTACTTTCATCAAAGTCTCCTGAATTTCCCTGAATTCTCCTAAATTCACTCCCATTCTACTGATGTCAATGGAGCTTTCTTGGATTTTTTCGAATTCATATAATTTCTTTTTTTTTTAATTTTGAAGTTCTTTGAAAATTGAAAGATAATTATTTACAAAGCCTTCTAGAGAACAGATTTCAAAGTTGAATTTCAAACATTTTTGAATTCTGTTGAATTCTTTTTAATCCTTTTGAATTCTTTTGAATTCTTTCGAATTCTTTTGAATTCTTTCGAATTCTTTTGAACTCTTTCGAATTCTTTTGAATTCTTTTGAATTCTTTCGAACTGTTTTGAATTCTTTTGAATTCTTTCGAATTCTTTTGAATTCTTTTGAATTCTTTCGAATTCATGAAAATTCAAGAGAACATTAGTTACATCATTAATGCACATTAGTCACTTTTAGTCAATTTTAGTCACAAAATACAATTTAAAATTCTACAGGATGATAACTGCATCGTCGCGGGTATCGATCTTACGTTTCGTATCGCCTTGTAGAGTGTGTTGGGAAATAGACGATATTCGCATTGCTCTCAAGCTGCGTTGATCTGAAAGAAAGTCTTTTACCCTTGTAGAAACTCGATTTTCTGAAACACAAATGCAATTTTCTTGACATTTGCAAGTAGCACATTTTTCTTGAATTTAGGTTTTTTCCATCCCTTCCAAACCTTTTTTGTGAATTTTGAACTTTATCAGCTTCCTTTCATATAAAGGCCATAATCCTTTGCCGAGTAACAATATGAATCAAGCATTTTTTCCAAATATCTTCAAGTCTTGTTGCTACCACGCTCGATGCGTTAACGAATGTATTGGTATTGCAAAGGAAGTAATTATACCTCAGAGGATCAAGACACGTCAGCAACTTCATATCACTGAGGCTTTTGCAAACTCCCAAAATAGATCATTTTACATCTGAAGTTGAGGTCATTTTCAATGAGTGATACTAAAATAGATTGGATGAGTATCATTCAGAAACAAAAGAACTACATGAATTTGCTGCGAAACAACTTCAAGATGCTCTGAAAAATTAGTTAAGCTTTTGTAATATTGACTATTATTATGATGTTATAGGGCAAACATAAGCTTAAAGGGACGAAATGCACTGCAAATGCACTTTGAACTATCTCCCGCTCTCGCTTTCGGGTTAAATATTGCACTTTTTTTGGTAATACTGTACAGCATGTGTGAAAAATGACTTTAGTAGGAAGTACTTGACTGATTTAAATGATTAGACTAGTCGAATATTAAAAATATATCTGTTATTTGGCCTGTAAGTTACTAGTATCCAGTGGAAACTTTTTGGACCTGAAGCCTTTAAAAAATATATTCGGCCTACCCTACTATACACTGTATTGTTACTGTATTTACAAAAAACTCTGAAATATAAAACAGTATGTAACAGAATTGTTACTCGTCGGTTTGACTCTGTGCGGCCTTGCAACCAAGGGTTGCCGGGCCGCGTACGTGATGGGTCGGAATCCCAAATTCTTAGGTAGGCGAACATTGCGAGCATATTCGCATTCAAGTTCAAAGGACTGTGGCAACTTACAAATATTGTTCTATTTTCTAATCAGCACAAGATATAACAGTAGTTCAGAAACAGGCGTGGGTACAATCCTATGTTAGAAAAATAATTTATATTGCGGATAATAACAGTTGTTGTCACGTACATAAAGTAAAAGTTCGGTTTTTTAACGAAAAATGCAGTCGTTTACGTATATATTCGAATTTCGCAAAAGTGAAAGATTGAGAGCTATCGGAATAACTTAAAAGTCTGAGTATTGAATGTGACACATTGATTCTTGACGAAATTGGAGACATTTCTTTATCTAAAGAAAAAATACACATTTAAAAGGTTTGACATGGGTAAATATTATCGGACAGCACGAAATGCTAACGTCAATGCGAAACACTCAGATCTGCGATGTAACACAAGCCCTTGTAGTGTTTTTATTGAAATAAGGAACAGGAAACTCTAAAAATAAAAACGAGAGTAGCTAGTTTCAGACTATTCCAAATCTATCATAAACTCTATTGTTCAATTCTGATGATGAGCTAATGTTAATTTGTGTCGGTACATACGCTCGCCATAGAAAAACAATAATAATGAGAAACAGCGAAAATGTTACTCAGGTCAAAAAAAGGTTCCCTTATTTAAGCCTTTTACTATCTATAGAATAATCGGACGAGTTCTAGACATAGCAAGACGTTCTCATGTGAACCCCAATAGCTTGTACCAATTAATGAATAATGGCGACAAACTCATCCTTGATCGTGGTTTTCGCGATGCAACATACTTAATGGAGTCTAAGGGCTTTACCGTACGTAATCGAAACCAGTTGAAATTTGGGAAATCAAATCAATCCCGTTTCGTCACAAGAATTCGGTGGGCAGTGGAGTCTGTCCATAATATAATTAAACGAAGATATCGATAACTGGACCATGTAATTGATAAAAAACTACTTTCGAAGGTTATAATGTATTTTAAAATACATCATTTCTGCACAATGAAATTGAATCAGAGAAACACCAGTAGGCCGCACACGCCCCATCTTATTTAACTTTAAAGTAGAGTGTGTGGACCATAGTCCTCGACACCATTAATTCAATCACACAAAATTGTGAGATTAAAATATGAAAATGTTTGTTATCAAAACTTATCTTTCAGCAATGCTCCAGCCAGTCTTTTTCGGAAACTAATAAAAAAGTTAATTTTCGTTCCCTCACAAAAGTATGTTCGTAATCAAATTATTATACGTTTATCATAAGTTACCTATAATAATTGTCACATAAGGAAGACAGTCCCGTTCTTATCGAAATGGTCATCAACAAATATAAGCATTTTTTTCAGGCTACGAATTTCGTGATATAACATTTTATTACACATTCAACTTGTTCATATATATATAATAAAAAAGTTTGCTTCCAGAAACAAATTATGTCATTTTAGCAAGTGCTTTTCTCTGAAGTTGCCAAAGTTTTTACATAATTTATAAAAAATGATTA
Source organism: Andricus grossulariae (assembly GCA_011634705.1). Taxonomy (NCBI): domain Eukaryota; kingdom Metazoa; phylum Arthropoda; class Insecta; order Hymenoptera; family Cynipidae; genus Andricus; species Andricus grossulariae. The sequence goes on from JAABKJ010075445.1 coordinate 221,017,349, forward strand.
AGACAGGTATTAAAGCCACGGGTTATCCCAACTATTCATTTAATAATTGCCACTAGTGGTCTACTTTTAACTGGTTAAACGTTTGAATAACTTGAATAATATCTACTTTCAACCGATTTATGTCACTTCGATCCCCCTTCCCCCACTTACAAGTAGTAGCAAAAAAAATTCTTCATCTATATTGATGAAATGATTCACAGACCAAACTGCTCTAAAAGCAGGGGAATTGAGAAGCTTTTCTACAAAAATAGGAAAATAAATTATTTAAAAAAAAATTAATCTAGTTACTATAAGTAAATCAATTAAAAACGCTTTACGTTCTTGAAATTTCCAATGAAAATATTGCACTTGCAGCAGAATAGATAATTTGTGATCTAAATAGTTCAATTTTAAAATTAAAAGCTGAATTTTCAACCAAGAAGATTAATTTTCGATAAAAAAAGTTCAATTTTCCACAAAATCTATGAATTTTCGAGAAAATGTTTGAATTATCGAAAAAAAGATTATTTTGCAACCACAAATCAAACAAAAAAGATCAATTTTGAAACATGTAGCTAATCACGCACTGAATATTTGATGCATGCCGTCTCGCCGTTTCAATTTTGAACTGAAGCTGTGCAATACGGTCGCGAGTCTTACTGAGGCGTACTGAAGTATCCTTACTTCTATTGACGCTAAGCAGGGACGCCGCCTTCTTGTAAACTACACAGTTCAGATTCCAGAGATCCGAATCTTCGGGGAGCGACTCGGGGAGAGCATTATTAGCTTCAGATAATTTGTCAATCTTGAGAAAGACTTTTTGGCGGATAGATCTCCTGCTTCTCATGTTGACATTATCAGCCAATGCAACGCGGCTGACTGTAAGAGCCGTAGCTCTTGGGCGATGGGTTCGCCACATCATTACGCCATTATTACGCACATTATTATTATATTATGAGAGAAGTTTCAGGCTCCCAAAGCTACGATCATGGTGCCTTAAAGCAATCAATTCCGACGCAACTGGAACGTGTACGTCATCCACTTTTGCTCCTTCAGTCCTAGAAGGGCAGCAAGAGCGGGAAATTCACGCGAGAAAAGATCGTTCAACACTGTTCCTTGGATTCAGGTCTCTAGCCGCGGATGACCCTACGCGGTAGACGGGACAGTTGGAGATGAAAATTTTACCTTTGGATACTTTTTTGGGGCTACCAATTAAAGATACTATTATTATTTCTCTTATTTATTTATTATTTACTATTTTTTTCAAACTTGTCCTCGGGTTAAGAAGAACCCGGTTTCCCATCATGGCCACGGACTAAGTCAGGTGACTGATGCGATTAGAATATAGATAGTTGAATTAATGCGATGTATGAAATAATTTGCGATGATGTTCTAGATACAAAATTAGGAGCATGGTGTGGTTTGCAGGTGGTCTTTTACCGCTGCTATGCTTACACAACGGCCTTGATTGTTGAAGGTGACAGAAGTCGCCTCTGGATGCTTTCTTAGAGCTACCAAGTATTTAATATTATTATTATTATTATGATTATTATATCATTAAGCCGTTTCCCTTTCGGGGTAGGCGTGAATTGCTCGGTTGGAAAGAAATTTGAAAAAAAGTAGTCTCAACAATTTTCAAAATGTGCTCACTTTTTGAATTTTCATCCAAAATAGCTGGTTAAATAAACTTGTTCTTTCTTTTTAGACTTTAAGAAATTGTGCCAAAGCACAATACAATCTGATCAATCATTCGAAAGTTATCGTGCCTACTCGATACTACAGACAGACAAACAGACAGTCACCTTCGAAAAAATCGTTTTTTCTGACTCAGGGGATCTCAAAACTCTGCGAGAGTCATTTTTCATATAAAACCAAGTTGATATTTGAACCAAAAAAATATTTTAATTTTTAATCTAAAAAAATTTGAATTTAACTTGAATAGATAAAGACTAAAAAATGTAACAGTTCATATTTCAACCAAAAAATATATTTATTTTTAATAAACAACAGTTGAATACAACCAAAAGGACGATTTTTTCATCCATGAAGACGAATGTTTAGCAAAATGAATAAATTTCTGACCAAAAAAGATTACTTTTAAAGAAAATTGCTGAATTTTTAACAAAAGAATTAAATTTTCAACTAAAATGATGAATTCTCAACAAAAAATGTATTAGTTATATTTCAACCAGAAAATATTCTAATTTTTAATAAAGAAACTGTTAAATTCAACCAAAAAAGACTAATGTTCTACCCCAAAAAGACGATTATTGAAATAATTTTTTTGAAAATTCAACTATTTCATTTAAAATTCAATTATTTCGTTAAAAATTGAACTGTTTTTTTAAACTTTGGTCTTCTGGAATGAAAAATTCGTCCCTTTGGATTGAAAATTCAACTGTCTTCTAAAAAATTTGTCTTTTTGGTTTGAAAATTCTACTATTTTGTGAAGAATACAACTAATATTCACAATTTGGTATTCATACAATAATTTTTTCAAGAAGAATTTATTACCCTATTAAATTTTATTCAGAAAAAAGATCTTCTCTTTTCACTCCGTTGGGATTCGAACACCAGGTCAACTGATTTCCGGTCAGGTGCTTTAACCACTGAGCTACAGAGAGATCAGAGGAAGAATTCTCTTTACGCCCGCTACATAAAACTTTACGCCCGCTACACATACACTGCACCCCGCAAGTGAGAATATGGAGGAATTGAACTTTATCTTTGAAAAAATTGTATTGATAGACCCGACAGTCTTCCTTCTGCAAAGCAGGCTATTTCTTCCTTTTACCTACAATCTAAAATTGTCAAGTACACCAATCAATGAGGGGGACAAAAAGTATGGTGTGTATCAAGGGCGTAAAGCTATTCGACTCGGGCAGGGTAAACAAAGTATTAGCCCCTTATGATCACCTTCGGATAATTTTTTTGTTATAATTGGAAGTTTCTTTTCAATCAAACTTTTTTGGTATCGATTAAGCAATACGTCAGCTTGAAAGCAAAATTTTATTTTTTAATCACGTTTTCGAGTTTACACAATGCTCTTTCGTTCTCCTGTATAATGGCCATTTTGTCAGTTACGTCCTTTTGCCTTTCCACCCTTCATTTAGCAATATTCGACTGTTCATTTAAAATGAGCAGCTATAAATTAAATCTTCAAACCTATACAACACAAACTAAATTGTTTGAAAATAAAAGCCTTAAATTGGTAAAATTTCAGAATGCTCAATTTAAACTTGTAACGTTACAATTTTAATGTTTCCATTTACGTACAATAAAGCAGTATGAAATAAATATTTTAAAATGCTGTGTACTATGCATTGTAAGCTTGGCTTGACTTTAACTCAAAAAGGCTTGCACCTCTGGTTTTCCTTCTAAAATCATTCCAGTGATGCATCACGATGATTTTGAGACCAAATCAAATAAAAATTTAAATGCATTTAATTCCCCGTAAAACTGAAAAAAAGAATTTGTTATCCTCCCTGGTGGAAAAATCTTCCCGTGCTTTTTTTTCCGCGGGCTTTCTGCAATCACGTTTGCAGATAAATGCAGATAAATCTTCCTTCTTTTATCTTAAAAATTCCCCAATTTCTCTGTTAATTTGGTCTCACGGATATTTGCGTGAAAACTAGTATGCAGAGAAAAATTATTTGCAGCTAAATGCAGAGACTCTCGATTAGTTTTCTACTAATAAATACGAATTTATAACTAAAAAGACCAATTTTCAACAAAAACTGGAAGTTACATTTTCAGGTAAAAAATTCATTCTAAATAAAAAAATAACGAATTTTGAATAAAATAATTCAATTTTCAACCTAAGAGATGAATACTCAAACAAAAAATTAATTTTTAACAACTTGGTTCAACTTTTACGCAATTAATTGAATTTTCGATTTCAAAAATAAATTTTCAGCCAAAAATGGAGAAGTTACATTTTTCGATAAAAAATTAATTTTTTAACAAAAACAAAATCAGTTTCACCGAAGTAGTTCAACTGGAATAGTTACATTTTTAATTAAAAAAATTAATTTTCAACCAAAAAATTAATTTTTAACAAAGTAGTTCAACTTTTTTACCAGAGTACAAAGTTGAATTTTCAATTAAAAAAAAAATTAATTTTCAGCCAAAAATGGAATAGTTACATTTTCAACTTGAAAAATTAATTTTCAACCAAAAAGACGAATTTTTAACTAAAAATATCAATTTTCAACAAAAAATGGAAGTTACATTTTCAGGTAAAAAATTAATTCTAAATAAACAAATAACGAATTTTCAATAAAATAATTCAATTTTCTACCTAAGAGATGAATATTCAAACAAAAAATTAATTTTTAACAAGTTGGTTCAACTTTTACGCAAGTAATTGAATTTTCGATTTAAAAATAAATTTTCAGCCAAAAATGGAGAAGTTACATTTTTCGAAAAAAAATTAATTTTTTAACAAAAAAAAATCAGTTTCATCGAAGTAGTTCAACTGGAATAGTTACATTTTTAATAAAAAAAAATTAATTTTCAACCAAAAAATTAATTTTTAACAAAGTGGTTTAACTTTTTTACAAGAGTACAAAGTTGAATTTTCAATTTAAAAAAAAATGAATTAACAGCAAAAAATGGAATAGTTACATTTTCAACTCAAGAAATTAATTTTCAACAACAAAGACGAATTTTTAACTAAAAAGATCAATTTTCAACAAAAAAGGGAAGTTACATCACCCGTTCCATCCTCCCCTAGAATCTTCACCACATTCTCTTGCCAGCTTCCTTTATCTTCCATTCCTCTCGTGCATCCTTCCCATTCATGCTCCCATGTTTCCTCCTCCCATCTGACCATCGAGGTGCTTGTTTTCGATTAACATTTTATAGTAAGTTCTTAAAATGGTGTCCTCCCACTTCGATGCACTTGTTGATCCGCGCTTGAAGAGTTTGCACACAACACATTATTTAAATAACCCCACAAAAATAAATCTGTCGACGTAAGGTCTGGCGATCTAGCAGGCCAATTTACCGGACCTTCTCTAACAATCCAGTGCTGGAAGTTTATGTTCCAAAAATTTACGATATTTTTCAACGTTTTAACTACCATCAATAAAATACGGACCGATAAATTGCTCTCCAATTACTTCACACCAAACGTTCATGGACCAAGGACGCTGATGCTCAACTTCGCGCAACCAGTGTGGGTTTTCTACACTCCAATAATGCGTGTTATGTCGATTAACCGTACTGTGGTTCGTGAAAGACGACTCTTCTGAGAACAATACTCAAAATCTACTTGGAGAGAAATACTCCGTTCTGAAAATCGTTGCTATGAAGTTCGTGATGCAGTGAAATATCAAAAGGATGATATTTATTACATTCGAATACCTCTTTAACACTGGGTAGAGACATTCCTGAATCACGGCTTAGTTGTCGAGTACTAACATGGGGGTTATGAGCGGCTGCAACTAATATCGCGATTTCATTATTGACTCCAGAAATAGTTTTTCGACGATTTATTTTTTTCGCTTGTACACTTTCGTCAGTGGTGAATTTGTTTGCAACCCGGTGAAAAGAAGCGCGTGACGAACGTAAGCAACATAACGAACCGAAACGAACTGCCCGTTTGTCTTTTTTATAATTCGATTGGAAGCGCATTCCTTAAATAGACAACAAAGTCATTTTTCGCCAATTCTTCACCATCTGGCGTGAATCGACGAATTTTTTCGAAATAACACTTCCGTATTTTATAATCGAGAATCTGCATCCGGGTTATACCCGGAACATTCTGTTAAGCTAATCGTCCTCATCAGCAGTGCTCTTGGAGGTGCCAAGCTTTCACTAGAAAATAGCCTAAAAGGCATCTCTTCGTGGCAACAAAATGAGAATCGCGAAGGCCGTGAAGTTTCCCATTTATTTGACATGGAAAAAAGTCAGGGTCTTAAAGATCTAATCTTTAAACGTAAGGGTACTTTCGTAAATAATCATTTATCGTTAATTTATGAATGCTTGCTCGTTCTTGACTAATTCTCAGTGGCTTAAATAATTCTCATTTGTTAAAAAATTGTCTTTAGGCAAGTCGGCAAATCAATGTACCTCATCATATTTTGGACAATTTTTATAATTGTTAAATGTCAATTTGTCTTCTAAAAATATAGGTAAATCTTATTGCCTACTTTGAATTTTTTGAACAGTTGTAGTCTTTTAGATACTTTTTGCCATTTTTCGTAAGATTAAAATATTCGCAGGTACTATTTTGTTTTCTAAGAATGCTGTTCAATGTCTAAGCTAACTGAAATTATTAGCAAACTTTATTGAGAGCGTTCATGAAAAACAAACAGATAATTAGTAAAATACATAAATAAGTATTGTCAAACAGATACTTTGTGATACCAGGTTGAATCTCATAGAATGTAGACCCAGCAGGGGATGTTCGTTATTTGCCACACGTGTGACCAAAGTGAGCGACACAGTAAATACATGAAAAATGATGACTCAGAAGGTAGCTATACAAATAGATTTGAAATTTTTACCTTGAATTAAAACGAAAAAAATGGTCCTAACGAGAAAATTAGAAACAGCCCTGGATTCGTCTCAGTCATATTTCTAGGTGTTTTTTTATATTTTTTTTCATAAAGTTAAATGAATTCCTAGAAATTATAAACAATAAAATTGTTTGACACATGAGTTTTTCAAGAAATGAATGGAACACCAGGAGATATTGCCGAAATGAATATAGGGGTATCTTCACTTTTCCGATGCGACTTATGGTTTTATTCATAATAATAGCTCAATTTCAAAATATACTACTTTCATTTGCCTTATTATTTTAGTTCGGCTATCTCGATAAATGAATTTCTATGAATTATAAATTTAAACATTTGAAAATTTTCATTTAGAAGATCAATGAAATCTGCTTCAGTAAAATAGAAAAATAAATTATCTTTCATTTTTCTTAAAATTTCTCGTCAGCGAAAATGGTTATAGATTTTTCAATGAAATTCTTTTTGCATCTTAAGGGGTAAAAATAACACCCGCAAAAAATGTATAAAGAAATTCGGTTATTTGGGTAACTTTCTGAGGATTGAAATTGGAAATGCAACTCTCTAAAAATATTCAAGTGCATATTTCATAGGGCTACATGTCTAATAATGTATCCAAATGTGATTTTTTGGGTAAAAATTTTAATTTAAAAAAACGGCTAATTTACTAGCCATTTAAAAGTCGGAATTTTGTTATTTGATCTATTTTGAGATTCGAAAGGATCTTCAATACTTACAATAAACAAAGCTCCCGTGATCCAAATCAAACAAAAACTTTCCAAGAGGGATAACATTTCAATAATGGACAAATTTTTCAAATTAAAACCTATTTTTTTATGCAATTGTGGTAGAATTAGGCGTTCTAAATTATTAAGCATTTTTTCTTATTTGCCAAGTAACGAGAAATACAATTTCGAGAGAAAAATATGGTGAACTACACTCATTTTCACGTCCATCTTTTGTAGGCGGAGGTCACAACTTTTTTCTCGTGACTTTTCAAATAAGCAAAAGTGCTTTAAATTTAGAAGTAATGAGCTAGCGACCAGTATATGCGACGCGTCCCGAAAATATTTTTGAACAATTTTCCAAAAATCGTGTTTTCGTAGACTGGTTTGGTAAACTTGAGAAAAGGTTGGGAAAGGTAAAAGAAAAGAAGAGCCTTCTTTCAGTAATAGGCGTAGAGTTAAAAGTCTCCAAAGAACCCCGATTTTTTCAAAAAAGTAGCTAAACCCCCAATTCCGAAGTTAATATCTGTACTTTAGAACCTGCTAATTTAAATAAAAATATTCTAGATTTTAATTTCGCTGGAGTCCGCCTTTATAGGCCGTTATCATCTCTCTACCTACGCTTCTGGAAAGTTAGAACCGAAGTTTGATCTCTCTAAAAACTTCAAGAAAGTTTAACCGGAAGTTCGTACCAATTATATATGTATACTGATAGATTTTTACCACTTAGTTGATACATTGAGGGTCTAGGTCGGTAAGGTAGAGGCCTACGTTATCGACCGAACGATAGTAATGCATGTTTCTACCTACCGACAGATAGTACTGCAGATTTTCACCTTTCCGCCTGACGGTAATGCAGATTTCTACCTTACTGACTGACAATACCCGACCTTCAACTGTTTACCGACTGATGTTAAGGTAGGTTTTTACCTTACCAACTGAGTGTTTCACATATAACTGTTCTACCGAATTATGGTAACTGACCGACTGATGGCAACTGACGGACTAATGAAAATTGACCGGTGGCTCCATCTGTCGGTGACAGCTTGAACTACACAGTGGTGCTCTCGAAGCCCCCTAGCTATACTACTTCAGATATTGCGAAATAAGGTACAAAATGTTGTCTTTCATGATTACTTCAATATGTGTTCCTTATTTTGCACTAATTTTTATTTTCAGCTATCCTAAAAAGTGTATTTTCATTTTCTTGTTCTAACAATTTAAAAAAGTGCGCATCGTATCAAAAAATGTGTTATTAACATTTTATTGTACCTTGTGCTGTTTTTTCAAAAACTTAATTTGTTTATTTGCGATGTTATTTTTTACGATAAAAAAAAACTACGCGTCCTATAAAAAATGACCAATAATAGATTTTGTGTTCTTGTTTGGATGAACAACTTCCGTACTATGTAAAGGACTTTAAGGAATAAATTGAATTTACTTTCAAAGGATTTCTAATGATTTCTGCAGATTTCTAACTGTTTCAAAGATCTCAAGGGATTTTCTAAGTACCATTTGAATAAAATTTCAACGTGTTAGAAAAAGTATACAATCTAGGCTAAATAGCTGAAACAATTCATTTGATATAATTCATGTCTTGCTTTTTAATTGTGAAAAATTCAACTGTTTTGTGCAAAAATCATCTCATTTATTAAAAATTGTTCTTTTTGCGTAGAAAATTAATCTTCTTTTTTTTTCATCTTTTAGGCTGTGGATTCAACTAATTTCTTAAAAATTCGTCCTTTTTGGTTGCTTTTAACTTATAGAAAATTCGTTTTTTTTTGTTTGTTAAAAATAATTTTTTCAATTGAAAATGTCACTTTTTTAAATTGAAAATGTGACTATTCAATTTTTGGTTGAAATCTTATCTTTTTTTATTTGAAAATTCAACTACGTGGTTTAAAATTAAACCATTTATTTAAAAAATCAACAACTTGGTAGAAAATTATCTTTTTGTTGAAAATTCATAGTGCCGAGTGAAAAATTCAACTATTTTGTTAAAATTCGTCTTTTTTGGTTCAATTTAACTAATGGAAAATACGTTTTTTTGTTAAAAATTAATCTTTTAAATTGAAAAAGTCCATTTTTTGTTGAAATCTTACCTTTTTTTAGTTGAAAATGCAACTATTTTGTTAAAAAGTTAAACTATTTATTTTAAAAATTAACTACTTGGTAGAAAATTAACTTTTTGTTGAAAATTTATAGTGTCGGGTGAAAAATTCAACTATTTTGTGGAAAAATAATCTATTTTGTAGAAAATTTGTTTTTTTTTGGGTAGAAAATTAATCTTTTCTTTTTTTTAATTCATCTTCTAGACTGTAGATTCAACTATTTTGTTAAAAATTTCTCTTTTTGGGTACAATTTGACTGATAGAAAATTCGTTTTTTTTTTTGTTAAAAATTAATTAATTTTTTCACTGAAAATGTGACAATTTCATTTTTGGTTGAAATCTTATCTTTTTTTAATTGAAAATGCAACTACTTTGTTAAAAGTTAAACTATTTTTTTGAAAAATTAACTTCTTGGTAGAAAATTATTATTATTATTTTTTTAAAGTTCATAGTGTCGGGTGAAAAATTCAACTGTTTTGTGCAAAAATCATCTCATTTATTAAAAATTGTTCTTTTTGCGTAGAAAATTAATCTTCTGATGTTAATTAGAAAAAAGATTGCCAAAAACTCATCCCATTATTATCGTACTTTCAACAAGCTAAATTATCAACAAAAAAATTAAATTAAAAAAATTTCAAAACAATTCAATAATATTCGCTAACATATTACACGGGAAAGCGAAAGTAACATTTATATAGAGAAATACCTATATGAAAGGTGACATAAATATCCTATAAGAATTACAAGTAAAGATTTGCAAGCGTTTTTTAATCCACTTAACTAAAATACAAAAAATGACATACATATATAAATATTATATCTATCTAAACTTCCCAACGAAACTGAACCGAACAATCTTTAATAGAAAATTTCAACTTATTTCACAGAAAATAATGAAAAATGTTTCGAATTTTTTTTCAGGCCATGGTGGAAAAATTTTCACGAAAAAGTACAAACAACTTAAACCATTTATTAAGAAATTTATAAATAAATACAATAAATTGCAACCAAAATTACAGGAAAGTACAACTTTCTTATATTATTCAGACGAACTTTTTGCTTTTTTTATATTTTATTTTATATTGTTGTATTCTATTGTAGTTTTAATTTCCTACATGTTTAAACTTTGAAGGAATATCAGAATATTGAAAACAATAGTGAATAATCGTTATTAAACAACAAAAAACTTTACGCTTTAAGTTTGTTTTTCAATTATATAGCAATCGATTGGACACCAAATATGTCAGTTGAAAATGTGTGTTTGAAATGTTCTCAGTATTTATTATCCTAGTTCGAAAAAGAACAAATTTTTGACTTCGAATGATATGAAAGCTGTCAATATTTTCCAATTGAAATTTTATTTATTAAAAGCCGTTGAGCTGCAAACTAAAAAGTTTTTAACTTTTACGCTAACCTTTCTTAGGATTTTTTATTAAAAAATTTTGTTCTCTTGAAGCCTTTCAAAATGCTTGAAAACCTTCAAAATTTTGTGTTCGAAATCTTTCAAAATCTACATTTTGTTTAAAATGTTTTGAAATCTTTTCAAGATTCAAATTATTTTGTTATCTTCTCTTCCAGTAGCACAAAGTCTCCCATGTCTACTTTCTCAATCAATTAAATCGTTGGCTTTACAGTAGTCACGTGAATTCCTGATAACGTGACCCATGGTCTGTTTGATGGGTACATTATCTTGTCTGGCTGAATATCTTCAGGAAATTGTTCAAAGTTTTTATTGATAAGCTGAATGTCTATGGGTTTAAATATTTTTTATTGCTGATTCCAATTTCTTCAGCCTTTTACCGGCTCTATTCCTTTTGGGCCTAATTTTTTTTTGGATATTGAGCACCTTTTTGAATTATGAACAGTGTTGTCCTCTATCTTCCTTTTTTTTCTTTGGCATCACAATTCCTTTTCTTAGAGTTCGGCGGCACTTATTGTGGTATGTAGTAGATTTTCTTATGGAGGAATTTGTTATTCGATGTATTTGGTTTTTAGAAATTTTCCCTTCTCGCTCCTCTAAATTCATTATAGTAGAATCCTCAGAAATGATCTGAGAACTTCAATTTTTAAAGATGTTCAGTCGGAGAGATTTCTTTTTCCTTTTGCCATCTGTTGACAAACCGAGTCTCCTAATTCTAATTGCAATCTCGAAAGTTTGATCATGCTTTATTATTAACGAGAAGGGCCAGTTATCTATTTCGACAAAAAAGATACAATTTTTGTTTCTTCTAACAATCTTATTATTGATAATTGAATTTTTTTTTAGATCCATCCTCAAAATATAATTGTTAGTATGTGTGAATTACAAACCCTACAATGCCAATTATAACAACAAACTAGAGTCAGATATTTTTGCACATGTTACTTATTATAATAGAATCATATTATTTGGAGATTTGAACACGAAGCTGAATTCATCTTAGAATCTCACAATTTACTTGATGTATGTGGGCTTTTCCGCTGAAATTGTTCATTGTTCCGGATGATTCTACTCGCCATATTGACATGACTGACACTAGGGTTGACCTCATGATAGTAGACGATTACACAAAGTAACTGCTCAAGCACAGCTCTCTATTCCCTTCTTTCCTAATCAGGATCTGATTACAATTATAACCAATTCAACAACAGTTAGTAGCTTTCTTGTACTATATTCAACTAAAATAAAATGAAGGACGAGATATTTTATATAAATCCTTATTCTGATTTGTATTGTTATTCAATTTGGAATAATTAATTTCAAAAGAAAATTAAATAATGTTGTAATTCGAATGTTCAAAAGACTTTAGGAACATCAATTCTTAACATTTTGAACTTGAAATTAATGAAATGTTAGTTTTTATTTAAATTTGAGACTCCAATTGAAATATAAAACTATTTATTTCTTGATAACTGAATTTGGACCATTTTCAGCAAAACCGTTTTCAACTTTTAAAGCTTGCAATTACAAAAAACATTTTAGAACTGAGAATTCATGCAACTCAAAATTTTTTGATGTTGAAGGCCACTAATTTAAACTTTCGTAATTATTACAAACCTTCAATAATAAATTATTTGATTGGTAGGGTTCTTAATGAAATGGATATAATTTTGTACGCTTTCAAATTCAAATTTGAATATCTCAATGTGACGAAAATTCAAACTGAGTGGCTAACTTGTGAGAAATACGGAAAAAGTCGATCAGCCGCATTTTTATTGAAAAAGTCACATTTTTTCAATTGAGTCAAAGAAGTTTCACGATCTAGTCATGTTGATTTCTTGATAGATTTTGCTATTCAATATTTTTACGTAGAACACACTGTTTTCTTAGAAAAAAAGGAATTTCCTATATTTTTACAGAATTTCGATTAAAATGAAGACTATGGTAGTTTTGTTGGAAAAATGCAGTCAAAAAATAACTTTTATTCTATTCTAGGTGAAGAATTTTGATCTACAATATTTTATTCTGACCTGCTGATAGCAAAAAATATTACTATGTCAAATTAGCGGCCCAGGCCTTGACAACTGAAATTTAACTTTTGTACTCGTATAGAAAATTTTTGTAAAAGGTAATTTTTGAACTGTTACGCCTAGGTTCGAAAATACTGATTTGGACAGTTTAAAATAAATTAACACTTTATTTTCCCCTTTGCATTTGTATTCTTAAATTGTTGAAAATTTAACTATTGAAAATTAAAGAAATTTGAATTTTTTTCCAGTTCGGGGAGATTTCAAAGGACCGAAGTTTTTTTATGGATTTCCACGTTTTGAGACCCCCTGAAGCCGAAAATCAAGTTTTTGCAATGGCGTCTGTCTGTTCGTGCATCCGTCCGTAAACACGATTACTCTAGAAAAAAGAACGGATCAAATTGAGCTTTGGCTCACTTTTTTAGGTCCTAATAGAAAGCGCGAGTTTGTTAACCAGCAATTTTGGATAGAAATTCAAAAAGTTAAAGCATTTTCAAAATTTTTAAGACCATTTTTTTCAAGATTTAAAAATTTTATGTTCGCCTGTTCATATTACTAAAAACGCCGAACAATTTATCCTCATGACCTTTTTAGATAAAAAGAAAATTATCAGAGTTATAGCATTTAAAAAAATAAAAAAATAAATCGAAAATGAAAAGTTTAAGCCAAACAACGCACGATATAAAAAAAAGTCAAGAAAAGAAAAAACGTTGCTTTTTTAAAGCCCTACAAGATTATAATAACAAGTTTTTGAATTTGCTTGAAAAATCAAAAATTCAAATTTCGATCGCACAAACAATAATGAAAGAACAAAAAATTCAATTTTTTGGTACAACTATACAAAGATACGAAAAAAGATGAATGGATAAAAATTGTGCTCCCAAAAAAGATCTACAAATTTGTTGATAATCACTTCTTAATAGGACGCGTATTTTTTGTTTGATTCGTAAAAAAACAATAATAAAAAAAAAAAATGAATTTTTGACAAGCGACACAAGCTACGAAAAAATAAACAGACGAAAGTTTTTTAACCAAAAAAGAGTTACAAATTTTTTATTTATCATTTGTTGATAGGATGCGTAGTTTTTTTTTAAATCATGAAAAATAACATTGAAAATAAAAAAATAAAATTTCGGAGAAAACTACTAAGCTACGAAAAAAAATTTAGTTAACAAAAATTGTGCACCTAAAACACATCTACAAACCTTTTATAACTCACTTTTTGATTTGCAAGCACACGATAAAAAGCCAAAAAAGCTTTACATTGTGACTTTAAATTTTTCACTGTGAGAGATGTATTTTTTTCAGATGAAGAAATGTCTTCAACTTTGTCAAGAATCAATGTATCACATTCAATACTTAAACTTTCAAGTAATTCCAATAGCTCTGAATCTTTTACTTTTTCGATACTCAAATATACACATAAACGACTTAATTCTTTGCCAAAGAACCGACGTTTTATTAAATGTTCTCGACAACTACGGTTACCATGCGAAAATAAATCCTTTTTTTAACATAGGATTGTACGCGCGCCTATTTCGAAACTACTGTTAAATCTTGTGCCTTGTAACAAACACAAGAATATTTGCAAGTAATGCTTGCTTTGAATTCTGTGACTATGTCGCTGGATCGTGAAGAACCATCCTTCTCAGAAACTTTCTCTTTATTATCCGGATATCGATTATATATCGTTGCCTTGGACATGAATATATTACAGAAAAAAATGGCAATGTAGGCCCCAAAACTTCATCAAAGAAAAATTTTTACAAAACTACAATAATTTTGTTTAGCACAATTATTATTAATATAGCAATATAGACTTAGAATATAAATTGAAAAACACATGACCTTTCTCAATCAAATTTCAAAAATCAGCAGAATGTGTTAAAAAATTATTCAATTATGTTTTTCTAGGAATGCATTGCTACTCATTGAACAAGTAAGTTAGAACTACAAGGCAGATTAGTTCAGCAGATTTAATTACCAATCAGATACAATGTATTAAATATCTCCTCCTTTATTGAATATTATCTGAATAAAAAATTAATAACTTCACTAAATTTTAAACACTTGTTTATTTTATTACGTGCTCACACAAGATTTTAATGATCAAAACATCAAATTGATTACTTTCCCATTAATGTTACATTTTTATTAAGAGGAACAAACAATAATAGTTAATAATAATAATTAATTCCTAAACAGTTTTGCATATGAGTAGTTGAAATTAACAATTTTTTTGTTTGGTATTGATGAATAGAGCGTGTGCGTACAGAACTATATAAGAAGCATCAACAATATATGTACTGTATATTACGGTACGGTGCGGTGGTCCGAAACCACCAAATTTTTAAAAATCTAAAATAACTAGTTCTCAAAAATATTTTATTCTGAGAAATTGTTTGTTATTATCAAAATAAGAAATTTTTGACATCATTGCGGCACCGCGGAACTAGTTTTTATTTTACATTTTATATTATTATTATATAATACGGTATGTATGTTCACAAGCAAATGTACAAGAGATTGTGAATGAATATATGAAATAAAAAATAAAATTGAACCAATTTTATGTTGTATTTTCGAAATTCATTTCTTGTAACACAGGCATGATTTCTGCTTGCGTAAAGGAATTTCAGAATCTTTATTTCTATTTTTGTATGAATTTAGAACATTTTGGAAAGTTCTAAAATTTATACAATCCATGGTAAATATGAATAATAAAAATTTTTTGAAACATTAGAACTTATAAAAATTTAAGAGTTTAATAGAAATTTGACAAATTATAAAAATGTTAGAATTTTTTAAAATTCAGAAACTTTGAAAATTGAAAAAAATTGAAACCATTATAAATTTAATTTCGAAAATTTGATAAATTTTGAACATTCTAGAAATTTTGATAATTTTATAAATTTTAATAACGTTAGAAATTTAAAAATTTTGAACATTAATTTTAGAAACTTGAATGATTTTAGAAATTTCTAACATTTCATAAAATTCAGAAATATTAGAAACTTTGATAGAATTTTTAAAAATATTTTATAAATTTTTAATATTTTACAAATTTTGAATATTTCACAAATTTGTCACATTTTACAGATTTTAGACAATTTTACAAATTTTTACATTTTTAGAAAATTTTGGAAATTGGATACAATTGGAAATTTGATAAAATTCAGAAATTTTGAACATCTTTGAAATTTTGAAAATGTATCAAAATTTAGATAACCCAAAAATTTTCAAAATTTTTGGAAAGCTTTGGTACCACAGTTTTCGCGAAATCATATTATATTTAAGGACACGGGCAGAACCAGCGATAGAATACGAATAAAATATTAATTTTTAAATATCACCCTCATAAGTCTATTTTATAAAGTACCAAAAAAACCCCATAAGAGAAAAGATGGGTTTTCCGAGGTTTTGGCGCAAATTATGATTTTTTTTTGCATTTTTTACATCCAAATTGTTTTTAATGCATAAAATGCTACTTTATACTGATAATGAAATATTTAAATTAATCTTTTACACAATTTGTTTTCAGCAATTTTCTCTTAGAATGAAGATAGAAAGTTGCGGTTTTTCCAAAAGTTTTCCACTTTTTGCCGAATTTTCAATCAGAAAGAGGTGAGTGTTTATCAGTGTTAACAAACGTAATTGTTTCAACAATTCATTATTATTCTTAATTATATTCACTTAGAATAATGCTAGATAATTGCAGTTTTTTTCTAAATACTCAACTTTTTCTTCACTTTTTACTTGGAGTGAGTTAATTAATTGAAGTTAATAAAATTTCCGGTTTAAGCAATTTATCATTATAATTGATAATATTTAATTTGAATAATGATAGAAAATTTCCGTTTTTTCTGAAGTTTGCAACTATTTGTCTACTTTTCACATACAGTGAGTTATTATTTAATTAAATGCAGCGAAAGTAATTATTCACAGAAATTATTATTGTTTATAACTATATTCTCCTTTATCAATGCAATATAGTTGCGGTTTGTTCTGAAATGTTTAATTTTCTATCTACTTTTTACTTAGTAAAGTAGTAAATAATGCAAGTTAACAATTATAGTTGTTAGAACAATTTATAATTGTTTATAACTATCTTGTTTTAGATAAAAGCTAAAATATTGCGGTTTTTTTCTGAAGTCTCACATTTTTTGTCCACTTTTCACTCAGTGAGTTACGGATTAATGCAAGTTCACAAACATGCTTTTTTTCTAAAATCTTGAGTTTCACTTCGGCTTTTTAGTTATGATTAAATAATAAGTGAACCTCAACAAAAATAATTTTTCAAATACATAGTATTTTATTTTTCGATGTAGATTATTTTGGCTCCAATCTTTCCAATTGCAAATTTAACTATTCCATTTTTGGTTGAAAACTGATTATTTTCAGTTGAAAATCCAACTATTTGGCTTGATAATGCAACGGTTATCTAGACGATTGGCATGTTTGGATTTAAAATGCAACAATATTGTAAAACAAATTTTCTCACTGGACTTAAAAATCTTTCCTGGTATAAGATTCAACTCTTTTGTTGAAAATTCGTCTTTTTGATTAGAAAATTCATCTCTTTTTGTACAAATTTTTTATTTTTTTTGTTAATGGTGCAATTTCTTTGGTAAAAATTAATCTTCTTCGGTTGAGGATTCTACTATTTAGTTGGAATATCGCCTTATCAGGTTAAATTCAAATGTTTCTGATTTTAAATTAAAATATTTTTTTGGATGAAATATAATATATATTTTTCAATATATAATATTATTTTTTACGTTGAGAATTTATCTTCGTTGTTTGATAATTTCACTGCATGGTTGAAAGTTGATCTTCTTTGTTAAAAATTCCTCTTTTCTGTTGAAGATTCATCATTTTATTTGAAAATTTCAACTACACCAAGCTCCCGGCTTAATAACAGTGTGGGGGGTTGACTGCAAATGGCCTTGTTACTAAGTGGGGGGAATCAAAACGTAAACAATCAGGGCCGCCTGAACCGTTTCCAATTGGAATGCATTATATGGCGCAATATACTCGGATGACTACTTGCGCACTGCGGTCCTTCCGAGGCAAGAGTCGCAACCGTCTCTCGACCTGCGCGCTGAGAAACTGCGTGGGCCAACAGTTCTAGGAATTACTAAACCGGGGGGTTACTAAAACGCGGCTATGGTGTATTTTGTTGAAAATTCAACTGTCTTCTTAAAAATTCGTCTTTTTGGCTTGAAAATTTAACTGTTTTTCATTAGAGTTCATTAGAGTTCATAAAAGTTCAACTATGTCATTGTGAATGCAACTGTTTGGTTGAAAATTCGTCCTTTTGCATTGAAAATTCGTCTTCTTCTTTTTAAAATTGAACTGTTTTCTCGACAATTCGCCTCAAAAATAAAATAGTTAAATTTGCAGTTAAAAAATTTAATTTAAAACAAACAAAAAAACAACGAATTTTCAACAAAATAGCTCACTTTTCAACCAAACAAATGAATTTTCACCCAAGAAAAAATTTTCATTTTTTTTCAAAAAGAATAAATTTTCAACCAGCAACTTGAATTTTCAACTTAAAATAACGATCAACCTTCAATAAAAAATAGAATAGTTCAATTTGAGGTTGAAAAATATAATTTCAAACAAAAAAAAACAACGAATTTTCAACAAAATAGCTCATTTTTCAACCAAAGAGATACATTTTCAATTAAAATTACTAATCTCAAACCAAAAGAATTAATTTAAAAAAAAGAGTAATTTTCTACCAATTAATTAGATTTTAATTCCAAAACAGATTACTTGTAAACAAAAAAGGTTGTAGTTTAAATTTCCAGTTAGAAAATTAACTTCCAACCACAAAAAGGCGACTTTTCACACAAAAACATGAATTTTCATCCAAAAAGATATTTTCAATTGTTTTTTAAAAAGAACAAATTTTCAACCAGATACTTGAATTTTCAGCTTAAAATAACGATCATTTTTCAACCAAAAACGATCAATTTTCAACCAAAAATAGAATAGTTCAATTTTCAGAAGAAACAATTAATTTCAAACCGGAAAAATAACGAATTTTCAATAAAATAGCTAATTTTTCAACCAAAGAGATAAATTTTCAATTAAAATTACTAATCTCAAACCAAAAAAATTAATTTAAAAAAAGAAGAGTTTAATTTTCTACCAAGTAATTAGATTTTTATTCCAAAACAGATTACTTCTAAACAAAAAAGGTTGTAGTTTAAATTTCCAGTTAAAAAATTAACTTCCAACCACAAGAAAACAACTTTTTAACAAAAAAAAATGAATTTTCACCCAAGAAAATATTTTCATTTTTTTTCTCAAAAAGAACAAATTTTCAACCAGATACATAAATTATCAACTTAAAATAACAATCAATTTTCAACTAAAAACTATCAATTTTCAATCAAAAATAGTACTATCGAAATTTTCAATGTTATTGTTGTTATTGAAGTCGATAGTGCATTTGACATTGTTGGGAAAAATTTTTTTTCCGGAGAATCTTTCCTCCGAAAATTTACTATCGAAATTTTCGATGTTATCGTTGTTATTGAAACCGATAGCGCTTTCGACATTTTTGGGGAAAAATTTTTTCTTCAGAACATTTTTCCTCAGAAAAATTGCCATCGAAATTTCCAATGTTATTTGTCTTATTGAAGTCGATAGTGCATTTGACATTGTTGAGAGAAATTTTTTTTTTTCAGAAAATTTTTCCTTAGAAAAGTTACTATTGAAATTTGCAATGATATTGTTGTTATTGAAGCCGATAGTGCATTTGAGATTGTTGGAAAAATTTTGTTTTCAGAAAATTTTTCTTCAGAAAATTTTTCCTCAGAAATTGTAGTATCGGAATTTTGAATGGTAATGTTGTTATCGAAGCCGATAGCGTTTTTGACATTTTTGGGGAATTATGTTTTCTTTCTTTCTTTTTTCTTCATTGAAGTCGAAATTGCATTTGAGATTTTTGGGGAAACATTTTTTCTTCGGAAAATTTTTCCTCAGAACATTTACTATCGAAATTTTCGATGATATTGTTGTTACTGAAGTCGATAGTGCTTTTGACATAGTTGGGAAAAAAATTTTTTTGAGAAAATTTTTCCTTACAAAATTTACAATCCAAATTTGCAATGTTATGTTTGTTATTGAAGCCGATAGCGCTTTTGACAATTTTGGGGAAACATTTTTTCTTCAGAAAATTTTTTCTTTGAAAATTTGCTATCGAAATTTTTAATGTTATTGTTGTTATTGAAGTCGATAGTGCATTTGACATTGTTGGGAAGAAACTTTTTGGTCAGAAAATGTACTATCGAAATTTGCAATGTTTTTGTTGTTATCGAAGCCGATAGCGTTTTTGAAATTGTTGGGAAAAATTTTTTTTTTCAGAAAATTTTTCTTTAGAAAATTTACTATGGAAGTTTGCAATGTTATTGTAGTTATTGAAGACGATAGCGCACATGCATACACCACAAATGATGATTGCTGCGATCGTCTTCTGTTTTTATGTATACACCACAAGCAAATGACGATTGCTGCGATCGTGTTCTGTTTTTATGCATGCGCCACAAACAAATGACGATTGCTGTGATCGTCTTCTGTTTTTATGCACACACCACAAACAAATGACGATTGCTGCGATCGTGTTCTGTTTTCATGCATACACCACAAACAAATGACGATTGCTGCGATCTTTATTTGTTTTTATGCATACACCACAAACAAATGACTGATGCTGCGATCGTCTTCAGTTTTTATGCATACACCACAAACACATGACGATTGCTGCGATCGTCTTCTGTTTTTATGCATACACCACAATCAAATGACGATTGATGCGACCGTCTTCTGTTTTTATGCATACACCACAAACACATGACGATTTCTGCGATTGTCTTCTGTTTTTATGCATACACCACAAACAAATGACGATTGCTGCGATCGTGTTCTGTTTTCGTGCATACACCACAAACAAATGACGATTGCTGCCATCGTCTTCGGTTTTTATGCACACACCACAAACAAATGACGATTGCTGTGATCGTCTTCTGTTTTCATGCATACACCACAAACAGATGACGATTGCTGCGATCGTCTCCTGTTTTTATGCATAAACTACAAAAAAATGACGATTTCTGCGATCTTCTTCTGTTTTCGTGCACACACCACAAAGAGATGACGACTGCTGCGATGGTCTTCTGTTTTTATGCATACCCTACAAACAAGTGACGATTGCTGCGATCGTCTTCTGTTTTTATGCATGCGCCACAAACAAATAAATAAATAAATAAAATTCAGAAATAATTTGGAGAAGAAATACGCGATTCTTTAGATTTTGGGACATCAGAGTTTGTGATGGCCTCCAGCTTGACTGCAACCGCAATTCTTACCCCGCAAGTCCCTGATCCACATATCTGTGCTTACCGAACGATAAAGAGTCGTAACTAGAGATGTTTTAGTCGCGACCCCCCGGGCATTTCTATGTCCTAAAATAAATTAAGATCGAAAATAAAATATTAAATTTTTGGAAAAACGAAACAAGATACGAAAGAAAATAGAAAGACAAAAGTGTTATAACAAAAAATATCTGCATTATAAGCTCTTGTTATGAAAATATATTGAAAATAAAAAAGTTAACTTTTTGAAAAAATGACACAAGCTACAATAATATTTAATTTAACAAAAATTTTCGCCTAAATTATATCTACTGCTTAAAACCAGTTTACGCTGAGATGCGTATTTTTGTAGTTTAAAATGTAACAAAGAACATTGAAAACAACAAATTAAATTTATGGAAAAACGACACAAGTTGCAAAAAAATATTAATTAACAAATTTTTTTTAATTGGATAAGCACTTTTTTCAATTATAAAAATAAGACAATGAAAATGCTTTTGTTTCAATACAAATGCATATTATGGATTTTAATAATATAAATTTATTGAAATGATACATTTTTTAGGGTAGCTGGGAATAAAATTTAATGCAGAATAAGAAACAAATATTAAAGTAATCATTTAAATGTAATTTGTACTTTTTTTATAATATCTGAATAAGCACCCCCAGACCGAGGTACAGAAATGAATATAATATATACATTTGATATTGTAGAGTTGAACATAAATGATACCAAATGGATGAAATTTATTTACATGCTCAAAATTGTATTTCAACACAACTTTTCCACAAAGTTTGAATGCATTTCCCTATTCGAATTATTGTGAAGTAAAGTTATAAGTGATCTATTAGCAGTGCCTAGTGTTCCCCTCTAGATTATTGTAAAGTTATAATTATCTAAACCAACTTTTTGGAGCAAGATTCCAAGTTGTTTTTCCTTTTTCTTCGACCGTTAATTTATTTTTATTATTATTATTATATATATATATTTTTATTATTTATTTTTTATTGGACCGTAAGACCGAAGAAAGAAAAGTTTTGAAACTTTTGTATTTTTGTTATTGTAAAGTGACATAATTTTCTCGAATCGATCGTCTTCCGGTTTTATGGGAAGTGACGAGTCGAATCATATATAGCCCCGATTCTCCCGAAAAAGGCGCTAATGATCGATTGGCGCGCACTAATTTGGGCGTTCCGCACGCCCGATGTCCCACTCCTCACAGTCGTGGGCATGGATCACGAGGATTCCAAAGAGTTTATAGATCAATGCGAATGGTGCTTCACCGAGCCATTTCCTCTTTCGAAGATCTGGTGGAACGGGTCGTACAGGCCAAATCCGATGCAGCATACGAAGCCCCTCGCAAGCCAACAAAATAAAATACTCAGGGCAAGACAGTGGCTGCCACGAAACAGCCAGGGCAGGGCCCTAACACGGCATCTACGACAACGAACGCTTGACCTCCGCCGCAATGTCGCAATACGTGCCCGACAAGCCGCTGCGGTTCCGGGAAACTGGCGAGACCGGGCCGCCGACAACGACGTACCACCCGCTCTGGCCGCCCTGAACGCACACACGTTATAAGTGCGGTTTTCGCTGATCTCAGCAGCCTCCTGCGTGTTCAAATATCACTGCGCAACCGCGAGGTGGTCGCTGAGATCGACACACTAGCGTCAGAAAGTTTTGTAAACACAAAAATTCTGACGAACTCCGAGTACTCAACTCGTACTTCATGCCCCTGCCCCCCTACCCCCCCACGCGCTCCTCGCAGCCGTAGAGGCCACTATCACCCTCAAACGTGCCATTAAGCTGGATCCCGTTCTTCAGGGGGTGGCTTACTCCGGCGTATTTCACGTAAGCCCTGAATTCCGCGCCAAGATGATCCTCGGCTGGCCTTGGCTTCGTCATCATAAGGTTATACGTGATCACGTGGCCGACTGCATCTTTGTCGGTACCACGGGTCGTCAGCGTGTATATCTTAGTCCCCTCCCCCACTCGCACGAGTTCGCTTTTCCGACCAAAGAAGTTACGGTGCAGAACAGCTTCCCCTCTAATCTAAAACTCGTGCAGCAACTCGCCTCGTTGTTTCACGGCAACGGCCGAATCAAGCAAACCCTGGCCAATGTACAACACGAAATTCAGGTCAAGGATGGCCACCCTTTCGGCGAAGCAAAGTAATTGCCCTTGTGATAAGCGCTTTCGAAGGTGCGAAACTATTACTGGTTCGTAACCTTACATCCATACCCGCGTGCCAAAAATATGCCAAGGCATGGTTGTGAGACGTGGCAATGAGTGTGATTTACCGCGGTTCTACTGGGAGCCTGTGTCATTTTTAGATGGCAGTTGCCGCCAGTGGGACCCTGCGGTGGTTGTTAAATATATTTTTTAATTGTATATGTATATTGTAGGATATAAAATTCATATTAATCGACTTACCAAAAGTTTTAGTAACTATGTATGTATGTGTATATTTATTCAGACCTTGTGACCTTGTGTCGAAATAGTATTAAGCAATTCAAGAGAACGCTACTTTGTAAGAATAGGTTACGCTTGGACTGCTTGTCTTTTTTTTTTATTTGCATAATTTCAATCATTCAACGTGGCAATAGATAGCACTTTGTGAAACGTGCTATGGAGACCTTACCAAGCGACATATGTTTTATTTCCTTAAGGTTTTCAATCGCTATTTTTCATTTTGCGTTATGTTCTCCAC
>JAABKJ010075445.1:221041239-221146982 GCA_011634705.1 Andricus grossulariae
GAAATATTTTTTTAAATAGAATTTTGGAATTTCAAAGAAGAGAAGGTTCTAGTATCGCACTATATTATTATTATTTTTTTATCAAAAAGGCCAAATTCTTTCCATTGTCAGTTGGAACATTGTGATCAGACCATTTTGGTGGACCGATGGGGAGCAAAATCAACCTTACTCCAGACAGGGTAGAATTATTCGACTCACCATCATTCTCATCAGATGAAGCCAAATATTCGTTCGGCAATACAGCACATGCTATCAATAGAACC
This sequence comes from Andricus grossulariae, assembly GCA_011634705.1. NCBI lineage: Eukaryota > Metazoa > Arthropoda > Insecta > Hymenoptera > Cynipidae > Andricus > Andricus grossulariae. Next base: position 221,041,503 of record JAABKJ010075445.1, read on the forward strand.
AAATACGATAGTTTGCTCATTTTGATAAGGAGCTAAGTACTCACAGAATCAAACTGATTATGAAGGGAAAAAGTTCGACTTTTATGAGGAAAGTTTGTATCTAGTGTGACGTTCATGGCAAGTTTCAATATTGGAATAGTACAAATAAAGGTAAATGATGATGAGCCAGAATGTGTATTGAGCGTCCGGAAAGAGCCACAACCCGTTGTGGCTCAGATATGGCTTTAAAATCTTTTTGAATATTCTGTTAAAATTCATTTTTCAAAATAAAAAATAACAGAGAAATTTTCCAGGAATCTCAAGAAATTTTTTTTATTATTTAAAAACCTTTCAAAATTCTTAAAAAGCTTCAAAATTTTATTTGAAAATCTTCAAAATTTACATTTTGTTTAAGATATTTTAGAATCTTTTCAAACTTTGAATTATTTCTGAAATATTTTTATAACTTCTAAACGACTTGTACAATTATTCGAATTTTTCCTATACCTTTTAATAAATCCTGCAAAATAAGAAAAAACTGCCTAGAAATCTTCCAGATTATTTATTGACAATTTTGTAAATCTTTTGAAACCTTTTTAGATATTCTCTTAAAATTAATTTTTCAAAATAAAAAATCATTTTCAATTTTCCGTTACAAATTTTGTTAAAAAATCGTGTTAAAACATGTTTAAACATCTCTTAAACTTATTTGAATTATTTATAAAACTTTGTAATCTTGAAAATTTTGCGCTTTGAAATCATTTTCAATTTTCTCTTAGAATGCATCAATCTAAAAAAATAAATAATTGAAAAATTTTGCTTTGTAATTTGAAAGGATTTCTAAAAATCTAAAAAAAAATGCAAATTTTTGAAGATTTCGAGAAAAAATAGGAAGTTCTTCCAAATTTTGAAACGTTTCAAGACAATAAAAAAACTTTCTTAAAATTCATGGAAAAATTTCAATCAAATTTTTATTTTTATAAATAAATTCTAGGAAAAGCTTGACAAAGATTTTAAAATAATTTCGAATTTGAAAATATTTCCGAAAATCTAAAACAAAATGCAGATTTTTTGAGATTTCGAGAAAAAAATTAGAATTTTTTATTAAGAATTTTGAAATGTTTCAAGAGAATAAAAAAGAGAGAGACGAAAAAAATTAAAAATATTTTCAAATGATTACCAAATTTATCAAAAAAGTATCTGGATCTTTAATTTTACAGAATTGTTAAACATTTTAGGAAATATTCGAATTATTTTAAAACATAATTAGAAATTTAAATAAATTTTTCATCAGTATAGTTATATTTATAACCAAGTAGTTGAATTTTCAACCTACAATGATGAATTCGAAAAAAAATTTGATACATATTTGATATTTTAACCATAAAAGATCAATTTTCAACCGAAAATAAAAAAGATAAATTTTTAATTAACAAAATTTGTAAAACAAATGGACGAATTCAAAACAAATTTAGTTGAATTTTCAGCAGTAAAATAGTAGAATTTTCAACCAAAAAGACGAATTATCAGCAAAAAGTTGAATTAAAAAAAAATTTAAGCAAATAGTGAAACTTTCCATTACAAATATTATTGTCAGGGGGAAGCAACTGAAAAAAAAATATTAATGAATTTTTAACATAGACTGTTTGTAAACGGAATAAAACCATTTGACCTTAAAATTAAAAAATTTTTAATTTATTATCCTTGACAGTTATATTCTTCAGAAATGACTTGTTTTTAATTTGTTGTTCATGAAATTATGTGCAAAACAAAATAAAAACAAATTAATTTTTTGAAACTTCACAGTCCAAAATTTAATATAAAAATTAATAAATTTTGAATCAAACAGTTAAAATAAAAAAAAAATCATTTTCAGCCAAACAGTTCCATTTACAACCAAATAGTTGAATTTTTAACCGAAAATAAATCAGTTGAATTTTTAGTTTAGAAAATTATTTTTCACTTGAAAAAATAAATTTTCAACCAGTTAAATTCAATCAGACGGTTGCATTTTTAAATAAAAAATATTACAATTCAACAAAACAGTTGGATTTTAGACCAAAAATGATGACTTTACCAAATTAGTCGAATTTTTAAAGAAATAATTCAATTTTTAACGAAATGATTTAATTTTCAACAAAATAGCAGACATTGAAGCTAAATAGCTGAATCCTCGACCAAAGAGATGAATTTTCTACAAAACAGTTGAATTAAAAAAAAAAAGAGTCAATTTTCTAGCCAATAGTTAAATTTGAAATCATGCTTTAATTTACAAGAAAACAGTTTCCTTTTCAATAAAAAATATTACATTTTCACTTTACTTGACAATGGTTCTTTTTAGTTGAAAATTCATTCATTTTGTTAAAAATTCTTAATATTTGGTAGAAAATTAATTTTCTTCATTGAAATTTATTTTTAATTGAAAATTTACCCATTCGGTAAAAAAGCTATTGTTTTGGTTAAAGATTATTCATTTTAATTGAAAATTAAAATCTTGGTCTAAAAATTTGACTATTTGGATGAAAATTTAATTTTTTTCAACTAAAAATTTAACTATTCAATTTTTACTTGAAAATTTATCTTTTTTAATTGAAAATTTATGTATTTTGTTTAAAATTCTTATTTTTTGGTAAAGAATTAATTTTCTTGATTGAAAATTAATTTTTTTAGTTAAAAATTTAATCATTTGGTAAAAAATCTATTGTTTTGGTTGAAGATCGAGTTAAAGATTAATCACTTTAATTGAAAATTAATATCTTGATCTCAAAATTTGACTATTTGGATGAAAATTCATTTTTTTGTTTGGAAATTCATTTTTTTTAACTAAAAATTTAACTGTTCCATTTTTGCTTGAAAATTTATCTTTTTTAATTAAAAATTTATGTATTTTATTAAATACTCCCCTATTGTGGTAGAGAATCAATTTTCTTGATTGAAAATTTATGTTTTTAGTTAAATATTTAATTATTTGATGAAAAAATTATTTTTTTGGTTGAAGAATCATCAGTTTAGTTATAAATCAACATCTTGGGCTGAAAAATTAACTATTTGGTTAAAAATTCATTCTTTTTTTATTGTAAAATAATTTTTTTAGCTGAAAAATTGACTATTGCGTCTTTACTTGAAAATTGATCCTTTTAGTTGAAAATTCATGTATTTTGTTAAAAAATTTTAATATTTGGTAAAAAATTAATTTTCATGATTGAAGCTTATTTTTAATTCAATTTTAATCATTTGGTAAAAAATCTATTGTTTTGGTTAAATATTAATCATTTTCATCAAAAATTAATTTGTTTGTCTAAAAATTTTACTATTTGGATGAAAATTTATTTTTTTGTTTAAAAATTCCTTATAATTAGATTTGTAAAAAAATAATAAAATTAAAAAAAAATCAGTTACATTTTAAACTAAGTAATGAAATTTAAAAAAAATCAGTTGAATTTTGAACAAAATAGTTGAATTTTTAACCAATTGCCTGAATTTTTAACACAATAAGATTATTTTTTAACCAAATAGTTGAATTTTTAACTGAAAAATATAATTTTTTGAACAAAAATGGAATAGTTAAATTTACAGATAAAAAAAATAATTGTTCACAAAAAAACCGAATTTTTAACAAAATATTTCAATTTTCAACTAAACATGTAAATCTTAATAAAATTAATGTAAATAAAATAGTTCAACTTTCAAAGAAAGTAGTTGAATTTTCAACCAAAAATAATACATTTTCACCAAAATATTTTGATTTTCAAACAAAAGAAATTAAATTTCTATTAATAGGCTAATTTTAAAGAAAATACATTAATTTTCAACCAAATAAATGAATTTTTACCCAAGAAGTTAAATTTTCAACAAAAAAAGATGAATTTTTAAATAAATATAAAAATTTTCAAACAAAGAAATGAATTTTTTACTATGTAAATTGTCATTCTACCAGAAAAAGAAGAATTTTCAATAAAATATATGAATTTTCAACAAAAAAGTAGAATTTTCAACCAGAAAATAATATTTTTTCCAGAAGAGTTAATTTTTTACCTGGCTGTTACATTTTTAAATTAAATAATTTAAATTTTAACGAAATAGTTAAATTTTCAATCTAAAAGAACGAGTTTTCAAAAAGACAGTCCATTTTTCAACCAAAAAAGATAACCTGAACAAAAAGATTGAATTTTTGAATGAATAATTAGACTTTTAACAAAATAATTAAATTTGAAAAAAATTGAATTTTCAACCAATTGCCGTAATTTCCAACCTAAAAAAAATTAATTTTGAACCAAATAGTTGAATTTTCAACTAAAAAATATCATTTTTTCAACAAAAATGAAATAGTTTATTTTGAAGATAAAAAAAATTTGTTAACAAAAAAACGAATTTTTAACAAAATTGTAGTTTCAACTGGTAAAAATTTAAAAAAATTAATAAAGAAAAAAAAGAAATATTAAAAGAAAGTAATAATGCAATTAAATAATATCAATAATAAAAAAAGAATAGTGAAATATATAATGAAAAATAATTAAAAAAATAAATAATAAATAAAGTAAAGGCAATTTTTTACATATTACCAACCGTAAGTGTTATAGCAGTTGAAGTTTGAACTTTTTAAAATTAAAGACAATTTGAAATTCACTTCTTGAAAATTAAAAAAAATTTCATCGTTTTTTAAATTAAATTAAATTAAAGTTTCAACAGTCAAATGAAATCTTTTGATATTTTTGTGAAGTTTTGGAAATATCTTGTCAATTTTATTATATTTAAATGTTTTTAAAATTATTAACAAACTGTTAACAATGGGAGAAAATTAAAAACTAAAAAAGAGCTAATTTTGTATTATAAACAAGTTTTGTCACAGTTAAATTTGCCATCCTTTAAATCGAAGAAAATTTAAAATTCAATGTTGAAAACTAAAGAAAATTTAAGTTTCAAAAGTTGAAAATTCAAAAATAATAAAGAAATAAAAATAAATATAAATGATTAATAATTGAATACAAAAATAATTCTGATAAAAGAAATGATGAAAAAATAATTGAACAAATAAAATAAATCAAATAAAGTTGAAAATTATAGAAAATTGAAAATTCACTTGTTGAAAGTTGAGGAAAATTTAATTATTTAAAAATTAAATCAAATTACAGTTTCAACAGTCAAATTTTAAAATTCTTTGAAATCTTTCGAAATATTCAAATGTTTTTAATATTTTTAACAAACTGTTAAAAATGGGAGAAAATTAAAAAAGAGCAAACTTTGTACTAAAAAAAAAGTGTTTTCACAGTTGAATTTTCAATTCTTTAAAATCTAAGAAAATTTAAAGTTCAATGTTGAAAATTGAAGAAAATTCAAGTTTCAAAAGTTGAAAATTCAACTGGTACAAATTAAAAAATAATAAGGAAATAAAAAGAAATATAAATCAATAATAATTAAATAAACAATTATTTTGTTGAAAATTTAACTCTTAATTTCAAAAAATATTTTTCTTTGTCAAAATTTAACTTTCTTGTTGAAATATCATACTTTTGGGTTGAAAATTCAACTGTTTTCTAGAAAAATCGTATTTTCGGTTTAAAAATTCAACCATTCGGTTAAAAATTAATCTTCTTGGTTGAAAATTGATCTTTTTGGTTCCGAATTTAACTATTTGAATAAAAATTTATCTTTTTGGTTAAAAAATTCACTATTTTGTTGAAAATTAATTATTTATATAAAAAAGTAATAATTTTAAAAAAAGTCATATGTTTCAGCTGAAAATTCTAATACTTGGTTGCATTCTTTTCTTGAAAGTTCGTTTATTTCGATGAAGACTCATCATTATAATTTGAAAATTCATCTATTTCGTTAGAAATTTAACTATTTTATAAAACCTGTTTTTTCTTTGGTTTGATATTAAATTTTCTTTTCTTGAAATCTAACCTTACCTTTTTTTGTTCAAAATTTATATTTCAAATAGAAAATTGATCTTTGATAGAAAAAATTTGATTGAAAATTCATGTATTTGGCTGAAAATTCGTCTTTTTATAAAAAATTAATCTTCCTCGTTGAAAATTCATCAATTTTGGTAAAAATTCAACAATTTTGGTAAAAATTCAACAATTTTTTGAATATTAAATTATTTCATTCAAAAAATTATTCATTTGGATTAAAGGTAATCCTTTTTTCTGCAAATTCAACTGTTTTCTTAAGCATTCGTCTCTCTAGGTGGAAAATTCATCTTGTCGGTAGAAAAGTAATGTTTTTTGTTTAAAAATTCATCTTGCTTGGTTAAAAATGAAATTTTTAGTGGAAAATTCAAATTTTTGTTAGAAATATATATAAATTATAAATAAATAATAAAATTTGAATTGATAAATTATGAATTGATCGATGGTATAAAGAAAAAGAGATGGAATAACAATAATAATATTTTACAATTTCTGAACCATCCTTTCCACTTAAACTCTGACAAATCGCAACACTTTATAAAAGATGTTCAGCTTGAAAATTTAACTATTTGACTGAAAATGCAAATGCTTTTGGTTTTATTTTAATCTGCTTTGTTTAAAAATGCTACAATTTTATTCTAAAGTCATTCTTTTCTTTTGAAAATCCATCTATTTTGGTGAAACTGCAATTGCATCTTTTTTGGTTAAAAATTAATCTGTTTTAACTACGTATCCAACTATTTTGTTTAAAATTCTTATTTTTTGTTGAATTCAACTGTTTTTAGTTTAAAATGAAAACATTTTTGATTGCAATATTAATTCTTCATTTGATGATTCATCGTTTTAGCTGAAAATCATTTTTTTTACAAAATTTAAGTATTTTATTGAAAGTTATTATTTTTCGGTTGAAAATTAATTTTTTCAACTGCAAATTTAACTATTCCATGTTGGACTTGAAATTTATATTCTTGAGTTGAAAATTCAGCTGTATTTGGTTGGAAATTCGTCTTTTGTGGTAGAATATTAATCTTCTTGGTTACTAATTCCTCTTTTTAGTTGAAAATTTATTTCTTTGGTTGAAAATTAGATGTTTTTTAAATTGAAAATTAATTTTTTTAACTGAAAATTAAATTTTCTTTGTTGAAAATTCATCTGACAATTGAACTATTTAGTTAAATATTTCTTTTATTTTGTTGAAAATTAAGTTTTATACCGAAAATGTAGCTACTCTATTTTAGGTTGAAAATATGTTTTCGGTGACAATTCAAATACTATTTTGTTAAAAATTTGTCCTTTTGGTGAAATAGTAATCTCAGTAGATGAACCTTCATCTTTTCGATGAAAATTGATTTCTATGGTTGTAAATTTCACTATTTTCTTGAAAATGCATGTTTTTTATATTTTTTTTTTATATTTGGACTATTCCATTTTTTGTTGTAAATTTTTCTTTTTTAAAAAATTGATTTTTTGGATTAAATATTAAACTAATTGGTTAAATTTTTTTTTCAAGATTCATCGTTTTAGCTGAAAATTCATTTCTTTGGTTGGAAATGTAACTATTCCATTTTTTGTTGAAAATTTATAAAAATTTGTTCCACTCACGTGTTTTGAACAAAAAAGTTAAAATTTTATGTTACGTATTATTTGTTCGACCGATTTTGACATATGGATGTCAAATTTGGTTTAATATAAGTGCGTCTACAATGGAAAAACTCCGAAAATTTGAACGAAATTGCCTGCGAGCATGTCTGAATATGTACAAAAGTCCGCATTCCAATTATGAGCGATATTACTCCAATGAGGACCTATATAAAGTTGCTAATATTAATAGAATCGATAACTTTATATTGAAATTAACTAGAGACCATATAGCTAGTTCTTCTAATATTTTTTCAAATTCTGAGATATTTGGTCAATACTATCCAAATCCGCTTTATCACGAACTGGCTAGAAAAAAAGGTTATATTCCACACGATGCTTTTCCGTTTCTGGATAGTAACGGGTATATTCAAGACAATGAAAATGTACCAATAATTTATCATTTTAAGCGACACGCTTTCAATAAAGCAATTTTATACGACAAGAATTCTTTATGTAGGCAAAGTGAGCGAAATTGTTTCTCAATGAGTATATCGGATAAGGACAAAAAAGATAAACATCGAAAAAATGTAAAGCGATATTGGTGGTTAAGACCAGACTATAGATTACCATAAATTATTAGAGTATAGTATTTATATTTACTAGCCTATGCTAAGTACCGAACGAGCTGTGAGTAGTTTTTAACTTTTTTTACTAGTCCCAATTAATTTAAGCAACTGAATACGATTTTTCACTAATTACTATGCATAACTGATTATAGTATAATATTCACAAAACGTTTTTCGTAATGTCTGCGAGCGCTGAAATTTCAGTCACACGGACTTTGATACCTCTAGAAGATTTGTAAGCTATTTTTATCAGTATTTTCTATAGCTCTACCTGCTGTGTATATAATGTAAATATGTGTTCAATAAATACTGTTATTTAAAAAAAAAAAAAAAAACGCTGAAAGCACCAGTTCTCGTCTGATCACTGAAGTTAAGCAGCGTTGGGCGCGGTTAGTACTTGGATGGGTGACCATCCTTTTTTTCTGAATAAAATTTGAATTCAATAAAAATTTTAATTTATATCCCCATCTAGTCTGCTTGACGAAAATAATTTTTTTGTATAGAGGATTTAACTTTGGTCGATAATATAGATTTCCATCTTTCACAGTATGTGTGATTGGATTTCTCAACGAACGATTATTGCAATCTCCGATGGTAATACACATTCCTATTTGAAAATATTGATTGTGTAACGCTTTGCTAAAATTAGCGTATATCAGAAAAACAGTATCTTTCTTTGATCTCTCTGTAGCTCATCTGGTTAGACCACCTGACCGGAAATCAGTTGATCTGTTGTTCGAATCCCAGTGGAGTGATAAGAGCGAGATATTTTTTTTGAATAAAATCTGAATTTATTAAAAATTTTAATTTATATCCCCATCTAGTCGGCTTGACGAAAATTACTTTTCTGTATTAGAGAATTTAACTTTGGTTGATGATGTAGATTTCCATTATTCACAGTATTTGTGATTGGATTTCTCAACGGATCGATAATTGCAATCTCCGATGATAATACAGATTCCTATTTGAAAATATTTATTGTGTTACACCTTGCTAAAATTAGCGTATATCAGAAAAACAGTATCTTTCTTTGATTTCTTTGTAGCTCAATTGGTTAGAGCACCTGTCCGGAAATCAGTTGATCTCGTGTTCGAATCCCAGTCGAGTGAGAGGAGAGAGATCCTTTTCTTCTGAATAAAATTTGAATTTCATACAAATTTTAATTTATATCCCCATCTAGTCTGCTTGACGAAAATTATTTCTCTGTATCAGAGGATTCAACTTTGGTCGATAATGTAGATTCCCATTATTCACAGTATGTGTGATTGGATTTCTCAACGGACTGATAGATACAATCTCTGATGATAATACAGATTCCTATTTAAAAATATTGATTGCGTAACACCTTGCTAAAATTAGCGTATATCATAAAAACAGTATCTTTCTTTGATCTCTCTGTAGCTCAATTGGTTAGAGCACCTGACCGGAAATCAGTTGATCTGGTGTTTGCAAAAAATTATATCGCAAACGTGTTGATTACAATATAGAATCTTCCAGAACTCAAGGATAAAGAGGAAGATGAATAAAATTTAAATTAGAAAATATTTTAAGCCAATCGAATAATATAGGTAAGAGAGTATCTAAAAGAATAAAGCATTTATTATGGTAGGTTGTGTGCTTAGGCTTTTTATCGCTTTATTCTGGTGTCGAGTAGCGAGCGAGCGAGGACTCGAGATAAAATCCAGAAGTGTTTAAAAGTTTTGATTTCAGAAAACATTTGATGCACTGGCCGTCTAAGTCTGCGTACATTTCATTAGACTCTGCTTTCGTTCTCTAGAGACCACTTCTTTTTTACTGCTCGCAAAAGTTCGCTTTCTTAATCGAACCACAACGTTTGAAAATCATTCTTTTACCATATACTAGGTCCGTCAATCTCTGGACGTGTCAAATGAAATAAGATACTGCAAACAATTTCGAGACTTCAAAGAGAGATAATAAAGCGTGCAGTTGATTTCACATGCCTCTTTTATTCACAGATATATGCTTGTTTTTCATCTCCTATGTAGAAAGGTCAATTTGGCCTATTGCACGTTAAAGATTAAAAATAGAAATTTTTACACTATAAAACTAATATAATTGAATATTGCGTAAAAGTCCCTCAGAAATTTGGTAGAGGGCCATGTATGACATCCTGTTTTGTCTATATAAAAATTTGATTCAATGCTTCCTTATAGATAAGTCTTTAACTAAAATCCCAGTGTTTATTTAATACGCATTTAACTCGCGTAAAACGTTCTGCAGTCTAGAAAATTCTGGAAATTGTGAATAAAGTCGCAGATATATTATTAGAGAACATTCTACAGTTAAAGTGGTTCATGTCCGTGCTAAGTTTTAAAAATATTTTGATGACGTCATCCTGAATTCCTACCTTACCAACATTGATACAAGAGGGGTACTGGACCAGGGGGGACTGAACCACTTTTACAAGAGGGCTACTAAGCCAAATCTATGTATTTAGATGTGGGATACTGGACCACTAATTTGCATTTTTAGGACTTTTTGACAGGTTCCAGGGATTAATTTAATGGTTTTCACTGAATTTTATAATAATATTCTAATATTTTTCTGATTAAATATTAGTGATTTGCATTTGAAAATGTTATTCTTTTTGAATTCGAGGGAATTCTCGATTGATTTCAATGGTTTGAAAGGAGTTTCAAAACTTTTTTCCCCTCTTATAAAAATCAGCACATTTTTAGGACTTTTTGACAGGTTCGAGGGATCAATTTAATGGTTTTCACTGAATTTTATAATAATATTCTAATATTTTTCTGATTAATTAATAGTGATTTGAATTTGAAATTGTTATTCTTTTTTAATTCTAATATTCTTCTAATCAATTTACTCATAATAAATGAAGACCTCCACAGTATTTCTGGAATTCCTTCTCTTTTTACATTTTCGAGAATATCTCAGAGAAATCCACTTAAAGAACACAATATTTCCAACAGTTAACTTGAAAAAAAAAAATATATTTTATTGTAAACTGACCCTTGACACATGGGTACCCTTTATTCTCAAAATCAGTCGCGGGCGTGCTTGGAAGAGGAAGGTCGGGTCTCCAAGAATTGGGTAAGAAACAAAATGTATAATTCTAAACTTTGATTATATCCGTAAATTGTGGCTCTGAATACAGAAGATTTGATAAATGATTTCTAATCGTGTAACTCAAGTGTAACTTGAAAATCGGAAAGAAAATAGAAAGTGTTGGAGTCTACTACTTTGATGTTTTGAAACATTCGAGTAAATTGTCAATTGATTTTAGTAGTTTGAATGGAATTAATTAATTAATTAAGAAAGGGATTAATTTAATGATTTTCACTGAATTTTATAATAATAATTGAAAAAAGGAGTTTTTGGTTCCCTGCCTAGAGGTAGGCCAGAAATTGGCAGATGGGGACATTTGAACTCCTATTTAATACAACGCTGCTGAAGACTGGTGACCTTCTCAGCATAAGACATCAATCAATTGCGACTCTCGGTTTCCTTTCCTTGCCCCCCCCCCCCTCAGTAACATCGACACTATGACGTCGAAGTAAAACTTATTTCGTACACTCACGGTACAAAATAAAGTAGAAAAGGTTGATATTTTTTCTGAAAAAGAGAGCAGGAGGTAGAACAAAGTTCATTTTGTCCCTGTATGATCATCTTTTCCCTGAAAAATGGTTGCAACACACTTTCTCTGCAGATTACTAGATTCAAATATAGTTTTCGTTCTATAAACATCTCTATCGAAGCTGTGATTCGTCAATGTGGAAAACAAATAACGCACATAGTGTCCTAATATGCAATTTTCTAAAAGCAAATAATCAGAAAATATTTGTTCATGTGTTTCACACCCCAAGCAATGTTTTCAAGGTGAAAGGTAAGCAAAATAATAGACTTATTCACCTAGGCACTATTCTTGAAATTTATGTGAATTTATGTCATACTTGCTCAGCAAGAATGATAAGTATGAATCCATATTCAATTCAAGTGTATACTGATCAACTAAATTAATGTAAGGAAACAGAAATAAGGTAACAACTATAGCAAAGTGTCATGAATCATGTGGTCAAAATGTTGACCAAATTTTCGTGAGAAACTTTAAAAAAAAAATGAAAAGTTTTAAATGAAGAAGCTGAAAATGTCCCTGCAGCTCCTTAGAAAATTCTTAATCATGATATTATTTTTAATCTGTCAGCTCCACGGGCACATTCCATTTTTTATTTTCAATGCTATTCTGCTAGGATTAAAGTAAAAACTATGTGTTTTGTACAAAAATGACTTTGAGAAAATTTGCAGTTATTTTTTAGATGAATAATTTAGCTTAACGACATTATTTCGTATCTGGCATAGTTTGGTAACATATTACTTTAATCTAGTAATCTGTACAAACAAGTTTTATTTTTAAGATTTTTCTGTAAAGGCGAGAACTCACAGTGACGAAGTGTGCTTTCCACTACCTCCTGCTCCTTTTTCGGGATAAATATCGCCCTTTTCTTATCTATTCTGTGCTATGTGTATAAAAATGAATTCTGTATAAAGTAATTTACTAACTTGAACGTAGTACCTCAGATCGATCCCGATAAGGGATGAGAATAGACGGGAAGAAGTTCAAAGAACATTAGACTTTTTGGCACGTGACATGAATAATTCGAATAATAGTGACAGTGATGATAATGATGATGATGATGATGGTTGGGACCAAGTGTTGGCCGATATTAATATCACTGAGGCTCCTGAAAGTATATTGAGAAGGATGTGTGACACGGTTAATACACTGGCTTATGTTATAGTCGAAGGTGTTAGCCAACATTTCTTTTCACACAAGGAATATGTTGAATTAATTAAATCACAAGTGTTGGGATTTTGGGGTGCAATAAAATTGGAAAAAATGGCTCAGGTGTGTGGTTGGGAAGTGATATCTCTCAACGCATTGATTCGCGAGATGGTATTGCACCACATGGTGAATCTTTTAAACGATGGCTGGGAGAATGCTCTAGCTGACTTCGACGTACCACCACGTAAGTACATTGAAAAAAAAAACTTATTTCAATTATTTGTTATGAAAAAAAAATTGAAAAAAACTTTTTGAAAAAAAATGTTGTGACAGATATTTTGAAAAAAAGTTTTAAAACATAAATTTTGAAGAAAAAAAATTGAAAAAAAAATTTGAAAAATTGTTTGAAAAAAATTTGAGAAAATTGATCGAACAAAATTTTTGAAACAAAATTTATATATTTTGTGGAATTATGAAATCATTTCGGTGTCAAATGTTGGAGCTTATACTCTTTTGTACGAAGTAGGGGCGGCCGACCCTAAAAAAAATAAATATCTTAATCCTAAATTTCTTGAAATATTTAAAATAAAAAAGATGATAACCACAATTTCAACGATTAAAAAAAAAACTTAATTATAGAGAACGCACTGAGATTCGAAAAAAGTGCCTCGTGTTTGTTTTTTAGTAAAATTTTTCTAAAATTTTTAGCTGCGCCAGACGTAATTTTACTGGAAAATGAAGAAAACACCACAGGTATGGAGGTGGATAATGTGGAGGAGGATGAGGAGGAAGAGGTGGAGGAAGAAAGAGCCGTTCTTTTCCCCCTAACGTGACAGCATCTCTTTCAAATTCTTCACGGAGAATTTCAGCATCATTATTACGAGCGTCAGAAAAATACGGAACTATTATCGTTAGAATATAACCATTCGGATCTACTATAAGAGTTGGTTTTAATAGGTGCCGATTTTTATGAAGAGAGTAAGACTGTCGCAATACCCTAAAATTCGTACTTTTGTGTATATAGGCGTAAGTAGCATCTATCACAGCAACTGCTGTTCGTTCTTTAGTTTGAGGATTGTAAAGCTCGTTTGCAGAATCTTTTACATGCTGATTTATAAATTGCTGCCTAGTTATGGATTCAGTTTCGATATTATCCGGAACAAATCTTTGTCATAGTGATAACCTGACATAATCAATGACCAGACTCACATTCTCTCTACTACTGTAATCAAAAATCGATTTCAAAAAGTCATCGCTTAATCCCTGTCTCATTTTACACAAGAAAAGTAATAAAACTTTTCTTTGTACATATCTCAATTTTCCATATTGGAGTACCGGGTCACAGTATGTGACAAGTTCTTCAAATTGACATTTATTGATCGGCGACACACTCTTAAATTTCGTTTCAGTCAAATTATCCCAATCTATACCTTTACTTTTGCTTAATGACACGTTTCTCATTTCTTGAAGGAAAGCGAGTAACGTGGTTTATGGACGCTCCCTAACTATCTTCAAGTTGACAGATGATTACTGAACAAATACACTCGATCTCCAAAAATACGAGAAGCTCGGGAATCAGAAACTCCAAAGATACGAGCATGAAAGGGGTAACCTGTATGATCCATACATGACCTTTAAACATCAGGGATATGAGTTTGTGACAATAAAATAGAAGTATAGAACGCAGAATTTCTCGCACTAGTGTTACAATTCCAGTGTTAAAAAGAGAGCTTCTATTCAAAAAATTCAAGTTAACCGTCAAACAAGTCTCAATAATAAAGACCAAGGTCAAAGTCAAGGTCACTATCGTATGCCTCCCTGCAAACCCTACAACTTTTGTCTCGATCTTTTTAGCATAACAGAAGGAGGGTGACGTTAGGAAAAATCTGAAAAAATTCGTAGATATTCTTTGAACATTCTTGAATGCAATACATTTTTCAAAATGCAGTAATATTCAATAGTTTACTTCTTACGGTGATTTATTTACAAAAAAATTATTTTGAGAACGTATGAAGATAGGAAGCCGTTTAATGGTTCCAGATTTGCAGTTTTGTCAAGCAAGTACAGTCTAATAATTAAATTTATTATCAAATCATTCTTATGCAAAAGATATCATTTTGAATATTTCTGACTGTAACGGTCTTTAATAAGTGTGGGAGTGTCACCAGCACAGCGGGACAAGTAGTAGAAAAAAGTACACTTTCTATGACAATACTTGAAAATCAGTTGTGTGCTGATAGGTATATGGTAAGTAGGTACATATAGATATTTTAGATTGATCTGGAATTCTCGTGTTATTTATTTAAATGACACTTTGTTTCAGGCGTCATTCACTCTACTTACATTCTTTTTATAAACTATTTGTAGCGAAACTTTTCTGTCCTGGTATACTACTCTATTAGCTTCCTACACGTCCATGTATTTTTTCATGCAAGCTCTCGTGTTTCTATGGCTTCTTATGCCTCTTCGCAATAATGTCTCATTCGAAAATTCTAACCATTCTTTTGGCTGTCATCCTCTGGGCATTCTGTTATTTACTTTACCACATTCTTCGAGGATTATTTCGAAGGAAGGAAGGAAGTTGAAGATGAAGAATCACAAACATTTCATATTTCTTAACCGTTCGATGACACACTGGGGTCAAAAAGACCCCCGGCATGTTTAAATTTATTTAAGTCGCTTTAACATTTGAAAATGGTACTTATACGGTTATTAAAAAGAAAGTTAATAATTTTTTTGTAAAAAATGTCATTTTTCGCTATTGTTTTACTGTTATAATCTTTCTATCATATGTAAAATGAATTTTGAACTAAATTACCCACAGCATTCTTTGAAGTAACTACTACTTGAGAGTGAGTTGAAAATTCAGCTACTCAAAATAATGAATTGGGTCTAAAATGGTCGAATTTAACATTAAAAAAATGTATTTTCGACAAAATAAAAAAAATTTCTGTAAATATGTTTATTAGTTATTACAATACTACAAAGAATTACCTTTAAAATAGTTTTGTCCTTCCAAAATCGTGGGATATTTCTTCAAACAAAAATTTATTCAATTTATTTTACAATCATTTAGAATTAGTTTCCAAATAAAATTATTTTACAATTGAAATAAAATTGTAAAAATAAATATAAATATAACTTTTCTGAGATTCTTCAGAAAGTCTCAAAATATTTTCTAAGATTTCAAATATTTTAAATCAAAATTTGAAAAAAAAAACATTTCTAACCGAAAAGTTTCATTTTCAGACAAAAAAGGGTAATTCGCGACGAAAAATGTAATAATTGCTGTTTCAATTAGAAAAAAAATATTTTTAATAAAAAATGGTGGAATTTAACATTAAAAAAATGTATTTCCGACAAAATAAACAAATTTTCTGTAACTATGTTTGTTAGTTATTAAAATACTACAAATAATTACCTTTAAAATGGTTTTGTCCTTTTAAAATCCTGGGATATTTCTTTAAGCAAAAATTTATTTAATTTATTTTACAATTATTTAGAATTAATTTCCAATTAAAATTATTTTCCAATTAAAATAAAATTTTTGAATTAAATATAAGTTTTCTGAGATTCTTCAAAAAGTTTCGAAATATTTTCTAAGATTTCAGATATTTTAAATTAAAATTTAAAAAAAAAAACATTTTCAACCGAAGTGTTTCATTTTCAGAAAAAAAAGTGTAATTCCCAACGAAAAATGTAATAATTGCTATTTTAATTTAAAAAAATATTTTCAATAAAAAATTGTCGAATTTAACATAAAAAAATGTATTTTCGACAAAATGAAAAAATTGTCTGTAACTATGTTTATTAGTGATTACAATACTAGAAAGAATTACCTTTAAAAAAGTGTTGTCCTTTCAAAATCATGTTATATTTCTTTAAACAAAAATTTATTAAATTTATTTTACAATTATTTAGAATTAATTGAGATTTCTCCACGGAGGGAGGCATCCATTTCAGCCAGATCTTGGGGCTTAGGAGGAACTTGCATGTTAATGTTCCTCCTTGTACTGAAATTGCGATCATCTCTCAAAAGGTGCTTGCTTGTCCACGACGATATCAATTTCAGCATAGCGATTCGCTATTCCCGTTAATGCAAACTATCATTCTTATTTCTTTATCAATATCCGCCATGAGGCAAGGTCCAGTGTCGCTGGCTTTTAGACTATATATTAGTATTCTATTCTCTTCTAAAAACTGATCTGGTATATGTTTCCTAAAAGGTCACCCAAAAATATTGACATTATACTTGACTTGGGGTTTCCTCCTAAACCTGAGTTGAATGAACTAGAAGGATTCAGATTTTTTGTTGGAAAAGGGGGCGTTGGAAAAGGGGTTGGCCGTTGGAAAATGAGTTCGGCGTGAGTGGGTGGAGGGGCTGCGCTTCACACCTGCTGACGCCGACGTTTCGACGAGATCTATAAATTTTGTGAACGACATTTTTTTCCAAAATCAATATTTTTCGATATTTTGGAAAACAAGTAATTGAGAAAAGTCAAAATTATTAATAACTTGCTTTATATTGACCTTCGCCAAAAATCATTTCAGTGCATTCAACTAAGGTCTAAAAGGAACCCCTAGGCCAAGTATAAAGGCAATATTCTTGGGTGACCTTTTCGGAGGTATACCCCTCATCTGCAAGAACTGATTTTGAAAAGTCTTTCAGAGTCTCTGTATTAGGACATTTTGTGCATTCGCCAAGAAAGCATTTCAGAGTAAAATTGTTACATATGATCTTCTTAACAGAACTTTAACAATTGGGCAAACAGTATCACGACTTAGTTCTTGTATGTTAACAACATTTAGCATTAGGTTTACATTTTCGTGATGAACACACACGCAAATAGTATGAATTCCACTGGCTCCAGCAAGTATGCAATTGCTAGGTCTAAGCAGGCTTCGCAAGCTGCTGTTTGGTTAGGAGTTTTTTGGGAAAAAGGACCGAAGGGACCACTTTTCCCGGCGGGGATGGAGAAAAAAGAAAACAACAAAAACGAAACAAACGCGAATCAAGATTGAAAATTTACAGAAACCGGAATTGCACATATAGATTTTTAGAATAAGATAAACGAACGCATACATGAGGCAACTTGGGAGGCGCTTAGAATCAATGAAGATATAAAGGGCGCGTGGACTATGTTACGGGATATCATTATTAAAACTGCGATTGAAGTATGTGGTACGGCAGTTGTAGGACGAAAATCTGATGATGCATGGTGGTATGATGAAATTGAGGCAGCCCAAAAAGAAAAGAAAGAATCGTACGAGAGAGCGTTAAACATGATAGGTCTTAGCGATGCGTAGAGAAATATACTTGAAAATGATTACAGACACAAAAAGAGGAAAGTTAAACGACTAGTCAAGCAACGTAAAGATTTCGAGGAACCATGAAACTAATATTTGAAGAGATGAACAGAAGTAAAAGTACAGATTTTGTCGGCATGAGAAACAGCAAAGGTGAAATGCTATATGATACAGACGGGATAGTAAACGCTTTAAAAGACTCTTAAGAAGAATTCTTAGGAGGTGAAGATATAGGGCAACAGAACTGCGACATAGACCATAATGAATTAGAAAATCCAATTAAGAAAGTCTGTGTCAATGAAGTTAGACATATAATTAAGAACTTCAAAAATGGTAAGGCTGCTGGTGTAGACAGTATTAGCGCCTAAATTCTTAAATATGGTGGCTAGTACATACCTCACAGGTTGTGCGAATTGATAAATTTATGTATCGAGACGGGACAAGTCCCAGACGATTGAAGAACGCGATTATCGTACCCATATACAAGAGAAATGGAGATATTCGACCTTCAAAAATGTGGGTCAAAAATAATTTTCACATTTTTATAGGACACTTTCTTTGATTTCTTTTAAATTTAGAAAGATATTTTGAGGGTTTCGCTTTCAGTACCTTAAAATTAAAAAGTAACATTTTATTTTTTATTGACGAAAACATGCTTTAAGGGTTTAAGTACGCTGGTGTACCCATGACCATCAACTCTCGACCTTTCAGGAGTTTGGATTTTATACCTTGGCTTAGCTATTGGCGATATCTCTAGTCAGACATTTTCAATTACAATCTTGTCTGACTATGCGCATGATTCCTGTAGTATGGCCTTATATGTCGGTAACTTACTACTTCAATTTAAACATACGTGTGTATTCATGTTCCATATAATTAGTGTTGACTTTGTTATTGTTTAATGTTTCAGATTATCAGGAATATGCATACATTTGTATGTTAATGTATATACTTAATTATTTCATAGCAGCCGAGTCTGCAATTAAAATCTCTCATTACCCGAACATATGCTAACTCATCGGTATTCTCTGAGTCATTATTCCTCCATGGTAATATACTCTATGTATCTTATGATTTTTATCTTACCGAACGTAGTGCAGTTACCATAGTTAGGTTCAAACTCAGAGAAGATCGGTAATGCTATTGTTTATAACTAGTAGCGTTATCCTATATCACGTGGGATAAGAAAGATTATTTTTAGTTATCGATGTTACATAAAATTTGTCAAATTTCGGGATGTAACAGTCCTCTCTCCTTAGAATCATCATCGTCCTCGATGATTTTTGTATTTGTTCGAAAATTTGTATTGGGACACCTTAATGCCATTTTTAGTTAAAATTTTCTTGCTCAAGGTTTTGACACTGATTATTGGACATTTCATGGTGATACTTGTAAATGGAGTTTGTATATAATAACATTAAAACTCACAGTTTACTTCTTACACGCACATATGCATATAGGATTTGATTAAATTCTACAATTTACTATTTTCTCGATTCCAAGATAAGAGGCCACTTTACGAGGTGAAATGATTCTCCATTGCGCGTATTTTGTGTGACCATGATCTTGAAATCGTCAATGTTTCTCTTACAGAAGCTACTATTTTGTTCTAGCCTACTTTTACATAATTTCTGCCGGGTGCTGCGACACGTGGTTCGAGATGCCATACTATGGGTGTGGCATTTTATTCCGCAGGCGGTCTTCTAATCCTTATCGCGGTCGGATTAAATTATAAGAAATAAATTTAGAATTATTAGAAAATATATGAAACAGTAATATAAATTATTCATGGACTTTTATCTTTAGTATTGAACAAAATAACCATGTTTTGCAAAGCGTAATTTATTTTCAATTTGAATGCTTCTTGTTCAAGCTAAGTTACCATCAGTGCGCCTCGAGGAGTATGATGAGAGTTGCTTACAGAGCTACAAGTGGCTGTTGGCAAACTATATCGATAGCTGCTATCGGGAGTAGTGGCAAAGATATTATGTGGAGACTCCATGGGAACTGACATTTTTCGCCGGGTGCGCCGTCTACATTTATCGCGGGTAACTAAACACGCACCGCATATAGATTTATAATATCTTCGGCTAGGCACGTTACTCGCACAACGTTGCACAGCGTGCAAAGAACGCAGTGCGTGCAGAGTGCGAGCATACACATCGCTTTTGGTTAGAGGCACGTGTGTGTTAAACTGAAAATTAGAAACTTTCGGATGTTTTTGAGTTGAAAAGCACATTTTTGAAATATAAACTCTGCTGTCCCAACGTAAAACCTAGTAAGGTGCATTGAATTGATTTTACAGGACAGCCACTTTTTGTGAAACACTTGTTAGGCAGTTATAAAATGTGAAAAGTTTAGAAACATGTTCAATGTGTTAACTTTAGTTAGAGTGACCATAACTGATTCTCGAAAAGTAGGACAAAAAGCTTTGAAAAATGAGGACAAAGTAGGACAAAAATTTATTTAAAAAAGGAGGACAAGGTAGGAAAAAAAAGTTTGAAAGCCGCATTCGGACGTAACATCAGTGAAGGAGTCTCTACGAAGCAGATACAAGCATCTTCTTCGACAGATTTGGTCATCCAATCTTTCGGCGTTGAACAAGGTATCTGTGACTAACATGCTTGCCATCCCGGTTCTACTGTACTCGTTTGGGGTGGTTCAATGGACGAAGAACGAACTTACGGCCCTTGATGTCACCACACGTGAGATCATGCATATGCATAAAAGCTTGCATATCAATTCGTCAGTTCCGCGATTATCATGTAGCCCAGAAGATAAGTGGCTGTTCTACATTACCGATCACTTATCATAACCTAAGAACTTTTAAACTATTATTGTCGTCGGGCCTGCCCCCCTGGTGAGGCACCAATTATTTACGATATTTAATATACTTTGGAGTTGAATTATGTTCAACGATTATAATGAAATAATGTGATATATATTGAAATAGATAATGTATAGCTAAAGTATAGCTGAAGTATAAATGAAGTATGGAACATTCTTTATCTATACCTAAGTATGGGTAAAGTATCGGGGATAGAATGGCACTCATTTGTTTTTCAAGATATCCTAGGAACAAGATAAAAATAATGCATCACGAATGATAGCTCGTCCGATAAAAGAAAAAGTTCGCGATTCTAAGTAATGATTTCGTGAGAAAAATGTGTATTGAAGATTGTTAATTTTTTTATAAATATCAACTAGTGACTGAATTCTAGATATGAATCAGATTTTTACATTCTCATCCTGATGAAAAAGTATTGTTTTTATGGAAAATTTGACTTAGTTAGTTTTCGTCAAATCTCCACGTTTTGAGATCCTCTCTTAGTCAGAAAAAACTATTTTCACAAAGTTGTCTGTCCGTCTGTCTGTCTGTCTGTAGTCTGTAGTATGTCTTTAGTCTGTAGGCACGATAACTTTCGAAAAAATGATCAGATTGGATTGAGCCTTGGCACACTTTTTCAAGGCCTAAAAGGAAAGGACAAGTTCGTTAGCCAGCTATTTTGGATGAAAATTCAAATAGAGCATTTTCAACATTTTTGACACCATGTTTTTTCTTGATTTAAAAATTCTATGTAGGGCTATTTTTAGTACTCGGAAAGTCTAATAATTTAGCCTCTCGACTCTTTACGTTAAAAAGGAAATGATCAGAGTTTTTACATTTTCAAATTTAAAAAAATCTGCCCGCTGCGCGGGTACATTCTCATCGTGCGCTCTACGCGCGGCTCGCTTCGCTCGCAAGTTTGAGCGCGCCTAGGGCGCGCGACTGTTGGTTCTCGCGCTTCGCGCTCGATATTTTTACTTTTTCTTCTTCTACCCCTTCTCTAATCAATTTTTTTAAATAGAAGTGTCACTGTCAGAGTGCCAAACTTGAATGGTATAGGAAGTCCAGCATGATCTTTTATATTTATTTCTATTGTGCGAAATTGAGTATGAAGAAGAGAAATGAAATTCGGAGAGGAAAACTGAGTAACCTGCGTGAATGCAAAAATGTAATTGTGAGTGTCGACAGGAATAATACGTAAAAGCGGCGTTTGTACATCGCCTGTAATATGAGGTTCGCAAATATCGCAATAAACAAACATTTTCTCAGGTAAATCACGAGCTAGACTTGGAGGGTGATTAGCATAATGAGAATTATCTGATATGACCGGTTGTGGTGCAAAACCAAGTATACGAGATACTTTTTCACTAAATGCAAGAAAATGACGACCTTTCATATCACTATCCTCTTGACAAATTTTTTCAACTCTGACATAACAATCTTTGTCTTCTTGGACAACTAAGCCTACGTGTTCTCGAGCAATCGGTGTCTGGTTTATCGCTCAGACGAGATTGGTTACCTGTGGGTACACACCAGGTCGAAACTTGGAGACAATAGGACTTAACCATTTACCAATCAACATACCTGCTGTGTACTCATCACTAACAGCATTTTCATTAAGCTCAGACAACTCGGCGTCCCCCTTAAGAACGTAAGAAAGCGAGTATTTAACAAGTAAATCTTCACCGTCAATTTTCGCTTCTTTCATTTCTCTCTCATAATTTTCTTCATTTTTATCTTCAACAATACTACTACTACTTGATACCTTCGCCATTAGAGCTATGCGATTTTCCATTCGATAAGGAAACTTGTGTCTTACATGAAGAAATTTTCTTGGAAATTGAATTTCTGTAAGAGCAACCGCCCAACGACCTTGTAAACGAATTTCGTGTGGCAGTTGTGTGGTAAAGCGAGTCGTAGTATTATGTGGAAAATACTTCATACTGCTATTGCTCGGTAAAATGAGGTGAAATTGATCGTTATTCATTGTAAATTTTTTAAATCGGCGACACTAACCAGCGCGAGCATAAGGTCACTCATGTATTTTATATGGATGACCTGAAGATCTATGCGTCTGGTAAAAGCAAACTTCAAACTGCCATGAATATCGTCAAGAAGTACACAGGAGAGATTAGGATGGACTTTGGATTGGATAAATGTCTCAAAATTCATCTGAAGAAAGGAACGATTTTTGGCGTTCCCAAGGATCCCGAGCTTATGGATATAAGTGTTATTAGACATCTTAACACTGAAGAGTCCTATACATACCTGGGCGTGCGTTAAAGCCGCATTCAGGACGTAAGATCAGTAAACGAGTCTCTCCGTAGCAGATACAAGCATCTCCTTCGACAGATTTGATCATCCAATCTGTCGGCGTTGAACAAGATATCTGCGACTAACATGCTTGGCGTCCTGGTTCTGCTCTACTCGTTTGGGGTGGTTCAATGGACGAAGAATGAGCTCACGGCACTTTATATCACCACACGTAAGATCATGCACATGTATAAAAGCTTGCATATCAATTCGTCCGTTCCGCGATTATGCATTTCACGTCGTCAAGGTAGAGGCGGACTTCTGAATCTCCAGTGTCTTCATAACCAAATTGTTCTAGGTACAGCTTACATCATTTCCAATGGCAAAGATCCTCTCCGAAAAATGGTCTGGAACCACGAAGTGATGGTGAAGGAGCGTTCCTTCACAAAGCCGCAGCGCAAGCGACCGAGACCCTTGGCCTGAACTTAAATATCAGAAGTGAGGAAAATGCATCACTCCATGTAGATGCTTCAGTTCTAAAAGCCGAAGTAAAGAAAGCAGAGGTTGAAAAATGTAACCAACAGCTACTCGACCAGAAAATGCACGGAAACTTTCACAGATTTGTAGAAAAACAGTCCTTGTCGAAGCAGCAAACGTTTGGTTTCCTCAGATCATCAGGGCTTAATTCAGGTACAGAGGGTTTTATTTTTGCATGCCAGGACAGTGTCATTTCCACCTTAGCATACCGTAACCGCATTTTATGTCAAGAAGTTTCAAGCGATAGGTGTTGGAACGAGATAAGTATTCCTGATAGGGTCTTTTAGACTACTTGTCTTAAAATGGCTAATCCGAGCCAAACAGCAAAGCTGGGAGTTGATTTTTTTGTCTGGATGCTTTCTGAAACGCTTAGAGTTGAAGTTTAGAACAAGATAAGAATTTCTTATCAGATGTTTCATACTGCTTGATGAAAACTGGCTAATCAAAGCCAAACAGCAACGCTGGGAGTTTATGTTGTTTTAGTGCTTTTACTAAAGGCTTAGCGTTGAAGGTAGGATGGAAGCGTTGGCACGAAAGGTGAATTCTTTAAAAGGTACTTTAAAGTGCTTGGCACAAACGGGTTGGTCAGTGCCCAGTTGCAACGCTGGGTATCGATTCTTTTATCTGGTCATGCAACTTAGGCGCTTTGCGACGAACTTGGGATGCAATATTTCAAAAGAAAGTAGCGTTTGTCATGCGTTTGTAAATTAGCTATTTTTATCGCCGATTCAGACAAACAAACGGCTCTTGATAACAGAAATCGAATTTCGCGTTTGAAGCTCAATACCATGCAATTATATCAACGCTTTGCGCGTTGCCTGAACGCTTAGCGCATCGTCCGAACGCTTAGCGCATCGCCTGAACGCTTAGCGCTTATGACTTCCAACGCGCCCAGTGGGCATAAAAACATTAGCGTCCTGAGAATGTTCTAAAGACTTTCCTAGGACGTTTGTGTCAGTCCAAATGATGTCCTAAAGACGTCCCATGTTTCAAAGACCGTCTTTAAAACATGAGACGTCTTTAGGACATCAATTGGACTGACATAAACGTCCTAGGAAAGCCTTTAGAACGTTATCAGGACGTTAATTTTCTTGTGCCCACTGGACGATTACATCCCATTGTTCGTCCGTACAATTCTTTTTCTGCATAAACTTACACGAGAGCAATGCAAAGGGTGGAAAAAGTCGGGTCCATATCATGTCACGTGCGGCAAGTCTCTCTGCGGCATGTCACAACTGCGGCATCTCTACCTAGGGGCATCTCTCACTAGTGGAAAGGGATGGCCCTGTATGCTTTAAAAAGATGATAATTAGAAATTTTACAAGTAAAGCATCTACATACAAACTCCACACTCTTTCCCCTTTTTCCCTCATCTCTCCTTTTTTGAAGAATTCATCTTTTTCCCCTGTTATGAAGAAACTTTCCCTTTCTTTCAGGTATCTAGCGATGAACTTTAAATCAATTCATAGAACACAATAAAGAATTTAACTATTTTTAATTTAAAATTCTGCCATCATATTGCCATTATATGTTTCTTGTTCGGTTGAAAATTCGACTATTTGGCTGCATTTTGAATTATTTTGTTGAAAACCATTTGGTTAAAAAGTTTTTTTTTTTGTCAAAAATTCAACTACTTGGTTCAAAGTGTAATTACTTTGTGAAAAAGTAATTTTTTTAGTTGAAGATTCAATGCTTTGGCTGAAAATTCAAAGTTTCCATTTTTAGAAAATTAATCTTCTTCGTTAAAACCCTATCTTTTGGCTTGAATGTGGAACTCTTTTGCCGAAAATGAATTTGTTAAGATTCATCCTTAGCATTCCTATTTCCATATTCAAAATTCCAATGGCACGATCACTGCCCTCTTCCACATATATTCTATCAAAAAATGTCGCAAATGCGCTAACAATATTATTTTCTGACTGCAATTCAGTACCTCATTCATCACAATCCCCGGAAATCTAGTTTTAGTTTTGCAGTAGTATTCTATATTTTTCGTGGATCATCTCTTATTGATTTTTCTGCAAGTAGTTAATAGTTTTTTAAATCATTGTGTGATAATCTTTTTATAACCTGGAAACATTGTTAAGCATATCTACATCTGAAGATATCTTTTTGATCTTGTTTCCGAGTTTTTCCTTTATTTTTGTATAATTCTTCAGTTCACTCGAAAACCAAATAGAGTACTTATTGCTAGAATATTTAAGTTTGAGAATCGGTATATATGCATGCATTTTTTTGAAAATTGTACAAGTTGAATAGTTACGTGCTATTTCAGAGTCTTCGAAAGCATATAATTCATCCCAATCAATTTGAGTTATTTTACCCCTTGCTTGCTTGTTCTCGCCTGGGATTATATCTTAGAAGGCTGGCCTACCTGAGATATTTAAACTGGACATTTTAAATAGAATTGTAAACTTTATTACGGGGATTCTCCACAATAAAATTAAGCTGTTGTCCCTGTGGGTTCCAGTTTAGAAATAATTTCCGGTGGAGCTTATACGCCTGTAGAATAGCTTCCACAGCACCACCAATTTGGAACTATTGGGAACAAATTTGAATTTCAATTCAATATTAACGGAAAATCGTATAGCAAGCAATTAATTTTAAACCGAAGATTAACATTTTTGATTAAAATGAATTGATATTCACTGCTTTTTTTCATAAATATTGCCCAAATAACTTCGAGATACCCAATAGTTCGCGTGTCAGATGGCGCTGATGTCCAAGTCACAGAGGTATCCTACAGGCGTATTACTCAAATATTTTAAGCTTTTCAGCTTCGAAGAAACGTAACATGAAATTAAATTTAAAAAATTATTATAATAAATCTTGAATAAAAAATGAAACTGTCTGTTTGAAAGTTCAGCTGTTTTGTTGAAAATTCGTCTTCTTAGGTTGAAAATTTAAGTTTCTTGATCGAAAATGTGCAATGTACTTTTTTATTTAAAACTAATAGTTGTTAAAAAAAAACTTGTTGTTAAAAAACACTCACTCTCGCCTAGGGTGGGAAAAAATTCCGCTCGCTACTTTGGAGTCGGGACGCTCGTATCTGTGGAGTGCTCGTATCTTTAGAGCTTGTATCTTTGGAGTTCGAGTGTATTTTGAATCTACATATTTTTCCGATTCCAACGACATGTAATTTGTCTATAAAGGTCACGGTCGTATACACAGTTCCGGGGGCTCTTGTGGTGGGGGAAGTTGCCTTATTGAAGCTTCCGATTATTTCACAAAGTTGCCACTTCCGGTAGTGGCGTAATAGTAGAGTAGAGAAAGTGTAAGATTAATTTAAAATTTTAATTTCAAGAAGTCAATTTAATCCAGATGTATTCAATAATTTGAATAATGTGAATGCATTCATTGTGGTATAGGTCTAGCATAGTAAAAATCTGCATTGATTAGAATTTTCTGCTTACCAGTTCTTTTTTCATTTGAGTTAGAATTTTTTGTTTATGTCAAATTATCCCGAGTGGGCCACTATAAATCGAAAGTCGTTTTTTTTCGCTGTAAAATAATTTTTTTATAGCCCTTATGTTCGGAAAGGTTTCTCGAGATTTTTGTCGCAAACATTTTTTTTCGCAAAACTTATTTACAATGAAAATTTAGTGTTACAACTTGAATTTAAAGATTCGTTCTTTGAAATCCTTACGTACGAACGTAAATTCCAGACATCTTTCTTCTGAATATGAAGACATTGAGTTTATTTGCAAAATATGAATTGTTTATAAACAAATTAAACTTTTTTTCTTTCAACAGAAACATTTTTTGCGCGTTATTCTACATTTTTCTCGAGAGAAATGCGAAAAGAAATATGTACTTAGTAATTTCTACTATTTCGCGAGATATACATAAATTGTTTAGTACGATGCGTGAGCGTTCAGAGCATGTTGTGCGTCAATCTATTTAAACGAATAGTTATTTTTTTCTTGAAACACTCATTTGATTGCAGGCAATTTTTATATTAGTACTTTGATATTAAGAATGAGATCAATTAACCTTGCGCGGTCGTACATGGGTCGATTTCGTTCCCAGCGAAAATTCACTTTGAAATTGCTGTCAAGCCGAAAAGAGGGGCAGGGTGCGGCACCCCCTCATATAAAAAATTATTACAGATACGGACCTGCACGCGCAGTCGGGCCGCCCTCGACTAGTCATGAACTTTTAAGCGGGACGCAAACGACCCAGTGCGACCAGCGTGTGGGTAAAAGTTGCGGTTTGAAAGTTTTGTTTTTCTCGATTTATTTATTTCTCTTTAAGTCTTTTAGTGTCAGTTTTCATTTAAAATCACTCGTTTGTATAAAAATAATATTATTTTTGCAGTAAAAATCGTCGTCAATATTATTTTTCATAAAAATCCTCCATTTCCCTCTCCTTGAAATTGTGCATTTTCAAACATTTTTTAGATGACAGTTGCTCCCAGTGGGACCCTGCGGTGGTTGTTAACCTTTAGTTTTTAATTATATATTATAGCCATACTTTTCCTAAACTTCAAACATACCTTACATACCTTACATACTTAAGCTGAATTTACAGATATATGTACTTTAGCCATACTTTGACAAAATTTCAGCTATACTTTAGCTATACTTTATTTATGCAGCAACTATACTTCTTAGATATATTTTAGCAATACTTTTCCTTTACTTAAAATATACATCGCTGTACTTTGCCTATATTTAAGCCGTGCATTCAATAAACTTCATTGAAATGTACATGAAGTATGGAATAGTCTCATTCACCATACCTTTACTATACTATCTGAGAGACCACTTCCATGAAATTTCCCATATGTTTTCCTTTATCAATCCCATACCAAAGTTTTTCTTACCCGGGATGAATTTGTTTATAAGACTATTCATATGAAAAAATGTATACCTGGTGGTTAATTATACTTGTCGAAGGTCATTTTGGAGATACTATTACTTAATATAGCCGAAAAAACAAAGTCCTCATGTTTCAAAATGGTTAAATCGTGCATTTTTTCTTAAAATTTGTTTAAGAAATACACCAATTCACCTATCGGAAAGTTTACTGCGCATGTGCAATGTACTTCCTGTTGTATCCAGTTGTTGCGATCATTTTTTCTTGTTGAACACAGTGAACACTGTTTTATTTAACTTATAAATATTTGTGACAAGTTATCGAAAAAAAGTCAAACTAAAAATGAATTGCAATGGAAAAAGAGGTAAGGGAGCGTTTATGTGTTGTATGTAAGGCTAATATTAAAGTGATAGTTGTACCAATTCACACAAGGGACATAACCTCTTCTACTTCATACGTTTCCCGTAACCTTGTTTACAATACAGAAGCAAAGATATTATAGAAGTGGTCGTATAAGGAAAGAAGACTTTAAGAAACATTTTGAAGAATATAATAATTGCTTAAAATGTAAAACCTCTCAATTTCGCCTCCTTTAAACTTAACCATGCTACTTCTCATGTTGGCATTATCGGCTATCTGCAAAGGTGGTCTTGCTGGAACGGGTGGTATGTTCGCTGGAGGATGCTACTCTTCTGCTTGCCGATAAAGACCTTCATATCCGTTTTTGCGCATAAAGTATACTTGATTCCTAAGAAATTCATAAGGAAACAGGCTATTTGGAAACCATATCTGAATTATTACATCTAGATTCACTCGAACATAGAAGGTTTAAGGCTGGACAAATTTTTCTGTGCAAGCTCTTAAATTCTTATTTAGATAGTCCTTCCTTACTACAACAAATTTCTTTTGATATTCCTTCAAGGGAGTTAAGGAGTGCAGATTCTGGCTTGCAAGTTTTCCTTGTAAAATACTGAATATTAAGTATACTCTGTATTATAACTATGTATTAAGGCGTTAGCCGTCAATAAACTAAATTCAAACTCAAATGCTGATGCGTTTAATGAGCATATTCCAGATCCATATTGACCCGACGGTCATGTAACCTCTGCGCCTCTGCATGAATCCTCTTCGCGCCGGTAAGCTTCTTTGTCAACAGGTAAGGATGTCCCTCCTGAGTTGGTCCAACCATGTAAATCGACGTTCACGCGTTTTTCCGGGGCCATTGCCTGGTCGCGCATCGGTTCGGTCCTATTGCCACTCCCAACTGAACCATGGCCTCCTTCCATGAAAGGCCTATTGTGGGTGGCATTGCGCGATACTGGTGACGTAACCGCATAATTCGTTGCATTGGGAAGTTAGCCCAATGCAACGTGGCTGACTACAAGAGCTTGAGCCCTCGGGCGGGGTGGTCGCCACATTGTTTGCATTATTTTTTTTTTCAAACTTGTTATCGGGTAAAAAACCCCGGTTTTCCATCATAGCCATGGACTAAGTCAAGTGACTGCCCAGTAAAAAAAGTTGAATAGATATAAGGCGAAAACGAATTCAGGTTAGGTTTGGTGTACTCGATTTGCTGCCATTATCGAATTGAACCTTTAAATTCAATTCTGCAATGCATTAGCCTCTATTCGGCCGAGTTTATTTGATAAATGCAAGAGCCGGCAGTAAAGTACGTTTATGTACATCATTGGAGTATAAAAGAAGCAAACAGAAATATTCCAACTAAATTTCAACTCCGGTTGTCAGTTCGGTCAGTATTCGCGATGGGCATGATAATGCGAATTCTGGCGGCCACCAAATGAGGCTCTATCAGCTGGATCGACTACATCTGAAATGTGGACTGTGGAGTTCACGCTGTCAAAGATTGATGATGCGATGTTCTTACAATAATATTGGTTAAAATATGCGTCCAGCATAAAGGTTGCGTGAAATATGTTGTTTCAGAGTTTAATTATGTGATAATTGAAATCGTCATATGCACTGGCAAAGCTTTTTTATCTTTCGTTAGAAAGCCAACAAGCACCGCACTTGACCTTCCTCTAAAATCGCAAAAAAAATGTCAATACATAATAATAACAAGCAACGCATTTCCAAGACTGTAGTAAATATCTTTATATACACAGAAATATCCAAAAACCCTTAAGAACTACCCCTACCACATTTAATCAACCCCGTCTCGATTAACTTCATGTAAAATCGCCAAAAAAATGTTAAACAAGTAAAAATTACAAGAAACGAATTTCCAAGACTGTAGTACATATCTTTAAATCCACAGAAATATCCAACAAGCCTCAAGAACTACCCCTATCACATTTAACGAACCCCGTCTCAATTTCGTTCCTTTAAAATCACCAAAAAAGTTTTTAATAAATAATAAACACAAGGTAGCTCTTGAGGGTTTTTGGATATTTCAGTCGATATAAAAATATCAACTACAGTCTTGGAAAAGCGTTTCTTGTTATTAATAATTACTCAAAATTATTTAGCGATTTTAGAGGAAGGAAATCAAGACGGGGCTCGTCAAATGTGGTAGGGGCAGTTCTTGAGGGCTGTTGGATATTCCTTTGGTTGTAAGGATTTTTACTGCATTCTTGGAAATACCTTTCCTGTGTTTATTATGCATTTAAAACTTTTTGGGGACTTTAGAGAAAAGCAATCGCGACGAGTTTGTTTATATAACATTTTTCTGCTCATAATAAAATTTTTAATTTGCAAAATGTTAAATACAAAATAAAACTTCCAAATTAAAAGTTTCAAAAACTGTAAAATTTGATGAACTTTAGTTTTTTTATTCGCTTTTGAGGACTGAAAACTATTAAAAACAATTTTCTACAATAAAAAATTCACGGCAGCCAAGTTTTAAAAATTGAACATTCTTACCACTAAACAGTTTAAGAAATTGGTAAAATAAATTTTTTTTATTATTTGTACTTCATTTAAACACTAAACAATTTTTTTAGTTAGTAATGTCAGAAATTGCATAAGGTGGAAAATTTTCTGTTTAGAAAATTTGGTTGTTACGAATTTTTCAGTGTCTGGGAATTGAAAAAAATTAGCTTGTAAAGTTTCCTGATAAAGACAAAAGGATATTTCGGCTATTAAATGTATTCAGATTTTGTATCACTTTTTGTACTACTCCAAATTTGGTTTTAAAAAGGCCTAATTTGACTTATTATTGCTCATTTCGGATAACAATCCCTTAGAATAATACCTCTTGTAAGATCTGAAAGTTAATTAAGAATCTAAACATTTGTAATTTAAAATAAAAATGTTAAAAATAAAAATAAAAGAAAGTGTTTACTGACCCAATATTTTATAAATAAACTACTAAAAAAGAGGGCGAAGAAAATATACCCACTCACAGCAATATGATATCCCGGGATATCCCATGTTATGCCGTTTATGTCACGGGTTATCCTAGGGGTAGCTCGTGGGGATATCCTGCAAGGCGAAAATTTGGATATCCGGGATGACTATGGGACGTTCCTGGGATATTCAAATTTTCCACGTGGGATATAAAAAAACTTTAATATCCTACTTGTGACATTTGAATATTTTTATTTGGATATAAATGGGATTGAATGGGATATCCCGAGAAATCCTATTGTGTTGAGGGAGATCTTAAATACAATATCTTATTATATTAGTCATCTTATCAAAAGGACCAAAAATGTATTATCAACATTATTGATTATCAGCTCTATACATATACGCCATGAATGGGATTTACCGCGGTCCTACTGGGAGCCGATGTCATTTTTTTAGATGACAGTTACTCCCAGTGGGACCATGCGGTGGTTGTTAACCTTTAGTTTTTATATATATATATACGTGTATTTTTTGTAGGTATAACTTCGATTCTAGAAAATGTTTCGTCTGATTTACGCGGCCTTTTTCCAATCGGTCACACCCGATACATCAATTTTCGTGACCAATTGATCGCAATCAGCAATTACCTTTTAAGAATGCCGATTCAAATAATTTTTACTGCCGATTTAAATGCATCCAATCAATTTTTGTTTCCTGGGTTATTATCATTATTATTATTCGGGTTTAGTTCGTCCCCGAGACTGTAGGAGCGCTGAAAATCGTGTACAGCAAAATACACTGGGGTCTCATGGCACCTTCCACTCTCTTTAATACTCAATGCTTTCGAAATTTTGAAAAAAAAAACAATTAGAAAAAGTCAAAATTGTTAATAACTCAATTTATATTGATTTGGACTAAAAATCCTTTAGGTGCGTTTCACTAGGGTCGAAAAGGAACCCCTAGATCAAGTATCAAGTTAATATTCTTAGGTGACTTTTCAGAAGTATACCCGAGATTTGGCTTAATGGTATAATAATAATAGCCCTATAGGGCTCTTCAGGATGAATGTTGGGTCCCTATAAATGGGGCTCTTCAGTGTGATGGTCGAATCCCTATAGACATGCTCTCCAGTATGTATACTCACGAATTATGATGAATGCGTAAGCAGAATATAGAGGTCCGAAACAACGACTGACACCAACGAATCTACAAAGCACTTGCCGCGTTTCGTGACCGTGTTTAGTAGCAAAGTTCCAGGTCATGAGTACCTGTGGGTGGAAGGTAGATGCATAAAAGAGCTTATGCTCTTGTGGCGGACAAGATTTGTCATATCATCGGATAAGAGACAAGTGACTAACAGATATATCACATATAAGAGGGGGTCTTCCAAGGAGACTCTCTAAGTCCGATACTTTTCTGCATCTCCCTCTTGCCTCTAACGACGGGTTGCACGTGATTGGGCAGCGCTGTGTGTATGCGCACGGACGGCTCGTGCGTGAGCCGTTTCCAGCGCACAGCAACGGCATTTTATGTGCGAACACCTTCATGCTTCGAGCCTCCGACTTATGCTGCAAAATTCACACTCGCACACAATAACCTATTTTGTGCACTTGTATCACAAATAACTATTAAGACCTCGTTGGTCGCTCGCTGATGCTCTTTAGAAGCATACCGTTTTCCTTGAAGATGTTTTCTACTCTTTTCTTCGAATCTAGAAGAATAAAATGAAAATTGATCTATAATAAATTACATTGATATATAATCAGAAAAATAATCATTATAGTAATCAGTAATTACCACTCAAGTCGGTATCCGAAAACGATATTTCAGAATCTGAAAACATTTTACAAACAGAAAAAAAATTAATCAAATTATTTTCATAAATTATTATATCCCACAAAAAACATCTGCGATGCAAAATATCTACCCAGGACATAATACAACTACAGTGGAGTCTCACCTATTCTCCAACTCTCTTATTCCCTAACACCATTTATTCCCCTTCGGCTGTAGACGGTTATTTCCATTTGCACAGTTCCGGAAACTCCCACCACGGTCCCGGTATAGTCTCCTCCGCACAGTGGCTGACCAATTAAAAAAAGAGGCCCGTAGAGCAGGAAGCCCTGAATTGAGTATTGTTTCACAACGTCATTTCACAATACGTACCGGCACGTGATCGGCCGGACGGGCTGGAGACCAACCTGCCTGCTAAATCCATGCGTCAGGTGAGTCGGAATGCGACCGAAGGGCGTACAACTGTCCGGCAGATTAGAGGCCCGTCGGTCGTGCAAACGGCGAGGAACAACGGGCCTGCGACTTGCCCGACTGCTGCAGGCTGATATTGCGAGTAGATTGAGATCGCAAACGCGCATGCGCGTTTTGGATCAGCTGTTCTCGCCGTGTGTAATGGCGTTCACTCGTGAATTTTGGCTCGGATCGACGACGTGAGTGAAAAGTGCTTTCGTTCGTTTTGGCTTGAAGTGTTGGGAAATGATTTGTTGTGTGTTTCAAATATGCTAGTAGGATGAAACATTTTTGGCGATCTTTGGGCTTCAAATGAAATGAGTTTGTGTACAAAAATTTCAGACTTTTGAGTTATTATATTCATGGTGAAGTTTGAAGTGTTGGAAAATGATTTAGTCTGTGTTTCGAATATGCTAATAGGATAAAACATTTTTGGCGATCTCTGGGCTTCAAATAAAATGAGTTCGTGAACAAGAATTTTCAACTTTTAAGTTTGTGTATTAATGCTGATGTTTGTCATCTTGGGAAATGATTCGGTATGTGTTCCACATTCTCCAGGGGGATGACACTTTTTTGGCGATGTTCTCACATCGAATGAAATGACTTTGTACAAAAGATTTTCAGACTTTTAAGTAATTATATTCTTGGTGAAGTTTGGATTGTTGGGAAATGATTTGGTGTGTTTCAAATATGCTAGTAGGATGAAACATTTTTGGCGATCTTTGGGTTTCAAATGAAATGAAATTGTGCACCAAAATTTCAGACTTGTGAGTTATTGTATTCTTGGTGAAGTTTGAACTGTTGATAAATGATTTGGTGTGTGTTTCAAATATGCTAAGAGAATGAAACATTTTTGGCGATCTTTGGGCTTCAAATAAAATGAGTTCATGAACAACAATTTTAAACTTTTAAGTTTGTGTATTAATGATAATGTTTTTCATCTTGGGAAATGATTCGGTATGTGTTCCGCATTCTCCAGGGGGATGACACTTTTTTGGCGATGTTCTCACATCGAATGAAATTACTTTGTTAAAAAAATTTCAGACTTTTGAGTTTTTGTATTCTTGGTAAAGTTTAAAGTGTTGAGAGATGCTTTGATGATACTTTTTTGGCGATGTTCTCACATCGAATAAAATGACTTTGTACAAAAAATTTTTAGACTTTTGAGTAATTGTATTCTTGGTGAAGCTTGAAGTGTTGGGAAATGATTTGTTGTGTGTTTCAAATATGCTAGTAGGATGAAACATTTTTGGCGATCTTTGGGCGGAGCCAGACATGATGGTCCTGAAGACATATTGAAGACGTTCAAGTCAAAATCAAGACCAAATATTTTTACCCGGGTTGTAAAGGTTTTAAGAGAGTTCGAAAAAACTTCAAAAGAAGTCAAAGGAGTACATGTGGATTCGAGGAATTCGTTTGGATTCTACAGAATGCAACATACTCGATGAAATTTAAAATAATTCTACATGCATTCCAAAGATTTTAGGAGAATTCAGAAAATTCAAAAGATCTGAAGAGGTTCAAAGTAACTTGAAATGTATTCTAATAATTTGAAGATAATTAAAACCCATTAAAAGAATTCAGTGGTCTCGTAAGAATTAAAAAATTCAGAACAGTTCCAATAATTCAGAAAATTTCAAAAGAATTCAGATAATTAATAAAAAAGACAATACAAAGAATTTATAAAATTAAAAATATCCCAGAGAATTGGAAAGAATTTAGAAATTTCAAAATTTATGAGAAAATTTAGAATAATTCATGGTGTATGGTAAAGATTTCAAGAAAATTAAAAAAAATTTAATTCCGAAGAATTCATTTGAATTCTACAGGATTCAAAATATTCAAAGACAGTTAAAATAATTCAACGTCTATTCTCATGAATTCAAGATAATTAAAATTTTTTTTCAATGCAGTGATACCGCGAATTCAACAAATTCAAAACAGCTTAGAGTGTTCAGAAAATTTTAAGACAATTCAGAGAATTCAGAATAAATCAGGAATTCAAAGAATTTGGAAGAATTCAGAGAATTAAGAAGAATTCAAAGAATTAAGAAGAATTTACAGAGTGCAAAAGAATACAGAAACTTCAAAGCATTCACAGAATTAAAAAAAGTTATAGAATTTAAAGGAATTTAGGCAATACAAAAGAATTCATAGAATTCAAAAGATTAGAGAATTTGAAATTTAGATAATAAAAAAGATTTGGAGAAATTCGAAATACACTCGAACACCAAAGATACGAGAATCTCGGGAATCGGGAACTCCAAAGATACGGGCGTGAAAGGGGCTCCCACTCCTGTTAGAGAAACGTTTCCATGTAAAATATTCAATGCACATTCACAAATACTTTTAATGAGTTGCGGGTTAGCTTTTTTTTTTAAAACAGCGTTTCGTTGATCTGTATTCAAATGATAGAGAGCGTGTAATGTTTTAACATTCTTCTTTCCGATGGATTTTCGTGCGCTTGTCATCATGACAAGCGTACAACTGGTACTAGGTCGCTTGATGAGCCTGCTTTTATAGCCTTTGATGGTACGTAAATCTATTGGTATGAATCAGACGGAAATATACAGGTTTTAAATCGACAGTTGTCAGGGGTAGATGGCTTTAAATCTAGAAGGAGGTAACCATGTGGGCTAGAAGTTGCGTCATAATAAGCTTCCTGCAGAAAAAGTTTATTTTCAGGGTATGCATGTCTAGCGAGATGTTGAATTTGCGCTCGATCCCTCGGCTTTTTAAATACTACAATGTAAATAGCATTTAAAGAAATATCTCGTTGACCATGCCTCTGATGAAAAATATTTTGTGATATAAAGATCACACTCAAATTTTTATGATGACTTCCCTTGGCGAAAAGATCGACGACTTGTTATTTGACGATTCACGCATAAGACCGTCTATAATTACATGTTTGGCGCGAGGATCACTAGCATAGTCTGATGCTTGTGGTAAACCTTCACGAAATCAAACTCCCTCCCCGTACTCTTTATAGAATGGTTACCATTCTGAATAATATACAATTATGCGACAAAATACAACGTAACACATTAAATTAATATCTTCGAGAAATTTTTTCACAAAAACCGTTTCATTGCAACCCGTTGGACCAGAAATTATATATGTAAATGGATGTTTCTACCTTGGATCCATGTTAAAGAATAACGAAATCATACAATGTAATCGCCTTTTATCAGATTTTTGTTGTTGTCTCAAATTGAAGCGTAAAGTGTGATGGCAGAATTAAATCAAAATTCAAGCTTACATTTCTCCGCGCGCACGGTAACCAGGCAAATGAGCTTATAGGCCTGGTTGCAGCGGCCAGGGCAATGAGCTTAGAAGTTTTGAAGCTTTCTTTTTCCTCTTATAAAAATCATCAATATTTTTCTAATTGATTTATAGTGATTTGAATTTGAAATTGTTATTCTTTTCAATTCAAGGGAATTCTCAATTGATATCAATGGTTCGAAAGAAGTTTCAAAGCTTTTTTTTCTCTCTTATAAAAATCATCGTTATTTTTCTGATTGATTTATAGTGATTTGAATGTGAAATTTTTATTCTTTTTGAATTCCAGAGAATTCTCGATTGCTTTTAATGGATTGAAAGGAGTTCCAAAACTTTTTTTTCCTTTTACAAAAATCTTGGCATTTTTAGGACTCTTCGGCAGGATCCAGGGATTAATTTAATGGTTTTCACTCAATTTTATGATAATATTCTAATATTTTTCTAATTAATTTATAGTGATATGAATTTGAAATTGTTATTCTTTTCGAATTCGAGGGAATTCTCGATTGATTTTAATGGTTCGAAAGGAGTTTCAAAACTTTTTTTTCCTCTTATAAAGATCATGAAATTTTTAGGTCTTCTTGACAGGGTCCAGGGATTAATTTAATTGTTTTCACTGAATTTTATAATAATATTCTAATATTTTTCTAACTAATTCATAGTGATATGAATTTGAAATTCTTATTCTTTTTAATTCGAGGGAATTCTCGATTGATTTTAATGGTTCGAAAGAAGTTTGAAAGCTTTTTTTTTCCTCTTATAAAAATCGTCAATTTTTTTCTAAATTATTTATTGTGATTTGTATTGGAAATTGTTATTCTTTTTGAATTCGAGGGAATTCTTGATTGATATTGATGGTTTGAAAGATGTTTCAAGGCTTTTTTTTCCTCTTATAAAATTAATCAATATTTTTCTGTTTTATTTATAGTGATTTGAATTGGAAATTGTTATACTTTTTGAATTCCAGGGCATTCTCGATTGATTTTTATGGTTCGAAAGTAGTTTCAAAGTTTTTTTTCCTCTTATAAAAATCATGGCATTTTCAGGACGCTTTGACATGTTCCAAGGATTAATTTAATGGTTTTCATCAAAGAGGATGTACAAATTTGTTATTTATAATTTTTAGAAAGGGCGAGTATATTTTTCAATCGTAAAAAATAAGCATAAGAATAAAAAAATATAAATTTAAAAAAACGACACAAGAGACGAAAAAAATGAAAAGACAAAAGTTGTTCAACCAAAAAACATCTACAAGTTTGTTATAAACTCTTGCTATAAAAATACATCAAAAACAACAAAAATTATCTTTTTGAAAAAATGACGCAAGCTGCAAGAACTTCTTATTTAACCAAATTTTTCGCCTGAATTATATCCACAAATTTGCTTGAAACCAGTTTACACTAGTATGCGTATTTTCAGTTTAAATCATAAAAAATAACGTTGAAAATGAACAAATTGAATTTATGGAGAAACAACACAAGTCGCAATAAAATGTAAAACAACATTTATTGTATAGGATGCACACTTTTTCATAATTATGAAAACAAGACGATGGAAATACGTATCTTTCAATACCAATGCATATCATGAATTGTGATAATATAAAATTATTGAAATGATAGTTCGTTAAAGTCAAAGGAGCTTTCACAAAATAGAAGTCACAATCACCAAATTGCAGTTGTCGATGATTTGACCTTTAATTTTAAAAGGTCTGGGGACAAATGTGGGGGAAATACAAAGATCGAGCGCGTAGCGCGGGGTCAATACATCATCAAGCGCGAAGCGCGAGATGAATATATTATCGAGCGGGAAGCTCGAGAACTAAAAGTCGGGCGCCCGAAGCGGCGAGCGAAGCGAGCCGCGCGCGATGAGAATGTGACGCGCACATACAAAATTCCTAACAAACGTAAGATTGCTATTATTAAAAATATCTGAAAAAATAACAAAATCGAAGAAGAAAAAATTAAGCATTTTTAATTTTTAAATTCTCGTTATGTATATTAAGTTGATAAATTAAAATTTAAAGCTTTTTCGGGTTTCAATCTTGTGTAAAACTACGAAACTTGCCGACGTTTCGTGAACATTGCAGTTCACTTCTTCAGGGCTGACCTGAAACTGAAGTTCACATTTTTTTGCAATCTTTGATATTATTTTCTTATTTAGTAGCGAGAGCCGGAAAAATCCAGAATATATGGCTGCATCACAATAAAATTAGCAAAAAAAAAAATTGTCAGAAACGACAGTTGCGCAAGTTTCACTAAATCTTAAAAAAGGGCACATCAAAAGATAATTAAAAAAATGTGTTGAATGTCTTGTTTTGAGAAATGTTCCTTACAGCTTTTAAATCTGCGCAAATATTTAATTTCTAATTTTTAGAAAAATTGTAATTTTTTTCCAAAAAAGGTATTTTTTCCCCACTGCGTGTCCCCTCAGTGAGCACCTGTTACGTCCTACCAGGGTTTTCTTATTAACGTTTTTTTGCAATCTTTGATATACTTTTATTATTCAGTAGCGAGAGCCGGAGAAATCCCGAACATATGGCTACGTCACAATAAAATTAGCAAACAAAAGATCGTCAGAAACGACAGTTGCGCAACTTTCACTCAATCTCAAAAAAGGGCACATTCAAAGACAACTAAAAAAATTTTTTTGAATGTGTCGTTTTGAGAAATGTTCCTTACAGCTTTTAAATTTTCGCAAATATTCAATTTCTAATTGTTAGAAAAATTGTATTTTTTTTCCAAGAAAGGTGTTTTTTTCCCCACTGTGTGTTCCCTCAGTGAGCACCTGTCATACCCTAACAGGGTTTTCTTAATAAAATTTGTTTGCAATCTTTGATATTATTTCATTAATTAGTAGCGAGAGCCGGAAAATCCGGAAAATATGGCTGTATCACAATAAAATTAGCGAACAAAAGATCGTCAGAAACGACAGTTGCGCAAGTTTCACTAAATATAGAAAAAGGGCACATCAAAAGACAGCTACAAAAAAAATTGTTGAATGTCTCGTGCTGAGAAATGTTCCCTACAGCTTTTGAATTTTCGCAAATATTTTCTTTCTAATTTTTAGAAAAATTGTAATTTCTTCTCCAAGAAAGGTGTTTTTCCCCCACTGCGTGTCCCCTGAGTGAGCACCTGTCACGTCCTACCAGGCTTTTGTTGAATTATCTCATTCATTATTTTCAACCTCCTTCTTATGAATTTGTAAGGTGTCCAAATCACTTTAGGTTTTGTGTTAAAAAAATGTTTGTCTTCATTTACATCTCTATAACAATTCATTCTTTGATCAACGCAAATAAGTTTTTCGTCTTCATTTACATCTCAAAACAATTAAATTTTTTACTATAAATAATTTTTTATTATAAAATTATATCCACAAGTCAACAAAAAAATTGTTTGTACTATTATTTAAGAAATAAATCACTGATGAGGGTCCATAATCGAGGCCGAAACGTCTGATTCAATGATAAATTGATTTCAATTTTTTTGTGACCCTAAAGCCAATTTTACCATCAACATCCAAATTTATTTATATTATTAATCATATATTTTGGTATTAATCCTCTCCCCAATGTAGAACTTTTCCTTTTTTATTTTTTAGCTTTAGAAGGAGATTCAAGTATAATTTTTTCTATAAAATTTTTAAATTTTGAAGATTTACTCTCACGAAGCACTTGATCAGCTCTGTAATGTTTTCGATCTGCATTCGTTGAAATTATAATTTGCTTATAATTTTTAAGGTCACTATCATCTATAATTATATTATTAGGCTCCTTTTTGAATAAAAGTTCAAGCAAACCTTCACCATTTGAGTACTTCTCATCACCTACTTCAAAATACTTTTGACTAAAACTTATCGGCGTGTTACCGATCATTAACCTATTTTTAGATAATTTTCGAACACCATATGTATTATCTAAATCTTTATTTCTTTCCCCTAACATAAAAAGATAATTACTTGAAATATCATTCCATGAAGTAGAAGCAGTTGATTGATCGAAATCTTGCGTATTTTCCAA
Source organism: Andricus grossulariae (assembly GCA_011634705.1). Classification (NCBI taxonomy): domain Eukaryota; kingdom Metazoa; phylum Arthropoda; class Insecta; order Hymenoptera; family Cynipidae; genus Andricus; species Andricus grossulariae. Next base: position 221,082,958 of record JAABKJ010075445.1, read on the forward strand.
TGATTTTGGTCCAATAGCTGATTTGAATGAAGATTCATGGTGATCACTTTGCTCATTTTATTCCTCCTTCTCCTCCTCTCCGCCTTTTTCTCCTTCTCTCTTTTTTTCTTGTGGGAAATAATCTTGTGTAAAGTCTGTATTGTTCACTTTATCCTTAACTGAATTAAGTTTGTTGTGGTGACATCAAGGGCCTTAAGTTCGTTCTTCGTCCATTGAACCACCCCAAACGAGTAGAGTGGAACTGGGACGGCTAGCAATTCTAAATAAATTACGTCAAAAACATGTAATATATTAGTGAATACTTTTATAAATCTAGGTTAAGATTTTTTATAATGAAGGCGATATATTATGGCTGGTTTAAGATTGTTATTGAATGAAAATTTATAATAAACGAATGAAACATTGTGTCTTTAATCCTATTTCCCTATCCTGTTAGAGTAAGTCAATAAATTAATTAGTTTATTATTTAATTATTCAAGTTATCAATTATTTTTACCTTAATTAGTTTCATCTGAGTTTAATTACTTTTACTTAATTTAATTGGTTTTGTCTTGGTTCAATCATTTCGAACTTCAGTTAATCTGTTTTATCTTTGTTTAATTAGTTATGGCACAATTTAATTATTTTTTATCTTAGTTTAATTAGTTATAAGTTATTCTATTTAGTTTATAGTTCTTCTTTATTAATTTTAAAATAACCTTAATTAGTAACTCACGATTATTACTGAAACTTCATACTGCGCATGCGCAAATGATCACTTTCTTTAATTGATTTGTTTTCATGAATTGAATCCTTCACAATGTCCATACAGTCTGAGCGCGCGAAATTCAAATTGATAAAACGTAGGTTGATCCAAGCTACAGTATTAGGCTGCGCATGCGCAGAGCAGAGAATCCCGCATCTTTACAGTTGTAGGACATTCTTTTTACTTTGCTTTGGAATGACACAGCGCTTTTTCGGTAACATACTGCGTATATACGGATACATTCATTGCCTCCTGCTGATATGAGTGTTGGATGAAAGTACTGAGTGACGTCATCAGTTACTTGCACGCGATTGGTGAGGTAGGGTCCTGATGTAGCGACGAAGGCTCGATCTATATCTGGGGACGTATACTATTAACGGCCGATGCTAATTACCTGATGTTGGTAACTCAGCCTGGAACAGAACCTTGCCGACTGATGGTAACTTAGCATGGAACAGAACCTCGTGGAACTCACGGACACGTCACGTACAGTTGTGTGGTAAGTGGTGGGGCTGACTTTCGTAGGCCTCTCGTTCGGTCTTCGCGTACGCTTGTCATGCCTATGTTTGTAGCTTAATCACAAGAAAAGTAATTAACTTAAACAATTTCTGATTATTGGAAATGAAAGAGTAACTCATAAACTATCGATTGGCGTAAGAAAATGAAAATCGATTTTTTACGCATTAGGTCCCTTTCTTCGCGAACGGTCACATATCTGTTATTTTTAACCCCTCCCCCCTTACCAACAGTGCCCCAAATATGACCCGAAAATTAAAAAACTACGCTTTTACGCCTTTTTGTTAATTTTGAGGAGTTTCTGCGGTCTTTATTAATACAAATAAACAATAATGAACAATTTGAATATCTTCCATGATTTTCTAAACAATTGTTAATTGCTTCAATAAATGTAAATTATTTAAACAATTATTTATGCCCAACAAATTTAGAAAATATTTGTATTTTATGAATTAAATTTAATAGCTTGTCATTGTTTGGAAAAGTAATTTTTGAAGAATATTATGCAATTATTAAAATAATTAATTATTGTTTATTTTCAAAATTTCTAACAATTGAGACAGATATGTCCACTTTTTTCTCAAATTGGTATCTTATGCACCTTTTTTACAATAATTACATAATTTTGATACAATTTTTCTATTGTTGAACAAATTTCCATTTGGCTAAATAATTATTATTTCCTCAAACATTTTTTTCGAAAACTTAAATATATATATAATAGAATAAATACAATTATTTTTCGGACTGTGTGGTGTATAGAAAGAATATACCCGTGTGGAAATTTTGTCATGGCGCTAACTGGGCCCAAAGTAGAAAAAAACTTGGCCCCAAATTGCGGATTTAGACAGGACCAAACCACAAATGAAACGCCTAACCCGGCCGGAACCTAACTTACCGACCGAATTGGCCCCAACTTGGCTTTATTTATTTTCCTAGTCTCAGCCACAGTAATAATTACAGTACCAGTAATAATTACAAATTTTATATATAAAAGACCCAATAAGCACGCTTATATATATATATATATATATATATATATATAAAACATCTTCAGCTCAAAAAGCATGTAAAAATATTTTACATGACAAAATAAAAGTGATGTACGGTTCAAGAAAGCTAATTTACAATGGATTATTCATCTTAGATATTAACGTATACAATATTGCATATTTATATTTGGAAAAATATTACATATAAAAATAAACCCTTTACATATACTTTTCAACTTATTACAGAAATGTCGATGAACTCCAATTTAGTATGTATTAGCCACAGTAAAAAAAAATCAATTTAAATACTTGGGACCCGATAAACCACGCTTTACCTCTAATGTGTGATGTACATAAAAGTGCTTATTGGGTCGGTCAATATATTTATATATAAAAGACCCAATAAGCATCCTTATTTATAAAAAAAAAACATCTTTATTTTAAAAAATATGTGAAAATGTTTTGCATAACAAAATAAAAGTGATGCACGGTTCAAGAAAGCTCGTTTACAACGGAAAATATATCGTAGGTATTATTGTATAAAATATTGGGTTTTTATATCTGCAAAAAATCTTTGCATACTAAAAGTAACGCTTTACATAGACTTACAAACTAATTACAGAGATATCTAGGTACTTAAATTCAGTATATAGAAGCCACAGTCATAGAAAAATTAAATTTGAATAGATAGGACCCGATAAACTATGATCTTTTCCTAATGTGTGATATACATAAATGTACTTATTGGGTCCTTGTTATTAGATTTTCCGAGTCAGAACTTCAAGGGAATTTTTTTTGATATTTGGTTTTTCGTCAATTTTTTCCTTTTCCAAGCGTGCATAAAAACGTCATAGAAATAATGTCAGTGGAGCTTTGGTTTTCTCTGTTATCAATATTTAGAACACTAAAAAACTACTTTCATCAAATTTACCATTTTCATAACGACCTTATTGCTATAGTCCAAACTTTATATGTGAATATTATATGTAAAAGCATACATTAAACATTTTTTTCAGTGATCAAGAACCAGCCCTTAAATCGCCGTCGGAATTTTGACCAAATCTCTTATTAAATCTTGCACAATTTTGTTCAATCATTCGATTGACTTTGGATTGAGTTTCAATTAATTAATAACCTACAGAAACGATACAATTTACCATCCCTCGCGCTCGAGTAGAATCAAACTCTGATTCAGGAATGGAATCATCTTTTGTTCTTAAATGTGTTTTTTTTCTTCAATTTTTCAATTTGCAATTGAAGTTGACATTTAATTAAATTATTAACGTTGACGTGAACGCGCGAGTTTAATAAAGTTAGTTTATTAAACTTTGTAAACTATTGAATTAATGTGGTTCTGGAGGACACATAAAATTGTGAGCGTCATTTGTGAAGGAATGGGGAACCTCCAAACCAAAAATCAAAACAGTGTTAAAATATAATTTGAAGTTCCTATCAGAACTTCCAATGATTTTAAATTATTTATTCAGATAAATTTAATCTCCCTGACATAATATTCTTTGGGACCAGCTGAATTTCATCGACAGCAGCAAACTTCGGACGTAACAATTGGTGACAGCGGTGGGATTTCTGCACCGTGAACCTAGGCCAGTATCAAAGTCACTGGGTCAAGCCTGCGCAGTAGTAAAAAAAACGAATCTCTGCGAGGCGGGAAATAGTTTTTTTCAATAAAATATTTTGAAAAACCTTGAGAATTTGAATTCTCAAGTGTGCGAGCGCCTTAATTAGCTTTGAGTGTTGGCGGATAATCTTTATATGGCTGCATTGAAGGCCCAGGACCCGTCAGTGCGACAGACTGAGAGAGGTATAGTCAAGGCTCGAATCGAAAGCAGAGTCACCGGGCCCGTGAGGGGTTACGGCAACGAGGGACCCGCCCGGGAAGGGTTTCGACAACGTGAGACCGGCCCACAAGAGAGTTATGGCACCGAGGGAACAGGACCAGGAACATCCTCAGGAATTCACCACAGGCACTTCCGCAGGACTTCGCCTCAAGGACTTCGGCGAACTTCAGGAAAGTGATTAGTGATAGTGAAGTGAATTCCTTTGCCACTTGAGGCGCTCTCATCTGGGAAGAAATAAAAATCCGAGGACAGGCGATCGCGGTTGTGGGCTGTTTCCCATCATATCCGCCACAGGCGTGCGGTCTCCTTGTAGTACTTCGTGGGATTTGAGAAACCGAAGTATCATTGACTTGACGTAGACTTGACATGGCAGTAGCGTGGATGCGATGCGCGCGCATGTATTGCCAACTGTTTATTTGCATGTGTCGTTCGCGTTCCGTTGTTCCGGAGAATCAAGATTAAAATGGCCGACTCTTCTTTTGATTCCTTCGATTTCATCGAAAGTGAGGTTACGACGTGCAGAGTTGCTTTAATGTCGGTTTTGTGGTAGTGCTAACAGTGTGAAAGTTTCGACAAAAAAATGTTGGACTGTTTTCCGATGATATTAATTGCTTATCAGTGGTAATTTTAATCATGATTCTCCGGAACGCGAATGACACAAAAATAAATAGTTGGCAATACATGCGCGCGCATCGCGTCCTCACTACTGCTATGTCAAGTCCACGTCCAGTCAATGCTACGTCGGTTTATCAAATCCTATTGTTGACTCTTCTTCAAAGGTTCGATTTTGTTGCCTTCTTGCACTACTTTTCTTGTACAGACTCAGTCAAGCAGTAAGAACATCAAGTCTCTGCCGTCGGGAGTCTATAATCTCATCCAAAACCTTGCTGCACAGGTGTTCTATTAGGGCACGCAGATCCTTTGTGATGTTCATCTTGGGCAGAGAATGTCTTTGTGTTGGTTCTACATGTCTGAACTCTAGTAAAGCATGACCAAAATCCCTCTCAAGGTGCTTTAGTTTTTCTGAAATTCCGATGTTCACATCATCGTTATTAATGTCCGGATGTGGTTCTAGTGGATCCGGTACTTGATGTGAATTGTCCCTAGCACCCATGTCTTCAGCTTCAATAAAGTCTTCGTTGTCCACATCTTCCAAAGGGACCCAGTAAAAAAAGTTGAATAGATATAACGCGAAAACGAATTCAAGTTAGGTTTGGTGTATTCGATTTGCTGCCATAAAGGATTACCGTTAAATTCACCTTAACTTCACTGTGACAATTACGAAATGCTAAGTGATTTTGACATTTTCACACCTTCATTAAGAGCAGTTTTTACTCTTACGGTTACAAGAAACACTTTACATTTCTGGATAAGTAAATATAACATTTCTTTTTTCTGCGTGTACATTTATTATAAAGAAACCAGGATATTCAAAATTAAAAGCCTCTTCAATCTTCTGTCAAAAACAAACTCGTATGTTTATTTTCTTATTTGATGGAAGAACAAGAGAAAGAGTATGAAGTTGATCACAAAACATTTGAATATTCAAAAATAATCGAACACAGCAAATTTGAATATCTTAAGCAAAGTCATAGAGAAACTGTGTTTCTCAACAGCAATTATTGCAAAATACGTATTTACATTGAAACTTCTTAATTTTTGGAGGGTTTCCAATTTGGAATTTCACAGTGTTATTGTATCTTGAAATTCAAGTGTTAAACAATTTTAGGACAATTTCACTATTAAATCATGCAAAAATTGAAAATGCTCATATTAAAAGCATTCATATTCAGTTTTGTATGTAATGATTTTAGATTTAAATATTCTAAATTGTTTGGTTTTAATTGTTGTCAGTAGTAAGTTTAATAATTTTATAGACAAATATTTTAAATTGTTTGGCTCCAATTTTAAACGTAAACAATTATCTGGGTTTTTGAATTCCTTGAAATTGCAGAAAATCAAATTTAAAGACTTCATAGTTACACAATTTTCAGTTTATAGGGTTTGTAACTAAAAAATTCTAGATGAAATGCTTCCGAAATAAATTCCAGGGGGCACAGTCTTCCCCTTTTTTCTTAGTTTCCCCTTTTTTCTTGAAATTCCCCTTTTTCCCCCTATTCTAAGAAAACTTCCCATTTTTCCCCTTTTCTCTTTAAATATACAATATTTGAAAATAGAATATTTGAATTACGCGAAAAATTCTCTGAAATTAGTAAGTGTACCCATTATTGAATAATAATTAAAGCAATTATAGCACTTAAATAAATTATTTATATTCTCGACAATTGTTTCTGTTGCGCACTCGAGGCCTGACATAGTTCTTCTTGACTTCGAGAAACGAAACATGTTTGTTATCGAATTTTCGGCACCAGCTGACAAAAACGTCATAGCCAAGGAGAATGAGAAGAAAGAGAGGTATAAAGACCTCAGAAGGGAGTTGTGACGGTTATACCCGGAATATTCTGTTAAGATAACCTCTTGATCATCGGCGGTCTTGGAGGTGCCAAAGTTTCAATGGTTAATAGCCTGAAAAGCATCCCTGCGTGTCAAGAAAATGCTGAGACACTTGCTGGGAGCTTGGGCAATTCTTCAGATTATCACCCCCTCCCAGCCAAATCCTGCAATTGTCCTGATGAAAAACTTTTACACACAAACACACACACCAGCCAAATCGCTGAAAAATTTCAGCTGTAACCACGTCTCACGACCGTGAGATAGGAGGTTACAGTCTGTGACGAATTCAATACGATGATCCGGCAAAAAGTCACGTGCACTCTGAGGACACAGCGCAACCCAAGGACGACCACCTTCTGCACTTTCCCCGCAAGTGTCTCAGCATTTGGTTGACACACAGGGATGTTTTTCAGGCTATTAACCAGTGAAACCTTGGCACCTCCAAGAGCGCCGATGATCAAGACGATTAGCTTAATAATATTATATATAGATGAAAAAATAAGGTTAACAACCACCGCAGGGCCACACTGGAAGCATCTGCCATCTAAAAAATGACACCGGCTCCCAGTAGGACCGCGGTAGGTACCACTCATGGCCACGGCTCACAACCGTGAGATGGGTGGTCAAAGGACACGACGAAATCACAACGAAAGGCCGGCGAAACTCTCATGTCTTTTGAGGACACGAAACGACACAAGGATGACAGCTTTCTGCATCCATCTCGCGAGTGCTGTGGCATGTTTTTGGCACGCGGGTATGGCTTAAAGGTTAGGAACCAGTGATAGCTTCGCACCTCCGAGAGCACCTATCACAAGGACAATTAATTGTACCGAATATTTTGGGTACAGTCGTTTGTATTATCTCATGTATTTATGAACTAAAAAATTCCACTTTTCACCCAGGAATTAACAGCCAATTGAATTATCAACCTTTTGTTACAATTTATCAATAACGATTGATGATTGTTTAAATAAAATCAATTAAAAACTGCATTTTCCGACTATTTTCATAATTTCAACGTTGTTCTTTTAACGCGTAATCAACTCTTAAAAACTAATTTTTGAATTTTTTTGAAACACTTGAATAACTATCAATTATTGTTATTGTTATGAACAATGTTATGAGGACATTTTTTTCGCCTCAGGCATTTTTCAATTAAAAATGCCGTTTTTCTTGTCGAATTTGTAGGGAGCGGACTAGACAAGGTATGAACATTAGGATGGTCCAAAAAATTTTTTTTTTAATTTTTATAAATAACGCCTGGAAATATGTTTGAATCCACATAAAAATAAATGCATTATTTTTTAATGATATTTACAGGTGACGCAAGCCCCATGAAGTTTAACACATTTCCATATGAAAAAAATTCGTTTTTGTAAATTTTATATAGAATACTCAATATTAGCTGAATCGTTTTGAAACTCAACATTTATCTTTACAACCAGCCATACAATACGAATACAATATTACTGTTGAAATTTCACCATAAGTCTGTTTTATAGGGTTTCCAAAAAACCCCATCAGTGAAAAAATGGTTTTTGCGAGTTTTTGGCGCTAATTATGTTTTTCTTGCGGGTTTTTAAAATGCGAATTGTTTCTAATGCATGAAATACTACTTTATACTGATAATTACATGTTTGAATAAATTATTTAAACAATTTATTACTGTTTTTAGCAATTTTGTCTTAGAATGATGATAGAGGGTCGCGGTTTTTTCGAACATTTTCCACTTTTTGCACAATTTTCAATTAGACAGAGGTAAAAGTTTATCATTTTTAACAAACGTAATTGTTTCAAAAATTTATTATTACTGTTAATAATATTCACTTAGAATAATGCTAGATAATTGCAGTTTTTTCTGAAATGTTCAACTTTTTGTTCACTTTTTTTGAAATATCCGGAATACTCGATAATTGTGGGAGGGGATTTTAACGGTAAAATTGGAGAAATGAATCAATTAGAGGAAGAAACTTTCTGTAACAATTTAAATTTGTATGATGTAAAAACAAATCTGGTCGCTGATTTAGACAAAAGGGGAAAACAGATGGTAGAAACCTTTGAAAAAAATGGGGTTTTTGTCCTGAATGGGATAAGTAAAAGCGACTGCCCAGCTCAATGTAGATTCTTGAGAGAAAAAAGTTCTCCAGTTATAGATTTTACCTGGTCTAATAGTATGGGAATTCAGTCAATCGAGGATTTCCAGGTCCTGAAAGTTCCAACACGATCGGATCACTTTCCTATAGCTTTGAAGTTATTAGATCACTCGACTTTAAATTATGAGAACTATTCGAGCACCCTTTTTTTTAAGTGGAATAACGACTTTGCTGATAAATTTAAAGAAATTATCCAGTACCCTCCAAATATTAACTCTGCAATGTTGTTGATAGATGACCTTTCAAAAAATTTAATTAATGCTATTAAAGTGACAGCGACAGAACTTAACATGACCATAAACCCGGTTAAAAACTGAGTCGTTCGAAGCCATGGTTTGATACACAATGCAGAAAAAGTAAAAGAGAGCTAAAACAAGTACTTAAGGAATGCGAGGAACAAAAATTCAATCCTGATATTGTGGTCCATTTATACAAACTGTAAAAAAGGACATACAAAATTATTAGATTCCAAGAAGGAAGATTATAAGAATTCCTTATTAGATTCTCTCGCAAGTGCAATCGAATCTAAGCAATTCTGGAAAATAGTAAATAGCTATAATTTCAAACCTTCGTATAATGATGATATAGACTCAAACATATGGGAACAGTACTTTAAATTTCTCTACCCAGTCCGCGATCCAAATTCCTACTTAATACCGATTAATAATTTTCGAAATCCTTATCTTGACTCACATATAACTCTTGATGAAACTATTTCAAGCTTGAAACAGTCAAAAAATGGTAAGGCCCCTGGTCCGGATGGTATTAGCATGCAAGCTTTTATGCATATGCATGGTCTTACGTGTGGTGACATCAAGGGCCTTAAGTTCGTTCTTCGTCCATTGAAGCACCTCAGGCGAGTAGAGTAGAACCGGGACGGCAATCATGTTAGTCGCAGATACTTTGTTCAACGCCGACAGATTGTATGACCGAATCTGTCGAAGAAGATGCTTGTATCTGCTTCGGAGGACTTATTTACTGGTTTGACGTCCTGAATATTGCTTGAGTTTGCGCCGAGGTATGTATAGGTGTCGCCAGACTTAAAATGTCTAATAACACTTGTGTCCACAAGCTCAAAGTCCTTGGGAACGCCTACAATCTTTCCTTTTTTCAAATGAATTTTGTCACATTTGTCCAATCCAAAGTCCATCTCAATATGTCCTGTGCACTTCTCGAGGATATTTATGGCAGTTTGAAGTTTGTCTTTACCAAAGGCATAGATCTTCAGGTCATCCATATAAAATACATGAGTAACATTATGCTCGCGCTGGTTAGTTTCACAACAGAGGTATCCATAAGAATTTCGTAGTGCGAGAGATAGAGGCAGAAGTGTGATGCCAAGAAGCAAAGGGCGCATGGTATCGCCCTGAAAGACGCCCCTCTGGAAAGTGACGTTGTTCTTTCTGACACGATAATTTCCAGATGAGATAGCGAATCTAGTCATCCAGAGAGGCATGAATCTCTCTGTGCATCTCACTATGTGTGCTCGTACCTCCAAGCTTTCCGACAGTCAGATGATATGTCTATGAGAGGTTAAATCGAAAGTTTTGCGGTAGTCAATCCAGGCCATTGACAGGGCGCGTTGATGGGCTGCAGCGTCTTCACAGGCACACCTGTCAATTAGCAGGTTCTCCCAACAGCCTGCTTCCATTTTTTTCGAGTCACGTTGTTCGTACATCTCACGCCACACAGGCTTAATTCGCCGAACGATCCTGTTGTTTAGGACATCTGTAAAGATCTTATACAGTGTGTTCAAACAAGTTATTGGCCTGTAATTCTCTGGGTTGGACAAGTCGCCTTTTTTCTACTGACACTATTTAACATATGAATTTGAACAAATGATGTACATTTTTGAAAAGGAAATTATATGTAATTTTATTTTTGATTAAAATTTAATGTATATTTTTTCGAATATTTGAATGTTTAACTATTATTAGTTTATATTTCTTTCGTTTCTAAAATTTGTTAACTAAGCAGATGAATTTTCAAACTAAGAAAGATTCATTTTTACTCAAAAATAGAGTAGGTAAACTTTTATTTCAGAAAATTAGTAAGCATTGAAAAAACGATTTTTCTACAATAAAATTTGATTTTGTACCAAATATTTGAATTTTCTACTAAAATGTAAAATTTTTAGTAACAAAAATTAATTTATAGCCAAAAAAACGAATTTTCAAGAAAATAAATCAATCTTCAATTAAATAGTTAAATTTTCTACTAAATTGTTGAATTTTTTCAACTAAAAAAAATTGCAATCAAATTGTTTAATTTTGAAGCAAATATAGTTGGATTTTATTATTGGGCTCTATTAGTTTAGTTCGTTTTTAAGTGAAGAAACGGGAAAAGATGGGAATAATAAAATAGAATTTTGGTCATTTGCCGACTAAATAATAACATTCTAAATAAACATTGAAGTTTATTTTTAATAGTTTTAAAATATAATGTTAAAGAACTGGAAATTTTGGTTAAAAAATAAAGTTAATTTTCCATTGCACACTTTTTGATTTCAAACTACACATAATTTTAATACTTGAAAAATTGGATCACACTATTTTTCAAATTTATGACACTGTTTTTGATCTCCTAAGTGAGTCAAAAGCCTATACGTGATAGTTATATGTACAGGTATGCTAAGTTTTCACAGAAATGTTGAACAGAAATATTTAAATCTTCACTTAAAACCTTAAAGCTTTTAATATTAATGTTTTTATTTTTATTTATTTATTTATTTATTTAAAAATCAGTAAGCCCAACAGTTCAGAAAACCAATGACGGGGCTACAAAATGTATCTATAAATACGGTTTAAGCGTGAGCACGCAGGCAGGCTTTTACAAATTTTAATTTTCAAAATAATAAATAAATTTTTAACCTAACAGTTGAATCTTCAACCAAAAAGATTAATTTTCTACTTCAAAAGAAGATTTTTCAATAAGTCAAATAAATTTTCCGCCAAATAGTTGAAGTTTTAAACTAAAAAAGATCAATTTTTAACCAAAAATGCAATAGTTCAATTTTTATCTCAACCAATTAATTTTCATAGAAAGAAGCGAATATTCTACAAAACAGCTGAATTTTCTACCATATGGTTGATTTTTCTACCAAATAGTTGAATTTTCTATAAAAAAAGAATTTTCAATAAAATAAATAAATATTTAACCAACGAAGAAGATTATAACTATCTACTAAAAAAGATTAATTTTCCATCCATTACATAAGTTTTCTACCAAATAATTGAAGTTTTAAACTAAAAAGATACGTTTTTAAACAAAAATGCAGTAGTTCAATTTTTATTTAAAAAAATTAATTTTCAACAAAAAAAGCGAATATTCTACAAAGCAGCTGAATTTTCTACCAAATAGTTGAATTTTCTATCAAAGAAGAATTTTCAACAAAATAATCATTTTTAACCAACGAAGAAGATTAATTTTCTACTAAAAAAGACGAATTTTCAATACATTACATACATTTTCCACCAAATAGTTGAAATTTTAAACTAAAAAAGATCAGTTTTTAACAAAAAATGCAATAGTTCAATTTTTATTACAACAAATTAATTTTCATAGAAAGAAGCGAATATTCTACAAAACAGCTGAATTTTCTACCATATAGTTGAATTTTCTGCCAAATAGTTGAATTTTCTATAAAAAAAGAAGAATTTTCCACAAAATAAATACATTTTTAACCAACGAAGAAGATTAATTTTCTACCAAAAAAGTGAATTCTCGACCAAGTACATCAACTTTAAACCAAATAGTTGAATTTTCAACCAGAATTATTGATTTTATACCAAAACGACGAATTTTCAAAATAATAAATAAATTTTTAACCTAACAGTTGAATCTTCAACCAAAAAGATTAATTTTCTACTTCAAAACAAAGAAATCAACATTATCACCAACACTGATACTTCCATGTGCAAGCACTTGCTTGAATATTGTACAGATAATGTCTTTGATTCAAAAATCGGCACAACATGATGGTAACAAAATTGACCAGAAGACCTGCTGAAGTCTAACAATTCTTCTCCCCCGAATGCATACCCATCAGAATTGGTGTAGAACTGTATTTTGTTATAAGCAAGTTTGTACATAAGATAACTGTTTTCTTTCAGGTTGATACTCCAATCACCACATCCTTCAGTTTTGGATTCAACTTCCAAAATTGAAAAATTCATAGCTTCGAACAACACTTTCAGCACAAGTGCTTGTGCTCCAGGCTCTTCAACAGGATATCTAGAACGATTTCTTCTTACGCTTGTTGCAGGTGGCTCATCAAAAGAACGTGTTTTCAATTCATATTCGTTCACAGATACCAACTTGTCATAGAAAAAATGGGTTTTTGCTGAACATTTCTTTTTGGTGTACATTCTTCTGAATGAATTATATTGATGCACCGTTGCTAGATGCCGATTATGAATAGTCATCCAATTCTTTTTTGGAACTCTTTTGTTAACAAGTTCGAGGATACTGAAATCTAGAAAATTAGTTGGTCAGAAGCTCTGCAGAAACTTTAGAAAGCCGGTCGTTTTTCCTCGTATAAGAAAATTACTGAACATCTCGGGAAAATTTTCTTTCCTGTAAGTTTGTTTAAAAGGTTTGCCGATCATTCGTCTGGAAAGAACACTGTTTTCTATTCAAGAACTGCATCGTGACAAATAAAGCCGTCTTTCTAAGTTTGGTAATGTATAGCGCATTTACCAAATCTTGGGCATTCGTATTCTTCAGTTTTTTTGAGTTCATAATCTTCGTAGCGACAATGCCTGCAATTTTAATGACATTTTCATTTGCTATTAAAGTTTTCTCGTAACCAACACTTTCATGTAGGAGAAGTACAATTTGAAACACTTTAGATTATTCTTGCTTGATATATCTAGCAAGTAGCTCCCGTGTGACTATGATTTAGTTAATATAAAACCGAGACTGGAAGGTGAGTATCGTATCGGTATCGTCTCAGTATCGAAAAATATCGCTCGGCGGCATCACTAGTTTCCGTCTTTAACCCCTTCGTTAGCATTGACGCAACATTTGTCAAAATTTTCCGTGCCGTGTGTGGCATTTACGCAAAATGCGTCAATTTTCTTTTTCCCTATTTAACTTAGTCCGATTCTGCATTTAAGTCTGACTCGGTGGTTGTTGGGGTCGCTGAATCCGAATCTGAAGTCAAAATTCGAAAATTCGAAATGGCGGATCCAATATGGCGAACGAAAATACAAAAAACGACTCGATTTGAATAAATCTCAGTACTAACGGGTTTTTGGGGTCGCTGACTCCGAATCTGATGTCAAAATTCTAAAATTCGAAATGGCGGACGAAAATACAAAAATGGCTCGATTTGTATAAATCTCGGTATTCACGGGTTTTTTAGAGTCACTGAATCCGAATCTGAAGTCAAAATTCAAAAATTTAAAATGGCGGATCCAATATGGCGGACGAAAATACAACAAACTTTTTTGTATTTTCGTCCGCCATATTGGATCCGCCATTTTTAATTTTGTCTTAAGATTCGGTTTCAGTGACCCCAAAAACTCGTAAGTACCGAGATTTATCCAAATCGAGCCGTTTTTTGTATTTTCGTCCTCCATATTGGATCGGCCATTTTCAATTTCTGAATTTTGACTTCAGATTCGGATTCAATGACCCCAAAAACCCCAGGATGCAAATTTTCAGGATAACAAACTTTCCTGCTATTTTAGGCACTTTTTGTCGGATTCTCTCTGCCAACGAAGGGGTTAAATACACGGAGAGACTTTCGATATCAATATTTGGTTAATTCTATATCCATAATTAAAATAAAATGTAGGAAATTATGGATAATCTGGGTACTGTCATAAAGATTCCTATTATAATAAGAGATGATGGTATTTCTGCATGTATTATTCTAAACTTGAGGGAGCAAAAATTAGTATTCACGTTTAGAAAAAGTCTTATTTACTATTTGAAAATTGCTTTTAGTAAGTAACACTATCTCTTTAATAAAATAGATTTATTTAATGCAAAGTAGAATTAAAATTGTTAAATAATAACGATGTTATAAGCAAAGTCGCCTTTGCCCCATCGATCGACGCTGCCCCTCCTTACCCTATTTAACATAGATCAATTTTATCTTTTAGGCGTTCAAAGTTGGAAAATTTGAAATTGAAAGCTTTCAAAAATTAATTTGTTTACATTGAAATGTTAAAAATAGAACCAATTCATAATTTAAAAGTATCAAAAATTTAAAATTATTATTCCATTATGATTTTTTAAATTTAGATTAATTCAATTTAGAAGATTTACAATTAGAAACTATTTAATATTCCAGAATTTGGAATTGAAAATTCAGTGATTGAAAAGTTAAAAATATTTTTTTTTCAATACTTAAAATATTGGAAATTGAAAACGTTTACAATTAAATACTTAAGAATTGAATCTTTAACAGTGCACTCTGTCAATATGAATTAGTACCAGTTCACTACAAATTATATAAAAAAAAATGATAATTAAATATCAGCTTATTTGGTTACCAAATTAATTGCTCAAAAATTAAATTACTAGATGAATGACTAAAACTCCAAATTAGCCTAAACTTTCACTGAAATGAAAAACTTTCTTAAAAATTCTATTTTAAGTTAGCACTAAAAATAAATGGCAATTATTGCTAGTACATAATTGATATTCAGTTTACTGACATCATTGAAATTCCAATCACTTTTTTTTGGAAATTTAATCAATTTCGTTCAAATATCCAGTATATATATATATAATTAAAAACTTAAGGCTAACAACCACCGCAGGGTCCCACTGGGAGCAACTTTCATCTAAAAAATGACATCGGCTCCCAGTAGGACCGCGGATAATCCCATTCATGGCCACGTCTCACAACCGTGAGATGGGTGGTCATATATATATATATATATATATATAATATATATATATAATTAAAAACTTAAGGCTAACAACCACCGCAGGGTCCCACTGGGAGCAACTTTCATCTAAAAAATTTCAAGAAAAAGCTTCGGAATGAAAAACTAATTACACCACTGCATTCGTCTTTGACATATCACGGTGTGCATTTTTTCTTAGTTAAAACAATTTGTTGAACAATTACACAATTTTTCATATTTCCGCAATTGTTATAAACAAAATGAGCGTCGGGTCGAAAAACCAACTACAAAAATTTGTATGTCTTTTTTGGTTGAACAACTTTTGTCTTCTAATTTTTTTTTCTTCCCCCGTGCCGTTCTCCCAATTTTTTTTAAACTTATTTTTTACGTATAAAACAAAATATACTTGTCCTCACTAAAAATTATTTTTAAAAAATGTCGATATTTTTGGCTGAACAACTTTTGTCCATTTTTTCGTACCTTGCGTCATTTTTCAAAAAAATGAATTTTTTTATTTTAAATGTTATATTTTAAGATTAAAACGAAGACTACGCATCCTGCCAGAAAATTATTAATAAAACGTTTTTAGCTCCTTTTTGCGTGAACAACTTTTGTTGTTTCATTTTTTTCATAGCTTGTGTCGTTTGTCTAAAAATTTTAATTTTTTATTGTATTATTTATGACTGAAACCAAAACTACGCGTTTAATCAAATACAATTGATAACAAATTTGTAGCTCTTTTTTGTTACCAATTTTTTTTGTAGCTTGTCTCATTTGTCTAAGAATTGAATTTTTTAATTTTTACTGTTGTTTTTTACGAATGAAACAAAAACTACGCATCCTATCAAAAAATGATTGCAGACAAATTTTTAGCTTTTCTGTAGATGAACAACTTTTGTTTCGATATTTTTTTTCGTTGCTTGTGACGTTTATTTAAAAATTTCATTTTTTTCCATTTTTAATGTTGTTTTTTTACGAATAAAAAAACTACGTGTCCTATAAAAAAAGTGATGAATAACAAATTTTCAGATCTTTTTTGTATGCGTAATTTTTGTGAATTCATTTTTTTGTGTCTTGCATAGTTTGACGGCAAATGGAATTTTGGATTTTTCATTATTTTCTTTGCTATAAAAATTTGCATTTTCGGTTTTTTTTTATCAATCGAGAATTTTCCAATTCGGGAATTTTATTAATCGGGATTTTTATTATTCGGGAATTTTATTAATTTGAAATTTTCCAATTCGGGAATTTTATTATTAGGAAATTTTATAATTCGTGAATTATATTATTTGGGGATTCTATTAATCTGGAATTTTCCAATTCGGGAATTTGATTATTGGGGAATTTTCGAATTGGAGAATTTTATTATTCGGGAATTTTTTTAATCGGGAATTTTCTACTTCGTGAATGATATTAATAGGGAATTTTCCAATTCGGGAATTTTATTATTAGGAAATTTTATAATTCGGAAATTATATTATTCGGGAATTTTATTAATCGGGAATTTTCCAATTCGGGAATTTGATTATTGGGGAATTCGATTATTGAGATATTTTATAATTCGGGAATTTTCCTATTTGGGAATTTTATCGATCGAGAATTTTCCAATTTGGGAATTTTATTATTCGGGAATGTTATTAATGGGGCATTTACAAATTCGCGAATTTTATTAATAGGGAATTTTCCAATTTGGAAATCTGATTATTGGTAAATTTTATAATTCGGGAATTATATTACTCGGGAATTTTATTAATCGGGAATTTTCCAATTCGGGAATTTTATTAATGGGGAATTTTCCAAGTCGGGAATTTGATTATTGGGGAATTTCCGAATTCGGGAATTTCATTATTCGGGAATTTTATTAATCGGGAATTTTCTACTTCGTGAATCATATTAATAGGAAATTTTCCAGTTCGAAAATTTGATTATTGGAAAATTTTATAATTCAGGAATTAGCCAATTCGGAAATCTGATTATTGGTAAATTTTCTAATTCGGGAATTTTATTAATGGGGAATTTTTCAAGTCAGGAATTTGATTATTGGGGAATTTTCTAATTCGGAAATTTTATTGATCGAGCATTTTCAAATTCGGGAATTTGATTATTTTGGAATTTGATTATTGTGAAATTTTATAATTCGGTAATTTTTCAATGCATTTATTTTATCAATGGGGAATTTTCCAATGCAAATAATTACATTCACAAGAAACCAAGATTTGATTTTGTTTGGCTATGAAGTGGATAGAGAACTAATGCAGAGAGTAGCATCATAAACCTAGGATGTAATTGTGATCAAAATTCAAGATATAAAGAGCACTCAGAAACTATTTTGAAAACTGCAAATCAAGTTTTTGTATTTGTTTTAAGCAGTCTTTTCAATTAATCACAAATTCCTAGTTCAATAGTAATACTGGTTTGCGAGCAAATGTAGTGCTCTTACCGCAATTTTTGATATTGTATAGAAAAACACTATGTCCAATATCCAGGATATGATTGCACTCCCTTTACATATTTAATGAAGGCCCAATCTTATCTAGTTTTCTTTAACAACATAAATATAGCAAGTAGGACAAAGAAAATCATTTCTGTTGATGATACAGTGTTATTTGCAAATGGACCGTGTAAGAGATATTATAACATTGCAGATTCTGCTAAGGGAGTTTATGGAATAGCTTAGGGAATCAGACTTAGAAATAAACATTCAGAAATGCAAAATAATTACATACCCAAGAAATCAAGATTTGACTTAGCTACGATTAGCTACAATTTATGCAGAAAGTAGCATCATAAACCTAGGATGCAATTGCGATCAACCTTCAAGATATAAAGAGCACCTAGAAACCATAATGAAAACTGCGAAACAAGTTCTGGGATTTGTTTTTAGATCCTGTAAAGCTCACTCGAGCACTATCATGACACTATTCAATTCTTTCGTTAAATCTAAAGTAAAACTTGTATCTCTGGAGTTTTTATTCAAAAAGTGAGGTATAGTTGCAGAGTTAGTTTACTGCATTTTAGCGTTTTACAGGTTATAGCGGTAGAGACCATAACAATTTCTGGGTGCGATTCAACATGTTCACTAATGAAGAAAGGCACGTTGTGTTTTCACTTTGTTTTGCATTTAACTTAATCAGTGGCATGATTGAGACATTGGAGACATACAGACTTGTCTCGTATTTATGGCTTAGGGGGAAGTGGTGGTCGACCTGAACGACTTGGCCTGTTCGAAGTAAGTGAATTTGTACCAACATAACAAAAAATGATTAAAAACATTAATAACAGATTCAACGCTCTCACGACGATTCATTATAATAAATTAGAAGGCGGTGTTTCAGGTTTCAATCGTGCACAACCTTGAGGGCTAACTTGAAACTGAAGTTTCAGGTGATGTTGTTTTTATATATACTTTTTACGATGCCTATGATTGGCCAGAGCGCTCACTGTTGACACTGGTCGAACTTGATTGGCTAATCAATCTTTTTTTTTTTAAACCCGCGGGGACGAAAATCGCAATCGGATTGGTATTATATCTATTGTCCCTACTGACGTTATTAGGGTGTTGTATGATTTCGATTGCTTCTCTATGCTTTCTTGGAAAAATATTGTATGTTTTTGCGACAAAGGTTATTTTGTCAAATAAAATGTTACGTCATTTTTGGATATGATGCTCAGCTAGTACTGATTGCGTGAACTGTTCTAGCCTGACTTTACTCTCATGTTCCTTCGTAAGTTGGCTCACCGCTCTCCCGGTTTCTCCAATATAAACTTTGCCGCCAGAGCAAGGGATTTTATATATTAACGGATCACTGAGAGGTGCCTTTCTCTCTTCAGGGTTGTTCAGAAGTTGTCCTATTTTCGCAAGTGGTTTAAATATGGTTTGAATCTAGTGTTCGTTGAGAATTCTTCCTATTTTCCTGTGATACCTTGGATGTAGGATAGGATGATGGCCGTTTTTCTCTCCCATCCTTTAGTAGGTTGTGTCAAATTGTTTTTTTTAGTGTATTTGCTTATTGCTCTATCGACTTGCGATTGTTTGTGTAATTGCTCTGCATTAGGATTTGGTTAGCGTTTTGTAATTCCTTTTGTAAGTTACCTTTATCTGTTGTGGAAACAGCTCCTTAATCAAGGGAGTTGATGACCGATTGCTTTTGAGATGGGTGGGTATAGGTGGTATGGGCATGGTGGCATGGGTGGGTTTTCTGTAAACTTTATGTCCTAATGTGTTATCAGATCTTTTGTAAACTAGTACATCCAAGAGCAGTTGATAATTTGACTGCAGACGAAATAAGGTGTTGTCCAGTAGGAAACCGTCACCCAATTTTCCCAAACAGTTTCATTAAAGCTTTTGCAAATTACGATTCACTAGTGTCAGAATGGGATTCTAATGGCAAACGCTATTCTGGTCCTTCTTCTTCTGCCAGACAGAATGCACCTGCCCGGACTTCTCCTCAGTAGCCTTCGTTTCATGCTAAGTCCAGTTCTCCTCCAGGCAGAACTTCTTCTCATGAAGTACTAGTATATGCACTTGGACAAATTGGATATATTCTTCTCATTCCCGATTTAAATGAAAACCGGCAATTCCAGACTTGAAGATACTATTTTCCTGCTGATAAAGGAATTCGATCTATTGTAGGAAATGGTAAATTTGTATCACGCCAAACCAAGAATATATTGTGTTATAAACATCGAATAGTGACGTTTTTGCAATACTGAAGTATACTGGGATTGTTCGTAAAATATATAAGACATATGAAAATAATTTGTGAATTAAAATAAATATGATAAGCGGTGATTTTAAGAATATGAGATCAGAGGAAATGAAAAAATCTCATGATTTGTTAAATTTTGGGGATGGTGATTACCATCTTACTTATTCAAAATGTTTCTGTTTTTGACTGTCCTGCTACCATTGAATCTCAATTATGAAAAGTGTTCCTTTTTCTATTAACTAACACACTGACTCTAGTTTTGATTCTAATGTATTTGGAATGAAAGAAAATGAAATAGAAAACCAATAGTACAATTCCCATGTATTCAAGAAAACACAAGCGATTTCATATTCGACATACCCCAACTTATAGCTACTGCTACACTTCATTCGCCAAGGGAAAGCAAGGAGTGGACAAGGATTAGATTTCTCGTTTTCGGAAAAGGATGTAACTTATCAGGTTCATACGTTTTCGTGGGCAGTTGCAATTGGTTGAAAACTGCACTAGCGTCTTTTCGCCATTCCTATTCTGGGTTCAGTAAGCTGATTCGCAGAATCTAAACATCCTTGACGGTGGAAAGCGAAATAGTAATATTACTAATTATTTAACTTACACACATGCTACACGAGATTTATTCCTCTTGCTCGTTTTAATTATTATGAAGTATGGAAACTCATGTAAGACCTTCATAATGATTTTTATTTTATAATTTATATTAAATTTGTCATTTTAATATCCATTAGTCATCTTTGCAATTTCACGTAACTTTTTTTTATCTGCAGAAAAATTATTTTGTACAAATATGTGGCCTTTAAAGGATACAATTAGTGTTTTAGAATTTCAATGTATACAGATGTTTAGGATATTACATTTATTATATTCTTCACTTTTAAAGACTTCAATGTTCTATTGCACCTTTTAACAGAAAAAAATTCTAAATCACGTATTTACAAAATGTGCATTTCAATAATTTTAAATCCCATCGGCTTAATTTTTTTGTACTCTTTGATTTTTTCTATTGATGTAATTACTTTTTATCCAATTTTATTCAGTTTCCAGTTTTAGTCTATTCAATCATTGAAAATAGACCAAATTTTATATGACCTCTATTAATATTTGGAAGTTCTCTTCCATACTATATTCGAATTTCCTGGATATTTCGAACTGTCCCGAGTGGTCAAGAACCAAAACATCCATAAAAATGGCGGCTCCGGCGCCTTCAAGTAGGCACAGATCGTCCCTTTGAATCCTGTATCCAGTGTATTATATATATCAGTGGAAAGAGCATATCTGTCAAATGAGAACTTCGTATCTGCTTCAGAGGGTATACTTTTATAGATGTCACGGTCTTAATGTGGTTCCGTGGTAGGCTCAGATATGTATAGGTCTTCTCAGCGCCAAGGTATCTTACAGCGCTTCTGTCGACGTGCTCAGTGTCTTCGGGAATGCCGTTAAATTTTCCTTCGTTCAAATAAACCTTCGCGCATTTCTCTAACCCGAACTTCATTTCAATCTCTTGATTGTACTCTTTGACAATGTCCAGATCTAGATGTAGTTTCTCTTTATTTTTGGCATATATCTTGCGATTGTCCATGTAAAATACATAAGTTACCTTATGGATTTCACTTTTTCATTTTTGGTTGAAAATTGATCTTTTTTAGTTGAGAATTCTACTATTTCGTTGAAAATTCATGTATTTTGTTAAAAATCGTATATTTGGTAGAAAATTAATCTTTTTGTTTGAAAATTAAAGAATTCTAGTCAAATATTCATAATTTTATCACTCTGATCAAAAATTTAACTATCTTGTTGAAAATTCAGTTTCGTTGGTTGAAAATTAATTATTTAAACTGAAAATTCGTCTTTTTGGGTAGAAATTAATCTTTTTTTTTTAATTCTTCTTTCTGTTTGAAAATTAATTATTTCAACTGAAAATTCGTCTTTTTTGTTGTGGAAAATTAATTTTTTAATTGCAAATTTAACTTTTTCATTTTTGGTTGAAAATTGATCTTTTTTAGTTGAGAATTCATGTATTTTGTTCAAAATCGTATATTTGGTAGAAAGTTAATCTTTTTGTTAGAAAATTAAAGAATTCAAGTTAAATATTCATAATTTTATCACTTTGATCTAAAATTTAACTATCTTGTTGAAAATTAATTATTTAAACTGAAAATTCGTCTTTTTGTTTTATTTGTGGAAAATTATTTTTATAACTGAAACTTTAACTTTTTCTGCTTTGGTTGAAAATTGATCTTTTTTAGTTGAAAATTCAACTATTTCGTTGAAAATTCATGTATTTTGTTGAAAATCGTATTTTTTGGTATAAAATTAGTCTTTTTGTTTGAAATTTCATCTTTTTGTTTGAAAATTAAAGATTTCAAGTTTAATATTCATAATTTTATCACTTGGATAAAAAATTTGACTATCTTGTTGAAAATTCAGTTTCTTTCGTTGAAAATTAATTATTTAAATTGAAAATTCGTCTCTTTTGTTTTTTTTTTCTGTGGAAAATTAATTTTATAACTGAAACTTTAACTTTTTCATTTTTCGTTGAAAATTGATCTTTTTTAGTTGAAAATTCATGTATTTTGTTCAAAATCGTATATTTGGTAGAAAGTTAATCTTTTTGTTAGAAAATTAAAGAATTCAAGTTCGTCTTCGTGTTACAATCTAAATTATTTTCAGCACTCTGATTTATAGGATGATCAGTACTGTTTGCCAACCCATTGTTCGATGCTATTTTCGAATATTATTGTATTTAGGTTTTAAAAACCTTTTGAAAAGGGTACGCATTTGTAATGAAGTGTACGTAGAGGATGGAGAAAAGAGGTTTTTAATTAACAAATTCTAAGCTGAAAAAATGTTGTTGGCTCAATTTTTATTTAATTTTATGTGCACTGTAAGACATAAAACATTGACATTTAAAAATTCCGAATCTGGTGCACGATTTTCGAAATTTAAGATGGCGGATCCAATATGGTAGCGAAAATTAAAAAAAATGTTTGTAACTGGATGAAATTGTCAAAGCATAGCTTTCTGGTGTCGCTGAATCCGAATTTAGTGTCAGATTTTTAATTTTCAATATGGCGGATTCAATATGGCGGCCGAAATTTGGAAACTTTTCGATCTCGATGAAATTGTCCGTACATAGGTTTTTGGTGTTGCTGAATTCAAATCAAGTGTAAGATTTTCGAAATTCAGGATGGCGGATCCAACATAGCGGCCAAATTTTGAAGAATATTTGGAACTTGATGAAGCTGTCTTTACGTAGGTTTTTGGGGTTGCCGGAATTGTCCGCACAAAGGTTTTTGCGGTTGCTGAATCCGAATCTAGTATCATATATTCAAAATTCAAGATGGTGGATCCAATATGGCGACTAAAATTTGAAAATTTCAGTAACTGGGTGAAATTGTGCATACAGAGGTTTCAGGGGCTGCTGAATCTGAATTTATTTTCAGATTTTCTAAATTCAAGATGGCGGATCCAATATGGCGGCCAAAATTTTGAAAAAGTTTTGGAGCTGGATGAAATTGTCTGTAAATCGGTTTTTGGTGTTGCTGAGTCCCTATCTGGTACCATATTTTCGAAATTGAAGATGGCGTCTCCAGTATGGCAACCTACATTTTGAAAAATGTAACTGGATGAATTTGTCCGTACATAGACCTCTGAGAAATCTAACATTCATGAGGTATTAGTATTTTTGAAATAAACATTGGTAATGAATTTTTTTAATGAACGTGAATGTTCAGAGTGACCTTTTATATACGGCAAAGTAACGTTCAAATCAAATTTAATGTATCAATCCATTTGTTTTTATAATTATATATCTCATAAACGCGTGGATAATTATTATATACCAATATTTTTTGCAATCAATTCAAATTTTATTCTTTTAAGCAAATATCGTTTAATGTATCACATCAATCAACTGAACCTTTTATTAAACCAACATTATGACAAAAAACGATCTAAATTTTAATTAAGATACCTCCCAGGCCAAGAGGCTTTTTTGGGTACCAATTTGTTAATAGTTATTAACATTATTAATTTTACATTTATGAATGAATTTAATGCAATTTCTTATACTGTTAAATACTAGAAATAATCAATTGTGTCGGAAGAAACAATTGCAAGGATATCATAAACGTATCTTTTCCAACAAATAGGTGTGAATTCTGATGAATCAAGAGCTCTTTTTTCAACACCCTGTAAAAGTAAATTAGAAACTACTTTGTTCATATTGAATTTCTTATTAAAAGAGATGACAGTACCTTGACAACAGTTCGAGTGGCTATTGAAAATTCTTTCTTAGTTATTTTTGTGAAGTCATAATTTGACATAAGCTTTTTTCAATTCAATCTAAAGCAAGATCTAGTGAAATGCTATCAAACATCGACACAACATTTAAGGAAACTATTGAATGGTTTTCAGGTGAACTAAAGTTTTCTCAAAATATTTTTAAGTTCCGAACTGTATTTTATCAACGAACTTGTATTTATAGGAACTGTTTTCAAAATATTTGAAATTGTTTGAGATAAGCTGTAAGTAGGACAACTAACTGTGAAAACAATCAGTCTCGAATTTAAATTTGGTTTTGTGGACCCTTACAAGAGCATCAGTTCTTGCTATAACACTATTATGGGTTGCAAATGGTATGCATATTGATCGTTAATTGATCTTTTGTTTTCCCATCCAATAGCTACATCATTCAATCTATTCTCAATTTTTACCCAAGAAATACAGCAAAAATCGCTGTTTTTGTCATTTTTACGTCCACTTTTGCGTTTTTCGGAAAAATATAAGCGAACTGAATTATTTGAACCCCGGATTTGGATACAGCGACACCAAAAACATATAGATATGCTGGTTAAGTCCACCGGGCATGAAGATATATTTTTTTTTTTGTAAAAATATACAAGAAAAATGACTGTTTTCGTCGATTTTACGTCTATTTTTGCATTTTTTGGGAAAATATAAGCTAACTTGGATATGTGGACCCTGGATTCGGACTCAACGACCCCAAAAACATATGGATAGGCTAGTTATGTTCATCGGGCATAAAAATAATTTGTTTTTTGTAACAATATACAAGAAAAATCGCTGTTTTCGTCGATTTTATATCTATTTTTGCGTTTTTTGGAAAAATACGAGCTAACTTGGGTATTTGGACCCTGGATTCAATTTCAGCGACCCCAAAATATATTCATCTTAATCGAAGTATTTTCATTTTTTGAACAATTATTATATTCATAGAAATAAAATAGCCTCTCAGACGTGTTTAAATTGAAATTTTTATTAAATTTTCAGCTTTTGTCTGAACTGATATAATTCTTTTTTTGAAGTTGCGGATCCTTTAGAAATTATGTGTTGTTTAAAAAATTGTTGAAATTTTGTTTTGAATTCCCCAAGTTCTTATGTGATCCGGTGAGTGAAATCCTCGTGCCAATTTATCATTCCCACCCAATTATTGCGAATATTGTTCAACTAAATCAATTTCAGGGTACTGAAATAAGTTAATTATGAAAAATATTCATGATTTACGTAAAAAAACTTCTGTCCAATTTTCGTGAAATACCTAGAAAAATAAATTTTAAATCTATACGCTGGAAACAGTCATGTAGCTTTTTTCTAAAACATTGTTTTATCATAATATAATAAAGTAAACTTCTGACTTGGAACATTGGATTTTAGGAGAAAATTTTGATTTGCAACTCATAATTTTTAATATGAATTACAATTTTCAGTTAGGATTTGGATCTACCATACGGTATTGGAAATGCACCTAATCTGTATCATTTCAAAAATTTCTTTTAAAAATATTTGTACAATACTTCTGAACCAACTCTCGCTATTACAAACTGGTAAAACACTCATATCTGATTCTCCGACATTTTCTCTTCGAATTTCTTTCTGTTTTTATTAACATTTGCATATTTTTATTTTTTCTATAGCCAGTTTTTTCGTTCTGTTTCCACCTTGAAATGCACAAGAGCTACTAATTAATCACTCAACGTAAATCACAATGCGTCAATCTCATATCTAACTTGATAAGTATTCTGAGGTCGACTTCATTTATTCGTTTTATTGTTTATATCGAGCTCATCATAAGATTAATCAACAACTCTACCGATGAATGCTTGCACAAATTCGTAATGCTCTTGTATCATCCTGTTCCTCAGAGGGCTACTCAGCCCTGGGGACATCTCTTCAATAACTGCAAATAAAAACATATATAATAATTTAACTCTTATCAAACTATGATGACAAGAATGTATAAGAAACTTGTTGAAAATCATTATTTTCTATGACTAAACCATCATCAATGCAAGTATTTAAGATGTTATATTTAATTTCGCGATCATTTAGTCTATTTTATAATAACAAGTATTATAACTTTCTTCTTTTCATTTCCAGCATTATTCCTCGCTTTCTAAATGTGAAACACATCCTGAATTTCGTTGTATTATCAAAGTTCAAATATAATTGTTACCTTCTTTTTTTCTTTCCTGATAGAGTTACCCTGATGTAATTAAGTTGATTGGACATAAGACATAAAATTATCTAAACCAACTTTTTGGAGCAAGATTCCAAGTTGTTTCTCCTTTTTCTTCGACCGTTAATGTAATTTCCAAAATGAAAAAGTTTAAAAAACTTTTCTTTCATTGGTCTTACGGTCCAATAAATACAAACATAAAGAAACTATTATAGTTGTTTTAAAAATCGTTTTATTTTCTACGTTTCGGCTCTCACTGCGGGCCTTCATCAGGAAAGTTTCCATTTCTAAAATAAATGTCAGTACTCTTTCGATATATATCACGAAGAACTGTTTTATTCTCCTCGACTATTGCAAAGATATCACCACTGGACGTTGACAATACAGATTGTTCTTCAGTTGGCATGGGCGAAGGGAAATTATATCTTCCTCTTAGTTGAATTGGTGCATCTAGGGGAAAATTCTTCGAATTTCGAATTGACGCCTAAGGCGGACAGTAAAACGTATGGCAAAAGGAGATGTGGACCTAGCATGGAGTGAAGATTTGGCAGAAGGAGGAGACCTGACCGGAGAACGCGTTCTGGCAGCAAAAGAAATTTCAGGAAAATAAGAAGGTCTGCCACAAGGAACACCGGGAATAGAGGCCCCATTAGGTAAACAGTCAAAATTTAAACTTAACTCTGCAACAGGAAACAGATGACTTAATTTATAAAGAAGATTTAAAAACACAAACTCAACTAAAGTATTCTTGCGCGAAAGAATTGCACAAAATGACTATAAAAGAGTAAAATATGATTCCAAAAATTAGTATAATCGGTCTTTAAGACAATAGTTCGACAAAGGAAAACAAAAGGAGCAAGGCGTTTTCCTTGTGTATTCTCTTCCACCGATTCCACACTATCGCCTTATTCCCCTCAATTCCCCCTTTTTTTTAAAATTTACCTTTGTTTCTATTTCACCCGTTTTCGGTTCAAATTCAAACTGAATTGTAAGAACACAATATTAAACTTTAACTATATGAGGTTAAACTAAATTTTATTATGAAAAAGTCTACCGTTGTATTTTTTGTTGAGAATCAAGCTTTCTGGTTTAAAAACATCTGATAATTTTTGTAAAACTGTTGTTCTAGAACAGATTTTGGTAAAAAAATGCAAGAATTTTCCGGCAATTTTTTTCTTTCTTGTTTAAAAATATTTACCTGTTGACAGTTCAACTATTTTAAAAATGTTCGTCTCTTGATAGATTTTTTGTTTTCTTCGGTGAATATAAAACTGAAAATGCATCAATTGATTAACTGATGCAATTGAATTTATTCTGTTTTGGTATGTATATATAAAATGAGTGATTGTTGACAATGAAACTATAATTTTTGAAGTTAAATAAGAGATCGAAAAAAACACTTAGGGAAATGGGGTCGAGAAAAATACTCGGGGAAATGGAATCGAGAAATACACTTGGGGAAATGGGATGAATCGATAAAGAGACTGCTGAAAAACTGGAAACGGGATTATAGGTCCTCGTGGTTACTGAATTCAAATCCGTTGTCCGTTTGGTACCATCAGGTCAGAGTCAAGGTCAATTCAAGGTCAACCCTACAAAATGCATCGCTTACCAAATAAGTCAGGGTACCTATAGGTTTTCAGGGTCGCTGAATTCAAATCCGTTGTCCGTTTGGTCCCATCAGGTCGGGGTCGAGGTCAATTTAAGGTCAAACCTACTAAATTCATCGCTAACCAAATAAGTCAGGGTACCTATAGGTTTTTGGGGTCGCTGAATTCGAATCCGCTGTCAAGGTCAGTTCAAGTTCAAACTTACCAAAGTCATTGCTAACCAATTAAGTCAGGGTACTCATAGGTTTTCGGGGTCGCTAAATTCAAATCCGTTGTCGTTTGGGTCCCATAAGGTTAAAATCGAGGTCTATTCAAGGTCAAACTTACAAAATTCATCGTTCACCACTTGAGTCAGGGTTTCTATAGATTTTAGGAGTCGCTGAATTCGAATCCGTCGTCCGTTTGGCCGCATCAGCCCAGGCTCAAGGTCAGTTCAAGGTCAAACAAAACGGACAACGGATTTGAATTCAGTGACCTCGAAAACATACAGGTACCCCGACCTAATTGGTTGCCGATGAATTTTGTAAGTTTGACTTTGAACTGACCTTGACTCTGACCTGTTGGGACTAAACAGACAACGGATTTGAATTCAGCAACCACGAAAACCTATAGGTACCCTGACCTAATTGATTAGCGATGAATCGTGTAAGTTTGACCTTGAACTGACCTTGACAACAGCCTTAAATTTATTATTATTATTATTATATCATTAGGCCGTTTCCCTTTCGGGGTAGGCGTGAATTGCTCGGTTGGATAGTAGCAATACTAAGAAAAAAGAATGCAGAAAACCAATTGTTGATTTTCAGAAGGCCTACAAAAACATCCTCATTCTTTTTCTAGTAGAATCCTTGTTTTTGATTTCAAACATAAAACTGCTCTTATTATAGCTAAAATGTTGATCATTGCATATATAGTGATGAATTATTTAATCTACGACAATTCTTATTTTATAGTCCATCGATAAGGAATTAATGCATAGAATACTATATTATTCAAGTAAAGCACATTATTTTTACACGTATGGTATACTTTAATTATAAAGAATAATGTATTGTCATCACGGAATTTATAAGAGAATTATATAAATACATACAAAAAGTGAGCCCCAGTATTCGCATGAGAACGTGGTCATTCAGGCTCATGTAGCCTCAAGTTATTTAATTTTCTTCCTAACCTAAAATCAAAAAAAATTTAGCAATCTCTTTGAAAATGCAGAGGTTATGATAGTTTAGTAATATTTTCAAGTAGGCTGATAATCAACCCAAACGCCCTTGCACATCCATTTGGCCACTGGTTAATGTTTGAGAAACAAATGTTTCTGCATATTCCGAAAAACTAAAATGACGAACTTCCAAAGTTATCCCTAACTTAAAACATGTAATGTTCTGTTTCTTTTTACAGACTTAAGCTTGCCGTTTGATTGTTTACCTAATGGCGACCCTATTCCGGGCGTTCCTCGTAGTGAAGAATCTTCTTCTTCTGATATACAACATTCTCCTGCCGAGCCTCCTCCTCGTGCTAGGTCCAGGTCTCCTTCTGCCGAGCGCATGGTTCCACCTACCTTTATTACTTCCATAGACGGGAACGTATATGAACTTGATCAACTTCAATTTCTTCGGCTTACTCCCATTAAAAATCCGCATCGGCAATTTGAACTTCGCAGATACACTTTTCCGGCAGATAAACCCATTCAATTACTTGAAACACGAAAAGTCTATAGGCCCATGCCAACAGGAGAACAAATTGTATTATCATCGCTCGATGGTCACGTCTTTGCAATATTGGAAAGTAGTACATTAAATTTTTGGACAAACGACACAAGCTATGAAAAAAATTAATAGACAAAAGTTGCTCACACAAAACAGAGCTATAGAAATTTGTCACAAATAATTTTTTTGAAGTAGCGTAATTTTGTTCTGATCATAAAAAATCGCATTGAAAATAAAAAAATTGAATTTGTGGGAAAACCGCACAAGAGACGAAAAAAAATTAATAGACAAAAGTCGTTGAACAAAAATGATCTACAAATTTTTTCTAAGCGTTTCTTATAAATATTTTGTTAGAACCACTTTACGCTAGAATGCGTATTTTTGGTTCAAATCGTAAGAAATAACATTAAAAATAAACAGATTAAATATATGGAAAAACGACACAAGTTGCAATTAAATGTTTATGAACAAAAAAATTTTTTTCATAGGATGCGCACTTTTTTTACTTATAAAAAAAAGACAATGCAAATACATTTGTTGGATTGACCTCTGGTATACTTTTTCAGTGTCCTAAACTAAAGGCCAAGTTCGTTAGCCAGCGATTATGAGTAAGACTTCAAAAAGTTACACCATTTTCAAAATTTTTGAGACCACTTTTTT
This sequence comes from Andricus grossulariae, assembly GCA_011634705.1. Lineage (NCBI taxonomy): Eukaryota > Metazoa > Arthropoda > Insecta > Hymenoptera > Cynipidae > Andricus > Andricus grossulariae. The sequence goes on from JAABKJ010075445.1 coordinate 221,113,721, forward strand.
CCAGATTCAAACATTCTCTTTTCGGTTATTTGAAGTCCTCAAGAAGACGAACAATTTCTCTCATTGACTTTTTTAATCAAAAACAAATTACCAGAGTTATAGCATTTACAAAATTGAGAAAAAAAACGAAAATGAAAATTTAAAGCCAAACAAGGCACGATATGAAAAAAAGTCGAAAGAAGAAAAATGATTTTTTTTTAATACCCTACAAGATTGTCTCAAGAACTTTTTGAATTTCCTTGAAAAATAGAAATTTCAAATTTTGATCGCACAAAAAATAATGAAAAATCAAAAATTTCGTTTTGCGTTCGAACTATACATGATACGAAAAAATATGAATGAAAAAAAATTTTGCATATTTTGCCTAAATTATATCTTTACAAATTTGTTCAAAACGACCTTAAGCTCGGATGCGTATTTATAGTTTGAATCGTAAAAAATAACATTGAAAATAATGAAATTGCATATAAATGAAATTATTCGTTATACGCTTTTTGAAACATTTGCGTAAACCAATTTTAAATTTCATTACTGATATAAAAATTATATTCAGTGAAAGATGCACGTGATAAATGAATTGAGGTTAATAGTTCTAATTTGTCTCAAAACATTTTTGCAAAATTATGAAGCCTGCAGAAAGTGTTAGTGACAAAACTGTATGCTATCGAAAAATAAAAGAAATACTTTTCCTACAGCTACAAAAGTTTGATATTATTGAATTTTTTTAATGAAAAATTTCTCTGAAAAAAAGATCCTCTATTGCCGCCGGGACTCTAACCCAGATTTTTCTATTGCCGGTGGACTGCTCAGATCTTTTCAGCTGTTATTTTAAAACTTCAATTGAATTGTAATCGTTGTAAAAATATTTTAATAGAAAAATGTGTTCAAGTTGTACGTGGATGGTTTTGTTAAATATATTATAAGCATTAGGTTAAGAAATAAAATGAGTATTCAGTAAATAAAAAATATCATGTTTATTGAATTAAGTCTCATTTTATTTTGCAAACCCAATGCTCAGAATATGTGAAAAACCATCCAAGTACGAATTCAACATGTTGAAATATAATTATTTTCAATTATTAATAATGAATGAAAAATTGGTATTTTTTAACATTTCAAATTAGCGCGCGAACGACAGACAATGAACCGCCTTATGCATCTCATGCGAAGTAGTGCAAGGTGCTCGCGTTGAGAGCGCGCGGGAATGAAGTATATTTGAAATGAAGTAAATGCCATGTGAAAAGATTTCAAGCAAACAAGACCGATGTTATAAAATCTATAAATCAATTGAGTTAGTTGAAAAATGGTGTCATTTGTGCCATTAGGTGACTTTTGAAAAGACAGAGCTCCCGGTTCAAACCCGGGCCAAGATAGATGTTTTCTTGTTCTTTCATGAAATGATTAGCAAATAGGAAAATGAACATCAACAATTATTTAAAGATATAATTTTTAGCGTAAAAATAGAAGCTAAAGTAGAGTGTTCCTATTTCTAATTGAAATAATGAATCTTTAACAGAAAACTTTATTTTTAACAAAGAAGTTCAAATTTCAAGAGAGAGGTTGAATTTTCAACAATTTAGCCGACACAGTGAATTTTCAAACAGAAAGATGAATTTTTAAACAAGAAAAATAATTTTTTACGAAAACAGAATTTTTAACAAAATACGTGATTTTTTAACCAAATAGTTCAATTTTCAAGTAGAAAAGATAATTGTTGAATTATTAAAATATCAAATTGAAACCCTAGATGAAATAGTTACATTTTTAGTTGAAAACATTATTTCTCATCAAAAGAATGCACTTTCAAAAATTATTTAAGTCCTCAACCAGTAATATGAACTTATGGTCAAAGTGACGAATCTTAAAAAAAGTAGCTAAAACCATAATCAAAACACATTATTTTCAACCAAACAGTTACAATTTTCACCAAGAATATCAACTATTCACCAAAATAGAGAAACATCTAACGAAATACATGAATGTTAAACTAAATAGTTGACTTTTAAACTAAAAAATACGAATTTTCCAGCAAGTGGTGAGGCAGGTGTTGGGCAGATGATTTTGGAAAGAGAATGGAATTGTTTGACTCTCTTGTGATGTCTGCGATATGGTATGGATTGGTGGTGTGGGGGAGGAAGGGAAGTAAGAAAAAAAATAGGGTACAGGCAAGGTAATAGTGGAGACTATGAATAGCAAGGAATACATCCAATTATATTGTTAGGATGGAGACGAGGAGCAAAAGTTAAGGGACTCAAAGAGGGAGCCGAACGTGGAAGTATGTAAAGAAGTTTTTGAAGAAGGGTAAAATAAACTGGATAGGGAGTGTTGTTGAAAGAATAAGAACAGAAGAGGGGATGGGACGATGGAGGTTGATGTAGAAAAGTAGTTTAGAAGGAAGAGCCTGCAGAGGGATGCAGTGAGAAGGATGCAAGAGTGAGAGAGAGGTTTATGTGATGTCAAGGAAAACAGCATGGAGAGACAGAAGAAAGCAGGGAAGGAGAGTATAAAAGGGTCAAGGTTCAATGGGAACTCTTTAAAAAAAGGAAATGAAATAAAATACATATAATTATTGTCTGACTGTATATAGTATATAGAAAAAAATATATTACCCATTTTTTAATTGTTTAAAGAAATATAATTTGTTTAAGCAATTATTTTTTTAAAAATATATTTATTTATATATTTATTTATATTTTAAATATAAATACACTTTTATAATTTAAATTTTATTATGACTTTTATAATTTATTTATTAATACGCCAAAAAAGATGTGAACCATCCATACTCAATTTAAAGGAAATTTGAAGGAAAAAAACAATAATTAATTGTTTAAACAATGACATCAAATTCTTAGCAGAATGTATTACTCCTTGAAATCATTCAATCTTATTTTTCATTGAGAAAATGCGATTTTAAAAGTATTTTTAAAAAAATAATAGTTTAAACAAATTATATTTGTTTAAAGAATTGAAATATGGTTAATATATTCTTTCTATACACTATACAGTCAGAGAAATAATTATATGTATTTCATTTCGTTTTTTTTAAGATTTCGAAAAAAAACTGCTTGAGCAAATCAAAATTGATTAAACAAATAGAAATTTATTAAATATTATTAGATATGTATCAAAATTATATAATTATTTAACACAAAGGAGCATAGGATACCAATTTGAGAAAAACTGGACATCTCTGGCTCAATTTTTAGAAATGTTGAGAATAAAGAATAAGTAATTGTTTAAATAATTACATAAGGGTTTTTGAAAATTTTACTTTTCCAAACAATGACAAACTATTACACTTCAATCAGAAAATACGATTATTTTTTACATTTTTTGGGATTAAATCATTGTTTAAATAAGTTACATTTGTTTAAACAATCAAAAAATGTTTGAAGAGTGATGGGCAATATTTAAATTATCCATTAGTAATTATTTGTATAAAAAAGATGACGAAAATTGCTAAAAAGTAACAATAATACGTAAAAATGTAGTTCTTTTATTTTTGGGTTATATTTGTGGCGCTGTGGGGGGGGGGGGGTAAGAGTGACTTAAAATTTAAAGTTATATATTGCGTGATGCAAGCAACCATTTTCACAATAACGGTGATAGGTTTCTGCGATTTCATAGAAATTTACCTTGAAAACGATCCCAAGGACATCAAGCAAGGTTTACCATATTATTTTTTTCCAAATTGTCAGATAACTTCTTTAAAAAAATAGACATATTTAATAGACCTATTTAAAAGAAGTATACCCTCATATAATTGAACTTAAAAGAACTTAGGCAATCTTCGATATACTGGTGGTATCATGCTCGTGATCGGCAATGTAGTTTCGAGCAATATTTACCAATTCAGTATGTCATTGAATATAAGTGTGGCCCGTGTGAATGAATAATTGTTTCCTTCTAGATAACATTATAACACTTCAGAAAATGTAAAATATTTTATTAATTCTTTGAAGTAGGTAAGTAGTAGGACTAAATAGTTTTTAGGTCAACGCAAATTTGTAATATCCACTTATAATTATGATCATAATTTTAACTTGAAACATAAAAAAATGATTAATTGAATATCTCTTATTCTTGACAGAAATAGTTTTTCGTATCGCTATTCCTAAAATTTAAACAAAAAATTATGTGCTCTTATTGAACGAAAGCCGATTATTCTATTTCAAGCATTATTTCACTAACAAATGCACTTCAACATGGATTCAGAAGGAGTCCAAGAATTGCTTAAAGGTCGCAAGATAGTTTTCTATAAAACTACCAAGAGTTAGTTGCCATCTATTTTCCCTGGAACTTTAATTGATCCATTTTATTTTAATTAAGGGATTATAAGTTCTAAAAATTGTGGGAAGTTAATAAATTCAACGCTGCCTAGCTTGCTTGATAGAGTGGCGAAGGTTAGGAATAACGCAAGAGTGGGCAAGGTTGAAAGAATCTCAAACATTTTACATTTTGGACTCTGATATAATCAAGTGAGCAGTTAATCACAATACCGAGTACAACAAAACTACCGTAACTGTTATTCAGAGAGGAGTGGGCGACTCAGATTTCACGATCGAGCGAAGCACTCGTTACAAGTCTAGAATCACGAAATTACGTTTGCCTTCTCGTTTCAAACTAGCTTTTTCAATTATTAACCTGGTACCGCAAACAGAACATTATTAGATTTGTCAACAAGATGTAGCCGGCGACCTTTTCCTTTGTTTATAAAATGCACATATCTGATGGCAGAATTCCTCCAGGGAAAATTAGCCTTCATTAAGGTCTTCCTTTGACAAAATTTCAATGAAATATACAATTGTAATAATATTTTCAAAAATTCATATACAAAACATTTACGAAGGCTCATGTATCGGTGAATATCAACAAGGTGAAATTATTCGCTTTTGAATTGAGTGGACAAAATGTATTTCAGATCAGCATAAAACTTTTTTTTATATTTACATTAATTGCAATAAGGGTAAAAGTAATTATTTGTGAGATTCGAAAGTAAGCTATTATTTTAAAATTATAATTTTCTTTATTTAATTACAATTTTGTGATATAAATCTTTTATGATATTTTGTAATTCAAAATAATAATTAGATCTGCTTCACGTGGCTTAAAATATAAAAATGAAAATTTTATTATTATTCTTCATAATAGAATCAATTAAGAAAATAATTACCAGAATGAAATTGTTTTTTTTTTCGTGCTCGTAAAAAAAATTGTTCAAGGAATTTTCAACTTGTTTGACGGTATTTGAAAAGATTTGAGGGTATTATAAAATATTGCAAGGAATTTTGAATAAATGTTAATGAATGTAAAGAATTGCACAGAATTAAAAAAATTTCAGGATATATTCATGTTATTTTAGGGTATTTTAAAAAATGTTGAGAAATTTTTAATTTTAAAGTATTTAAAAGATTCGACGGTATTTTTTAAAGATTCAAAGGAATGCTCAAGTTATTTTACGGTATTCAATAATATTTTTGGATATTTTGAAAGATTTCAAGGAATTTTGAATAAATTTTATTAAATGTAAAGAATTTCACAGAATTAAATTTTTTTTTGGGTATTTTTCAAAATTCCAAGGTATTTTTCAGTTATTTTAGGGTATTTGAAAAGATTCCAAGGAATGTTCAATTTCAATTGCCTTGTATACTTTATATGATATATTCATATTTGATTCAGAAGATTATATATTGTTGTGCCATCTCTATAAGATTTTGGTTAAACGTTGGTGAAAACGTTTCTGAAAACTAAATAAATAATTCGTCATTTTACGTAATACACTCAGATTTGTGAAAAGTCAAATATTTAAAAATACTTACTCTGAAAATGAAGTTACGTCCCTGAGTTTCGCTATAAATATAGGTTTAAAAATTGTAGAATTTATTCAAACGAAAGTAATTGTCCAATTGAAAAACCAAAAACATATCTGGATTCGCCTTAGCCATATCTCTAGGTGGTTTTCGAATTAGGCAAAAAAATATTTTTAAACCATTAAATTGTTATAAACAATTCGAAACTCAATATAAACAAATGTAGCAGTCCGAAAATATTTTTGAACTTATTAGTAGATACTTCAATCAAATACCTTCAGGAGATTTTTCGTTCACAGCGAAACAATGATTATTTAAACAAATTCGAAGTTTTAAACTATTTTTTCACGTTTTGAATCGTTTAACTTACAATGATTATCACTTCTTTCATTTAAACAAATCTAAAGACTTGATCCAAGTACGGATAAATTAATTGGTTCAAATGCATCCTGATCAATTCAAGGCATCGAACTCAGGAAATGAAATAATTATTTCTTTGAAGGGCTGATCAGATTTCAAGGAATTAGTTGAATTTATAACTGAAACTATGAATCTTCAACAAAAAGAAGAAGTAGTTCAACTTTCAACGAATGAGTTGAATTTTATTCAACCAAGAAATATGAATTCTCAATGGAAAATGTAATAGTTGATATTTTAATCGAGAATCATTCAAAATTAAATAGCAAACAATTAACAGTGAACAAGTAGTTTTGATGGATTTGTTTCATACCTTGCATAGTTTGATCACCAAATGGCATTTTTTTTTACATTTTCATGGTAATGAGAAGGTATTAGTGTTATGTAAATTTTGACTTCGTCGATTGTCATTGAATATCCACGTTTTGAGCCGCCCAGAGTTAAGGTAGGAAGCCGGTCACGTGACCCGCTCGTCACATGGCCTTAAAGCCAAAAAACTAATTCTCTACAAAAAAGTTGCATTTTCAACCCAAAAGTATGCATTCTCTACCAAAATAATTAAATTTTCATACCAAGAAAGACGAAGTTTGAACAAAACAAAAAAAAAACAATTCAACTAAAAAAGATTTTCAATCAAAAATGGAATAGTTTTATTTTCAGTTAAAGAAATGAATTTGTAACTTTAAAAAATGAGTATGTCACCAAATAATTGAATTTCCAACGAAAGAAATGATTTTTCAACCAAAAAGCTGAAATTTTTACCACAAAGGACGAATTTTCAACAAAATACAAACATTTTCAACCAAATAGTTAAATTTCCAACTCAACGTGGAATAGTTCAATTTTCAGTTAAAAAATTAATTTAAAAAAATCAACAAAATAGTTTAATTTTCAATCAAAGAAATGGATTTTTAAATAAAATGATGAATCTTCAACCAAAAAGATGATTTTTCTATACCCAAAAAGAGAAATTTTCAATAAAATGTATGAATCCTGGTTATTCGAAGTAATTAAAATAGGTAATTGTAACAAATTGTTTTCAACCATTATGTTCAAATTTTTTTTTTTTTAATTAATTTTATTAACTGAAAATTTAACCATTCCATTTTTGGTTAAAAATTTATCTTTTTAGTTGACAGTTCATGTATTTTGTTCATGTACTTCATTCAAAATTAAACTACTTTGTTAAAAATTCAGTTTTCTGGTTGAAGATTCTTGATTTTTTGTAGTTGAAAATGGTTTGGTTGAAAATTTGACTATTTTTCGAAAATTCATGTATTTTGTTAAACACTTGTCTTTTTTTGGTACAAAAATTAATCTTCTTGCCTGAAAATTCAACTATTTGATGTAAAATTCATGTATTTTATTTTAAAAAGTTTTCTTGTTTTTTTTTTTTTAAAAAATTATATTCTTGGTTGAAAATTCATCTACTTGATTGAAAGTTGAACAAATTTGTTAAAAATTTATTTTTGGTAACCGCACTTACTACAACTATGTTTGGAGTTATGATTGTTGTTCCCACGAGTAGCTGGGGAAAGGGGTTCATCCATCCTTATAGATCCTCGCATGTAAAGATAAGGCTGCGTACTCTGAGAGGTCATCCGGTATCCCAAAGTCTTCTTTTGGTACACCTCACTCAGGTGCTATTCAGCTTTCGGCAGTCGGCGCAGTCGGCTAGGAATTCAACTATTCTGATGAAAAATTATCTTTGTAAGTTTAATTCAACTGGTTGAATATTCGTCTTTTGGTAGAAAATTGATCTTCCTGGTTGAAAATTCAGCTATTCAGTGAAAAATTTATCGATCGTGTTGAAAATTCAATTACATTATTGAAAATTTCACTATTCTATTATATTAATCTTTGTTTGTCACAAATTAATCTGCTTTGTTAAAGGCTGCGCTTATTCTTCCTCAAAAATTGGGAGAGTTGGAAAAGGAGATGGACTTGTCGTCCTGAAAATTCGGGACGACTAGCCAAGCTTGAATTTCAGGACGACGGGACACTTTGTTTGTTGAAAATTCGTCCTGTTGAGTTGAAAATTCATCTTTTATAGGAGAAAAGTCATCTTTTTTTGTTGAAAGTTCATCTCTCTTAGCTGAAAATGAACTTCATTCTCGACAAATTCAACTTCTCGAGTTAAACGTTCAACTCACTTCTGAAAATTCGTCTTTTTGAGTTGAAAGTTCAACTATTTGGTTAAAAATGCAAGTACTTAATTTTTTTGTGTCAATGATACTGGTTTTTAATCTAGTACATTTTTTTAAGGCCAGGAATATTTTCCTAATTCAAGAAAATATTGTATTGTACGTATTCGCAACGACATTTTCTTGATTCAATATGAATTTTTTCTCTGCGTTTACTCTGTCCACATTAATCGAGTTGCTAATAACAAGAGTATTATTTATAACTGTATATGATAATTAAAAAAGGTTATTAACATGGAAAACGTGAAAAGTAGATATTATAATTGAAATGATGCGATGGTGTAACATTTTTATCTCTATTGAAACAGTAACCAAAATAAAATAATTTTGAACCACAAATATAATGATAGGCTTTTAAATGAAAAGAATTAACTTTAATCCAAAGAGGATGAATTGTCAATCAAAAAAAAATGAAATTTAACAAAAAAGTTAAATTTATGAACAAAAAATATGGCTTTTTAACAAGGTACTTGAATTTTCAACAAATATAATCTAATTATAATTTTTAAGAGAAAGAAATGCATTCTATATGAGAAAAAGAGGATTTTTTCTAAACAGAGGGAAAAAAGGAATTATTTAAAAAAGAGCAATGAGTCCGTGATCCAATAAGCCAAAATGACAATTATGTGTAAAGAAGCAACTGATGTTATTCAGAATCTTATTCTAGAAGGTATTCAAATTTTTGTGATCCAGGGTCTAAAATAAAGATTTTCGATTTTGGATAAAAAATTATTTTTAAATCTATGCTTTATCGGCAGCATTCTACTTTTATCTCCCCGAAATAACCGGAAGGGGATAAATTTTATATTTAAAAACAAAATATATGACACGTGAGATTATGGCACTCTTCAACTTGAAATAAGTTTTTCTTGAGAAGCGGATTTACAATTTATTTGCGAAATATTTACAGTATCTCTGAACTATAACTTTATTATGCTAATCATTAGAACTTATTTGTATACATTAAGGATACCTATTTATACATTAAATATCAGGGAAAAAATTTTTTGTTCTCAGATATAAAAGAAATTGTAGTATTCAAACGATATATTAAAGAAAGCTTTGAATTTTTAATATACAATAAAAACAACCCTATGCAGTTTAACACGTAGTTCCCATAAGAAAAAAAGACGTTTTTGTAAATTTTATTCAGAATCCCCAATATTAGCTGAATCGAGTTGAAACTCAACATTTCTCTTCACAATTAGCCATAGAACACGAACAAAATATCACTTTTCAAATACCACCCCCATAAGTCTTGTTTTACGGTCCCAAAAAAACTTCCCATAAGTTGAAAAATGGGTTTTGAGAGTTGTTGACGCTAATAATGATTTTTCTGCGTTTGTTGACAATTCGCCTTTTTTTAACAAAATTAATCTTCTTGGTTGACAATTTAATTCTTTGATTCAAAATGTAACTCTTTTTTTGCAAATTTGTTTTTTATGGTTCAAAATTCACCCTTTTTAGTACAAAATTATTCTTATTTGTTGAAAATTCGTCTATTGTGGTAGAATATTAATCTTCTTGATGAAAAATGGATCTTTTTGGTTGAAAATTCATTTCTATGGTTGAAAATTCAACTATTTCGTTGATGATTCGTTTTTTATGGTTAAAAATTCATCCTTTTTTGAGAAAATTAATCTTATTCGTTTGAAAATTTATCTTTAGTAAAAAATTCAACTTTTTGGTTGAAAATGTATCTTCTTTAGTTAAAAATTCAACTATTTAGTTGAGATTCGTCTTTTGTGGTAGAATATTAATCTTCTTGATAAAAAATTCAACTTTTTGGTTGCCAATTTATTTTCTATGCTTAGAAATTCATCCTTTTGGTCAAAAACTCAACTATTTGGTTAAAAATTCAATTCTTTGGTTAAAAGTTTAACTATATTATTAATAACTCTTTATTTTGGTTTGAAGATTAATTTTTCAAACTGAAAATATAACTATTCCATTTTTGGTCCAAAAATAATATTTTTTCGTTGAAAATTCATGTATTGTGTTGAGAATTCGTCATTTTTGGCAGAAAATTAATTTTTATGGTTGAAAACTTCTCTTTTTGGTCAAAAATTCAACTATTTGGTTCAAAATTCATTTTTTTTTTATTGAAGATTCCTCATTATAGCCAAGAAGTTCATTTCTTTGGTTAAAAATTTAATTATATCGTTGAAAATTCTTCATGTTTGTTTATTATTATGTTTGAGAATTATTTTTTTAGGATTAAAAATTAATTTCCTTAACTGTAAATATAACGATTCCATTTTTTGCTGAAAAATTATCTTTTCTAGTTGAAAATTCGTATTTTGTTGACAATTCGCCTTTTTTTAACAAAATTAATCTTCTTGGTTGACAATTTAATTCTTTGATTCAAAATGTAACTCTTTAATTCTTGCAAATTCACAACATTCTACTCAATTCAATAAAATTAAAAAAATATATATATTTTTCAATTCTCTCTGAAATCCTTTGAATTCCCTTGAATTATTTTAAATTCTTTAGAATTCTCTTCAATTTTTTCTAATTCTCCCTGAATTTTTGTAAGTTTCCTTGAATTCTTATAAATTTACTTGATTCTATCATTTCAATGAATTTCAAAGAAAAAATGGTTTTTTCAATTCTCTCTGATGTCACACTGAATTCTCCTTAATTTATTTTGAATTCTTTTTAATTTGTTGAATTCTTCTAATTTTTTTTTATTATTCTTAAATTCTTCTGAATTTACTATAATTCTTGTAAATTAACAACATCCTACTCCATTCAACAAAATTAAAAAAAATATATATATTTTTTAATTCTCTCTGAAATTCTTTGAATTCCCTTAAATTCTTTTAAATTCTTCAGAATTCTCTTCAATTTTTTCTAATTCTCCCTGAATTGTTTTAAGTTTCCTTGAATTCTTACAAATTCACTTGATTCTATCATTTCAATGAATTTCAAAGAAAAAATGGGTTTTTTCAATTCTCTCTGATGTCACACTGAATTTTCATTAATTTATTTTTAATTCTCTTAATTTTCTTTAATTTTTTTTAATATGTTCTGAATTTACTTTAATTCTTGTAAATTCACCAAATTTTACTCAATTCAATAAAATTTAAAAAATATATATTTTTCCATTCTCTCTGAAATCCTTTGAATTCTTTTAAATTCTTCAGAATTCTCTTCAATTTTTTCTAATTCTCCCTGAATTCTTTTAACTTTCCTTGAATTCTTATAAATTCACTTAATTCTATGATTTCAATGAATTTCAAAAAAAGATTGTTTTTTCAATTCTCTCTGATGTCACACTGAATTCTTCTTAATTTATTTTGAATTCTTTTTAATTTTTTGAATTCTCCTCATTTTTTTTATTTTTCTTAAATTCTTCTGAATTTACTTTAATTCTTGTAAATTCACAAAATTCCACTCAATTCAATAAGGGGTCGACTGCTGTGAGTGGATAGATAAGGGTGTAGCACAATAGGCTTTATAGCTTAAGCGCCAGCAGAGTTCGCCACCTGCTTCCCGCCCATTTTAAAACTAAATGAACCGGCGAAGTAAAATCAAATCATTTTTAGAGGTGCTGAGGGTTTATGAGTTTTAAAAAGATTTACAATTTGAAATTTCGAAAGATTTCAAAAAGTGTAAAGAATGCAGATTCCTGACGATTGCAAAAAGAAAGAAGCACTTTAAAATTTTTGAAAGGTTTCAAGAGAAAGCATCTCGACATTCCTTAAAAAAAATTCCAATGGTTTGTTATTTCAAATAGTGAATTCCAGTAAGCCAAAGAGATATGTAAAAGTTTTGAAAAAATTCATGAAGAAAGTCATGTTCAAAACAAAAAAAATTGACTACATTCGTTAAACTTGTTGAGAGAATCTATATAATCTTTTAAGTTTTAGGGAAAATCAGGGTTTGCATACAGAAGTGAAAGGCACCAATTTTTTTGTTCTAAGTTCTAAGTGAAAGCTTCTTAATATTGCTTACGAAGTAATAAAAAAAAATTATTGATTCTAACAATTTTTTAACAAAAATGTAGAAAATGTGGCTCATAACTAAGAGGTATATTTGCTTGAAAACAAAACTACTCCCTAGATATTTGACAAAGTCAATTTTTCACCAAATATCTTTTGCAAGCAATTTTATTGTTGAAAAAACATTTATAATGAGAAGGCGGGGTGTCGTCTGCTCTGATTTTTCGTGTATCAGGAATATATTCCCTAAAGGATATTCGGGAATATACAGAATGTTTTGAAATATTTGAGAATATGAAGAATATAGAAATATGTAAGAATATGTAGAAATATGAGGAAATATTTGAGAATATGAGAACATATTTCAGAATATATTCAAGTTACGTATATTATATTGCATATGTACATATATACATTTGTATATACTAAACTATTATCTTGGTCGCGCTTCCCCTATAGTGATGCCTCAATTATTTACGATATTCAACATATTTTTGACTAAGAGAGCGCGAGCTTTTAAGAATTTCAAAAGCGAATACTGTAACGTATGCCATTTAGGAGAAAAATTCTATTTTTTTATCATTCAGTCTGTAATTTGCACGAGATTTCTTCAAGTTTGATCAATAGTTAAAATTATTATATTTTTAATTTCAAGAGAAGTTCAACTTTTCATTGAGACGATCGAGACTGGCAACACATAAAATTTGAAACCTACAAAATTCATTAATTTGTCACAATTATTATTATTATTACATTATTAATAACAAATCTACCTTTCTATGCTATATTATAATTTGTAACACATCTCTTCCTTTCTAATCACCTCATGTAACTTAATTAATTTTAAGCTTAATTTTATAGAATCTAGTATCAAACGATACGCTTAATATTTCTGTATTTATTACTCAATTGTAACTACAATATTTTACTAGAAAAAGAGACCTGCGGTAATGACGTCTGACATGACGAAAATCCAGGGACAGACTCTAAGGTTCTTACAATAATATGTACTTGAGTAGAAAAATGTGTACAAATTTAAATCATGTTCATTTAAAGTTTACAGACTTGTTATGTTAAGCGTTTTTCAGGTTACTGTCTGAAAAAAGTAGAAAAAGAGTTTATGCTTGTGCATAAACAAGTTTGAGGTGTTCTTTTATTAAATTAAAGTGAATAGAAACACAAATAAAAAAAAGAAATTTCCATTTTGTAGAGGATGATAATAAGCATTTATTGAATTTGAAAAAAAAATCAGTACGACTTCCTAAGTTAATGTTATATTACTGGGACTTTAAGTTGGCCTCCAATTTGACAATTACCCATATATGGGCATTTCCACGGAAAACGTCATTTTCTCAACAAATAAAATTCCGAAACAAACCTTAAGGCACGCATTTCACACTTTTTTCCTACATTCTAAATACATGTAGAAACGTATTTTTTAGGCTGGTCGATATTTTCGAGCATGCGCGCCGTTTTCACAAAAAATTAATAAGCTTATAAGTTCAATTGAATGAATAATATTTTAGGAATGGAAGTCAGACTTTATATGCCCTTCTACGATCCGGCGGTTCAATTGCTCGAATTCACTGAATCACCCGAATTCTCTGAATTCTTTGAATTGTTCGAATTCCCTGAATTTCTCAAATTCTCTGAATTCCCCGAATTCTCGGAATTCCCCCAATTCTCCTGATTCGCCTAATTCTCTGAATTCTCCTAATTCTCTAAATTCTCCTAATTCTCTGAATTCCCCAAATTCTCTGCATTCATCAAATTTTCTGAATTATTTGAATTCTCTGAATTCCCCCCAATTATCTGAATTCCCCGAATTATCTGAATTCCCTGAATTCTCTGAATTTCCCGAATTCTCCGAATTTCCCGAATCCTCTGAATTCCACGAATTCTCAGAATTCCCCTAATTCTCTAAATTCCCTGAATTATTTTAATCCCCTGATGTTTTTGAATTCCCCGAATTTAGCAAATTCTCTGTATTCCCTTAATTCTCTGAATTAATTGAATTCCCTGAATACTGTCAACGTCCCGGATAACCCAAATTCTTTAAATTCCCCGAATCCTCTGAATTCTCAGGATTCTCTTAACTCTCCGAATACTCTTAATTCTCCAAATTCTCTGAACTCCCTGAATTCTCTGAATTGCTTGAATTCTCTGAATTGCTCGAATTCTCTGAATTCCCCGAATTCTGTTAATTCCCTTAATTCCCCGAATATGGCGGACATGAAATTTTGTAAACTGTACGATTTTCGCAGAACTCTGTATTTGGGGGTTTCCGGGGACGCTGATTATGAATTTGACATCGAATTTTTGAAATGGAGGACCCAATATGTTGGACATGAAATTTTGGAAAATCTACGATTTTCGCACAACTCTGTGCTCGGAGGTTTTCGAGGTCGCTGATTACGAATTTCAAATTAAATTATCAGAATTTCATGTAGCGGATCCAATATGGCATCCACCGCGTATTCCACATAAGTAGGAACAGAACGTCTTTTGCGTTTTGTTTGCGACATGGCGATGATAGTAAAAACATTTAACTGAATCTTCCAGGAACTTGGTGGTTCGATTTTGATACATACAAATCCGCCACAAGGTGCTTTCTTAATGCAATGAGCTGTAAAGAAGGTATATTTTTGTCAAACCGATAATAAAACAAGCGTTCAAATTAAAAGAGAAGTTGCAAACAATTATAAATAACTAACAGATATTCTTAACGTCATTACGGACTAGATGGAGTTAAATAAATCTCTTACCCCTGGCTGTGTCGAAGTGCACAAAATGAATTCTCTGAAGGCTTCTTCCTTTCGTGAATTTACATTGCCAATTATATGTAGTCGTCTTGCTCAGCGAAGATTTTTTAATGCATTTTCCTGTTAATCAATTCAGTAATGTCTAATAGCTATCATAATCTAGTCATATTGTTCACAGCAATGAATAAATTCGCTATTATTAAAAAAATCATTAGATTTAAATTAAGATTGAATTTTCTTGTCCAATTTTAGATTGAATTAATGGTTTCCAACAGAAATATCGATTCAGATTTGAAGAAAGACTTGCAATTTGGAAATAATTTAAGGTGAGATCAACGTTTTTACCCTAAAAATTGGTTAATATGATACATATTCTTGAACTCACTTTCAGCATACTCCAGGGTACCAAAAACTACAGCACTAGCATAATTGTGAAGCAGGAAGAAGAATAAGACCAATATTAAAACTCGCATGGCTGTTGAAGTTGACCAACTTTCTATACAATTCGTTTTCAAGCAGCGTCATTAAATGAGTGAACATTCTTTCAGTTCTCTCCTTTTATATACACAAAATTCTCATCAAGATAAAATGTCCCCACTATATGATAGCGTGAACTGTTTGCACTGAAAATACGGAATTAGTTCTGATGAAATATCTTTATGACACTTGATTAGTATCTTTAATATTACGACATTTTGAAACATTTGAAGAGATTACGGAAAATAAAATTAATTCAGTCACCTTGATGACAATGTAAATAACTTCTGCGACTTCCGTCTATAGTGTATAGCTTAAATATTTTGTTGACGTTCATACCTAATTCCTCTTGAGTAATAGCTAGAATTTAGTTAAAGATTTAAACAAATATATAATTTCAAATTATTCTAAAGGAAGATTTAAAATTAAAAAATTAAAAATTGTTTTTAAAATAAAACAATATAAAAATTAAGCTTTCTGAAATTGATGCATCAGTAATTGACTAATTTCGTTAATTTTAAATGATCACAATTTCAGAGTTCTGAATTTTCAGGTTGAACGCTCAATATATTATTTTTACCTATCATAGGTTTTAATTTTGCAATTGAAATTTAATTGGTTGAATTTTGGAAAATATGATTGACAATTTAAAAGTAATTAATTTTTTTTAACCATTTAAATTTACTTACAATAACTGAAATTTTAAAGGGTTTGAGTATAAAAAGTGTTAATATTAAAAATTTTTGGTAATTACGATTTTTTTCAGAGTAGAAATTTTTTCATTTTTAGTGTTTGCCATTGAAAATTAATATTTATTTTTAACGTCTGATCGGCTTTAATGTTATATTATAATTTTGTTATGTAATAACAATTTAAAATTCTAGAATTTCAGAAGCTTTGACTTTAAAAGATTCAATTTAATTTTAAATTTCAAATTGTCAAATTTTAATTGCTCTGAATTTAAGATGATTCAAATTCAAAAGTTTTTAATTAACGCTTTTAGTTATAAATGATACAATTTCAATTCCACTGAATTTTAAATGATCTATTTTCCAAAATTCGATTCTTAAAATATTCCATTTGTAACGTTTTGACATTTTCGAAATTTTAATCCGAAATAATTCAATTTCGTGATTCTTCAATTTTAAAAAATGTTTAATTGTTAGCGCTTCGACTTAGAAATTACACAATATTATTCAACTACTTTTTATAATTAAATTGTCCAATATCGTTCTATATATTTTTTTCATACGTTTTCAGTTAGAAATAATTAATTATTGTTTAAAAAGGGTTTAAAACATAATATTGAAAAATTAGTTTAATGGCGGATTTTTAAATTGTTTATATGATTCAAAGTCAACTGATTTCTCGCAAAAAAGTTTGCTGATGCTTATCGAGTATTAAAAAACGACAAATTTTCAAACAAATGGTTGAATTTTGAACTTAAAAAGATCAATTTTTAACTAAAAGTGGAATAGTTGAATTTCAAACGAAAAAGATGAATTTTTAACTAAAATTATGAATCTTTAACTGAAATTATGAATCTTTAACTGGATCAGTTAAATTTTCAACCAGAAGGTTAATTTTCCACCAAAACAGACAATTTTCAACAAAATAAATGAATTTTCAACGAAATAGTTGAATTTTCAACTAAAAAACGACAAATTTTCCAACAAATTGTTGAATTTTGAACTTATAAAGATTAATTTTCAACTAAAAAATGTAATAGTTGAATTTTCAGTGGAAAAAACCAATTTTCCACCAAACTGATGAGTTATCAACTAAAATTATGAATATTTAACTGGAGTAGTTGAATTTTAAACAAAAAAAGAATTAACTTTTTTCCAGATTTCCAACAAAATAAATGAATTTTTAACGAAGTAGTTGAATTTTCAACTAAAAAAAGACAAATTTTTAACCAGGTAGTTGAATTTCTAATTTAAAAAGGTGATTTTTCAACCAAAAATGGAATAGTTCAATTTTCAGTCGAAAAAATTAATTTTCCACTAAACTGATGAATTTTCAAATAAAAAAAAGAGTTAATTCTCAACCAAAAATTGGATAGTCGAATTATCATATAAAAACATTAATTTTGAACCAAAGAGATGAATTTCCAGCTAAAATGATGGAATATTTAAAATAATTTAAAAAAAAAAAAAATAATAATAATATTCAAAAAAAATAGTTACAGTGTAAACGAAGTTGTGAATTTTCAGTTAAAATGATGAGTCTTTAAATAGAATAATTGAATTTTCGACCAAAAAAATAAATTTTCAACTAGGAAGATTAATTTCTACCAAAAAAAGACGAATTTCCATCTGAAAAAGATCAATTGTGAACCAAAAATTGAATAACTAAATTTGCAGTTAAAAAATTTAGTTTTCAACCAAAGAGATGAATTTTCAACTAAAATTATGGAATATCCATCTGGAATAGTATCGAAATGAGGTAAAACAAACTTACTGAATCCATCAAAATCTCTTATCTGTTTATTTTTCTTGATTGTTTTTTTTATGTGTCTGATGAGCTATATGTTGGTCTCTAATAAGCCGATTACAATATTGTTCGAAAAACATACTTAGAGGTCCTTTTATGCAATTTATTGTGCATCAATTATACTTTTTAAGTATCTTTGAAACAAAAAACAGATTATTAGATTCACAATATGTTTGAGCCTTTTTGTTCAAAAATGATTTTTTGCACATATTGTCTGCTTAATATTGTGTCTCTAATTGTCTTCTCAAAAAATAGGCTTGTATTTTCAATTCTAAACATATTTTTTAGTTTTTTTCAAAGTGTGATAGTTAATTTTTTTCTGAATTTGTGCTTGAAAAAAAGCTTGACTTTTTCTCTTCAAAGTAAGCCATTGTGTCAAAAGAATGTTTTTTTGATAAAATTGAAATTTTCTCTTTGATTGAAGGATGAAAAGGACTTTCATTTATCTGAACAAGAATCTTTGTTCAGCAAACATTATTCATTTGCGAAAAACATCACTGAACCTTGCAGCAAAATAATTCTGTTTGTGTCCAGGAAACAAAAATCATTTCACTTGCGTTTCAATGAGTTTTGATGACTTGTGAATTGCGTATCTGTCACTGGAAAGACAGATTGCCATCCCTTGGTTAGGCTGACATGCGAATCTGGACATAATTTTTTTAATGAGCAACGTTTTTTTTTCTAAGATTCATTCAGCAGCGATTATGAATATGTATTATCTGGTTTAGGACTCGTAGAAAGTAATTAATTTAAAGTTAAAGGATTGTAATTTGAATATTTTAAATTATTTACTGAAAATAGTCAAAATGACAACTTTTAAGCACATCCTGGAGTACATAGTCTACTTCTATTTATAGAATATTCATTTTTAGGAATTTTGATTGATTTTGTTGAACATTAATTTTTTCATATTTGCATCACACCACATATAAATGTTGAACTGTTATTTATACGGGTGTCTAATATGTCTGGAAAGTAACGCTCCCTCTCTCTCATACAATGTGATATAATATCATAGAATGTGATACCATATCGTATAATATGATGGAATATGATACAGTATCATACAATATGATACAATACAGAACAGTATGTTACAGAATGGTAGAATATGATACAATATCACAATATATGATAGAACATGATACAAAATAATACAATATAATGCAATACCATACAATGTGATACAATATCATATACGATGATGAAGATGATACAGTTTCATACAATATAATGCAATACGATCCAATATGATACAATATGGCACAATATGCTACAGTATGATACACTATCATACTATATGACACAATAAAAAACGATATGATACAATATAATGCAATATGGTGTAATATGATACATCCTAATACAATGTAATACAATATCGTATAATATGATAGATCATGATACAGTCACATACAATATGATGCAATATGATGCAAAGCGGTACAGTATGATGCAGTAGAATAAATATGATACGAAATGGCACAGCATAATACAGTATTGCACAATATAATACACTATCATACTATAGGATACAGTATGATACAATATGATACAATATGGTGTTATACTATAAAATATGATACAGTATGCTAAAATATCATATGATATGATATCATATGATATAATATGATGCAACATAATACAATATGATGCAATGCGACACATGACGACACAATATCATACAATATGATACAATATGATACAGTATGACATGATATAGAGCAATATGTACCAAGTTAAACTATGATACACTATAATGATGTACTATGATACTATATGATACTATATGATCCAATGTGATACAATATGATACAATATCATATGCCTGGAATTTTTATGATTTTCATGGAATTCTTCTCGCTTACTTTAAATTACTTTATCCTGAATTTGTTACCCTTGGAGCGCGAAAGATGTACCTTATGAGCGTGAAAAAAGTAACCTTTTGTCCCTATATTTTGTCCCATAGGGACTGTGAGACTTGAAAAAGAAAATAAATGAAATAATTAATTCCATAACAAACTATATCAATATATCAATATTATTTGATATTAGTTATATGCTTAATTATACGATTGTCTTTTATCGTTTGATAGGCTAATTTAATTATTATTTAATGAGTATTTTTATTTAAATCTATTATAGATTCTACCAGCTAATAATGCAGATTGAATAATTAATTTAGCGATATTCTGAGCTAGCTTCTTAATTTTATATAAAAAATAGAATTTCAGAGCTTTTCTTATTTTGTAACATTTTTATTCTACAAAAATTATAGTCTAAACAATTGTAAATAATTTTACCAGCCGTCATCCTGGATTTTTTTTTTGGCTATCGCTGACTATTAGATAGTTTTCTTTGAAAAATGGGCCATTCATCAATTATGAAATTAATTTTGAACAGTTAGATATTCCGTTCAAAAATTGTTTTTTTTTATAAACAAAGAAAATTAATTTTTAACCATAACAGATGAATTTTCATCGAAAAATGTAACGGTTGATATCTCACAAAAGGATATTTTAATTTTATATTAGAAACAGTGGAATTCAATCAAAAAGATAAATTTTGAAAAAAAGAATGTATTTTTCAACCAAAAATTCTTTAGTCAAGAAAGAAAAAAATTTTTAACCAAATTGTTTAATTTTGAAGCTAACAATACAATTTTTCCACAAAATAGTTAAGTATTCTATCCAAAAATACGAATTTTAAACAAAAAAGTGATTTTTTTACCAAAACACAATTTTTCAATCAAAAAAGAGAAAAATTCTATCCAAATTATCGAATTTTCAACAAAAAAAGACCAATTTTGAAAACATTTGAATTTTTAATCGAGAATAGGTAATTCCAACAAAAAAGTTCATTTTCACCTAAATAGTTTAATTATCAAACATAAGGATAAATTGTTCACAAAAAAGATGATTTTCAACAAAATAGTTAAATTTCCAAACAAAAAGATGAATTCTTGACAACAATTTTTGTTTTCCAACCAAATACTTTAATTTTCATCCCAAAACATTGAATTTTTAACTTTGAACATTTTTAACTATTTTTGAACTGAAGATTCATCATTATAGTTGAAAATTCATTCATTTTCTTGAAGATTTTTTTTTATGGTTAAAAATTAATTTTCTTAACTTTAAATATACCATTTTTGGTTTAAAAATTCATTCTTTTCAGTTGATAATTCATAAATTTGAATAACAATTAGTTTTTTTGGTAGAAATTGAATCTTTATGGTTGAAAATTTATCTTTTTAACACAAATTCGTCTTTTTGGTTACTAATTCATTCTTTAGTTGAAAATTTAACTATTTTGTTGAAAATTCGTTTTTTATAAGTAATAATTAAATTTTTAATTAAAAATTCATGCATAACTACTTTACTCTTTTTTCGGTAGAAAATTAATCTTTATGTTTGAAAATTCGTCTTTTTGGTCGAAAATTCAACTGTTTGGTTCAAAATTCGTTTTTTTTTTTACTAAAGGTTCATTATAGTTGAAAATTGAACAATTTTTTTAAAAATTCATGCATTTTTTTGAAAATTCTTCTCTTTGGTAGAAAATTAATCTTTATGGTTAAAAATTAATCTTATGGTTAAAAATTCAACTTTTTGGTCGAAAATTCAACTTTTTGGTCGAAAATTCAACTATTTGGTTGAAAATTCATTTTTGAACTGAAGATTCATCATTGTAGTTGAAAATTCATTCATTTTGTTGAAAATTTGTTTTTCTATTGTTAAAAATTTATTTTTTCAACTTTAAAGATACCATTTTTGGTTGAAAATTCATTCTTTTTAGTTGAAAATTCAGAAATTTGAATAATAATTAGTTTTTTTGGTAGAGATTCAATCTTTATGGTTGAAAATTTATCTTTCCAACCAAAATTCGTGTTTTCTGGTTACCAATTCATTTCTTTATTTGAAAACTCAACTATTCGGTTCAAAATTCGTTTTTTTTTACTAAAGGTTCATTACAGTTGAAAATTGAACAATTTTTTTGAAAATTTATTTTTGAACTGAAGATTCATCATTATAGTTGAAAATTCATTCATTTTCTTGAAGATTTTTTTTTATGGTTAAAAATTCTACAATGTTATGGTTGTTATTGAAGCCGATAGTGCTTTTGACATTTTTGGGAAAAAATTTTTCCTTCAGAAAATTTTTCTTCAGAAAACTTTTGCTCAGAAAATTTACCATCGAAAATATTAATGTTATTGTTGTTATTGAAGCGGATAGTGCTTTTGGCATTTTTGGGAACAAATTTTTTCTCCAGAAAATTTTCCGTTAGAAAATTTACTATCGAATTTTATAATGTTATTGTTGTTATTAAAGCCGATAGTGCTTTTGACATTTAAAAAAAAAATTTTTTCTCCAGATAATTTTTCCTCAGAAAATATACTATCGAATTTTTTAATGTTATTGTTGTTATTGAAGCCGATAGTTCTTTTGACATTTTTGGGAACAAATTTTTCTAAAGAAAATTTTTCCTCATAAAATTTACTATCGAATTTTTTAATGTTATTTTTGTTATTGAAGCCGATAGTGCTTTTAAAACTTGCGGGAAAACATTTTTTCTTCAGGAGATTTTTCCTCAGAAAATTTACTATCGAATTTTTGAATGTCTTTGTTGTTATTGAAGACGATAGTGCTTTTGACATATTTCGGAAAAAATTTTTTCTTCAGATAATTTTTCCTGAGATAATTTACTATCGAATTTAATAATGTTATGGTTGTTATTGAAGCCGATAGTGCTTTGTACAATTTTGGGCAAAAACCTTTTCTTCAGAAAATTTTTCTTCGGAAGATTTTTCCTCAGAAAATTTACTGTCGAACCATTTAATGTTATTGTTGTTATTGAAGCCGATAGTGCTTTTGACATTTTTGAGAAAAAACTTTTTTCAGAAAATATTTCCTCAGATAATTTACTATCGAATTTTATCATGTTATTGCTGTTATTGAAGCCGATAGTGCTTTTAACATTTTGGAGAAAAAACTTTTTCTTCAGAAAATATTTCTTCAGATAATTTACTATCGAATTTAATCATGTTATTGTTGTTATTGATGCCGATAGTTCTTTTGACATTTTTGGGAAAAAATTTTTCCTTCAGAAAATTTTTCTAATTAAACTATTAAATTTTAATTGATTGAAAGTTCAACTCCTTTGTTAAAAATTCAATTTTTGATTTGAAGATGGAACTTTTTTGTTGAAAATTTATTCTTTTTTGGTTGAGAATTATTTTTTTTCTACAAAATTTAACTGTACAATTATTGTAAAATTTGTTGTAAGTTCGTCTTTTTTGGTGCAAAATTATTCCTCTGGATTGAAAATTTGAGTGATTGAAGATTTAAGGATTTTGTTGAAAATTAGTTTATTTTTTTTTGGCTGAAAACTAATTTTTTTATCCAAAAATTTAACTATTCTATTCTTAGTTGAAAATAAATTGATAGTTTTCAGTTGAAAATTAAACTATTACCTTTTTTATTAGTTGAAAGTCGATATACTTTGTAAAAAAGTTCATTTTTTATGTTGAAGATTTAACTATTTTGTTGAAAATTCATTTTTTTTTTGTTTGCTGAAAACTAATTTTTTTACCTAAAATTTAACTATTCTATGCTTGGTTGAAAATAAGTTGATGGTTTTTAGTTGAAAATTAAACTATTACATTTTTAATTGATTGAAAGTTAAACTGCTTTGTTAAAAATTCAATTTTTGATTTAAAGATTCAACTATTTTGTTGAAAATTTATTCTTTTTTTGATGAGAATTATTAATTTTTTTCTGAAAATTCAACTATAACATTGTTGTAAAATTTGTTGTAAGTTCGTCTTTTTTGGTGCAAAATTAGTCATCTGGATTGAAAATTTAAATGCTTGGTTCTTCAATAAAAGTTCATGATTTTGGTTAAAAATTCAACTATTTTGTAAAAAAATAAACCTACATTGTAGGAAATTCAACAATTTGGTTAAAAAGTCATTTTTTTGTTGAAAATTCAACTATTTTGATAGAATTTTAACTATATTGTTGAAAATTCTTTTTTTTTAAATTGATTTTTAACTAAAAAATTTAACTATTCCATTTTTCGTTGAACTTCTTTTTTTTTTTAGTTGAAAATTTATCTAGTTGGCTGAAAGTTAAACTACTTTAATAAAAATTCGATACTTATCAATAATATATTTATCGTCTTTAAAATTTCTATAATTTTAAATTAAAATTATGGTTTTGAATGCGCAATTCTAAAAGTTTAATCTTTAAAGTCCTTGAAACTAACGTTTGTTCTTAAATTAATTTCTAGATTAATTTTTGTAAATTTGGAATTTAAAATTTTACAGTATGTTAGTTTCAAAGTAAAATATTCAAAATGTCAGGACAATTTCGCAATTAAATATTTAAAAATATCATATTAAAAGCCTTGATAGTAATTTTTGAATTTAATCATTTTAAATGTAAATATAAAGCAATCTCGAATTAAGAAGCTTAAAATTGTACGATTTCAAAAATTGCATTCATATTACAGCAATCTTGTTTTGTATTATTTTTTTATTTTTAATGTAATATCTTAAAATTGTCCGATCTTTAGTTAAAGGTGCAAACAAATAAATGAAAATTTCAAGAATGAAGGAAGATTTGAAAGGAAGATTAAGATTAAAATTAAAATTAAATTAATTAAATTATTAATAATTTTTTCTCTGAAGATTCACCTCTTGTTGAAAATTCTTTTTCTTTCGGTTGAAAAGTAATTTTTCTGAAAGTTTAACTGTTCCATTATTGGTTGAAAATTGTATCGTTTTTAGTTGAAAATTCCACTATTTTGTAAAAAAATCGTGTTTTGGCTGAAAAATTCGTTTTGATGAACATTTTTCTTTAAAGGAAAATTTGAAATTAAAAAATTAAAAATTGAGTTCAAAATAAAACAAGATAAAAATTAAACTTTCTGAAATTGATACACCAGTAATTGAATAATTTCGGTAATTTTAAATGCTTACAATTTTTGAGTTCTGAATTTTCATGTTGAACACTAAATATTTTATTTTTCTGTTTCATAGGTTTTAATTTGGCAATTTAATTCGTTGAATTTTGGAAAATATGATTAGCAATTTAAAAGTTATCAATTTTTTTTAACGATTTAAATTTACTTAAAATAATTGAAATTTTAAAGGGTTTGAGTATAAAAAAGTGTTAATATCACAATAATAAAATTAATTGCTAACAAAGTATTTCCACTTTGAACTAAGTACTTGAATTTCTAACCAAAGAAGATGAATTCTCAACAAAACATTTAATAGCTGATATTTCTAACAAAAATTATTTTAATTTGACATAAAAAACACTTGAATTCAGCCGTAAAAGAAACATTTTCAACGCAAATAATACTTCAATTTTCAGTTAAATAAATGAATTATTAACAACAACAAGAAATGTTAAAAAAAAAAAAAAATTTACAAAAAAAAAAATTTTCAACAAAATACTTAAGTGTTGATGAAAAAAAAGGTTTTTGAATTTAAATGAAGAATCATCAACCAAAAATTTAATTTCTAACAAATTATTTCCACTTTGGACTAAGTACCTGAATTTCTAACCAAAGAAGATGAATTCTCAACAAAACATGTAATAGCTGATATTTCTACCAAAAATTATTTTAATTTGACATAAAAAGCAGTTGAATCAGCCATAAAAGAACAATTTTCAACCTAAAGAATACTTCAATTTTCAGATCAAGAAATTAATTTTAAACAACAACAACAAATGTTCACAAAAAAAATAATGTTTACAACAACAAAAAAATCATTTTCAAGAAAAGACTTAAATTTTGATGAAAAAAAGGTTTTTCAATTTAAATGATGAATCATCAACCAAACCACTTTGAACTAAGTACTTGAATTTCTCACCAAAGAAGATGAATTCTCAACAAAACATTTAATAGCTGATATTTCTACCAAAAATTATTTTAGTTTGACATGAAAAACAGTTGAATTCGGTCATAAAAGACAAATTCTTTACTAAAAGAATAGTTTAATTTTTAGTCAAAGAAAATTATTTTCAACAACAACAAATGTTCACACAAAAAAATTTCGAAAAAAATTTTCTTAACAAAATACTTAAATATTGATGCAAAAAGGTTGTTTAATTAAAATGATAAATCATCAACCAATAAAATTAATTGCTAACAAAGTATTTCCACTTTGAACTAAGTACTTGAATTTCTAACCAAAGAAGATGAATTCTCATTGAAGTTACTTATACCGATTATTATCTCATCAACTGATTCTAATGAAAGAAAAATTCTAGTCGGAAATTCTTAACGTCATTTTAGACTAGATGGAGTTTGAAAATTTATAAATTTAAAATTTTTTATTTCTGAAAGAAGATCTTCCTCCTTCGCTGAAAAAAGATCTTTCTCCTTCGCTGAAAAATTTTTTTTTTCTCTGTTGGAAAAAGACCTTTTCCCTTCGCTGAAAAAAGATCTTTCTCCTTCGCTGAAGGAAAAAGATATTTCTTCTTCCCTGAAAAAAGATTTTTTTTCCTCATCGGAAAAAAACCTTTTTCCTTCGCTGAAAACGATCTTTCTCCTTTGCTGGACAAAAAATATTTTTTCTTCGCAAAAAAAAAATATCTTTTTCCTTCGCTAAAAAGAAATCTTTCCGCATCGCGAAAAAAAACTTCTCCTTTGCTGAAAAAAATCTTTCTCCTTCGCCCAAAAAAGTTCTTTCTCCTTCGCTGAAAAAAATCTTTCTCCTTCACAAAAAACAGAAATCTTCTTCGCTGAAAACAGATCCTTCTCCTTCGCTGAAAAAAGATCTTCCTCCTTCGCTGAAAAAAAGGTTTTTTTTTCTTCGTTGAAAAAAGACCTTTTTCCTTCGCAAAAAAAAAAATCTTTCTCCTTGGCTGAAAACAGATTTTTATTCCCCACATTGAAAAGAGACCTTTTTCCTTCGCTGAAAAACGATCTTTCCCTTTCACTGGAAAAAAAAAATTTTTTTCTTCGCAAAAAAAAAGATCTTTTTCCTTCGCTGGAAAGAAATCTTTCCGCATAGCAAAAAAAAATGTCCTTTACTGAAAAAAATCTTTCTCCTTCGCCCAAAAAAACTCTTTCTCTTTCGCCAAAAGAAAATCTTTCTCCTTCGCAAAAGAACAGAAATCTTCGTTGAAAAAGGATCCTTTCCCTTCGCTGAAAAAAGATCTTTCTCCTTCGCTGAAAAAAAGATTTTTTTTTCTTCGTTGAAATAAGACCTTTTTCCTTCGCAAAAAAAATATCTTTCTCAAAATCTGAGTTAAAGCTTTTACCAAAAGAAAATCTATTTTCTAGTAAAAATGTTGAATTTTTTACTCATAGAAACCATTTTAAACAAATTCGCAACTAAAAAATAATTTTTTTCTATCAGAAACGAAATAGTTCAATTTTGAGTTAAAAGAATCAATTGTTGAACAAAAAGATAAATTTTGAAGAAAATATTTAAATTTGTAACTAAACCATTTTTAACTAAAATCAAGAATTTTTAACCACAAAGAGTAATTTGAAAGAAATGTAGTTCAACTTTCAGCCAGTTAGTTGAACTTTTAACTAAAAAGAATATATTGTTAACCAACAATAAAATAGTTACATTTTCAGTTAAAAACTTGATTTTTAACTAAAAAAGTCGATTTTTCAACAATTTATTACAAATTTTCGCAAAAAATTTTTTTTTCATAGAATAGTTAAATCTTCAACCCCAAAAAAAAACTTTTTATCAAATTTGTGGAGTAACCTATAACGTAAAATTTTTTCCGAACTAGTTAAATTTTAAAATTGAAAAATGCATTCTCAATAAAGAATATCAAGTTTCTACGGAAGAAGACGAATTTTATTAGAAAGTACATGAATTTTCAAAAAAAAAGACAACAATTTTTTACAATAAATGGAATAGTTGAATATTCAGTTAAAGAAATTAATTTTCAATGAAACAGAACAACACATTTTTAACAAAATAGTTGACAAATATTCAAATTACATATATAAATTACTTCGAATTATCTGGATCACTCTCAATTCTAATTTCATTACCTGGATTACATAAATTAAACCTCAATTTTCAAAAAAAAAAAACTAATTTTAAGTTTAAATCCTTTTTTCTACTAAAAAAGATCAAAATTTCAACAAAACACATGCATTTTTAACTAACAAAGAAATTTTGTTACTAGAAATAAAATAGGTAAATTTTCAGTTAAAACAATTAATTTTTAAACAAAAAGATGAATTTTCAAGAAAACGGTTAAGTTCGCAACCTAGAAATTTCTGACTAATAATTCTCCAAACATTCATGAAGATTAGTTTTCCACCCAAAGGGACGAATTTTTAAGTAAAAATGATAATTTTTCAACCAAAAATGTAATAGTTATATTTTCAATTCGAAATAATTATTTTAAACAAAAGTTCGAATTGTCAGCCAATAGAATTTCAACTTTCAACCAAGTAATTAAATTTTCAATAAAAAATATCAATTTTCAACGTAATGGTTTAACTTTCAATGAAAGGGATGAATTTTTAACAGCAATGATGAATCTTCAACTGGAATATTTTAATTTTCAGTTAAAAACATTAATTTTCAACCAATAAAAAAAGTTTTTTTAATCAATAACATGCATTTTCAACTAAAATGATGATTCTTCAACAACAAAATAATTTTTTAACAAAATGTTTCAACCTTCAACTAAGTAGTTCAATTTTCAATTAAAAAAATAATAATTTTCAACGAATAATTTTCAATTAATATAATTATATAAATTCATAATATTTATTTATTATTATTAATTATTATAATAGGAAGAATTAAAATAATTTGTTCAATTTAAATCAAAAACAGTTGGATTCCGCCAAAAAATAAGAATTTTCAACCAAACAGTTAATTTTCAACCAAATACCCTAATTTTCCCCTGACCAATTTTTCATTTTTCCTTACCATTAATATTCAAATAACCGAATCTTAATCTTGTAAAATTTTTAACACAGAATCTTTCATAAACGGAATAAAACGATTTTAAATTAATATTTTAAATTTACTATCCTTGACAGTTATTTAAAGTGCCTTTTATAGAAATTCTCTAACTTTTCCCTTATTTTCAGGTTTTCCCTCACCTACTACGGCCACTCTGGATTTAACTTACGATCACGCCTAGGTTTGAAAAAGTGGTAAACGACAAAAATATTCTATGTCGCTCGCGCCTAGGTTTGAAAATCTGGTGAGAATTTTTTTATTTTATTTGTTTAACAAATTGAAAAAAAGAAATACTTTCGAAAAAAAATTCAAAATGTTGTACATTACGATACAGTGGAGTGTAATGTCTGTCTCTTATATTCCAAAGGATTTCAAAAGATTACAAAAGTTTCAAGGGATTTCAAAGATTTTTTGAGGATTTCCAAAGATTTCAAGATATTTCTAGTGAACTTTTTTAAATAATTTAAATTAAATTTAAAAGGATTCTTAGCGATTTCAAATATCTTATGCTTTTTTAATGATTTTTACAAGATTAAAGGATTTCAAAGATTTATAGGGATTTAAACTTTTTTTTGTTGAGAACTTTAATGAATAAGTTTAATTTTATTTGAATTTCAGAGAACTACCATAGATTTTAAGAAATTTCGTCAGATTTCATAAAAATGTCACGAAATTTTAAACGGGTTTATGGGATTTCTAAATATTTGAACTAATTTTAATAGATTTAATCGGTGTTCAAGTAATTGAAAATATTTCCACGGATTTCAAGGAATTTTGAAACATTTCAAAGGCTCTCCGAGGATTTTTACGTTTTTCAAGGAATTTCACAAAGAATTTCACAAAGATTCAAGGATTTTATTACATGTCCAGAGATTGCAAGGAATTTTAAAGATTTCCAGATATTTAAACTTTTTTTTAGAGAATTTTAATGAATAAGTTTAATTTAAATGATATTCAAGGGCTTTTGAATGATTTATACTTTTTAACTGGATTTTTACGTTTTCCAAATATTTCAATGGATTTCTAGTATATTTCTAGGGATTTCAAGAGATATACAAAATATCAAGGGATTTCGAAGAATTTTGTAGGATTTTCAAAGATTTCAAGGGATTTGTAGAGAACTCTAGAAAATGAATAAAATTTCAAGGAATTCTTAACGATTCCACAGATTTCAAGCGATTTTGAAGTATTTGAAGTAATTTCGCAAAATTTAAAGGATTTTATTAAATATCCAAGGATATCAAAGATTTCTAGGGATTTAAACGTTTTTTCTAGAAAACTTTAATAAACAAGTTTAATTTAAATCATATTCAAGGGCTTTTAAATGATTTATTTTTTGTTTTAAATGGATTTTTACGTTTTCCAAAGATTCTAAAGTTTTTTCGGCATTTAAGTTCGTTGACAATTAAAATAGTGAAAGCTTCAGCTTATTTATTCCTGATATTTTTTGGTTCAAAATTCATCTATTTCATTGAAAATTAATTTCTTTTGTTG
Organism: Andricus grossulariae; assembly: GCA_011634705.1. Taxonomy (NCBI): domain Eukaryota; kingdom Metazoa; phylum Arthropoda; class Insecta; order Hymenoptera; family Cynipidae; genus Andricus; species Andricus grossulariae. The sequence continues at coordinate 221,144,297 of JAABKJ010075445.1, forward strand.
AAAATCGTCTTTTTTTTGGTAGAAAATTAATTTCTTTGTTGAAAATTCAACTATCCAGTTCAAGATTCATCATTTCAGTTTAAATTATTATAGTTAAAGATTCATCATCTTAATTGAAAATTCATAAAATTGAAAATTAATTTTCGTTATTTGAAAATTCATTTATTTTGCTGAAAATTCGTCTTTTTTGTATAAATTAATCTTTTTCGTTGAAAATTAATTTTCAACCAAAAATGGAATAGTGAAAGTTTCAGTTTATTTATTCCTGGTATTTTTTGGTTCAGAATTCATTTACTTCGTTGAAAATTAATTTATTTAATTGAAAATCGTATTTTTTGGTAGAAAATAAATTTTGTTGTAAATTAAACTATCCAGTTGAAGATTCATCATTTTAGTTAAAAATTCTTTTTTGTTTAAAAATCAACTATTCCAGTTTGAAGATTCATCATTTTAGTTTAAATTATTTAGTTTAGATTATTTCAGTTAAAGATTCATCATTTTCGTTGAAAATTAATATCTTTGACAATTAATTTTCTTTATTTGAAAATTAATTTATTTTGCTGAAAATTCATCTTTTTTTGTAGAAATTATTCTTCGTTGAAAATTAATTGTCAACCAAAAATGGAATAGTGAAAGTTTCAATTTATTTTTTGCCGGTATTTTTTGTTCAAGATTCAACTATTTCGCTTGAAATTATTTTTTATTTGGTTGAAAATCGTCTTTTTTGGTAGAAAATTAATTTTTTTGTTGCAAATTCAACTATCCAGTTCAAGATTCATCATTTTAATTTAAATTATTCTAGTTAAAGATTCATCATTTTAATTCATTGTCGAGTTTTTCAATTTTCCTGGTCACCTAAAGTAACATATTCATATTTGCCGCAAAATTCAAACATTTATTTTAATTCATGACGTTCATTCTAAACATCCTTTAACTTGAAAATGTATATTTTTTGGATGAAAATTCAACTATTTTGTTGAAAATTGATATTTTTTATTCATAAATTAATCTATTTGGTTGAAAAATTATTTACTTTGTGAAAATACGCCTTTTTGTAGAAAATTAATTTTTACGGTTGAAAATGAATTTTTTTGATATAAAATTCAACTATTTCAGTTGAAGATTCATAATTTTAATTGAAAATTCATCAGTTTGGTTCAAAATTAATTCCTGCAAACTGAAAATTTGAATGTCCATTTTTGTTTGAAAATTGCTCTTTTCTTGTTCAAAATTCAATAATTTGGATGAAAATTTGTCTTTTTTAATTGAAAATTCACATATTTTGTTAAAAATCGATTTTTTTTGTAGAAAATTATCTCTTTCTTTGCAAGTTAATCTTCTTGTTTGAAAAGTTTTCTTTTCGGTAAAACAATCAACTATTTCAGTTAAATATTTATAATTTTAGTTAAAAATTCATCTTTCAGATGGGAAATAAAATTACTTGGTTGAAAGTTACTTTTTTGTTAAACATTAAGTTTTTTGGTCAAACATTCATCATTTTAATAAAAAATTTATTAATATGGTTGAAATATGAGCTATATTATTGAAAACTTCTTTTTTGTTTGGATGAAAAGGAATTTTTTGCCGAAAATTGAACTATTTTGATGAAAATTTGTTTCTTTTTTGGTTGAAAATTATTATTTTTTTAAAATGAAAATGTAACTATTATTCGATTTGAATATTCCATAATGTTGAAAATTCATTTTTTGACCAAAAATTTAATTATTCAATTGTTGGTTGAAAAATTATCTTTTTTAGTTGAAAATTCATCTCTTTTGGTAGAAATTTTTTTAGTTAAAAATTCATCATTTTAGTAAAAAATTCAGTCTAACTATTCCATTTGTGTGTGGAAATTTTACCTTTTTTTATCTGTTTCGTTAAAAAATTATCTGTTTTGTAGAAAATGTAACTATTCTATTTTTTGATAAGAATTCATTTATTTGGTTGGAAAAAAATATTTATTTGAAAATCAACAAAATATAATTGTCAAGCAAATAAATTAATTTTTAACTGAAATAAGGAATCTTCTACCAGAAAAATGAATTTTTAACACGAAAGATGAATTTTCTACCAAAAAAGGACAAATTTTCAACAAAATAGATGAATTTTCTATAAGATTGTTAAATTTTCAACCAAACAGATAAATTATTAACTAAAAAGATTAAATATCTATCAAAAAAAGATAAATTATCGACAAAAAATTAAATAGTTAAAGTTTCAGTTAAAAAAGTTAATTTTCAATCAGAAAAACTAATTTTCAATCAAACAAATTAATTTTCATGCAAAAAGATTAATTTTCAATCAAAAAAGATTAATTTTTGACCAAACATGGAATAGACGAATGTCTGAGAAAAAAAGAGCTGAATTCACAACCCGAAAATATGCATTTTCTACCAAAATAATTGAATTTTCGACTAAAAATCACGAATTTTCAACTGAAAAAAAAAATTTCCAGCAAAAATGGAAAAGCTACATTTTCAGAAAATAATTCATTTTCAACAAAAAAACAAAACGAATTTGCAAACAAATTTCTTAAATTTTTAACCAAAGATAGGAACTTTTGAGTAAAATGATGCATCTTTTTTCAAAAAATTAAATTTTTAACCAAATAGTTGAATTTTCAACCCAGAAGATGAATCTTCGACCAAAAAAGAAAAATTTTCAACAAAATAGATGAATTTTGAAC
>JAABKJ010075445.1:221153018-221281994 GCA_011634705.1 Andricus grossulariae
CTGAAGCTGCATTAGCTGGTTGGGGAGCGTCAGTGAGATGATGAACGCGAGGGTGGCAAGTGAAAGGTAGATTCTCTCGACCCACAGAAGAATCTCAGCCACGCCTGCCGCCTTTGTGAGCAGATTTGCAACGAACACCATGCCTAAAACGCTCAGATAGAGCATGAATAACCATTTATACCGAATTATTCTGTTTACAAAGGTGGTTTTCTTAGACGCTGCCTCTCGCCAAATTTTCGCGGTAGGCTTCGGCTCGATAAGCAGGGTGAGGACGGTCATTAAAAAACCGGCCAAAATAGAAAAAACATCAGTAATCATCGACCTTGCGTCGTTATTATCGTGCACCAAGGGCTGGCCGTGCCACCCGCACCAAATGCTGATGAATACAGCGCCTAGAAAGAACGCAATACGACGCCAGTCAATATCCATTATTGCTCCAGCAGCTTTTGGTTCTTGAGTTGCCCCATGTACCTGACCATACCGTCCCAGATTTCTTGTCCCTTTTTTTTCATTGGTCCGGCTATTCTAGCGCCTGACCCGCCGAAAAGGTTGATCCTGCTCATGAGCCAAGCGCCCCTCGTCCTGGTGGACGGTTCTTCTTATCTGTATCGCGCCTTCCACGCGCTGCCACCGCTGACCACCTCCAAAGGCCTGCCCACCGGTGCGGTGAAGGGCGTGTTGAACATGCTCAAAAGCCTGCGCAAGCAGTACCCGGACAGCCCATTTGCGGTGGTTTTCGACGCCAAGGGTGGGACGTTTCGCGATGAGATGTACGCCGAATACAAAGCCAACCGCCCGAGCATGCCTGATGACATGCACCTGCAGATCGAGCCGCTGCATCAAAGCGTGATCGCTCTTGGCTTCCCGTTGCTGTGCGTCGAGGGCGTCGAGGCCGATGACGTGATCGGCACCCTGGCCCGCAGCAGCGCGGCCGCCAGCCGCCCGGTGGTGATCTCGACCGGTGACAAAGACATGGCGCAGCTGGTGGACGGCCACATTACCTTGGTCAACACCATGACCGGTAGCTCGATGGACATCGAGGGCGTTAAGGAGAAATTCGGCGTCGCTCCGGAGCAGATCATCGACTATCTGGCGTTGATGGGTGACTCGTCCGACAACATTCCCGGCGTTCCGGGCATTGGCCCCAAGACCGCCTCCGGCTTGCTGGTGGGAGTCAATGGCGGCCTCAAAGAGCTTTATGAGCAGCTGGATATTGTGCCGACCCTGCCTATCCGTGGGGCCAAGACCCTGCCGGCCAAGCTGGAGGAGCACAAGGAGATGGCATTCCTGTCCTATCAGTTGGCGACGATCAAGATCGATGTGCCGCTGGATATCGGGTTGGATGATTTGCACCTGATCGAACCGGATCGCGAAAAGCTGCTGGAGCTGTACACGCTGCTTGAGTTCAAGAGCTGGTACGACGAAATCCAGCGCGATGCCAAGCGTGTCGAGCTCAAGTCGGCGAGCGAGGTTGCGCCTGCCGCCGAGATGCCGGTCGAGGCTGTTATATCAGTACCGGTAGAGGCGGGACCGCAAAATGGAATTTTTTGATTATTCATTATTTTTTTTGTGCGATAAAAATGTGAATTTTCGATTTTTCACGTATATTCAAAAATTTGTTACTATTATTTTGTAGGCCTTTCAAAAAGCAACATTTTTCTTCCCTTGACTTTTTTCATACCGTGCGTTGTTTGGCTTAAAATTGTAATTTTCGTTTGCTTTTTTGAATCCTGCAAATGCTCTAACTCTGAGAATTTTCCTTTTATCGACAAAAGTCGTGAAGATAAATTGTTCGAATTTCCGATTCGTCGACAAGTTTTTTTCAGTTTTCAATAATCATTTAATTATTTTTGTCAAACATCTCAGAAAACGGATACAAGACTTTTCATCAACATTACTAACAGTAGATGAAATTCTTCAGATGAGTTGACCTGGAATTTCTCAAGTGTTTGATTTGTCGGTATTTAATTATTTTCATCGTATGCGATCATTTTTCTCCAATAATATTTTTTATCTTCCTCTGAAAGTTTCTTATTTTCCTGGCGTGGAACTGTCAGCCTCAGAAGTTAAATTTATGTTTCCGACGCCTTTGGATTTTGTTCAGTTTCCCCAAATTACGGTCATCAGGTAGCTGGGGGAAAGTGCCGAATAGTGACCATCCACTGAAATTGACACTGATGACTCCTTTTATGCGCGCCAAAAAAAAACGTAGAACAAAGAATTGCTAATAGCCAATGATATGATAATTTTGAAACTTTATTTTTTATTTCATTGTATTATTTGAATTTGTTTACTTATTTCAAGCTTTACCTGAGCTTTCTATCACAATTTGCAGCTGAGGTACGGTCCTCCTCTATAATTAACTCTGTAAGCTACAATTATTAAAAGTTTTTAATTTTTATGAGACCTGCATTTACAAAAAATGTCATGGAATTCGCCTGATTTTTTTTGCCTCATTTCTACTGATTTTTTAACAAAATTTAAGGCGTCAAAGTTCACTGTCATGAAATTGACGCTGTTGACCGTGTTTTTGTACCTTCACTCAACTGCAACTTCATTTGTTGTCAAAAAGTGCTGAAATATCCATTATTTTTATAAGAGATAGAAATAAGTTTTGCAACTCCTTTCAAACCATTTAAGTCAACCGAGAAATCCCTCGAATTCAAAAAGAATAACAATTTCGAATTCAAATCACTATGAATTAATTAGAAAAATATTCCAACATTATTATAAAATTCACTGGAAACCATTAAATTATTCCCTGGAACCTGTCAAAAAGTACTAAGATTGCCATGATTTCTATAAAAGAAAGAAAAAAGTTTTGAAAAACCTTTCAAACCATTAAAATCAATAGAGAATTCCCTCGAATTCAAAAAGAATAACAATTTCGAATTCAAATCACTATAAATCAATTAGAAAAATATCCGAACACTATTATAAAAATCAGTGAAAACAATTAAATTAATCACTGGAACCTGTCAAAAAGTCATAGAATTTTCATGATTTTTATAAGAGAAGGAAACTAGTTTTGAAACTCCTTTCAAACCATTAAAATCAATGGAGAATTCCCTCAAATTCAAAAAGAATAACAATTTCAATTTTGAATCACCATAAATTAATCAGAAAAATATAAGAATATTATTATAAAGTTCACTAAAAACCACTAATTATTCCCTGGATCCTGTCAAAAATTCCTAAAATTGCCATTATTTTTATAAGAGATAGAAATAAGCTTTGCAACTCCTTTCAAAACATTAAAATCAATCGAGAATTCCCATGAATTCAAAAAGAATAACAATTTCGAATTCAAATCACTATAAATTAATTGAAAAAATATTCGAATATCATTATAAAATTCACTGAAAACCATTAAATTATTACGTGGAACCTGTCAAAAAGTCCTAAAATTTCCATGATTTTTATAAGAGAAAGAAAAAAGTTTTGAAACTCCTTTCAAACCATTAAAATCAATCGAGAATTCCCTCGAATTCAAACAGAATAACAATTTCAATTTCAAAACACTATCAATTGATTAGAAAAATATTGGAACATTATTATAAAATTTAGTGAAAACCATTAAATTATTCCCTAGAACCAGAAAGTAGTAAATATACGAGCTAGATGTTGGTGCGTAGAAGTGAACTTCTTCCACCAAAAGTTGTTGATTTTATCTAGCCCTGGCGCTGAAAAGTTCTTATTTCTAGCGTTAACTTTCTTCACTTCTTCAGCAGTAATTAGTGGACACTCTTCCTCTGGAACCTGCAACCTTTGCCTGTGGCCAAAGATACGAAAGAGTGATATTTCTGAAGCGTCTTCATTTAGCTGATAAGTATCTCCATACACTTTCTCCCAGAATACTTTAATCTCTTCTCAGCTAGGTAAATTTTTAATGGCACGTGACGTTTTATTGAACAGGCGGAAAGGATGAGCTGAAAAGGTGGAATTTTCCTGAATCCATTTTACTCGCCTTTTACGGCGCTGTTTCGCTGTTGAAAGAGATCTTATTTTTTGCGTCCAGTGCTGCTTGATGGTCAACCATTACTCTGCATTACTCCAACCACCTTACAGCTTCATCACCATACCAATGATTGGTTGGTATTGGACAATGCGATCGTGTAGGATTAGGCAATAGGCTGCTGTGTTAGCGGGAAAATTGGTGCTTGATTTAAATTCTAATCGCACATCCACTGAAGCCTGTTTAAGAAACTCATTTTGTTTCTAACAATCAATAACAATTAGTGGAGCATATTTCTTGAAGGTATCTTTCTTTAGTAGAGGTGCAGGCTCTTTTCCATAATAATATGAAGATTGAAAATTAGCAAACATCTCATACAATAGAGCAAATTGATTTTGATGAAAGTTTAGATTTTAATTACCGTATGGATAATATTGGGAATTTAAGAAAAGTTTAACGTTTGTGATGCTGCAGTGATCGAAAATGTTGGCATATTTTTTACGTTGATCTTTTCGATCTGTTTGAAAAGCCAGAATAATATATCGTCGTTTCTCTATCTGTGTTGATGTTTTCACAGTCTACACATGTTTCTGTTTATCAGGAATTAGAGGATACTCATACATTTCCCACGTTCGAAAATTCAGTGTTATGAGTGGATCCTTCTCAATAAATTTCTTCCATGTCCTCAATACTATTTGTAACGATTAAAACAATAAAATAACCATCATTAATGCTCATGGTACTTGAAAATTTCTATTTTCACATTCTCATCCAGCAAAGGTATTAGAATTGTGTAAAATTTGACCCCTCGGTTTTTGTCAAATGTTCACGTTTTAAGACCCCCTAAGCCCAAAAAAACAGGGTTTTACGAATGAGTCTGCTTGTCTCCCTGTATGTATGTATGTATGTATGTATGTATGTCTGTCTGTCTGTGAGCACGATGACTTTCGAAAGAATTGACTCATTAGATTGGCCTTTTTTATACTCTTTTAGTTTTGCAAACGAAAACTCAAGTTCGTTAGCCAGCCATTTTCGATGAGAATTCAAAAGGTGAGCGCATTTTAAAAATTTTTAAGGCCATTTTTTTCACAATTTGGAAACTATAGGTGCGTCTGTTCATAGTACCCCAAAATTGAAACAATTTATTTCCATGACATTTTGTGACAAAATGAAAATTTTCAGACTTACAGCATTTTCAAAATCCAAAAAAGGAAACGAAATTTAACATTTTCAGCCAAACAACGCACCACACGAAAAAAAGTCACGGCGAAAAAAGTTTTTCTTTTCGGACGCCCTACAGGATTGTTATAACGACTTTTCGAATTTTCTTGAAAAATCGAAAATTCCCATTTTTATTGCACAAAAAGTCATGAAAAATAAAAAATTCAATTCCACGGTCAAACTATGCAAGATACGACAAATAATGAATGAACAAAAACTGTGCACTTTGAGAAGATGTACAAATTTGATATCAGTCACTTTTTTATGGGATTTGTAGTTTCTGTTTTATTCGTAAAAAATAAAATTAATAGGGAAAAAATCAGCCCGTGTTGTTGGCACATTCTCATCAAAACTTTGATTATTTCATTTTTTTTTCATCTTGCGTGTGGGTTTTCGAAATATTTAATTTTGTCCATGTCCTCAATACTATTTGTAACGATTAAAACAATAAAATAACCATCATTAATGCTCATGGTACTTGAAAATTCACTTGTTCAATGTGTGATTCAAGATCCTCAGTTCTTGGGCGAACTTTCGAACCCTTTCCGTGAACGGCCTACCAGATTTTATGTAGTCAATCACACACTAAATACGGGACGCATTCTGTCTTGCCCAATCAATCTTCTTGTTTAGTTTATACAAGCTTCTTTTGGTCTTTCAATCCATCGTCGGTTTTGGCTTTCGATTTGAATCAGCCAGTGATCTCGCAGCACCATAAACTGAGCAATTGATGGTCCAGAGGTCGGTCTCTTGCGAGATTTCTCCACGAAGGGAGGTCCATTTCAGCTAGATCTTAGGGCTTAGAAGGAACTTACAGGTTAATATTCCTTCTTGTCCTGAAATCGTGATTATATCTCAGAAGGTTCCTGCTTTCCGCGGTTGGTCTTAATGTAGCTTCCTCATCTTCGGCTATTTCTGGGACCACAGAGTATGCATACGCGCCATAAAGCCTCGGTGTACAGGGATAATGCTGGCATCGTAGCAGTCTAGTAAGTCATCCTTGAATTGATTCGTCTACACAATGTGGGCATTTTGCCGGTTCGTCGTCGTTTTTCCATCAAAATTATTTTCAGCTGTACAAAACTCGCGGTGCCTAAATTTTTGGAAAAAAAATGGAAAACGAGAAAGAAGGTAAGGTAAACTCGTCAACTAGAAATAAGAATATACATGCTTTGCAGCATAAAAGTAACCGTGTTGGAGGTTGCCTGCAAGCCTTTGTTAAGAAATTGGTGAAATCAAAACGTAAACATTCAGGGCCGTCTAAATCGAACTAAAAAACAAAACAATTTTAAACAACAAAAAATGACTTTTCTACCATAAAAGATAACTTTGTAAGAAAAGATTTAAGGTTTCAACAAAATAATAGAATTTTCAACCTTAAAATATGAATTCTCAATGAAAAAAGTGTAATTGAAGGGTTGCAGTACATAACTAGATAACCAACCAAATCGGAATTTTTCAGGAGAGCGAGATAACATTTCGTAAAATCGAAATCATCGTTTTAAGATAAAACAAAAGTTGAGATCCTGCAAAGGAACCTGTATACAAGGTAACCTTTGAATGATCCTGTACAGGTTCCTTCACAGAGTCAATTGAGGTATGGGTTCATGTACAGGAACATGTACAGGATCCTATACATGAACCTGCGTAGGAACTAATCCGCGAGGGTTCGCTAGTTGCTTGCTCTCTCGATGGTGAGTTGGATCTTCAAAGGAATAAAAGGAAGGCAACTTTATAGCTGTAAGCGACATGAATGTTCGCGATGGCTTTCTGCAAAGGACCATATACGTGTTTCTGTACAGGATCCTTCCAAAGGTTCCTTTGATGGCTTTCTGTGAGGGATCCTATACACGTTTCTGTACAGGAACCTGCGCCTCAATTTTTTTCGCCATGGAACCTGTACATGAATCCGTACAGGATCATTCAAAGTTTCCTTTGTCGGTGCAGGTTCCTTTGCAGGATCATGTACAGTTTCCTTCGCCAAATTCCTGTACAGGAACTGTACGGAATTTTCAGCTGGGTACTGTTTTCAAATTATTTTCTGATGAAGCAATTCAGGATCAAGACATTATTAAAACTAATACGATGTGCTATTTGTCAGTGGTTCACTTCATTATAAATCCCGAAGAACTAGTGCGACATTTGTTTAAAATTACGAGAAAAGAAAATATTGAAACCTTAGTCCGGATAATCGAAGTCAGCGAAAAATTAATATTGATAAATTGTGAAGGAAATAGCTACGTTTTCCAAATGCCACAGAACATAGAAATTCAGTAGATGATAATTTACCCACTAGGGTCGTTCCGCAAAATAATTTAATTTGTTTTTTGCAGGGTGGCCTCTGGACCGGAAAACACAGGAAGTGGCCGTGACTTGTATAAGACCGGGAAATGACAGTGAATTTATTTTGTTATCGGGAATTTTTAAAAAAAAAGTTAGAAAAAATTCTGTCCAAGTTTGATTTAACCGTTTTTTTAAGAATTAGTTATATTGTTATGCTTTTCAATTATGATATCATTCAGTTTAGAATGCGTAATTCGAAAATCTTTCACTTTATCTCTAAAACAAACCGAGAAGCGAAAATTGAAAAAACACAGATATGCATTAAGAAAACTAGTGACACCACGTGGTACATGGAAGAGTAAAAAACGCTTTATTGCGCAAAAAGGACAGGGATTTTTACCCCTTTTACTAGCACCAATCCTCGCTACCCTTTAGTCCAACATGTTTTCATCTTCGTAATTGCTTGTCATATATATTAAAAAGGAGCATGCTAGGAAAATGGTACTTGTGCACACAGGTCTTTGTTCTTTACCGATGAAGCGAAAAATTCAATTGGGAAGAAGAAGGAAATAAAAGACGCTGTTGAGAACAAGTTAAACAGTGAGCAAAATGAAAGGACGAGCCAGGATCAAGATGACGATGATTTAACTCTCCCCATATCAGATATTATTGCTTCTATGCCAAAAACTTCTAGGGAGAAGAGTGAATTTTTGCTTGAAAGATTACGAGCACCAGATGTTAAAAATAGAATAAAATAGGATAAACAGGTTGTTGTCTCTATTGACGGAGCACGTGCTGAGGAATCAAATATTTCAGATTTAGTGAACGATGCTGTTAGATATAGGGAATCAGTTGTTATGCCAGGAAGACGTCAGTTTGGAAAGTTTCCTCAAGGAATTAAGACACCTAATGAAATTTTGGGTAATCGTGAGTACTGGAGATCAAAATCACATGCATCTGTAACAAGGTTATTAAAAAACTCGCGTAAAAGTTCTACACCGAAAAAATCCAGAAAACTGGATGGTGAAGATAGGGATAAAACTATAGAATATCAGTCTCTCTTTAGCGATAGCGAGAACTGGGAAAGTACCAACGACTCAGAAGCTGCAGATGATGATGATACTGTTAAAAGGAATACGAAGCCACGTACCTGGATGGGTTTCAATCTCTAAAAAATGAAGCAATTGGAAGACATATATTATAACCCCTCGCATGCGGCTTCTTACTCTAGCGTAGAAAAGATTGTCAGGTCTGCACGGAAAAATATTCCACGTAAGCAGATAATTGACTGGCTAAAGAGTCAAGATGAAATTCCAGATTCAGTCTTCTGAGATCCATTGAAGACGACTCTCAACTTTGTAGTAGCGCTTGATTCACGCAATACCCCGTGATGTAGAAGGTGGAAGGAACGAGAAGAGTCACGACGAATAGAAGACTCAGTTTCAGGCACCATGTGGCCAAGATTTTTGTATTCCTTAAGAAATTCCTCATAGGCCCTAGAGAAGGAAGCGTCGCGCGCAAGGCGACGTTCCATGCGCTGAGGCATCTGGAAGGCTGGACGAAAAGAATTGCCAAATGATGAAATGTCTTGTTTCATCGGAAGACAAACAACATAGCGTCCTTCAGGAGTGCGCGAATGAGTTGACACGAAGAAATCCTCACACGCCTGTTCTTCAGACGTCAGTATGGACTTTGATGGAACCTCTTTTTCCTCCCAAAACCTTTGAAGGTCAAAGGCTACGGTGTTTCGCACAAAAACATGCATTCCCAGTACTAAAGAAGGCCCTTCAGTTGATTCAAGTAACGAATCTCCTGTAGTTTTCCCAGATAAGGTTCAGCCGAAGTATGTTTCCTGAGCAACAGGAGCGTTAAAGAGAACTTCCCGAATATTCGGAAGAAGCAGATAAGGACAAACGTCTGCTCCAATGATCACGCCAATCACTCTTGAGTTTCCGAAATCTGGGTCCGCTAGATTTAAACCTGAAAGATGAGACCAACTTCCATTGCCCCTTTCGAAACGTGGGCGGTATTGAGTAAGACGCGGAAGCGCAAGCTCGTCCAATGGATACTCGAAGTCGGATTCGAAACGTGGCGCAAGAATACACGACACTGCACCGTGAATTGGTGTGGGACGTCCTGAACTGATAGTTAGCAAACCTAATTATCAACTTGAACGCGCGAGCTTGAGTCGTTGTGCGAGAGACTCAGATACAAGAGACATTTCAGAACCCTGATCAAGGAGTGCACGCACAAACACTGAAGCGCCACTAATTGACTTGACCTTGATAAAAGCTGTAGGTAATAGACCTTTTGCTCTAGGTCGAGTCACATGATGAATGCTTTCATTGATTCTAAGCGCCTCCCAAGTTGCCTCATCTATGCGTTCGTTTATCCTATTCTGAAAATCTATACGCACTTGCGGTTCCTGTAAATTTTCAACCTTGATTCGCGTTTATTTTGTTTTTGATGTTTTCTTTTTTCTCCATCCCCACCCTAAGTTTATTTTGAAGAATAAAAGGTAATAATCAGTATTGCATTCGGATCCCCTCACGACTCTTGTAACTTTAACTAGTTCGCTTAGTGATATATTAAATTCAAAGAATCTGTTAGCTTAGGTTAAGTAAAAAGGTTAGGTATATTATATAAACTCTTCTTCTAGAACAGTAATTCTGGCAAAGTTGCTAAGTTCGAAAAATTATTATTTTCGACAGATTATGTATGTACTATGTACTATGTAACGTCCAGGTCTTGCTACCATACAGCACAACGTGTGCAAGCGCGGAATTACATATTGCAATTTTAGCTTTAATCATAACATTTTTCATACGTTGCCGATAATCATTCTACCCTTGTTTATATGTCTGGATATCTCTCTATCTATCTTTCTGTCAGCAGTAAATAATCTTCTGAAAAGTCAATCTGAAGGTATCCTTTTTGTTACAATGGTATTCAATTGTTACGACAATATCTGTATCAATATAAAGAAACAGCTAAGACTGGCATGTTCTTAGATCATTCGGTTGCAAATCAAATTGATACCTTCAGATTTAGAGTGTAACATACACAAAATCATCAACATTTTCACTCCTCCTTTCATCTACTAAGACAATGTTGCATTTTGTCAAACCTGTGAAAATAGTATATAAATAATAGTAAAAAATTATGTTGGTTTAACCTGCGTTTTATCTCGCGGAAATGTCGACTAGAATATTTAATACTAAGTTTGAACCTTTTACTATTATTATTTATTATTATATCATTAAGCCGTTTCCCTTTCGGAGTAGGCGTGAATTGCTCAGTGGTAAAGTAGTGATATGTGGATGGGTATATAGGTGAAGGGTAGATAGGTATATAGGTTTAAGGTATAGATATTTTAACATGGTTCGTTTCTCGAAGTCAAGAAGAACTATGTCAGGCCTCGAGTGCGCAACAGAAACAATTGTCGAGAATATAAAGCTCCAGTATATCCGACACTTCTCATTCTCGACAATTGACTCTATTTCCCTAGGATAGTTAAGCAGAGCGATATTTGGTCTGATGCCGTAAGAGTGACAGAGAGGGTAATGAAGCACACTTAGTGCCGCATTGTGCCTTTGGATGTAGGTCGTTCCCGCATGAGTTGGAAAACTAGATAGTATGTGTCTTAGATGGTCGGGGTGTCCATGACACGCTCTGCAGCTATCATCGGGAATATCTTGGCTCAAAATGTGGCGACGGTATGCTAGAATGGAAATGACACGGTTTTGACATGCCAAAATGAAACCCTCCGTTTCCGACTTCAATCGGGGTGATTTAAGAAAAGCGATTGTTTCAGCAGCCTCCTCCGCTGCTTTATACGGAAACGCTCCTATGCCCACTTCTTCGTGTTTCTTGACAATTTTTAGAAGAGGGTCTTTTACATTTGCACTATATGTGCTGTACCCAGAATAATCCTGTTGTAAAGACATTCAAGATTTAGTATTCTGCGACCACCTTGACCGCGTGAGATGTAAAGTCGCGGAACAGAAGATTCAAGGTGCATGCTTTTGTGCATGTGCATAACTATTCGGCAACCGATGTCGAGGGACCTGAGCTTGTCATCCGTCCATGGAACCACTACAAATGGATAGAGTACTACCAAGACGAAAAGCATGTTGGGCGCAGGTAATTTATTCCGCGCTGACAGTCTGGAAGACCACATCCGGCGGATGAGACGTTTGTATCTGCATCGGAGATTATCCTTTATAGATGTCACGTCCTGAATTCAGCTCTGTGGCACGCGCAGGTACGTATAGGACTCTCTAGCCCCAAGGTGTCGTATAGCGCTTCTGTTGTCGAGCTCAGGGTCTTCCGGGACGCCATTAAGTTTCCCTTTCTTCAAATAAACCTTGACGCATTTTTCTAACCCGAACTCCATTCCAATCTCTTGATTTCTCAAATCATCAGGGCTTAATTCAGGTACAGAGGGATTAATTTTCGCAAGCCAGGAAAGTGTCCTTTCCACCTTTCCCCACTGTTGGTAGGTTCGCCCTACAATGAACGATCGATTCTACACCGCGAAGCAGAATATAAAGATGTATTTAGAAGCATACTAATATAGTACATTGTGTAACGAGTGGAGAATAGGTTCATATTGCGCACGCGAGCGCCATTAGCGCCTAAGTGGCGGAATATGGAACTATACCACGCGAGTTGCACACACTATTTCTCATCATAAATGCACGAAAGCCATACTTCACAGCGGTTTTCGGTTCGCATTGTGAATATTTAGATAATATTGGTAAAAGTATAACGATAGTCATTTCGCTCATAATTCACTTCACATCTTACAATGGACCGGTTACGTGAGGTTAGGATGACCACCAACCTTTCCGAGTTAAAATTAACTACTATAAAATACCTATGGAAGTTTACATGATGATCTGCTGATTTTGTCATTAGGTATGTGCACCAATGTATGAGTGTTAATGATCTCTGTAACTCAGGTCGAAAATTATGTAGTCCGCCAGAGTTCAACACCGGCGCAGGACTGGCCCAGTACAGATAATCGGCAATTCGCCTAGTACTCGCTAACGGCCGGTTCCGCGATCTGGGCAGTACTATTCCTACAGTATAAATATTAAATAATAAAAAAAATTTGTTTAAAAATATGCTTTATGTATTTTAAAATGTCGAAAATCTATAAATACAACTATCGCAAAAACTATTTTTTCCTGTTTTTTTTTTTAAGAAAAAAGTTTTAAGTTCCGTCTTCATGATAAATTGTAAATTTTCAGAAAAAATTACATTTTATGTAAATTCTTAATCGTCGCAAAATGATATAAAACACCTAAAAAGCAAAACGTCACACAGTTGTATTGTATTGTATTACTCTCCCTTTTACGGGTCTGAGGGCTCCGTTCCCTTTACATCTTTTACAATTTCACTTAACCACTATGCCTTATGCTTATCTTAACCTATAATCTCTAAAATATCTATACCTTAAACCTATATACCTATCTACCCTTCACCTATATACCCATCCACACATCACTACCTTACAACCGAGCAATCCACGCCTACCCCGAAAGGGAAACGGCTTAATGATATAATAATAATAATGTGCACCAAAGACAAAGGACCCCGCACCAAATACATAGTAAAAAAGGTGCCGGTGTAATTTTCAAAGTTTTTGATATTTTTTAGTTTATGCTCTCCTGGTAAAAAAATCCTCATGGCAAAAAATTCAAATCATGAACAGTTTTCGCGCTACGACGATTTAAAAGTCAGATTTCGGTACATATTTTTACCTGCGGAGTGGAATATATCACAGACTTTTGTTCCACCCTTTGCTTTGCTCTCGTGTAAGTTTATGCAGAAAAAGAATTGCACGGACGAAAAATGCGATGTAATCATGTTGGAAGTGATAAACGCCAAGCGTTCGGACGATGCGCTAAGCGGTCAGGCAACGCGCAAAGCTTTCATATCATTGCATGTTATCGAGCTTCGAACGCGAAATTCGATTTGTATTATCAAGAGGCGTTTGGTTGTCTGAATCAGTGATAAAAATAGCTAATTCACAAACGCATGACAAACGCTACTTGCGATTGAAATATTGCATCAGAAGTTCATCGCAAAGCGTTCAAGTTGAATGGCCAGACAAAAGCAGCGTTGTAATTTGGCACTGATCCACCAGTGCATATCAAGCACTCTAAAGCACATTTTACAGAATTCTCCTTTTGCGCCAAGGCTTCTATCCTACCTTCAACGCTAAGCGTTAAATAAAAGCAGTCAGACAACAAAATAAACTCCCAGCGTTGGTATTTGGCTTTGATTCGCCAGTTTTAATAAAGTAGTCTAGAACACCTTATAAGGAATACTTACCTCGTTCTTACGCTCCCACTTTAACATCAACGCTAAGCGTTTAAGGAATCACCCAGACAACAAAATCAACTCCCAGTGTTGCTGTTTGGCGCTGATCAGCCAGTTCAAGTCCGCAATAATCATTTGATTACGAAACTAATGCTTATAGGTAGTTTGTTCCAAAGGCGAGCACCACGAATAACAAAAGACCTTTGCATTTTACAAGTGCGGTGCAGCTGATTTTTTAGTACTGTTTTCCTTTCACGGAGTTTGGAATGTGTTCGTTGATCTTTGCCAATAAAATGGAAGAGATTAAGAAGATTGTGCGGAGCTTCATTAATGAATAGGCTATAAAGCAGGTCACCCATTCAAAATTGTCTTCTTTTAGCAAGTCCTGCTCTTTCTCTATACTAGGTAATATGTTTACTTTGTGGGATGTTATAGATAAACCGAATGTAAGCATTGAGCGTACGTTCAAACTTCGCATTCAGTTCATCAGTAACATCATATACGACACAGCCGTAGTCAAAGAAAGGGAGGATGAGGCTTTTAAAAAAAAGGATACGCGTTGGAGTAGGAAGTGATTCTTCATTTCTGTTAAGCTGTTGGAGGACTCTAAAGGGTTTCCTATAGATATCCGCAACTTGATCATTTCAAGTAAGAGAGCGATTAAGGATATAGCCTAAATCTTTCACAGAATCCACAAAGGGGATAAGACGTCCATCGATCAAGAGAGGAGTCAAGGTTGCAATTGTTGCAAGTGAAGGAGAAAAGGAAGGTCCTATGATTATAGCTATGATTATAGCTCTTAAGAGTGGCAATAGGCCCGGAAAGGTGGAGCTTAAAGTCGTCAGCATATTTGTGATAGTTGCAATGATGAAGTTCGCTACCAAGTTCAGAGGTATAAATATTAAATAGAGTGGGTGCAAGCGTGGATCCCTGAGGGACACTACTCTTGACCTCCCCAAAATCAGAACGCTCGCTATTGCTGATTTGTATTCTTTCAGAACGATTCCTAAGATAAGATTCAAACCATTTCACAGCCATATTTGAGAGGTGAAGTGATTTGAGCATAGTCAGTAGTAAATTATGGTTAACTGTATCAAACGCCTGAGAAAAGTCAAAAAGGACAACAACAGTTATTTCCCTTCTATCAATTGCCAGTTTAAGGTCAGAAGTTACTTTAAGTGGGAAGGCACCCCTTTGACTGGACACAAAAATAATGTTAATAATCTCGATCATAATATGATCATTCCGATATCGTGACGGACCCAGATTTGAGACATCGTAGTGACATCCTGCAATATACCTTGAAGCTTTGTCCAGGGCCTCCAACCGTAAACAACAGTAGACAGGGCTTCGCAGCGCATTTCGGTAGTTCGTGATGACGCGCAGTATACTGACGTTCTGCTGTTTATCCCCAGCTTCTTGCACATTCGCCGCCACTCTTTCCCTCCGATGGATTATCTTCTTAATCTGCCTTTCGAACGCTTCAATTTCAACCCTCAAGGCAGTCTTCTGGCCTGCTGCCTACCCCAGTTTTCTGGGGCCAGCCTTCGCTTAACCAGTCCCGTCAAACACGGACGGAACGGAACTCGCCCGGAGCACTGCAAATTCCGATCTCTGCAGCCACGATGCACTCCCTGATCAAGGACCAAAGGCGCTGGCTGCTGATCACATACTGCAAATAACACATCGGCAGTGCTAGCGAGGCGTATTGTATTTCCGCCCTACCCTCTATATCTTGCGAGCATTCTCCCATCTGCCACCTGGGAACGCGCAGCGTATGGGTTGAAGGCTACTAGTGCAAGGTGTTTGGCATCAAGGGGTCTTAAAACGTGGAGATCCTTTGAGAAACTAAGTTGCGAAATTTCGGACAATCCTATTGCATTCTGTATCATAATTGATGAGAATGTAAAAAGATACGCAGGCGTCCGCCTGCATTTCCAAACTTGGCCGAAGCAGATTCAAATGCAATCTCTGTCGGCCTGTCAAAATTACGGATTTTATCAAGTTGTCTTGCTTTTTCTTGCACGTATTCCGGACCTTAGCCGATAAAAATCGATGGGCATGTCGCATAACCAAACAGACAATGTCAAATTAGTTGTGGAATTTAGACCATTTTTATCGGAAACCGATTTCTGTTTAAAATTTTAAGCCACTAGGAGTTCATAATATATCACGATAGTTTAAAAATAATTAATACTTTATTTCTTCATGCAGAACGTCCCAAATAGCGCTATCGTCAAAAATAGAAATAAGGTTCTAGATATAAGATTTTATGTAAATAGGTGTAAATAAATGCAAATATTAAGGATAAGATTTATAAAATATGTAGACAGAAGTATTGTAAGAAATGGAAGTCGTTGTTTACTGGAAAGTAAGTCAAAGTCGTTTTGTTTCCTCTTCCCTTGGGGGACACATTATAAATAAAGAAGGAAAATTTCCAAAAATCTTGGGGAAAATGATTTTCCCCAACGAAAATGTGGATTTTCCCCACTAAAAAGTGGGGAAAATTTCCGAAATTTTCAGTGTAGGATTTAACTAAAGAAAGTACTATGACATCGCATGTTCATTTCGTTAGGGTGTCTTTACGATATCGTAAAGACGTCGTTCGATCTGACGATATCTTTACGATATCGTAAAGGTACCTTAACGACATGAACATAGGATGCCGTAAAGTTGTCGTAAAGATGTCGCAACGATGTCGCAAAGATGTCGCAACGATGTCGTAAAGACGTCAACAAATCTTGTGCCCACTGGGCCCTGAATAAAACTAAAAACGTAGGAGGATGATAAAAAAAAATGTTAAAAATCTGCCCGCTGCGCGAGCACGTTCTCATCGACCGTTACGCCCGCGGCTCGCTTCGCTCGCAAGTTTGAGCGCGCCTAGGGCGCACGACTATTGGTTCTCGCACTTCGCGCTCGATGATGTATTTAACTCGCGCTACGCGCTCGTTTTTTGTATTTCCCTCAAATTTGCGCCCAGAAATTTTAAAATTAAAGGTCAAATCATCAACAACTGTAATTTGGTGATTGTGGCATCCTTTGGCTTTAACGCACACATTATCATCGTGAATCTCGTGCTTCGCACTCGATTTTGTTCACAATCTGAATTTTTCTACATTATGTTCAACACTATTATATCAAATTTATATCATATTAATTTCTGTATCTCAACCTGGTACTGCTTATTCAGATTTTGCAAAATAATGTACAAATGTTATTTTTCATGATTACTTCAATATTTGCTCCTTATGAATGTTGAAAATTTGGAATGGCAAATTATTCAATTTTCAAGAATTACATTTGAATCGTGTGTAATTTGGAACACTATTTTGGAATAGCACAATTTCGAAGACTTACAATGCAAAATTCTTCAATTTTTACAATTTAAAATTTAAAACTCTTCAATTTTAAATGTTTATAATTAGAAACTCTTCAATTTTGAAAGATGTATGAATAACAAGTCATAAATTGTCGTGATTTTGAAGATCAATCTTCCAAATTAGTGAAATTTGGAATGTAAATCATTAAAATGAAATAATTTTTATTTGTAAAATTTAAAACTTGCATCATTTTTAAATTGTAAATTTCAAAAGTCTTTAATTTTAAAGATTTGCAATTCAAAGTTCTACAATTTTGAAGATTTACAATGCAATCTTCAATCTTAGCGATTTGCAATTGAAAGTTGCAATTCAAAATATTTGATTATTGAAAATTAAAAATTACAAATTATTCAATTTTCAAGAATTATACTTTAAAGTTTTGTAATTTGGAACATTTTTTTGGAATAGTTTAATTTGTAGGCCTTACAATGGAAAATTCTACAATTTTAACGATTTTCAATTTAAAACTCCTTAACTTTGAAGATTTTAAATTGGAAGCTCTTCAATTTTCAAAGGTGTATAATTAACAATTCTTAAATTATCACGATTTTATAGATCGGAAGTCAAGAGTTTTCAATTATAATCTTCCAAATTTATGAAATTTTAGTTGTGAATCATGAAAATTTCAGAATTTTCAATTGTAAAAATTTAAACATTTATAATTTTCATTTTCAAATGTTTAAATTTTAAAGAGTTATAATCACAAATTCTTGAGTTTTCGAAATATAGATTTCCAAATTATTCCATTATTTAGACTTATATTTTGAAGGATTGTAGGTTAAATTTTAAATTAATTTAATTAATTATGAACTTAAACATTTTTAAGTTAAGGATAAGATAATAATTACATTATATGTATTTCTACTAATTGGAATTATAGTTCTGTTTTTATAAAATGTTTAGACAATCTCATCTGGAAAACATCGTGTGATCACTAATAGTGTCACCTTTCAGAGAGGTGTGTTTCAGGGCGACACCATCTTAAGATCTATGCTAAAAATCAAGTAAAACTACATCTAGCTCTAGAAATTGTCAAAGAGTGCATTCAAGAGAATGGAATGGAGTTCGGGTTAGAAAAATGCGCCAAGGTTTATTTGAAGAAAGGGAAACTTAATGGCGTCCCGGACAAAGTATCTGCGACGAACATGCTTGCCGTCCCGGTAGTACTCTATTCATTTGGAGTGGTTTCATAGACGAAGGACGAGCTCAGATGCCTCGACATCGGGTGCCGAAAGGTTATGCACATGAACAAAAGCATGTACCTTAAATCTTCGATTCCGTGAATTTACATCTCACACCGTCAAATTAGTCTTCACAAAAGGATTATTCTGGGTGTAACACGTCGTCGCAAATGAAGAAACCCCCCTTCTTAAAATGTTCAGAAAGCATGAAGAAGTGGTCAAAGGGGCGTGTCTGTACAAAGCAGCGGAGGAGGCTGCTGAAACACTCGGCCTTGACTGCAATATCAGGGATGAGCAAAATGCATAAAATCTTATTCATCTCGATTACTCACTCCTAAAGGCCTAGATTAACAAAGCACAAGAGAAAAACTTCCGCGAACAGCTTCTCGACAAGAGGATGCATCGCATCTTCCACAGAAATGTGACGGATCAGTCGATGTCGTATGAGCTAACGTTTTCTTTCCTTAAGTCACCCGGATTGAAGTTGGGCACTGAGGGTTTCATTTTGGCATGTCAAGACGGTGTCATTTTCACTCTAGGATACCGTCGCCACATTTTGAGCCAAGACATTCCCGATGATAGCTACAGAGTGTGTCATGCACACCGCGAGCATCTAGGACACATACTATCTAGTTGTTCAACTCATGCGGGAACGAACTACATCCAAGGGCATAATGCGGCACTAAGAGTGCTTTATTACCATCTCTGTCACTCTTACGGCATTAGCCCAAATACCGCTCCGCTAAACGCTCCTAGACACGCTATTTTTTGCAACGCTCGTCTGAAAAAGTTGTGTTAGGAGGAGTTAACGAAAAATACTAATCTTAAAAGAGAAGATTTTTAAACATTGTAAGCAAATTTTTTTGAATAAAATGTTTTGAAACAAAATTTCTGAAAAGCAAATTTTGGAAGAAAAATTTTTGAAAAAAAATTTTTGCGAAAAAAATGATAAAAAAAAATTGGTGAAAAAAAATGTTTGAAAAAAAAATTTGGTGAAAAAAAAATTTCGAAAAAATGTGTTGCCAAAAAACTGTTGGAAAAAAATTATGTACAAAAATTTTATGAAAAAAAAAGTTTTGGCGCTTATGCCTTTTTGCTATGCCAAATGTTGGCGCTTATGCGCCCTTTTGTACTACGGACGAAAACGGCTGCGAAACCCTGAAAACAAAAATTCAATTATTAAAAGATTTGTTCAAGTGAAATCTAAATTTATTTCAAGAAGATACTAACACCAGTGTTTAAAGTTACCTATGCCAGTGTCTAAAGTACATCAACTCGAAAGTGCGCAAGCGCAGACTTTTCACTAGTGACCAAAGTAAGCTATTTTCAAACTGCGCATGCGCGCCAATTGTCTCGCACACCGTATGCTCTAATAAGGTCCTTTAGGCACTATTTAGAAGCATGAAAACGTCAACTTTTGAGGTGGGTGTTGCAAAAAGACTGTTGTTTTACATTCGTGTGAAAATTTCCGCGCGTTTTCTTGTCGAATAGCTGTTGGTGGAATTTTTCAACTGCTGCTTTCTTCACTTTGGCTGTTAGAAGTGAAGCATGTAGATGAAGTAATGCACTTTTCTCACTTCTGATGTTAAAATTCAGACCAAGGGTCTCAGCCGCCTGCTCTGTGGCTTTGTAAAGAAACGCTCGTTTGCCATTCATCTCGTGATTCCTGACCATTTTTAGGCAAGGATCTTTTCCATTTGCAACGATATAAGATGTACTTAGAACAATTCGGTTATGAAGACACTGGAGATTCAGAAGTCCGCGTCCGCCTTGACGGCGTGAAATGTATAAAAATAACCATCATTAATGCTCATGGTACTTGAAAATTCGTATTTTTACATTCTCATCCAGAGAAGGTATTAGATTTATGTAAAATTTGACCCCAGTGTTTTTTGTCAAATGTCCAGGTTTTGAGACCCCCTGAACCCAAAAAACAGGTTTTTACGAATCTGTCTGTATGTATGTATGTATGTCTGACTGTGAGCGCGATAACTTTCGAAAAAATTGACCTATTGGATTAACCTTTGGTATACTCTTTTATTCTCATGAAGGAAAGGTCAAGTTCGTTAGCCAGCCATTTTGGATGAAGATTCAAAAAGTGAGCGCATTTTGAAAATTTTTGACGCCATTTTTTTCACAATTTGAAAATTATATGTGCGCCTGTTCATAGTAATCAAAAATTCAAACAATTTGTTTCTATGACATTTCTCGATAAATTAAAAATTTTCAGACTTACAGCGTTTTCAAAATCCAAAGGAGGAAACGAAGATTAACATTTTCAGCCAAACAACGCAAGACACGGAATAAAGTCAGGGCGAAAAAAGTGTTTCTCTTTGCACGCCCTACAGGATTATCATAACGACTTTTTGAATTTTTTTGAAAAATCGAAAATTCTCATTCTTATTGCACAAAAAATTATCAAAAATAAAAAATTTCATTGCACGGTCAAACTATGCAAGATATGACAAATAATGATTAAACAAAAACTGTGCATTCCAAATAGATCTACAAATCTGTTTCTGGTCACTTTTTGATAGGATGTGTAGTTCCTGCTTCATTCGTAAAAAATAACATTACTAGTGGAAAAATCGGCCCGAGTAGTGGGCACATTCTCATCAAAACTTTGATTGTTTCTTTTTTTTTTCATCTTTTGTGAGGGTTTTCAAAATATTTAATTTTTTGTATGTCCTAGATACCATTTGTAACGATTAAAACAATAAAATAACCATCATTAATGCTCAGGGTACTGAAAATTCGTATTTTTACATTCTCATCCAGAGAAGGTATTAGATTTGTGTAAAATTTGACCCCCCTGTTTTTTGTCATTTTTTAGATGACAGTTACTCCCAGTGGGACCCTGTGGTGGTTGTTAACCTTTAGTTTTTAATTATATATATATATATATATACTATAGCCATGAAATTTCCCATATGTTTTCCTTTATCAGTCCCATATCAAAGTTTTTCTTACACGGGGTGAATTTGTTTATAAGACTATTCATATGAAAGGATTTATACCTGGTGGTTGATTATTCTCGTCGAAGGACATTGTGGAGATACTATTATTTAATATAGCCGAAAAAACAAAGTCCTCATGTTGCAAAATGGTTGAATCGTGCATTTTTTCTTAAAATTTGTTTAACAAATACACCAATTTACCTATCGGAAAGTTGACTGCGCATGTGCCTCCGTCGCTGCGCCCCTAAACACCAACAGATGGCGCCACCGACAAAGGGAGGGTTCTGTTCCATTCTAAGTTACAGGCAGTCGGTAAGTGGCCTCGGTCGGTAATGCAGTATCCTAATGTGACAAAAGGTGGCGCCACCGTCGGTATTATCATCACTCGATAATGCATTTCCCTAATGTGCTCAACAGATGGCGCTACCGTCGCAAGTTACCGACAGCCGGTATATTATCAGTTGAATCCCTGCTAAGTTAGTACTATAATGTGCAGTTCCGTGCTAAGTGACCATTGATCGGCAAAACGGTTTATTACAATCAGCCGGTAAAACAGGGAGGTTGGTAACTTTTTACATTATCATTTCATCATAGGTCGGCAAGGTAGGGAACAATTTTATTATTATTCGGTAAAACAGGGAGGTCAGTAACTTTTTATTTTATCATTTTGCAATCGGCCTGTAAGGTAGGGAACAATGTTACCATCAGTCGGTAAAACAGGGAGGTCGGTAACTTTTAATATTATCATTTTACTATAGGTCGGTAAGGTAGAGAGTCGCAAGTTACTGATACCAACAGATCTAAAACCACCGGCCAAGTAAGGATTCTGTTCCATGCTAAGTTATCAGCAGTCTGTAACACACAGTGAGGTTGGTAATGCAGATTCCTGCTGCGATAGCATTCGTCAGTATCGTGACAAAATTATCGTATCGTATCGTCTTATCGTCACGATAAAAATTTACATTATCGTATCGATTATCGCAATTATCGTATCTTATCGTATCGCAATTATCGTCCATCGCGGCATCACTAATAAAAACATAGACGCAGCTATAACATATCCACTATGTGCCTAATAAGAATTAAAAAAGCATAAAAATGTTATAATGGTAAAAGCTTTCCTTTTCATTAATTGCAGTCTTTTTTTTTGTTAATTTCTTCCAGTACTTTAATACTATTTTGCTTAATCAAGATTTCTGGACTCTCCTCGAGCCGAGATCATTTACTATGTATTTCTATGAAAATTTGTACGCGTCGACATTTTAAAGGTTTTTTCCAAAGTTACATGAAAATGTTTAGAGTTGTAAAATTTTTTATTCTGCATCATTTCATGGTATTTTATTTAACTTCGATTTCAAAATAAAATAGTTGCCCTAAAAAGAGGAATTTTGTGCTAAAAAAATAAATTTTCATCTAAAAACACAACGAATTTTCAAGTAAAAGATAAAAATTTTCAATTTAAAATAGGATAGTCAAATTTTCAGCCAAAAAATTAATTTTCAATTAAAACAAAAATTACAACAAAAATTGTTCAATATCCAACCAAAGAAATTAATTTTCGACCAAAAAGAGTAACTTTCCACCACAAAAAGATGAATTTTTAACAAAATACGTGCATTTCCTGTCAAATATTTCGATTTTCGACCAAAAAGATGAATTTTCAACCAAGATTAATTTTCTACCAAAAGGATGAATTTTCGAAATAGTATATTGTGTATCAGGGGCGTAAAGAAGGCTATTTCGACGAGTGTGAATTTGCTGCCCGAGCGAAGCGAGGGCCGCAGTCACACGTGGCAAAATAGCTTTACGCCCTTGATACACACCATACTTTTTGTCCCCCTCCTTGAAAACAAGCATCTGAAGCAGATAGAGGATGTTTGATGTACTTGACAATTTTAGATTACAGGTGAAATGAAGAAATAGCGTACTTTGCAGTAAAAAATAAACACTATAAACTTACTACTCCGAAGACATCAGTTCTTCCATCAGCTGCTTTTACTTCTCGTTCTAATGAAATATCTTTCGGAGCAAAATGCAGCTGACACACTTTATGACCCGATTTTCAAATTATATCGTCGCGTCGTATTGCTTTCTGCCATGGTTTGACATTTTCATCACCTTTTGGCGCAAGAAAAACACTTCTTTCGTAGTATTAGAGTCATAAACCGAAGTACATCCCGGAGCTATACACCGGTTTCCGCTTTTTTTTCTTTTACACTATTCCCGTGTTCTTGAGTTTCTTTTCCTTTGGGGGGTCTTCTTCCTTCTTAATTTTCCAAATACTTTAGAATTAAAATCATTTGTCAAAACACTTTCTAATTAAATAAAAATTGTAAAAAAAACAGAGCTTGTCTGTACATCTGACATGTCTTTCTTGACAAATTCAGGTTCACATGCCACCCAGCGCCACCTACAACTCAGCTTACGTCAAGAAGCTGCGTGAACTAACGTCAATGCGTAGGGTTGCAATTAGCCATAGAATACGAATAAAATATTACTTTTAAAATACCTGTATCACCTCCATTAGTCTGTTTCGTAGGGTCCCAAAAAAACTCCTGTAAGTGAACAAATGTTTTTTGCGAGTTTTTGGCGCTAATTATGATTTTTTTGCGTTTTTTTTTTATGCAAATGGTTTCTGATACACAAAACACTACTTTATACTAATAGATTTAATACTTTCACGATGATTCATTATGATAAATTTAATTTTAAAATTTAAAGCTTTTTCCGGTTTCAATCGTGTGCAAAACTACGAAACTTGCCGACGTTTCGTGAACTGCAATGTTCACGAAACGTCGCACAGTGGGCTGGATCGGGAATTTACTATTCAAAATCACCTACAGCCGACAATTGTTAACCGATTTTCAATTTTTTTCACTCAGAAGTGATCAGAGATAGTTGCACAAGAGCGTCTATGGATTCGATTTTTCAATTTTTGTTATTTTCTATTTTTTATATAAATAAACAAGGATGTGATAGAGGTTAATGGATCTAGGATTCAAAATCAGGCATCCCGAAAACCCTACGATGCCCATGTCAAGTCTGGGATGACGGGCTTAATTACAGGGTTGGAGAAATACATAAGATGGGAAAAAGTTGAATTTATATGTGGAAAAGACAAAGAGCATGAGGTTTAGAGGGGGAGGGTGGGAGAAAGAATGGAATGGGAGATGGAGGGGAGTAAAGTTAGAAGTGAAGGAGTTTAAATACTTGGGATATACCTTGCAAATGAATGGAGATCATAGAGCTCATATAAGAGAAAGGATAAAAAAAGCGACAGGGATAATGAAACAGGGAGAATAGGAAAAAGAAGGTTCAAGAAAGATTGGAAAAGGAGAATGTGGTTATTTGATACGTTGGTATGGTCGGTATCAGGTTATGGAGCGGATATATGGAGGTGGGAGGAAAGGAAGGAGATTGAGAGTTTACAAGAAAGGTATATAAGGTGGACGCTAGGAGTGGACTGGAGGACGCCTGGATATATGGTGAGAGAAGAAGCACAAAGGGATAAATTAAGTACAAGAGCGGGTAAGAGAGCATGGCAATTCAAGACGAAGTTAAGGGAGGGGAGTTAGCGAAAAAGTGAAGGATAGGCCCCTTTGAAGTAAATTTGTCGGAGGTACAAGAACTGAGAGGGAGGGCGGTAGAACTAACAAGATGGGAAGAAGAAAGGAGGGAGTTTTTTAGTGCTAGGGACATAGGAGAGGGGAATGGAGTAAGCTATGAGGAATTGGAGAGAAGGGACAGGGAAAGACAATTAATGGGAAGATGGGGAATGATTGAGGAATCAAAATATATATCAAATGGTATGAAATGATAAAAAAGGGAGGAGTACCAAAGTGTTTAGAAAAGCGATGGGGAGAGAGAAGATGGACCAGAATAGCAAGATTAAGGTTGGGAAACGAGGTAAGGAAAGGGATGTATTGGGAAAAGGAAGAGAACAGAAAGTGCAGAATATGTGAATGGGAGGAGGAAACATGGGAACATGTATGGGAAGGATGTAACGATCGAACGCGCAGAGCACCCGACAATGGGTCGGCAAACAATGCCGATCATCCTAGAGTTCGGGGTGCTGAAAATTATTTAAATGGAAATACGACGACGTACCGGCGAAACGCCATCATTGCGTGGACGAATCAACTCAAGGATGACTAGCTAGTCTGCTACGATGCCAGCATTATCCCTGTTCACTGAGGCTTTATGGCGCGTATGCATACTCTGTGGTGACAGAAACACCCAGAGCTTCAGCACGTTTCGAATCAATCGTTGCGAAGTCAACGTGCCTTCCTCTGGAAAAATGGATATGGACGCGGAGCGCTTCCCCACCGCTGCTTGATCAAGCTGCAGCCGGAAATGAGGAAGCGATATTAAGACCTAACGCGGAAAGCAGGCACTTTCTGAGAGGTGATCACCATTTCAGAACGAGAAGCAACATTAACATGCAAGTTTCTCCTAAGCCCAAAGATCTGGTTGAAATGGATGCCTCCCTTCGTGGAGAAATCTCGCAAGAGTCCGACCTCTGGACCATCGATTGCTCAATTTATGGTGCTGCGACAGCTTTGTCTGATTCAAATCGAAGGCTGAAACCGACGATGGATCAAATTACCAAAAGACGATTGCATCAACTGAACAAGAAGATTCTATGGGCAAAACAGAATGCGTCCCGTGTTCAATGTGTGATTGACTACATAACATCTGGTAGACCGTTCACGGAAAGGGTTCCAAAGTTTGCCCAAGTACTGAGGATCTGGAATCACACACTAAACAAGTCAAAGCTGCTGACAATCAAGAGGTATACAAGATACCGAAAACACTAAAGTTGAAACAAGACACTGACAATATCATCCGCTTCAAGAAATTTTGCGACAATCTCATAAAATCTGAGGAGAAATGTCCATCAATCACTGCCGAAGAGGTGAAAAAAACACTTAGAGGCACGAAAACCATTTCCGGTGCTGGGCCAGATTTTTTTTTTATTAGTTGAATGTTTATAGTCGCATCAACTGCCAGGGTCATTAGCGACTGTACTGTAGGGTTAGCGCCGCGCACGGCCGTTTTCAACTCTCATGACACATTTTTTACATTGGGCAGTACAGTGGAAGCACCCCCCTGATTTTCGTTGTGAAATAAATATTTTTTATTATGGGAAAAGGCTAAGTTGGAAATAAAATTAAAAAACAATGCATCTTTAGGTTATGTCTTGTAGCTCTTCCGTTTTTTCTCGAGTAAACGGTAGTTTTTTTATAGAAAAAGATTGAATGACCAATAAAATTTACAATTTATGCATTTGTAGGTTATTTCTTCCTTTTTCGGTTTAAATGAATATATTTTGGTGATGAAAAGGCTAAGTTAGAAAATACAGTTCACAAATAATGTATTTTAAGGTTATGTATCACATTTTTGGTGGGAAGGAAGTAAATATTGTATAGCGGAAAGAGGCTAAGCGAGAAATAAAATAGGCTAATAATGCAATATTTAAGGTTATGCCCTCCCTTTTCGATAAGAAATGAATATCTTATGAAGGAAAAGGTCTAAGTTAGTTATATAATTGACAAATAATGCATTTTTAGGTTATGTCTTACAAGTCATCACTAGTAGGACTAGGGGGATACGAGCTCAAATTCTGAGAGATGGCGCCACCGTCGCAAGTTGCCGACAACAACAGATGGCGCCACCGACAAAGGGATGGTTCTGTTCCGTGCTAAGTTACCGCAAGTCGGTAAAACAGTAAGGTTAGTAATGCAGAACCTTGCCAAAGATATTATATACATAGATGCGGCAAGTGGCGGCGGAGTGGGGATAGAATTATTAGTAGAGTAGGATAAATGTAGACGGCGCTGTCGGCGAAAATCCTAACCCACCCCGCTGTGCTTCTCTACCCGCTGAAGTATCCATCCCCTCTTAACAGTTGTCGTGAGTAAAATGGGTGAAAGAAGTGCTGTCGCCGAAATGATTTTAAGTAGATATAGTAGTTTTCTGAAAATATTCATGATTACTAGAGCAATTAGAACTCTGTCTTACCCGGCGATCGAGGTCAATATAAATCAATAAACAGATGAATATGTATTTACCTGGGAGCCGATGTCATTTTTTAGATGACAGTTACTCCCAGTGGGACCCTGCGGTGGTTGTTAACCTTTAGTTTTTACTTATATATATATATATAAGAAAAAAAGTAACAAATTTCACACATTCAACTTTTGTGTAATTCCGAAAATTTGGAACCACAACAACATTTCTCACTGCTCTTCATTGAATAAATATCGAGTAGGTATTACATGGCCTTCAGAATTTTATTACCAAATTACTGCGCCTCAATAGTGTTTGGAATTAAACAAACGTATTGAACGTCCTTTAAATCTAGAGCAACTACTTTGCTTTTAATTTATAATTTAGAACTCGGGACATGTTTAAAATTTCTTTTAACTCTGAGGATGTGTCGCACAACGATATCAGAAGCAAGAAATGGTTCAAAAACTAATTCAGTGACTTCAAACTCAATCTTCTGGTCAAAAAGGAACTTTTGTTTTGGTAATTTGAGCTACTCTGCCATTTTTTAAAAGTACAGTGGTATCATTAAACTTTTTCGAGCGGAGATATTTGGTGCTACTGTAGACACAATCGTTAATAATACATCTTTCATATTCTTTTTCTATTTCAAATTTGTTCTTTAAACTTGAACCAAAAAGCGTTGCATCTTCAATTTTAAAAGCACTTTTAGTAATTGTTTTTTTAATGAAAACATTCTGACAAAATCCGCTAGCTTCTTTGGATAGAAAAGGATTAAGCCGTTTCATTTCGTAATACAATCGACTCAATGATTTGTTAGTAATTTGTTGTTTGACACTTTTTGGACTGTTTATCAAATCCTCGTAATTGGCCACGAAAACCATTAAATCTTCTTCGCATCTGTTCAGTTCATCCTCGGAAATCTCGGTTTTTAATAATGTATTCATTGAGTTTACAAAGAGAGCGTAGTGGGCTAACATATGGTCCGGTAAAAATTTCGATAATATTGGCAGGCTAAGAAAAAGTAACCAACATTTCCAATGAGTGCCCTTCCACACGCCTCTGTTTGATATTTTTTCGGGAAGTCTGCGCAAATGCCCGAGGCCGCCAAGCCCGGGTCCCCGCTCTGCAGTGGCGAGTCGAGCGCTCGAGCGCAAATACTCAAACTTCGATGTCTCGAAAACTAAAGGCCATTAGATCGAAAGAAAAAATACGCCCCTAATAGATTTTGATGTACTTTCATCCTGCAAAGTCCCAGTCGAATCGACGATTCCCATCTCGCATCCTCTCCTTGTAAGTCAGATTTGGAGAGTATGGAAAAAATACTATTCTTAAAATTACGATATTCATGTAATTTATAACCAAAGAAAATTCAATATGCCAGTCACTTGAATCTTGAGTCTTGATTGAAATTATGTTAACATATTGAAAAAATATATATCATAATAGATATATGCTCGTGTTTTTGTAAGAAAAATAAGTTTCTACTGCATGAACTAATGCGATATTTGGTTTTACAAAATTATATATCATAATATCTTGCGTTATTTATATCTATGTAAAAATTTGTTCGAACTTTAATCAAAAGTTCGAAATGTAAAACTAATGCGAAGCATTGATTGAATTCCTTTTTCATATTCTATAATAAATTATCATAAAAGGTTCCAAATATTTCCTACAATAAGTTTCCTATCAAACTATACACATTATTTTCATTGAAATTTATTATATTTTCCGTATTAATATATACAAAAATAATCCTAAGAAAGGTTCTCCTTTTCATCTGTATTAAAAATTTTCTTATATATTTGTTTTAATAATATATTTTACATTTATACTAAATGTTATTTACTGCAGAGCACATCCCACTCGTCTATATTGTGTTTCAAAAGATAATTTTTGTCCGACCCCCCTTGAAAACGCGCCATTGCATGCATTGAAGCAGGCGTAATGTGGCCGCTTCCAGCCCAGTGACATTCGCACATGCGCACTCCGCCGCCGGGCCAACATGAAACTTTATGCCCGCTACATAAAACTTTACGCCTGCTACACTTACACTGCACCCCGCAAGTGAGAATATGGAGGAATTGATCTTTATCTTCGAAAAAATTGTATTGCTAGACCCGACAGATTAAAGTCGAAATGAAAAGTCGATGTTAAATAAGTGAAATTAAAATAAAACAATGTACTTAATAATTATATCAGTCGATTCCGAACACCGATAGCAAATGGACTGTGCCCGATCGATTGGAGGTATTTTCATCGTCCGGCTCCCGCTGGAAGCCGCTTATTCGGACCGGAAGTCATTTTTTTTTTAATGGAATGACTTTTTTTTATTGATTTCGATTCTACGGTGAAAAGTGATTTACCTTTGTGGGAAATTTTTTTTTCTAAATCATCGTTTTCCACCTCAAAATGCTTTCTCAAGTCTAACTGAGCCGTCGTTAGTTTTTCACGTAAACTCATGCTTAGTCAGTCAGTTTTCGGAATTTTGAAATAAAATTTTTAGGGATACACTTCGGAATATCCTTTGACTGATAGAGCAAGAGGAATTTAAAAATTAATTGAAAAAAATTTTCATTCATTTTTTTCTTACGCTCTGCGCCCTTTGGATCACATGCTATTCATCACTCCTCAGCGGAACAGTAAAAATTAGGAAGGCATTTTCAGGTCAAACTTGACGATTTAAAAAAAACAAATGCCTCCAAAAGTTAAAATCACGAACCAGTGATAGTTTCACACCTCCGAGAGCACCTATCACAAGGACAACTACTTGTACCGAATATTTTGGGTACAGTCTTTGTGGCTCCTTTTTAAGGTCTTGATACCTCTCCTCCTTTTCTTGTTCCCTGGCACTGATGTTGTATTCGAATGAAGCCGAGAATTCGATCATGAATACAGTTCGTTGCTCGAAGTCTTGGAGAACAATGTAAGAGCGACAAAGATGGTAATAAAGCACTCTTAGGGCTGCATTATGTCTGTATATATATGTATAATTTTTTTTTGGTTCCGGTTTCGATTCCTTTGGAATGCAACTGAAGGGCCTCTGACAAAGCCACCGAACGCGCCCTCGGGTTGCGGATAGATCGTCCCTGTACCAAGGGTTTCTGCTGAATATGGTTACAATAATTAATAAGCAGTCGCGGACAATTGTCCAGGGATGGGGATAAGAAGCTGTTATGGAACGAGCACCTGGAAAACAAGTGCAAGAAGCTAGTAGCTACTCTATGGCTCTGTAGGAAAGCCATAGGGAAAAGCTGGGGCTTGAAGCCGGAGACACTCATGTGGATCCACACAGCGATCTTGCGACCAAGGCTAACCTATGCGGCGGTGGTCTGGTGGAGCAGGGTCGAGCTGGCCACTGTGAAGTCTCGACTGGAAAGGATCAGCGGACTGATTTTAAGAGGTATCATTGGTGCCTCGAAGTCGTCACCCACGATACCACTGGTGACACTAACGGGGTTGAAGCCCCCCCATCTCACCATCAAGGCCGTGGCTGCCAAGGCGACCTGGAGGCTAAATTTGGTAAAGGACAGAAGGATCTCGACAGCAGTGAAGATCCCAGTCGACATCGTAAGGAGGCCAACCCTGAACATGCCCAGGGACAAAATGGCCACTCGCTATCTCTTCGACAAGAAGTATCGAGATAGCCTATTCAAGAAGGAGGAATGGGTTAACGGCGACGCACACCTGCCCAGTGATGGAGGCAACTGGTTTACAGATGGCTCCAGGAACGAGGAGAATGCAGGAGTCGGTGTATATCGTAGAAGAAATGGAATGGGCTTCACAATCGAGTTGGGGTCCTACGCCACAGTTCTACAATCTGAGATTATCGCCATACTCCAGTGCGCCTACAAGACAAAGGAGTATGACAACAAAAGAAACATCCGTATCTGCTCAGACAGCAGGGCTGCTATCCTGGCCTTGAAGGGAACAACGACCACGTCGCTATTAGTATGGGAGTGCTTTGATTCACTAAATATGCTAGCGACGGAAAACCGAGTTTCCCTGCTATGGATCCCTGGACACAGCGGTATCAAGGGCAATGAGATATCGGATAGGCTAGCCAAACCAGCAGCAAGAAGAAATTTTACTGTACCCGAGCCAGTTGTAGGTATTTACAGTAGGTCAGTCACTGAAGAAATTAACATTTGGCTGACTGAGGAACATCAGAATGAGTGGGATTTGGTCTCTGGTTGTCTTGTATACAAAAATGAAAAAATAGAAAAACAGAGTAAAATTTGAATTTTGGTACCTTCAATCAATTGCTTATATTTCCGGTATTTATGCATATATTTTCTTCAGCAATACCTCTTTTTTCTCTTAAAAGTACTATCTATATATAAAAAATAATGAACTGGACGTAATTTGAATTTTTCTGTTTTTTCATGGCGATAGAGTGAATTTTCGATTTTTATTTTGGCGCAAAAAATTGACTTTTCTCATATATCTTGGGATATAACACGTAAACAACTTGACAGATTGGAAAACAATATGCGAAGTGATTGTTGGAAATTTTATTACCTTTAATTTGAGACCTCGAGCGACCCGATCTGACGTTTAGAACTCAATATATGGCCTAACATATGAAGCCACCACCGAAAAAAATGGACATAATTTTTAAAAAATCATATCTCGAAAACCTATCCATAAAAAAAATTTTCAATGTGATTTTCGAGTTTAGCAAGCTGAAATACATAAGAAAAAAATAGCTGCATTATATGTACATTTTGGCTGTAAACTAGTGTAATTACTATCTCCGATGATAATACAGATTCCTATTTGCAACTCATTGGTTCCGAGTTCTCGAGGAAGTGAACCAACATGACCAGAACGCAAACCAATTTCACCAGTTTCCTCAACAGGATTATCAGTATTAGCAATACCTGCAACAACAACAACAACAGCAGCAACAACAACAATTAAGTGACAGTGACAGTGATACGGATGACAATGATAGTGAGTTTTTTTAAACCAATAGTGTAATCGGTGAAGAGAATAGTGATGATGATAACAATGATTTGAAAATATTTCATGAAATTATTAATATTAAGTGATTTTTTTTAATAGCAGTGAACAAAAAAAGCTATGAATTTATTGTAAAAACAAAATACCAGTGATAAATTAAATAAATATATTTATTTCATTTTTCAGCGCTATTTTGTTTTTACAATAGAATCATGGGTTCTTTGTAGCTTTATATATATATATATATATATATATATATATATAGTCTATAAATGTCCAAACTATGCATTTGTTTATAAAATTTGTTTATAAAATGAATAAATAATATTGAATGACCAATCTCAATCACTAAATATTACCACTCATATAGGTTAAAGGTACTAAGAAAGAAAAGCGATTACTGTCTGACAAAAAACGCCTGAACTATGCATTTTTTAACATAATTTGTTCATAAAATAAACAAATTATATTATACGACAAAATTTTTATGATCAAACGTGATCCTGTTGATAAAATCAAGCAATTTCAACTCAAAATATACTTGGAAGCAAAATTTCCAATATATTGACATTTTCTTAAAATAATTTGTCTATAACAATTAGATTCAATATCCTGTAAATTATTTATATTCTTTGGATACTTCGACATTCATTTTCGTCAAGAATGGGATTAATTAAGTTATTGATTTGAAGATAAAAATTAATAATCAAAACATGTCTCATTTCCGCTCCTTGTTTATTTATATAAACAATAGAAAATAGCAAAAATTGAAAAATCAAATCCATAGACGCTCTCGTGCAACTATCTCTGATCACTTCTAAGTACAAAAATTAAAAATCGGTTGAGAACTGTAGGCTGTAGGTGATTTTGAATAGTAAATTCCCGATCCAGCCCACAGTGCGTGAGTTCCGCGATTATACATTTCACGTTGCCAAGGCGGACGCGGACTTCTGAACCTCCAGTGACTTCGTAACCGAATTGTTTTGAGTACAGCTTACATCGTTGCAAATGGAAAAGATCCTCTCCTGAAAATGGTCGGGAATCACGAGATGGTTGGCAAAGGAGCTTTTCCTTACAAAGCCGCGGAGCAGGCAGCTGAGAACCTTGGCCTGAATTTTAACGTCAGAAGTGAGGAAAGTGCATTATTTCATCTAGATGCTTCATTTCTGAAATTCGAAGTAAAGAAAGCAGAATTAAATAAATTCCATCAAGAACTATTCAACAAGAAAATGCACGGAAATTTTCACAGGAATGTAGAAAAACAGTCCTTGTCGAAGGAGCAAACTTTTGCTTTTCTCTCCAAAGAATATAAATAATTTACAGGATATCGAATCTAATTGTTATAAACAAATTATTTTAACAAAATGTCAACACAATGGAAATTTTACTTCCAAGTATATTTGTGAGTTGAAATTGCTTGATTTTATCAACAGGATCACGTTTGATTATGAAAATTAGTTGTATGGTATAATTGATTTATTTTATAAACAAACTATGTAAACAAATGCATAGTTTAGGCGTTTTTTGGCAGAAAGTAATCACTTTTCTTCCTTAGTACCTTCAAATTCTATGAGTGGTGATATTTAGTGATTAAGATTGGTCATTCGATATTGTTTGTTTATTTCATAAGCAAATTTTATAAACAAAAGCATATTTTGGTCATTTATAGACAGAAATTAATAGTTTTTCTTTCTAATCGTTTTAAAATTACATAAGTGGTGAGGTTTGGTGAACAAGAATTGTCAATCGATATTATTTGCTTATGTTATAAATTATTCTTATAAACAAATGCATAGTTTGACCATTTATGAATAGAAATTATTCGTTTTTCTTTCTAATCGTCTTCAAATTATGGGAGTGGTGATATTTATTGACGAAGAATTTTCAATAAAAATTATTTGTTTATGTTATAAACAAATGCATAGTTTGACCGTTTATAGATATAAAGCGATCGTTTTTCTTTCGACTTTTAAATTGAATCATCAATGAAATCATCAAATTAAATTAAATTAAATTAAAAATTAAAATTAGAAAAAAATTAAATCGTCTTCAAACGACATAAGTGGTGATGTTTAGTGGAGAAGAATTGTCATTTGATATTATTTGTTTATTTTATGAGCAAATGCTTAGTTTGGCCATTTGTAGACAGAAGGCAATCTTTTTCTCTTATTTCCTTCAAATGATATCACTGGCAATGTTTTGTGATGTTCTAAAAGAATTAGATTTTAAGTTGTACTTGTCAATAATTTCAATAC
This sequence comes from Andricus grossulariae, assembly GCA_011634705.1. Taxonomy (NCBI): domain Eukaryota; kingdom Metazoa; phylum Arthropoda; class Insecta; order Hymenoptera; family Cynipidae; genus Andricus; species Andricus grossulariae. Next base: position 221,187,558 of record JAABKJ010075445.1, read on the forward strand.
TTTTAGGATCCATTTCAAATTCATTCTTGCTCCACTTAAGGCGCAATTAATAGATCAGATGAGATGACACAAGGAGCACGTAAATATAGCCCTGGATACGAAGGAGCCAAGTGTCTAGGTTTCGCATACCCTTTGGTGAGCTCGGTTAAATGGTCGGGGATAAAAGAAAGGTCCTCTTGTCCTTGGCCCGAAGGAAAAGCTGCCACGGGTTTCCTCCTTCTATGTGCCCTTAGCGGTTCCTGCCCCACATTCGGTCGAAGGATCTTTGAATATGTAGAATTCTTCGCTGGGGCATGTTCCCGCCGTCTGTGGAAGGTGATTCCCCAACTTTGCGATCCGGATGATGATGCTGTACTTATCCCGCCGTTTTCTTCTCTCCATTCCCACTGTATCCTCCCGGTGGATTTTTACTTCGGATAGCGGCTTGCGGGTCGACGGTACGTGCCTTCCGGAGTGGGCTCAGCGGGGCAGAAAAATATCCCCTGATCGAAAGACAATTAGATCACCAGGGACCTATATTGGTCCGCTCATACCGGGAATAGGTTCCTTCTTATCGGCGTGAACTGTGACCGCACTGTTAGGCGGATGCCCCGTGTCCTCGTTGGGCTGAATGATCCTGCTGGTCCCGCTGACCTCCAGGGCTCGAGATTTGTTTAGGGTTTCCCTCCTGGGAAACAGCCTCGCGAAGTCTTCGAAGGGCACGGGCCTTCTTCTGGCGTGGATTGAGTCCCATACGCCAGAATTTTGTATGGGGTGTTAGCCGTAGTCCTAGAAGCTGTAGTCGTAGAAGGTGCGGATCTCGGGACAGTGAAGATGCGTAGGTTAGCGTTTGCAGACGATAATGTTGTCATGGCAGAGTCAACCAAAGGCTTTCAGAGAATGCTGAGCAAACTGAATACTAGTATAACGGACGTGGGTCTTAAAATTAACGTGAATAAAACAAAAATTCTGGTAATTAAAGGCAAAGGTGAGAAAACAATGTGCAATATTGTCTTAGACGATGATAGAAGAGAACAAGTTGATAAGTCCATGTATTTTGGTTGTTTCTTCACTGCTGACGCAAAGATCAAGGAATAGATAGGCAGGCATATAAACGAGGGCATGAAGTTTATTGCAACAAATACTGCTTCTGTTCTTCGTTCCTCGTAATTGCTGGATTGTAATCAGTCATTAATTTGACGCTTCTTTTTGCAGTATCATTCACGATTTTCAGGTGCTTCAACTTTTACAGTCCTTTTTGGTATGCTTCGATGGTTTCCCATTTAAATGGAGGCGCATAGAGAAAAGGCACTCATATATTAAATCGCTCGGACAATTTTCCAAACTTGACTGTAATGAAGTCTGCAATCCCTTTCAGAGAGGAATTCGGAACATCCTTCGGGTCAATAATTAGCCGTTTTGTATCATCATCGGAATTGTGAGAAGATTCAAGAGCCTTGACCATTTTCTCTTTTGATGCCAGGGGTACTTTTGAATCAAAGAATGCCAGTACTGCTGTTTCTGGTGTAAAATACCATGAATGACCGCCACACTTTTTTACTGCTGCATGGGAAATATCCGAATCGGTTTATTCATACTCGTGAGGCTTTTGTAAAAAGTAAAGGTCTTTATACGGTACTTGCGCAGCAACTGGTGCACAAAACTAAGCTTCAAAGTATATTCTTATGATAAAGATGCAAACCAAGCGTTTTTACCAAAGTTTGTCAGTTGAAATTCACTACACGTAGTGGAGTACCACTGAAAAAAATAATAACTATCTCGAGTAATTCCCCATAATCTTCCCTACATTGAGGGTTTTGTAAACACTTAATTGCAAAATCCGTGATACTTCCTGCAACATCTTGCAATGCTGTTTTAACCGTTTTATCTTTAATTCCAGGCGGGTAATTTATGACATTAATTTTGGGCCATGCATTTTGAAAAACCTTGAATAGTCGTACTGCGCCGCCCTGATGTCGCTCCGAACTTTTCTTTAAACGCGGATCTTAATTTAATCTCGTGAAAGTGGTGTCTGCAATCCAAAAACAATCAATATTTTTCTAGATTTTGTTCCAACAAAACGCAAGCACCATTCAGTCGCCCTGCATTTAATTCAATTGAATTACATGTTAGGCCAGGATCAGTCACTTTAGATTTGCTCTCGATTTTCCAAAGAAGATTCAGTCTGACATTTCCATAGGAATTCGATAACGTTTTTCTTCAACTCCTTCCTTCTACACTCCCTGTAATTCTCATTTTATATCTTCGTTGGTCGATGTGTCTGTGCCTCTCTTTGTGTTAGTATATTTTTTTGTAGTTTCAGTAGTGTAAAAATCAATTTTCTTACATGCATGCCATTGAAAAAAAAATTCGAATTCATTTTCTAACCTTGATTTACCTAATGATTGGCCATTTTATATTTTTATTTCGAAAATTGGTTGGTGCAATTCCCTTATATTGGATAATTTTTTATCACTTTTTTAGTCTTGTTTGCCAATTTCTAAACTTATTGGTCTATGCTTCAAATTATAGTGTCTTGATTGTATTTCGTTCACTGCCCTATCTGCCCATTATTTCGATTATTGGAATTCGATTTCATTTTTATCTTCTTAATCTTCATTGAATGATTGTACTTGTTGAAGTTCTCTTCTGAAATTTAAAAAAGCTAGTGTGCAATGTGTTGACATAGTTTTACTTGTATTCCACGCAAATTGTAAATCATCCAAAATGTCGTGCCATAACTTGTGATCTTTCGCTAAATATGCTTTCATTGCCGTGTTGATTGACCCATTGCATCTTCCAGTTGGATTCGCTTGTGCATTATATTGAGGAGTTTTCAAATGTCTTATTCCAAATGTTTTTGTAGAGTTTATGAGTGATTTATTTATGTATACTTTGCTGTTATCTGTGAATAAAAATCTAGGTGTTCCCTGTTTTGAAATTATACATTAATTGAATTCTTATTCAATCATCGATGCTAGTTCATTTTCGAATGGAATAATTTCTACTCATTTAGCGAACATATCAGCAAATACTAGAACGTATTCATTTCTCGACTTTGTTATTGGTAACGGACCCATTATGTCTAATTCTACGACTATCGGTGACTCCACAATTATTTTTATCCCAATTAAACCTATCTGATTATTTACTTTCTGTTTAATCCTTTGGCAAATGTCACATTCTTTAACATATTTTAATTCCTTTTTCAGCAAAATATCTCGCGAAGAAATATTTCTAATTTCATTTCGCACTGTATAAAATAGTGTGAAAAAACAAACTAAAATTATGCTCTTTTATACGAGTATTATGCTTTCTTCTCTGTCAATAAAACATGCGCTGAATTGAAAAACGCATATTTTACATTGTTTACAATCGATAATCAGATATAATCCACGGAAAATATGTAAAAAAAATTAGACATATATACGTTCAATCTTCATGTTTAAAAAAAAAACCGTTAATAACTTATTTCTTTCCCATTCAAAACTTTTTCTGCATCATTGTAACACAGTTAGTTATATATTCATATAGCAAAAATGTGGAAATTAACTGAGTCGGTTATGTTTAAAATTATAGCTACTTCGTACACTTATTAAATTACAATTAACAATATGTATAATACAACTTTATCATACACAAGAATATTTATCCTTACCGGATGGCCACGTCATATTCTCTTTAAAACTTGTATTTTCGATACAAATTACAAACTCCACTCCAATTTTCACAAAGTTGATCTTAACACGTTTCACTTGCACAATAAATGGATAGCGTCAGCAGTGTCGGCTTCTTGCACGTCATTTGAATATCGAGAATTTTCGCCGGTATTGACATTGACTCACAATATAGCCATAATTCATGATTTCAAATCTTTTGAGTAAAAACCGAGATGCTAACGGTTGCTACGGTAACCAAATGGCTGGCTGTGATAGAGCGCGAGTGGGGACAAAACGGCTAGACCGTGTATGAGGTTCATGATGCAAAACTAATCTTAGGTGGCAGCACCAAGCCGCGTACTAGACCCTCTGTCAATGAGATACGAATTTCAGTAAAAGACATTTTGTGAATAAGTATAAAGTGTCATTTATACCTTGTAAACATTACAAAATACATTTCCATTTTTTGTTTAATATTCATCATGTATCATTCGTAAGAGGTTCATAAATCCTTTTCTGGCTGTCTCTTTCAAAGTGAGGTTAGGTTTACCATAGTTCACCATATCGCATTGTATTAAAATGCAAAGGTCTTTTGTTATTCGCGGTGCTCGCCTTTGAAACAAACTACCTATAAACATTAGAAATGCACCTTCATAATTTCACTTTAGAAAAGTCCTTTTTGGCTACTTATTTAACACATCTAATCCTACCCTCGAAATCACACATTGGTAACACTTCAATTCTTCATTAAAAATATATATGAGTGTGTGTATGAATGCGTATTTACTTTTAAGTATGTATATTTGGGTATATCTATTTATAGTATCCTTCTGTTGATAACCTGCACCTAATTATGTGTATTATAATATATTTCTTTACTCTTGTTCAATACCTATTTTTGATTTCAGTCGTCAAATTGATCGCCGTTACATTTTAATTGTAATATGTATCACCTGTTCCTTATAGGTCTATTAAGCCCTAGGAACTTTTCTTAAATAAATACAAATACAAATACATTTTCGGAATTTTCGAAAATTCATGTAAGATTTTCGGAAGTTTATGGAATTTGTGTAAATTTTGGAAATTTGTAGAAATTAGTAAACTTTTGTGTATTTTTCAGAGATTTATGAAAATTTCTGAAAATGTTTGGAAATTGGGACATGTATAAAATTATGGAAATTCATGAAATCTTGAAGATTTTCGGAAGTTTATGACATTCTCAGAATTTTCGAAAATTTATGAAATTTGTCAGATTTTCGGAAGTTTATGGAATTTGCGTAATTTGTGGAAATTCGTAGAGATATGTTAAATCTTTAAAAATTTGTGAATTTTTTTGGAGATTTATGGTAATTTCTGAAAATGGAAATCGACAGATGTATGGCGTTATTGAAAATTTATTTAATGATTTCAAGATGATTCATTAAAATAAATTTAAAACATCACAGGTCTTAGCGATGAGGGGAGAAATAGACTTGAAAATGATTACAGACACAAAAAGAGAAAAGTTAAACGACTAGTCAAGGAAAGTATAAATAAAATCAGAACAGAAGAAGAGAAGAAATTACAAAACGACTTTCAAGGAACCATGAAACTAATATTTAAAGAGATGGGCTGGAAGCGGCCACATTACGCCTGCTTCACGTGCATGCAATGGCGCGTTTTCAAGGGGGGTCGGACAAAAATAAAATTTTTGACCACCCTCAATTGTATATTGTCACCGAGGAGACGTGTTTTCTGCAAAGAAGGAGTCCCCCCCTACCGGGGCTAATGTTAAAAGAAAATAATTCACTTAAAACAACACAATATTATTTGAAAAATTATTCTTCTTGAGGTCACTTATTGTTCGTTCACAATTAAAAAGCTAAAGCAAATGTAGATATTTCTGAAAAAGGTAACTTTCTAGCATAATAAAGTCTTGTTTTTTTAAGAGGATGTTTGTTAATCTGTATTAATTATTACCTCACTAACTTGTGAAGTGGAAAAAAGTTAGCTTTCAGAAGGAAACCGCAACTATTTAACATCAACATAGATGAAGATAGTTATAAACAAGAATAATTTGCCGAAAAAGTTATTTTTTCTCAACTTATATAATTATTAGATCACTCCAGGTGAAAAATATACAAGTAGTTAAAAATTGTAGAAAAAATGGCAACTTTCTACCACTAAGAAAAGATAATATTATTAACAATAATAATGAATTGTTCAAACAATTATTTTTGTTAACTTGAATTGATTATCATTTCACTTTAATTACAAATTGGACAAAAAGTCAACAATTTCATAAAAAACGGCAGCTTTCCAGCACTAATCTAAGAGAAGATAGCTAATAACAATAATAATTTGTTTAAACAATTATTTTTTTTGAATTAAAATAAATATTAACTGCATAAGTAAAAAGTGCACAAAAAGGTGCAAATTTCAGAAAAAACCGCCATTTCTAGCATTATTCAAAGAGAATATTTTTAACAAAAATAACGAATGTGTTAAACAATTATTTTTGTTAACACTAATAAGGTATTACCTCGCTCTAATTGAAAGTTGGAAAAAAGTGCAATTTAAAAAATAAACCGCGACTTTCTAACTCTATTCTAAGAGAAAATTGCTAAAAACAATAATAAATTGTTTGAACAATTTATTTGAACATCGGCCCAATTCTGGCCCAACTTTGGGCCGACCATCGGATGAACTGTGGCAGATTGGTCGGTAGGACCGCAAGAATGCGGTCGGTCTGATTTTGGATACAGCAGTCTGTTAGCCACAAGTCACCGTGATGCACCCGACGGTAGGTCAAACCTTGGCCCGAGTATGAGCAGACCGTTGGATGAACTCTGGTTCGTTGTCTCAAAAAGACCGTGAAAGTACGGTCGGCCCGACTCTGCGCAAGAGATGGCCGGACTATCGGCATAACATTGGCTGGTACAAGTCATCATGAAGCACCCGACGGTCGGTCAAACCTCGGCCCAAATATGGGCCGGCCGTCGGATATACTAGGGTTCAATATTTCAAAACGACCGATATTTCGGTACGAATAGCTGGATTTTTGTGTAGACATATCCATATTCGTACCGAAATTTCAATACACGCATACAAAAATCAATGCAATTCAATGCACGCAAAAAAATTTGTTATTGAAAAAATTGTCGCAGTACGCGATAAAATTTCTAAGTTTCGTCGATGCAAATTTTAAATGTTCATTAAAAATCACATTTTATGTCATTATCAAAAGTTGTTAAATAGCCTAAAACGCGAAAAAAGCCAAATACTGCATGAAGAAAAATTATTCAAAGTGGGCGCAAAAAAATGTATGAAAAAAAATCGTTGGAAAAAAAATTTAAACAAATTTTTTAGAGAATAAATTGTTTGAAGAAAAATTGTTGAAAAAAATTGGTTGAAAAAAAATTGGAACAAAAATTTTGAAAAAAAAATTTCTTGAAAAGTTGTGAAAAAAATTTAAGGGTTTCATCCCGGGGCTACGAAACCTTAAAAATTGTAATCGGTTCAAATTATTTATTTAAAAATTATTTCATTTATATTCACGTTAACAGTTAATTTATTTTACATCTACATGATGTCACATAATAATAAAAAATTAATAAGAACAAATCTGCCCGCTGCGCGGGCACATTCTCATCGCGCGCTTCGCTCACAAGTTTGAGCGCGCCTAGGGCGCGCGACTGAAATTTTAGTGCACCAAACAACCGCTCTAAAATTTTAGCATGCTAAAAATATTAGAGTGGTCTCGAGAATAGCACCCTAGTATAGATGCAAGTATTTTTCGTTTTAGCATTTAAGTGTAACTTCCGTATTTTTCCCTGTTTAACAGAGACGTTGAAGCGCCTCAGGCGACGAAAGAACCTGTGGATTGATGCCCTCTAGAACATATTCATGGTTATAAATATTATTTTGTGACTATGAACGCTATTTAGCAGACTTCGGTCATCGTTCATGCTGGTAGACGTTTGCTTGGCGGGAGGGCGTCAATCGCGCAAAACCACCAACCAGCAGCATCGCCAAAAAGATCCTCACTTTTAAACTTTTGCGCTGCGTTCGCGGTCAATGCTATAACACCCCCACTCACTTGCGCCGTGAGTGCCGCGCCGTCGCTCGAGATAGCCGTTAAGAATAGCGGGTTTCGAGACAGAGTGACGCCATCGCAACGAACCGTAACGTCGCTCCGGATACCCTGGACCACTCTTGCCCTTCCTTAAAGCTGATCTCCGTTACGGAGCGGACTACTCCCATATGGATAGCCATCGCAAAGAACCTCTCGATCGCCCTATATAACCTGGACCACCCAAACCACCCTTGCCCTTCTTTGAAGCAGATGTCCATTACGCAGAATATTACTTCCGTATCGGCGGTAATCGCCGTCACCGCAACGTCGCCTTGGATACCCTGGATAACCCTCCTCTGTTATCAAACAACGAGACCTTCCCTCTCGAATTAAATAAAGTAATCCCCACTTTATTTAACTTCAAATATATTGATTCAGTCTCAACCCACAGATTGACCTCAAAAGCTTTCAAGTTGGGTATTTTTTAAGTTGCATTACAAATTTAAAAAAATGATTCCATCAAAATTTTGTAAGAAATTCCAAAGAATTTCAGGCGATAGTACAATTGAAAGAGGGCCCTTTGAACGTAAGATCATGTAAAAGAAGCAATATTTCGAACATAGGTACATATATATATATATATATATATATATATACTTATGAATTCAAAAAATAAAACAAAAAAAACTTGCCTGCCGAAAATTCTGCAAAAAATATATGTTACAGTTCTACGTAAAAAATTTTTAATTAAGAACTTTACACATTTTTTCATGATAATTACTTTACACGAACCCTTAAGTGTCTAAAATCGAATACTTGTGCACTAAGCAAGGTAATATATCAAAAACGCTTGAAAAACTGCGTAAAAACAAGTGGAACGTCTACGTCCCACTGCCCCTGACAGGGTTAAAATACCTTAAAACATTTCAAATCCTTCAACATCTTTTGCAATTCATTGAAATTATTTAAATATCTTGAAAAAGCCTTAGATTCTCATAAAAAGCCCTATAATATTTCCAATCCCCTGAAATTTCTTCAAAGTATTGAAATAAATACAAAATTCCTTTGAATCTCTAAAAATTCCCTGAAATCTTTCAAGTTCTTTGAAATCTTTAAAATCACTTAAAACTTTCCGAAGCTTTCGAAAATCACTTAGAATCTTTTTAAATCATCTGATATCAGTTCACTTACTGAAACAAATTGAAAATTCCTTACAATCTTTAAAATTACTCTAAAAGTTTTCGAACCCTTCATATTTTTGTTAAATTCCTTAAAATGTTGTAAATCTTTTGAATATTCCTTGCATTTTTTTGAAATTATCTAAAACTCTCCTTTGAAATTGTTGAAACAAATACCTACAAAATTCCATAAAATATTTCAAACCCTTCAAAATCTTTTGACATTCATTTAAATTATTGACATCTCTTTCAAATGCCTTCGATTCTTTTCAAATGCCCTAAAATATTCCTAGTCCTTAAAAATAGTTTCAAAGGACCCCTCACCAAATACATGGTAAAAAAGGTCACCGTGGAATTTTTTAAGTTTGTGATATTTTTTAGTTTATGCTCTCCTGATCAAAAAATCCGGACGGCAAAAACTCAAATTATGAACAGCTTTCGCGCTACGACGATTTAAAAGTCAGATTTGGGTACATATTTTTACCTGTGGAGTGGAATATATCACAGACTTTTATAATTCCCAATTCTTTGTACCCCGGAACGATACATATCAAAATTCGCGGAACGTTCTTCTGAAATACATTCCACCCCGCCACTTTTTAGAGTGTGATTTGCCCCGCACCACGAATCATCCGTGAAATAAATCGACCAATTCATTTCCCGATAAGATTGGATTAATCTTAAAATTTTTCTGCGACTTTCTGCTACTTTCGAACTCTCCATTAATATTGGTTTCTTATCCAATTCCATGTACAGAAAATTAATTTTTTTCAGTAATATCTACAAAGTCGATCTGGACATTTCTGGAAAATCCGTTACTTCTTCCCTCAATGTGACCAGAAGATTTTGTACCGTCGGAAACGTTTTCTTCATATAGAAGTCAAAAATCTTCCTCCTGATGACCCCCAAAAAGAAACTGTCAACACGAGTGCAAGGTCTTCCTGTCTTTTCATGCGGTTTTATCAATTCTCCGTTTCCAGCTTCTCTTGTAACACGTTTGACTGCACTCTCTGAAATAGCCAAACATTCCGCGGTTCGCAACTGGTGAAATTGTTCTACGATGTTTTCATTTTCTTCATTGACTTGACTTTCGTTTTGTTGATCGTTATCGACGAATACATCTTTTTCGTTGTTATTCACTTGTTGTATATCTTCCAGTGGATCGTAATTTCTTGATTCCATTTTTCTTGCAAATATATTTGCTTGCATATGGAAATTATTGGTGGGAACCAATAGCCGAAAATGTCCATTATGGTTTTTCCCCCCGTGAATAACAGCTAAATTGTGGGAGATTCCTCACCGTGCACAAAATCTTGTATAAAATAGTGTTCGTCATTAAATAATTGAACAATATTTATATTTACTTTATGTAACTCTGAAGATGCGTTTTAGTTTGAAGCTATAATCTAAACGCGTATCAATTTAAAAGTCGTGTTTAGCCCAAAAACTGTATCGTGGCCAATTTTCTTTAGAAGTTATATGATCCACGATTTCTCTGCGAAGGTGAAGATGGTCATCTCTTTGCAGTCCACGAGCCATTGAAGAAAGTGCCACCGGGCACTTCAAAATCCCATTTAATTAACATGGGGAAATTTGGAATTTTCGAAAAATTGAACTCATACTTTAGGGTTTGATCGAAACGTACCAAGTTTCTTAGAGATTGAACAGGAGTACCTATGAAATAAAACAATACTAATAACTTCCATTTTTAACCCACTCTTGCCTCCCCCCCCCCACAGCGCCCCAAATATGACCCAAAAATCAAAAAACTAAATTTTTACGTATTAGTGTAACTTTTTAGCAATTTCCGTCATCTTTTACATACAAATAATCACAAATGGACAATTGAAATATTTCTCATGACTATTTAAACAATTTTTAATTGTTTAAACGAATGTAACTTATTTAAACAATTATTTATTCCCAACAAATTTTAAAAATAATCGCATTTTCTGATTGAAATCTAATAGTTTGTCATTGTTTGGAGAAGTAAATAAAAAAAAACATTGTGTTATTATTTAAACAATTACTTATTGTTTATTCTCAACATTTCTAAAAATTGACCTAGAGATGTCCAGTTTTTTCTCAAATTGGTATCCTATGGTACTTTTTATTGAATAATTATATAATTTTGATACATATCTTGTAATGTTCAATAAATCTCTATTTGTTTAAACAATTTTGATTTGCTTAAGCAGTTTTTTCGAAAACTTTGAAAAAATGAAATGAAATAAAATACATATAATTATTTTTCTGACTGTGTAGTGTATAGAAAGAATATATTAAACATTTTTTAATTGTTCGAACAAATATAATTTGTTCAAACAATTACTTTTCCAAAAATACATTTAAAATCGTATTTTCTGAATGAAACATAATATTAAATGATTTCGATGAGTAATAAATTGTGCTAAGAACTTTATGTTATTGTTTATACAATTAATTATTGTTTTTTTTCTTCAAATTTTCTTCAAATTGAGTATGGATGGTTAACATATATTTTTGCGCATTATTAAATAAATCATAAAAGTCATAATAAAATTTAAATTATAAAAGTGTATTTATATTCAGAAAATACGATTATATATATATATATATATATATATCCTATAATATTAATATTTTTAATTAGAATCGTTGCAGAATTAAATTGTCCTCCTTTTGACTTAGCTGAAGGAGTATCTGAATTAGTATCAGGATTTAATCCAGAATATATAAGAGGGGGATTGCTTTAATTTTTATATCGAATATGGAATATTTATTTCAATATAAACTTTATTTGTATTTTCTTATTTAGGAAATTTTTCATTCAAATTTTTAATTTTGTTTAAAGTTTTAATAATAATTAATATTATTATTATTTTTCGGGGAACTTTTTCTCTATATCGAAAGGATAAATTAATAATATTAATTTTGAAAAGATTTTTACCTATTATTTTTAATTTGATATAATATTTATATTTAATTAAATGCATAATAATTACTAATATTTAATTGAATAATAACAGTTGAATTAATAACTGACGAATTTTCTACAAAATTCAACAGTGACATTTTTAACAGACAACTTTTCGACAAAATTCAACAACGGAAGTTTTCCGTTATGCTACCCAGTGCCAAAACATAAACTAAAATCTTCGTCGACTTATTCTAATTTTAATATTTTGATTGCAAGTGACATATCATTGGAATCGCCAAGAAGCGTAGATTTCAAATATAATATTTTTAAATTACTAATGGCAAAACTAAAAAATTGTTATGTTTTGTATTTTATTCCTAATTAGGACAAAGGACCCCCCCCCCCTCTGGCAAGGCTGGACACATTTTCTTGCGTTTACTTAGCGACGTGAGGAGAAGTCGAGTGGAGAGGGTAAGTGGACCAGGTAGACGGCGATCTAATAGAATTCGCCGAAGTTTATTCTGTGCATAAGGCATAGGGAAGGCGATTTTTTCAGATAGGCACTCCAAGTCTTCTTATTTGGCGGCGAGCCCTGATCGAGCCTACTGATAAAAAAAAATTTTTAGGCGAATGGAAGCCAGTACACGGAAAAAATTAGTTGTTGAAATTTTAAATGACTGAGTCAACCACTCTAGGATAGGGCCAAACGTATGTCAAATAAGGCAATGAAAAAACTTATATTTACTAATCTCATGCGATTTGAAAGTCTGTTTCTTGAAATGATTACTTTTTAGTATCAGAATGTGTGTGAAGAAGTGATTGATAAATTACCAGAACGCAGATGTGTGAATAGTATATTTGTACATTAAAATTTCTATGGATTATATTAGTATGAGAATCTGAATGAAAAAAAAAATTTTACACCAAATTCATCTTTTTGCATTTACTATAGTAAGGGTAGGTTGATGTGTGAGTAAAAAAATATAGATGTTTAAAAATAATCAACCTTATTCAGAAAAAAACCTTAATATTGATACAAAGATACTTACAAACTAGACTTATCTATCCAACTATTGTGAGAGTCGTCAAAACCTAAACATTTTACAAACCGCTCATTTCCACGTTTTTTCAGTACTTTCTTCAAAAGATAAATGTCTGGATATCTAATGTTTTCAAGTTCTTGTTCATAAAAACTACCTGCAATTGCTTTATCCTGATAATATTTAAGCATATACGTCACAGGTTCATTATTCTTAACATGACTTATAGTAAATATTTTAGTTGTCCAATTCGGTGTGTAGCCTTTCTCAAAAACATGCTGAAATTCACTTATGCGTACTCTATCTCCAATTTTAAATTTAGCTTTCTTAACTGCTAGTTTCACATTGAAATTTTTTGTATACATCAAACAAAAATTTTTTCTCCATTTGCGTACTAACATCTTTTGGTTTCATTCTAATAGCCTGATGTTTGGTATCGTTTTAAGACAGCATTAAATCTTGCAAAATATCTCACCACTTATAATTACCCTGCATACCTGCATTTCAACAAGATCAGTTTTCCAAGTCTCATCAATGCCACGGATATTGAAATGTCGACGTTGGTAATTTCTTCTAGCTGGCTTGTGCAGCTTCTTCACCAACTGCTGCTTCTCAGCGTCCATTTTTTAGTTCGTTCAGTCTAGTGTCTACTTGACTAATGAGCTCTGAATTTCGATACACCAGTTTTTGAATTGATTCAGCATCAATTTGTTGAAAATCCGCGATAGAAAAAAATTCCGCAGCTGATGGGTTAAAAATAGAAGTATGTGTGAAGTTTCTTAAACGATAAATGTTATTTTTAATCAGAATTTTCAAACAGAACAGTGGCTCAATAAAAAATATATTATCTTCCTAAAATAGAATATGATATTTTTTAAAGCTTTTTTCATGCAAAAAATTATAAATAAAACACAGTATGAAAAATAACATTCAACTTTGTACAATTTGCTTACATTCGACCTTTGTTCATGCACACAATTCCCAATCAGTCAGACGTATTAGCCAAGAGCAACTAGAACTAATTTCTAGCAGGTTACAATGAGAAAAAATTATTTATAATGATATAAACAAACTATTGCACAAAATTAATTTTTTTTATTCGCAATGATTAGTTATTTTAAATTCATAGATTTTGTACTAAAAATGAAAGATAATAATATGCACTTAAAACTTTTTAACAAAAACTGCTGTTTACAAATTATTTAGACAACTTTTATAAACAAATCCACACTTTAAACATTTTTTCATGAATAGGCTTAATTTGTTTTTGTTGATTCAACGTGAAATGTTTTGTCAAAGACTCCTAGCTGTCATATTTTTATTATTGCAGAAACCTATAGTTATATAAACAAATTGTCCATATATTCAATAATTATTGTCATTATGAAAAATATTGAATATATATTCAATGTACTGGATTTTTTTTATTGTTTAATCTTACCAAATTGAAACGTTTTGCTTCAAAATATTCTACACAATTTTTGAAATTTTAGGATATGGTTTCAAATGTGTTGAGATCTTTTTCAATTTTTTTAAAGTTTATTTTTCAAAATAGAAAATAATTTAAATTTCCCTCAGAATCTCGAGAAAATTATTATCTCAAGAATTTTTTCGCGTAAATACTTTCAAGGTTATACTTTGCTTTGTCCTGGGCATTTATACTGCGCCATATAGTTATTTCAAGGATGATTTATTGCTTCCTTACAGATAATATATTCATTTAATGCGCAAAAAGGTGCAGGTGTTTCGCCGGCCTGTCGTTGTGATTTCGCCGTGTCCTGTGACCACCCATCTCACGGTTGTGAGACGTGGCCATGAGTGGGACCTCCCGCGGTCCTACTGGGAGCCGGTGTCATTTTTGCATATTCATCCAGAGAAGGTATTAGATTTATGTAAAATTTGACCCCCCTCTTTTTTGTCAAATGTCTACGTTTTGGGACCCCCTGAACCCAAAAAACAGGTTTTCACGAATGTGTCTGTTTGTCTGTATGTATGTATGCCTGTCTGTGAGCACGATAACTTTTGAAAGGATTCACCTATTGGGTTGACCTTTGGTATACTCGTTTAGTCTCTTAAACGAACGATAAAGTTCGCTAGCCAGTCATTTTGGATAAAAATTCAAAATGTGAACGTATTTTGAAAATTTTTGAGGCCATTTTTTTCACAATTTGAAAATTATATGTACGCCTGTTCATAGTACTCATAAATTCAAACAATTTATTTTCGTGACATTTTTTGATAAATTGAACATTTTCAGACTTACAGCATTTTCAAAATCTAAGAGAGGAAACGAAAATGAACATTTTCAGCCAAGCAAAGCAAGACACATAAAAAAGTCAGGAAGAAAGTGTTTCTTTTTGCACGTCCTACAGGATTATCATAACGACTTTTTGAATTTTCTTGAAAAATTGAAAACTCTCATTTTTATTGCACAAAAAATAATAAAAAATCAAAAATTGTTCACGGCGGTCAAACTATGCAAGATACGGCAAATGATGATTAAAAATGATAAGTAAAAAAAAAAAAAAAGTGTTTTTGGTTTCATGTCCAGGGTTAGGCCGGAAATTGACGGATAGGAATATATGGACTCCTATCTGATATAACTCTGCTGAAGGTTGGTGACCTTCTCAGCATAAAACATCAAACAATTGCGACACAATCGGTTTTCTTTTCTTGCCCCCCCCCCTTCCCCGCCACAGTTACAGAAGTTTTAGTGGGACTGACGTTACACCTGGACTCTCCACCATATGACGAATCGCTACTTAACTTGGACATGATTAAAAAAGTTGGCACGTTTCGATCAAACCCTGAAGTATGAGTTCAATTTATCGAAAATCCAAAATTTCCCCATGTTAATTAAATGGGATTTTGGAATGCCCGGTGGCACGTGTTAATATTCGAATTCATAAAAAAAAAAAATTACGGATTTTCTTTCTCCGGAAATGGAAACTTTTTTTTGGAGGGGGGGGGGGGACTTGCCCTTTCGGGTGAAAAGCGTTTTTTGGACCACCCTAGTGCACACATGGGTTAAATTACATCATACTTAAAAAAATGACCTATTCCACCTTGCAGATATATTTTTGACCAGTTGCGAGAGGAGCGAGTGAAAAAAATGGCTATAATTTTGGAAAAAACAGAAAGTGCCTATTTTCCTTGTTTTCGAACCCTTTTTGGAAACGTGGTAGCTTCTTTGGCAGAAGCCAAAGAATTGGCTCTATATTTGTCACCCTTGGGAAAATTTTTCAAGGCAATCGAAGAAACAGATTTTGCTGAAGCAAAACCCATAATGGGAATTATTATTCATACCGTGGGACTAGCCTGGGCAAAATCCAAATATTACCAAAACTCTACGAAACTGATCATTCTGCTGAGGCAGATTTGCAATCTATTGATACAGGAAGCTCGAAGATTTCTCGATCCAACATTAATTTTTCAGAGTGATGTTGATGAGGCTCTGCAAAGGGTTCAAGTCTGTCGAGGTAATTAAAAACATTAAGCTTAAAAATGTCAATTAATGTTTTTCTGAAAAAAGATCTTCTCGTTTTGTTCCGCTGGGAATCGAACCTCAGAACTTCCGATTGCCGGTCATGTGCTTTCGCATTAAGCTACTAGAGAGGACGAGAGAAAAAACCTTTTTCAGAAAATACACGCATTATTTTGCTGTACGGTGCAAATAAAATTTTTAAAGGAATCTGTATTATCATTAGAGAATAACAGACAATTTTTAACGTCTTTTTCTCTAATGATAATACAGATTCCTTTAAAAATTTGATTTGTACCATCTAGCATAATAATGCGTATATTTTTTGAAATTTTCTGAAATCAATTAAATTACTGAAATCAACTAAAAATTCCTTGGAATATTTTTAAATACTCCAAAAGTTTTCAAATTCTCTGCAATTTTTTCAAACTTCTTTAAATTATGTAAATCTTTTGAAAATGCCTTGCGTTTTTTTGAAAATATCTAAAACTCTTCTAATCCTTTAAAATCTCTTGAAAATGTTGATACAAATACCTTAAAAATTCCCTGAAATATTTCAAGTTCTTTAAAATCACTTTTTTTAGAACTCTTGAAAATTACATGCAATCTCTCAAAATTTCCTAAAGAGTTATTTTAAATATTTTAAAGTCACTCAAAACTTTTTGAAGCTTCCGAAAATACTTTGTAATCTTTTAAGATACTGTAAAATATTTCAAATCCTTTTGATTTCATATTGATATATATTGTAAGCAAATATTTGTAAGAATTTCAGAAAATTCCAAGTAATTTGTTATTTATTGTACTAATTTTAAGGAATTTTATAGGACTGGGCATATTTTAGGGAATTTGAAAAAAAACCCACGTCATTTGGAAGAGATGTCAATAATTTCAATGAATGCAAAAAGATTTTAAAGAGTTTGAAATATTTTAAGATATTTTAATAGATTTCAAGGAATTTTCAACTGATTATAGTAATTTTAAAAATAAAAAATATAATAATAAATATAATAAATATATAAATAAAAATAATTTAAAAAATATTTCAACATTAACTTAAAAGATTCCAAGGTATTTTCGGAAGCTTTAAACAAATAGAGGATTTGTAAACATTTAGAGTTTATAAAAATATTCCAATGAATTTTCAACTGATTTCAGTAATTAAATTGATCACAGAAAATTGGAAATATTTTAGAGTATTTCAAATATTTTCACGACATTTTCGAAAGTTTTACAAAATTTTAAGTGATTTAGAAAACAAAAATTTAAGAGTTTGAAAGCTTTCAGAGTATTTTAAAAGATTCTAAGGAATTTTCAATTGATTTCAGTAATTTCAATGATATCAGATGATTTTAAAAGATTTTGAGTGTTAATTCAAGTATATATATTTATAAAGATAATTACTCACTCAGTAGGAAAGCGAGAACTACTTTGACTGACATCTTGGAATCCGGGTTTAGAGAAAATTTTATTTAAATCGAGATTTTTACTAAAGAAAGCGCTCGCAAATATCGAGGTTTGTCGATCAACTGAATATTTGAAGAATAGAAACAGTGGTTATTCAGGTGGAAATGTAAATAATTTGTATACCTCGCTATGTATAATAATTTATTATCTGAAAGAAAACTGCTTCAGAGGATAACACATAATGCGAAAAAAAGCTTTAACTTTATTTCGATTTTGTACTCTAATTTTAAACAATCAGCGCATATATCCTATGCGATTTACTACCTCTTTTTTCTCGTGTCACGAAAAATAAATTTTGGAAATAACTTTGAAATGAAGATATATTTCCGAATAGCAAAATATAATTTCAAATTTATACGAAACAGTGGCTATTCAAGAGATCAATGTTATATGATTGGGGTACAAAATATAAATAAAAATTTCGACAAATAAGTCTATGAACTTAGCCGCTTCACAAAGAAGACATTGCATGAAATAATGATTTGAATATTTTCTTCAGTTTCTAATGTTATACTATTACGAACATTCTTTATAATTTTTAAGAACATTAATGGAAGTTTAATGTGCTTTAAACGTAGACTTAGTGATTGAAGTGGAAATTTTAAATGAAAAGACTTCTAACAACATGTTTAAATAAGCTTAGTTCAAGCCATTCAAAATGGCGTATTGAAATTAACGTTTGTTATTTCTATACAAATAAATAAAAAATTCAAGAAATTTAAATTGTCAAGCCTTTGAAATGCTCTGAACGAGGGCACGTCTCTTTTTGTAGGATGAGTATTATAATAATATGAAAAAAGAAAATGTAAGAATCACAATCAGAATGTCATATAGCAGAAATGATTCTTTAAACAAATTACACTGGTTTACAAAAAAAAAAGGTGAGGACTATTTGACAAGCCCACTTTATCCTTATGTATTTTGACGCGCTGAATATATATATATATATATATATTATTCAAATTATTTTTGATCTTTTGAATATCTTTTAAAATTAATCTGAATTTTTCGGAAATTTTTGTAAAATTCTGCAAAAACAAATTGCCTTAAAATCTTCCAGATTTTTTTTTTACAACTTTATAAATCTTTTAAAATGTTTTGAAATATTTTGTGGGCGACTGAAAAATCCCGAATAATAAAATTCCCAACACTGTAAACTTCCCGAAATTGAAATTATAAGATTGCCGAAATCTGAAAATTCCAAATTTGAAAAATCCCAGATAATAACATTCTGGACAGTTTATATACAATATTACCGAATTTGAAAATTCCTGAATAATAACATTCCAGACAAAATATTGTCGAATTAAAAAACATACAAACTAGAAAATTCCCGAATTTAAACAATTAAGAAAATGTTTTTTTAATCAATACTATTTATTTATTAAAAATACAATAATCAAATATTTGTAACAAGAATTTTTTTAAAAATTATTCTTTGAATTTAAAACAACAATAATTGCATAAAAATGTTCTAAAAAAATAAATTAAAAAACACGTGCGCTTCGAACAAAAAAGTTTTGCAATATTCAATTGAGCGGCTGGTAATAAAAAGTGAAAATATCTCGAGTGTCACTAAGAAGCAGCTATAGACAAGTGCATAAAAAATTGGTTACAATTTCACGTCTGTAAAAAGCAGAAATAGAACAGTGGCAGTAAAAAGTAGACAACGGTGCTTGGGCCGTAAGAAACAGGAATAGAAAAACTCGGCAGTGAAAAGTGGACACGGGCGTATATTCGGCAGTATTCGGTGAGTCGGCTTTGAGCAGTAGATAAGGTGCACTATGGAGAATTTGGAGTGGGGGGTCCGCCATGTTGTGCACTATGGAGTATTTGGAGTGGGGGGTCCGCTATGTTGTGCACTATGGAGAACTTGGAGTGGGGGGTACGCCATGTTGTGTATTATGGAGAATTTGGAGTGCGGGGGGGTCCCCCATGTTGTGTACTATGGAGAATTTGGAGTGGGGGGTATCGAAATGAGGTAAAACAAACTTACTGAATCCATCAAAATCTCTTATCTGTTTATTTTTCTTGATTGTTTTTTTTTATGTGTCTGATGAGCTATATGTTGGTCTCTAATAAGCCGATTACAATATTGTTTGAAAACATACTTCGAGGTCCTTTTATGCAATTTATTTTGCATTAATTGAACATTTTAAGTATCTTCGGAAAAAAAAACAGATTATTAGATTCACAATATGTTTGAGCCTTTTTGTTTAAGAATAATTTTTTGCACATATTGTCTGCTTAATATTGTGTCTCTAATTGTCTTCTCGAATAATAGGCTTTTATTTTCAATTCTAAACATATTTTTTAGTTTTTTTCAAAGTGTGATAGCTAATTTTTTTTTTAATTTGTGTTTGAAAAAAAAGCTTGACTTTTTCTCTTCGAAGTGAGCCATTGTGTCAAAAGAATGTTTCTTGATAAAATTGGAATTTTCTCTTTGATTGAGGGATAAAAGGACTTTCATTTGTCTCAAAAAGAATCTTTGTTCAGCAAACATTATTCATTTGCGAAAAAGATCACTGAACCTTGCAGCAAAATAATTCTGTTTGTGTCCAGGAAACAAAAATCATTTCACTTGTGTTTGAATGAGTTTTGATGACTTCTGAATTGCGTATCTGTCACTGGAATGACAGATTGCCATCCCTTGGTTAGGCTGACGTTCGAATGTGGACATGATTTTTTTGATGAGCAACGTATTTTTTTCTAAGATTCGTTCAGCAGCGATTATGAATAAGTATTATCTGGTTTAGGACTCGTAGAAAGTAATTAATTTAAAGTTAAAGAATTGTAATTTGAATATTTTAAATTATTTACTGAAAATAGTTAAAATGACAACTTTTAAGCACATTCTGGAGTACATAGTCTACTTCTATTTATAGACTATTTATTTTTAGGAATTTTGATTGATTTTGTTAAACAATAATTTTTTCATATTTGCATCACACCACATATAAATGTTGAACTGTTATTTATACGGGTGTCTAATATGTCTGGAAACTAGATCCTTTCCCTTAAATTTCCAACTTTCATACTTCTTTTTTCGCCCCCCTTTTCTGAATATCACTATTTTACTCCTCTCTACATTCACCTCCATCATATTCTTATCTATGTACTTCTCTAATGTTTTGAGCATCTCCTTCAGGCGTATCGCATCATACGCTTCTACAGCTACATCATCAGCAAACTTCAATGCATATATTTTCTTGTTCCCTATTACTGTCCCTTCCTCATTCTTTCTTTCCCATTCGTCTTCTAGATCATTCAGCAATATTATAATTAATGTTGAACTCAACGGGCACCCCTGTCTTACTCCCCTCTACGTTTCAAATTCTTCCGATACAGCTTCCCCTGATATTATCCAATTTGTTATCTTCCCATATATTATTCTGATCATTTTCATCATCCGCCCCTTTATTCCCATTTTCTCCAGCTTCTTCATCATCAAGTCCCTGTCTACAAAATCGAACGCTTTTAAAATCTATAAACGCGACATAAAGTTTTATCCCTTGTAGCTCTTCTTTCTCTAAATCCTGCTTGACTCTCCTTTATCGCTCCTCTCTTCTCTATTCACTCTCCTAATCTTTTTCCCATTATGTTTGTTACAAATTTGTACCCCGCGTCTAATAAAGCCACTTCCCTATAGTTCGTTGTTAATTCGCCATCCCCTGATTCATAAATAAGATATATCTTCGCCTCCTCCCACCCCCTCGCTATTTCTCCCTCTAACCACATTAGGTTAATTATCTCACTCAATTCTGAAATCCATTCCTGCCGCAAATTGTTCAGGAATTCTGCTGTTATCCAATCTTCCCTAGCGGCTTTATTGTTTTTTAATTTCTTCATCGCCTCCCTAACATCCGTCTCCCTTATTTCTGCATTTAGTTTCTGCATATCTTCCTCATTTTATTTCTGCTCTTCTTTCATTTCCCCTTTCTCTCCGCATACTCTTTCTTCCATCTCTCTTCCTACCTGCGCTACTAGTAATTCCTAAAAATGCTCCACCTAATGCTTTTTTGTTATCCCCTTTCCCTCTTTTCTGAATACCATAACCTTGGACTTTTCTGCATTCAGCTCTAACCTGCTCTTATCCAAGTATCTTCTCAACCTCTTCATCATCTCGTTTAACGCCTCCTTACTCCCTTATCCTAAATTGCCTCCCACAACCTTCCCCTATCCACCAAAGGAAACGCACGTTTGAGATCCACGAAAAATGCGTACACTCTTGCCCCCTTCAACATCCTTCCGCAGCCTCTCCGCCACCACCATCGCGTATACTTTATACGCTGTATTCATTAGCGTTATTCCTTTATAATTTTCCTGTCTTTTTCTATCTCCTTTCTTATACAGTGGCACTATTAACCCTTCTCTCCACCCTTCTGGGAATCCCTCCTCCCACCATACTTTCTTCACTGCCCCCTTCAGCCTCTCCCTAACCTCTTGTGTACTAAACAGCCGTGCTTCGTTCTCGACCCCATCCAGCCCTACTGCTTTTGACCTTCTGAAATTTCTTATCTGTTTCTCTACCTGCTCATCATCCGACTCCTCCGTCTCTGCCTCCCGCGTTCTCCTATTCCCACCATCCCTCTTCCTTGAATCTGAGCCCTGAAATGATTCTCTAAAAATCTTCGTCCACTCCTCACTCCCTATCTTCTCGCCTATCCCCACTCTACGCTTTCTGAACCTATTTATTATCTTCCAGACATCCCCCTCTGTCTTAACATCTCCTAACTCCTCTTCCAGATCTTTCTCTTTTTCCTGTTCTTTCTTCTTACACATCAATCTAAACTCCTTACAGATTTCTACGTACTCCTCCTTTTTCGCTGTACCCTCTTCCCACTTCCTGTACTTCCTCTTCACCTTTCTTTTTATCTTTTTACATTCCCAATCCCACCACGACTTCACCATTCCCTTCTTCTTCTTTTCGAATACCTTCTTTTGCACGCAACCTTTCACTTTCTCTTTCAAATTGTCCCATATCTCTTATACCGACTTCCATTTCCGCCCTGCCCTCCACCTTTTCAAGCCTTTTCTCCGTCCTTTCCTTCCACCCCCTAATTTCCTCTTCTCGTATGATGGAGAGTCTAGTTGTAACGTTAGTCCCACGAAAACTTCTGCTACTGGGGAGGCGGAGGGGGGGGAGGGCAGAGAATGGAAACCGAGAGTCTCAATTGGTTGGTCTTTTATGCTGAAAAGGTTACCAGCCTTCAGCAGCATTGTATTAGATAGGAGTTCATATGTTCCCATCTGCCAATTCCCGGCCTACCTCTAGACACGGAACCAAAAACTTATATATATATATATATATCGTCGTTGTCAGAGCAACATGCCACAACCGTATTTGAGCTACTTTCCAGGAGGGACAAAAAACTCGACCCGGCGTGAAATTTTGAATCAAGAACCGTGCCTAACTCAAAACTGCCAAAACTGAAGTTGTGCCATCTTGCTCTGACAACGACGATATATAACTTTTTTCTGCTTGCATAATTTCAAGTTTCAAGCTAAGCGAGTCAAGCTTATAAAGAAAATTGTAAATAAATAAATCCAAGACAGTCCAGTGGAAATTAGACATTTTCAAGTAAAAGTATTGCATTTTTAACAAATTAAATAAATTTTTAAACAATAGTTGATTTTTCAACCAAAAGAGAATTTTTAACAAAATAGTTCAATTTTAAACCAAAAAGACGAATGTTCAACAAAATACATCTATTTTCAACAAAATACTTAAATTGTCATCGAAGAAATATAAATTTTCAACCAAAAATAATAGTTAAATTTTCAGTTAAAAAAATTATTTTCAACAAAAAAAAACAAATTTTCAGCAAAATAGTTCAATTTTCAAAAAGAGAAACTAACTTTCCATTAAACAGATGAATCTTCAACAAAAAAATAAATTTTTAACCATAAAGATGGATTGAAAAAATCTGCCCGCCGCGCGGGCACATTCTCATCGCGCAATGCGCGTGCGGCTCGCTTCGCTCGCAAGTTTGAGCGCGCCTAGGCCGCGCGACTGTTGGTTCTCGCTCTTCGCGCTCGATAACGTATGTACCTCGCGCTACGCGCTCGGTCATTGTATTTTCCCCACTTTTAAAATTAAAGGTCGAAGGAGAAGGAGAAGGAGAAGGAGAAGGAGAAGGAGAAGGAGAAGGAGAAGGAGAAGGAGAAGGAGAAGGAGAAAGGGAAGAGAAAGAGGAAGGAGAAGAAGAAGACCTGTTATATCGACTCCCTCATTTTATATTTTTATATCTCGATGCATATGTAGGTTATGTTCGTTTGTGTTTTTAATTTATTGAGTGCATATCACATTCCTTAATTTTTATTGCATTAAAAAAGAGAAGGGAAATTACATCAAAAATACGAAAAGGATCTAGATAGTGTAAGTACTACAATGACATTATTGTAATCATTTGTAGAGTACGTAAGTAAGGGATAAAGTTAATTTCAGTGAACAAAATATTGTTGGTTATTATGTTTGAAAAACAAGTTTAAAACTTACAATGCGTGTTGCCATCGTTGGCATGGCAACTGTAGGTTCGCATGTGCACGGTGTTGCTCACGGGTTTCCATTCGAGGCAAACGTAGTCGCCTGGGAAGAGGACTGTGTCTACTCGGCTGAGCGCTGAAAACTGTGAGGATTCGTACAAGTCGAGAAAGCTGTGCCGATTCGCTCAAGTCGGAAAAACTGTGCAGATTCGGCTAAGTTTTCAAGAACGTGCCTTTTTAAGATGGATGAATTTTTGCTCCGTTTTAAGTTGGCAAGCCTTATGTTCTACATACAAAAATACACACACACATATATATATATATATATATATAATTAAAGAATAAGGTTAACAACCACCGCAGGGTCCCACTGGGAGCAACTACCATCTAAAAAATGACACCGACACCCAGTAGGACCACGGTAAGTCCCACTCATGGCCACGTGTGGCTTTAAGGTTACGAACCAGTGATAGTTTCGCACCTCCGAGAGCACCTATCACAAGGACTATTAATTGTACCAAATATTTTGGGTACAGTCGTTGCACCTCTCTTCTAAGGTCTTGATACCTTTCCTCTTTTTCTTTCTCCTTGGCAGTGATGTTGTATTCGGAAGGAGCCGACAATTCGATCACGAATATAGTTCGTTTCTCGAACAGGTATGTATAGGTCTCTCCAGCGCCAAGGTGTCGTATAGCGCTTCTGTCGACGAGCTCAGGGTCTTCCGGGACGCAATTAGGTTTCCCTTTCCTCAAATAAACCTTGGCGCATTTTTCTAACCTGAAATTCATTTCAATCTCTTGAGTGTACTTTTTGACAATGTCTAGAGCTAGATGTAGTTTCTCATGATTTTTAGCATAGATCTTAAAATCATCCATGTTTACCGCGGAGGTACCCTTCGGAATGGCGAAGTGCCAGAGACAGTGGCAATAATGTGACGTAAACGAGGAGAGGGCTCATGGTGTCGCCCTGAAACACAACTCTCTGAAAGGTGACACAATCCGTTATCACACGATGTTTTCCAGATGAGATTGTAAATCTGGTTTTCCAAAAAGGCATTAATCTCTCTATGCACCTCGCGATGTGTGGATGAACCTTTAAGCTTTCCAACAGACATATGAAAAGTCTATAGGAGGTTGAATTAGAAGCTTTCCGGTAATCAATCCAGGTCATCGTTAGGTAACGCTGATAGAATGGTGCGTCTTTACAGACACATCTATCGATTAGCAGGTTCTCCCGATATCCTGCTATGCCTTTCTTTGAGTCGCGTTGTTCGTACATCTCTCGCGACACAGGTCCAATTGTCCAAACAATCCTATCATTTAGGATAGCTGTGAAGATCTTATACACTGTGTTCAGACGAGTTATCGGCCTGTAATTTTTAGGGTTAGCTATGTTGCCCATCTTCGGCAGAAGCACTGTGCGCCCTTCAACCGACCACTCCGGAATAGGCTCTTCCAAATTTAGATATCAGGTGGAAATTCGGGCCAGATGCTGGTGCGTTAAAGGAAAGTTCTTCCATTAGTATGTCTTGATATCATCTGGTCCCGGAGCGGAATAGTTCTTCATGCCTCCTAATACGTTTTTCACCTCCTCGGTAGTGACAGGTGGGAATTCCTCCTCAGGTGTTATGAGGGCACTGCACAGCTCCTTGAAGCTATTTATATTCTTTGAGTGTTCTTTCAGTGGACAAAAAATACTCAACAGTGGTTATGACAAGATTTTGTTGCAAACAATTATAAATGAAAATATTTGTTTACGGATAAAAAAACATATTACGCATTTTTAATTAAATACAATCAATCTATGACAAAAGACGTGTTATTCATGAATAATAAATTATATACACTTATTTGGGATAAAAATGTCGAAATATGACCGTAGTTCTACTTTACGATAAGCTCAGGCGCCTCTATGCATGAAGAGTACACTTTCCAAGGTCATATCTCGTTCTTTTTTTACAATCACAGCAAATTGAGTACTTTCACGCACCTGTAGAACACTTTTCCGTGCAGTAATTAGGTGCGAAGGTACACAGGTTTTTTTTTTAACTTAGTGATTGTTTACTGAAAATCCCAAAAAATGGGGATTTTTCATTATACCATAACTCAAAACCTATGGAAGATAGCGGATTATTCTTTCAACAAAATTTTCCTATAATTTTGTCCTCTTTCTTTTTCCTGCTGGATATTTTGCTCTAAAATACAATGGGAATTATACGTCAAGCAAAAGTAACTTTTGGAACTATGTAAAAAAAAAACCGGTTTAGCAATTGATCTGCTTTAGCATTTTTGTTATGTTAAAAGGGACCCCTTAACGAAACTTTCTTATTAAAAACATTGGATGTGGGATTTTTTCGGGAACCAGACTACCAGTTGCCTGGACTAGAATGTAGCCTGGACGACGCGGTTAGAAATACCTGTTTAATTAGCTCGAATAAGTTCTTACGAATTTACTTAGGCTTAATAAAGTCCAGTTTGTGTTTCCTTGGTCCGGCATCTACCGTATAATTTTTGTTAAGGTGGTTAAACATCCCATAGACATATTTTCCTTAATGAAGCTCTGCCGAAGTGTTTGGAAAGACCTGTTTAATTAACTCGAATGAGTACTTACAAATTCGTTCAGTTCTAATAAAGTCCAGTTTGTATTTCCTTGGTCCGGCATCTACCGTATAATTTTTGTTAAGGTGGTTAAACATCCCATAGACATATTTTCCTTAATGAAGAAAAAACTTTAATTCATGGAATTCTACAACTTGAAGAAATTCTATTGTTTTAGACATTTGTCAGGTGCCTGATGATACTTTTCAGATCCAAGATCCTTTTCAGCGGAAATAAAGTAAGGTGAAATAGATTGAATTTGTGGGATAACTGTGCAAATATGTCCATTTTGTTAAGACAATAATTTGTTTGTAACGCTGTAAATAGCAAACGGTTCATACGACAGAAGAACTGCAGGAGGCAAAAAAGTTTTATCCTTTCTCGGAGATACTAAGAATGATTTTATAAACAATTTTTAGAAATGAATAATCAAATATTTAAAACATTTGTTTAGACAAAAACTGACTTTTTTACCCTTAGTAGTCGAACAAAAACAAAATAACGAATTTTCAACTAAAAATTTTAATTTGCAACCAAAAACAGGTAATTTTGAGTAAAATGATGAATCTTCAACAACAACAAAAATGGATTTTCAACAAAGCAGTTCAAATTTCAAAGAATGAGTTGAATTTCCAACTGAACAAGATGAATTTTCAACTCAAATGATAAATATTCAAGAATATTTAATTGAATTTTTAATAAAGGAGTTCAGCATTCAACCAAGTAGATGATTCCTCAACTAAATAGATGAATTTTCAACCAAAAAGATTTATTTTCTACAAATACAAAAAATCAACAAAATACGTGATTTTTTAATCAAATAGTATGATGTTAAACCAAATAAAATGAATTCCATACCAAAAATATAATAGTTGACTTTATTCTGACTTATTGAATTGAGAAAAAAATGAGTCTTAAAGGGTTTTATAAAAATTTTCGCAAAAATTCCAAGAATAACGCGAGTTTGGAAAAAATGGTAAAAATACAGTTTTTCTAGAACTCTTTTGGAGGAACAATTTTGTTCATTACATTTTTTGTACATTGTATCGTTTTGGAAAAAAAGGTAAGCTTTCGTTTTTTGGACAAAAGAAAATCTATCATGGAATATACTCTTCACATTAGATTATTTTATAAATAAATAAAAATCTTGAAAAAAGTCTAGCTAATTACGCTAATGTATCGCTTGGATTTTGTCGACAAAATCTCAGCCAAGCTTTTTCGCTGAAAAGCCAGGGTTTACAAATAATTTATTGGAACATTTCATTAAAAAAAATTGTTCCAGATAAGAAATTCTTGAACATGAAATTAATATTCAAACAGTAAACTTGAACTTGAACATCAAATCGGAGGCTAGCTGAAATTCGAAGTCTCAAAAATGAAAAATTTAAATCATAAAGCTTTCGTAAAATTTGGCTAAAAGCTATCAATTACTTATACACGTTTATCAAATATAAGAACGCACATTATATAATATAATAAATAGTATAATACTATAATAAATTACAAACATATGTAAGTGAAGTAAACAGTGTTTTTTTATTAAATGATTTTTTTATTTTATTTCTGGAACAAGATTCGAAGGGTTGCAGTATACGGCATTAGAGAAGCATGAAATCGAATTTCTTTAGGAGGGCGAAATAACATTCTGTAAAATCGAAATTACCATTTAAAGTTAAAAAAAAAAGTTTACTCCCCAGCTGAAGTGTTTCTGAATTCAGGCCAAAAAAGTATAATTAAAAAAAATGTCCAGTTCCGAGAAATAAAAAGTATAAGTTTACAATCTAAAAGTGACAGGAACCTCAAAATGAAACAGGCTCGGTTGATGATCACGATAAAAAGTGCAATTTTCAGTTTGAAAACAAAATTTCTGCTCCCGAGATATTGAGTTGCTAAATTGAGAGAAAATGAGTTTTGCCTAGAAAAAGTTAACCAAATCCGAGTAAATTATTCATGAATTTGGCGGTTCTAATTTCATGGGTTTTGACAATCGTCTTTAGATAACGACTAAAAATCTATTTTTCAATTTTCAAAAATAATAAAAACTTTCTCCCGAAATATGGGAAGGCTGAATAAGAATAAAAAAGTTTCCATAGAAGAAACTTATTCTGTTCCGGTAAAATAAAGATTTAATATGGCGGTATCGCACTGTAACTGTTGTAAAAGTTATAAAAGTGGCTTTTGGTAGAAAATGACGGCTTTGAAGGGCTGGCCGACATTTAATCTCGAGCGTGCTTTTATTAGTAAAAATAAAATGCATGATATTTCTTCCGAAAAGGTCTTGCAGACTTCCACTCTCAAGCATCCTTGATCATGAGTGAAAAATGTCTATTTGACGCCTATTTGGATGCCTTTGTTTTCTTTATAGATGGCAGAACCAAAATCCCTCGTTACAATAGAAGAACTGTTAGAGGATTCAGCTCCTACACATGAGGAAGATACAGTTTTGGACAGATTAAAGTTATTGACCCAGAAAACCTCCCCAGCTGGTTGCTGTAATTGGAAAACTATAAATGTAACCATGGGAAGTCGGTTTGAAGTCAATATGAATATTGATCCTGAAATTCTGAATAAGTTAACGTATGCTTTGCCTACGTTTGGTATTGCGAAAGCGTTAAATCCATCGGTAGTACACCTAGCAGGAAAGCATTATTGTGATCATAAGGTCGCAATGCTGAATTGGCCCTTCTTCAAGGCTTTCATTATGAGTCCACCTGCGCTTACAAATGAATAAACAGGCAGCTCAGGAGCCTTAATATTTTCAGCATAGGTCAGAGTCCGCAGAGGAAGAAAATAGTCCACCTCCTGTGGGGAAGAGAGATGCTGAGACTGCAGGCTTACAAAAACCTCTAAGCAAACAGACATGGGTGGCAGTTCTGGAGGACCCTGTGAATAATATGTTCACAGCGTTATTTGAAAAGATTGATAACCTGATGGGGGCAGGAGTTGAGGAATTATTAAAAGAAGTGGTCGATGAAGAGAATAGTGAACTAAGTAGTTCAAAGCCAATAATCTCTGAACAGCTTTCGCAATCGACATCACAATGTTCGTCTCTTAGTTTTCACCTTCCGAAAGAAAAAACATGTGTTCACCTTGAGGCCTTATCTCTGGTTCTCCAGATAAATGAAAATGAGCCAGCAGTATCTTCGCCAACTCCAGAGATCAGGGCTCAAAGTATTTCTTGTCAAAAGTTGGGAAAAGCAGGTTGCACTAAAATAAGGTAGGAGGAACTAAATTTAATTTCATGTTGTGCATTCTTGCTTCCATTACATGTATACTAAATCTAGTACAGATTTTTCTAAGAGTTGAGGTTACGTTTTCTACCATTTTTGTTCTGAAGAGGACGTAAATATTTGTTTTATTGGCTTAATATTATTAAAATTCGTTTTTTTACTGCTTCAAATTAATTTCTCAACTGAAAATTTAACTATTCCATTTTCGGGACGGAAATAAAAATAGGATACCAATACGTAAAATGTATTAAAACGATTTCTCTGCATATAACGCTAATTTTTAAGCAAGTGTGAAGGAAAGAAATTGTGCACGGCATAGATTTCTGCCACTAGTGTAGAAGAGAAGGTGGACATCGAGCAGTTGCAGGTGCCTGCAGAACGCAACTGTCTCAGCCCCAAATATCTATTCTGACCGCGCGAGTGAACTAAACTGCATTGAAAAATCCGAACTCCGATTTTTTTGTGGTCCACTACTCCCTCTACTGATCGAATTGCAGCTTTAAGTGGGAAAGAGACAGCGACATATGACTCGTATGCACATGATTATTGGTTTTTTAACATAACCTATCATGTTTATTTTTCATCGTTAATGAGTTTGTCGGCAGTAAGCGTTAACAATATCATCAGTGTATAGCGCCACCTAGAATATTTTCCTTTCAATTAGAATTGGTCAGACCCGAGCGAACGAGCGCGAGCGTCAGTTCATTTGGGGTTCAACCGCAGCAGCGAATGTATTGAACAAGAGCCTCGTATTTTAAGTGTTTTATATTCAGAGAGTCTTACATGCTGTTTCAGTGAACAGAGTATTCAGAGTTTACTCGGTAGTACTGTAGTGTATTTACTAAGAAGTGAAGACCTCTTCGTACCTCACACTCTGCAGCTCTTACACTAAGAGACATTCCATTTGAATAAATGATAAAAATGTTTGAAACTTTCGTATTCTACAATATCAGAACACGGAAAAAAGTGATGCGTTTCAAAAATTGATATAGTGGTTTTCAACTGGCGAATTTCATATTTTTGTTACATTCTTTCGATGTAGTTTTTTGTGAGTAATACAAAAACTGCGCATCTGATCAAAAAAGGATTAATAACAAATTTGTAGCTTCTTTTTGGATGAACAACTTTTATTTTATTTTTTTCATAGCTTATGTCGTTTGTCCAGAAATGTCATTTTTTATATTTAATGTTTTTTACGAATGAAAGAAAATCTACGTTTCGTATAAAAAAGTAAATGATAACAAATTTGCAGAACTTTTTTGGTGCACAATTTTTGTTGGTTTATCTTTTTTCGTATCTTGCACAGTATGACGACAAAATCGAATTTCTGATTTTTCATTATTTTTTGTGCGATCAAAATTTGAATTTTCGATTTTTCCAGAAAATACAAAAAGTTGTTATGATAATCTTGTACGCCTTTCATAAAGCAAACTGTTTTGTTCTTTTATTTTATTTATTTTTTTTTGACTTTGTTTCATATCGTGCGCTTTTTTGCTTAAATGCTAATTTTCGTTTGTTTTTTTGGATTTCGAAAATACTATAACTCTGATAATTTTCTTTTTTGAAAAAAGTCGTAAGGTGAAGGAACTAGATCTTTCTTTTTGTTCCTAAAAACTGTGTGCCAAAGCCCAATCCAATCCAACTGTTCTGTTAAAAGTTATCCGAAGACCCGGACATGGCAGGAAGAGTAAGTTTGACAGAAGATGGACCCCTGGCAGGAGAATGAGGTCTGCCACGAGAAAGAGACCTATCAGAAGGAAAAAATGGTCTGCCACGAGGAACACCAGAAGAGGGTCGCCATTAGGCAAATAAAAATTAAACTATGAAGTTATGCAGTTTTTTGCATCTCCTGTACAATTCGCTTTTTGGTACTGACGCTATTTTGCCCGACAAATCTTCAGGTACGTATAAGTTGAAAGAGAAAGATAAAGACAAACTGTGAAAAATAGGAAGAGAGGAAGAAGTAAGAACTGCAGTACGCGTTCTGTGCGTTTCAATGACAATCCTGGCCTAATCTAGTGAATGGTTTCGAATCGATATGACCATATCGGGACGTTTTCCAATGGCGCATTTTTCTAACCTGAACTCCATTCCAATCTCTTGAGTGTACTCTTTGACAATGTCTAGAGCTAGATGTAGTTATGTAGTAAGTGCGGTTTAAAACAATCGAACGTGCAGGGCTCCCGACAATGGGTCGAATGAGAATGCCGACTATCCTACAGTAGGGGGAGCCAATCAAGACGGAGTCAATATGATGAACCGGCTATGTTCTGGAGTGCTAGGATACCAGTATGCCTCTTTGAACGAAAAGGTTACATGGCGCGACTGCATACTCAGTGTTGCGAGAAACACACAGAGCTCTCGCATTTTTCGCATAAACGTCTCCGAAAACGTGCCGAGGAACTCCGAAAAAGGGGTTATATAGGCGGCGCGTCTCTTTACCCGCAGCCAGAACAATCCGGCAATAGAGAAAGAGAGGCGGCACTGAGACCAATCATGAGGAAGCCCCCAACAGAAGAAGTGCGATGCTTCAAGACCTGGAGTAACATAAACATTTAGGTTTCTCTCAAGCCCAAAGATCTGGCTGAACTGGATGATGAGCTTCGTGCAAATTTTTTCAAAGAACTTGACCTCTGGACTATCAATTGTAGTTTGCATAATGCAGCGAGAGCTTTGGCAGATGCAAACTGTAAAACGAAAAATAACGGTTGATCATAAGACCAAAAGACGAATGCATCAACTCAGAACAAAGATAGGCTGGGCAAGGTAGGACGCGTCCCACATTCGGTGTATCGTTGACTAAATAACATCAGGCAGGACTTTCACTGCCTAGGTTTGACAGCTGGCGCGCGAACTGCAGATCCGTAATCACGCACTCAACAACTCAAGGCTACTGACCATCAGGCAGCATATTGTTGACAGAATACGAGCACTATCTTATTGTAGGAGAAGTCTAGAGCAGACAAAGAGGTGAGGCAGAGAAAATCAACAGTCTTTGTGTGACCCATCTCAGCTCTTCCAGGTCCCTGCAATTACATTCGTCCACCCGCCCAAACCAGAAGAAGTCGAGGCTTTTTGGAGAGAAGTCTACAAAGTCCAGCGCAGCTGTACTTATGGATCATTATCGTGTATCATATCATTCTTGTTTCGAAGTAAGAAATTAATTTTATAAATAATGCATCTTCGCAGTGTTAACGACAGAAAAATATTTTATCTTACCTACATATGCTGAAAAATTTTATGAGAATTACATGCAAAATTACGTAGTTACTGTAGACTTTGATAAGTGCTATTTGAAATAAATGAGAAGCTTCTTGGTTAAAATTTTGCAAACATGATCTTTGGACTTTCTAGATTCGAGCGGCTTCTTCTTTAATTAGCAAAAGCTTGCCTAAAGAGATATTTTTGATTCTCATTAGTAGCATATCAACGATTTCAGAATTTGCGTCTACGGAGAAGTGTAACACGCCTAGAAAAACACTTTAATCTGCATTTGATAAGATTGCAAGTTCTTAATAACAAATTAAACGTCCACTGATTACCATAATATATGTTCCCTTTCAATTTTGTGTAGTTTAGAAGAATATGAATAAAAAAACAATGAAAAAATTTGAATTTGGGATTGATGTCCAGTGATACTGGAAAGTTTACATATTTTAAATCTTCCAAACTTCCAATTCATCATTGTTTCTGAAAAGTACTTCAGTTTCTTTAAAAATAATTGATTAAAGCAATAACTAACAAAAGCCACCTTTATCCTACAACGACTATAAAATATGAACGTTATGTTGCAATACAGAAGTTAATAACTGATTTGTTCTTCATTCTGAATTTTCTTTTAATCACACTGACCCCCTTACCACACTTATCCTATCGACCTGAAATAATAGATCACCTTCAATTGATATATTGCATGTCAAAAAGAGGTGTCAAAATTCCTTGAGTTTCAAAAATCACGTGGGTTCCGAACCAAAGAAACGCTATCGCTTGAAAAATATACTTCATAAATACAGCTGAAAATAAAAAGGATAATATTATGGAAGCAGACAAATTTCGATGCATATATATTGAAATTTATTGTTTTGCTTTTTTTCTAGTCACACAGGATAGGCTTCTGGATTGGACTATGTAGTGAAAATTTAACTTATTCCAATTGAAAATTCCATAGTTGTAGTTGAAAATTCATCTGTTTGGTTAAACATTAATTTTCTTAACTCTAAATTTAATTATTGAAGTTTTGGTTGACAATTTATCTTTCTTTAGTAAAAATTTATTTTTTTGTTTGAAAATTCAACTATTTCAGTTGAAGATTCACTGTTTTAGTTAGAAAACTCTTGTTTGGTTTAAAATTAAAAAATGTTACTATTCCATTTTCGTTCGAAAATTATTATTTTTTTATTTCAAAATTTAACTAGTTGAAAATTTTTCTTCCTTAATTAAAAATTCAACTATTTTGTTGAAAATTTATGTATTTTGATGAAAAGTTGTATTTTTTGGTAGAAAATTAATCTTTTTATTTGAAAATTAATCTTTGTGTTTAAAAATTCATCTTTTTGGTTGAAAATTCAAGTGTTCCAGTTAAATATTCATCATTGTAGTTGAAAATTCATCTTTTTGGTTTAAAATTGAACTATTCCAATTGAAAATTAATTTTTTCATGTGAAAATTTAACTATTCTATTTTTTTGAAAAATTGATATTTTTTAGTGGGAAATTTAAGTATGTTTTTTCTTAAAAATTCATTTATTTTGCAATGTTTTGCTCGGTTGTGTTAAAGGATATTTAGAATGAACGTCATGAATTAAAATAAATGTTTGCGTTTTGCGGGAAATATGAATATTTTAATTGTAGAATTTGAAATCTTTCGCCGAATCGCCATTTGATTTGTTTTTTAATTTTTGTGATTGCAGAGCTGCCAGAAATGTCGATTATGCTGCCACCGTTCGTGGATAGCACGCATTGTCTTTCCTATAACTTGACTAGAAAAGGCAGAAGTGTGGCGGACAGGATCGTTTCTGTACTTGGATATGCTTGTCCTGATATTACTTATAGTCCATCTCTTTACCCCATCACTGCACTTCTTTTACACTTCATGCCAGGTCAGTAGTAATAATAGTTTATTTATATATATATATATATATATATATATATCAGAGTGGCCACTCACACACAAATCTCAATGCCACCAATAACTTGACTAACTATTTGAAATTAGTATTGTTCTCTGCCAGATTATCTATAGTTCCCCATAATACGACGCACCACACCAATCATTCTAGTACATATATTGACTTGATGATTGTTGATGATCTAGACAAGGTAATTTCTTCTACTCAACACACAATCTCTTCCCTCACAAACCACGACCTTATCGGAATTCAATACCAGTTCTCCTTTGATCCCTCCTCTAGTACATCTCCTCTGTCTATACGTAATCTCACAAATATAGATGAAGTCAAAATTCTTGAGCACCTCTCTACTCATGATAGGAAAATAATTTTTATTGAAAAAGGTATAAATAGAAAGGTTATCTAGCTAAAAAATTTTTTATCCTCAGCTTTTGACAAATTTGAGCCTCTTCATACCCTTAACCCAAAAAAGAAGTCCACTCCTTGGATTACATCTTATATCAAAGAATTGATGAAATAAAGAGAGAAAAAACGTAAATTGGCTGAAAGAACAAAAAATTTTATTATTTGAGCCGAATTTCGTGAATTGAGAAACTTAGTTTAAACCAAAATCAGGAATTCATACAACCAATATAATCACAATTCTAGCAAAAACAGGAATGAACATGAAAACATCTGGTTTCATTTAAGACGACTTGCTCTTATTTCTCCAAAACATTTGGCTCCTGATGACAATTTTTCGCCCGCAGATCTTTTGACAGCCTTCACTACAAAATCCACACTCCTTCCAAACAGCACTTCTTCCTTGTCCGCAGTATCCTCTACCTTTGGTGATACTAAATTATTCTTTTCTGAAATATCGCAAGAAACCCTAATCAAAAAACTCTCAAAGCTAAAATCAAATGCTCAAGGTTCAGATGTTATGTCAATTGAAATGATTCCCTTAGCCTTCCCAGTCATTTGTCCTATTCTTTTGCATATCTATAACGCATCTTTACAGGTGGAAATCTTTCCTGATACCTGGAAAGAGGCGATTATACGCCCTGTTTCTAAAATATCTAACCCTACCTCCAGGGCAAGCGCGACAGACGAGCGAACAGACGCGTCCCTACATTTAGCTCATTTAGTTTCCAGGGGAAGTGCGGTACCCTAGCAGTACCAAGGGGCAAGTCGAAGGTCGGAGAGCCCCGGAAGGGCTCAGGGCTGGATGAGACAAGACCAAGATTACCGAGCCTCGGTACCCTTGAGCCGTGGTGTGACGAAACCCTGGGCAAGTGGACCAACCGGTCAGACGGCATACTATCCATTGACAGTGAGTGCCCTAACGTGTGCTTCCCTAGTAACAACCTCGCAGCTGATTTTCACCACCGCGGTAATAAGAGACATGCGCCCGAGTTAGGACTGGTACGCCAGGGATAGAAAAACTCCGCTTAAGAGAGAGACACCGCATTAAGAATCCAAAGGCTGGGTCCAGAAGCAGAAACAGAGGGATACCGGTACCCAGGGTATTATCCAGAGCCTCACCCACGAAAACTGGCGCCGATTGTCCACCGCGGACAGGGGCTATGGGAAAGAGAGGGACTCCAAATGGATCGGACCACCCACTACTACCAAGCGTCGAGCCTCTTCCCTCTCACGAACCCGACCTTAGCTAGGGCGCAAGAGGTCAAGCAAGAGCAACTAGTTCACACTAGGGGTAGATTAGAGAAGTATAATAGGTACGAAGCAGAAGATTTTACCGAGTCAAGAGGGAACAGGCATAGGTCGTGCATGACAGGGTATGGGGGCATGAGCCCACACGAAAATACTATAGCACGGGATACAATTCTAGTGACGACAATAGAGAACGGTACGTCTCAACGACGGGGCAGGGCCGGGGTGGGCCATATTGGGAGCCATGACGACGACGGTCAGGAGCGATGACCGGAATATGAGGGCGATGCGCAAAGACACTCACTTGGGCGAAGAGCTTTGCTTGAATTTGAACCGGAAGCGACCACGAATCATCGGTATGCTCAATGAGGCCAAAAGGAACCGGTAGCAGACTACCTGACCTGCATGTACGGGCTCTACCAGCTCTCGACCAGGCCAATGGATCTCGAGGTCAAGGTATGTCGACAAAAAATAATTGTTGACGACACAAATGTACAAATGACCATTATATGAATATAAGCTGGAAATGGAAACGTTATGTTCACTTTACAAGCCTGAGAAATGGTCGTATTCACGCATGTATTGTATAAAATATAATAAAAATGATACATAGATTATATTAGTATATTCACCTATAGAATTAAAGATGATTGCCAGAGTGAAAACAAAAGCGTTGACCATCCTCATTTTCGCCATGTAGAGGAAACACTGATTAATGTTTCGGCGAATCTGTGGGTCAACAAATGTAACTATGGAATATTCTATTGCGTCATCAGAGTACACATATATACGTAAGTAGTCGTTATCTCACATATATGTGAGATGACAACGTTATTAGTTTCAAGATTGTCCTTCGAAGATATAATTAATAAATTTTCATCTCAAATAAAAGGCATTAGTTTTAACTGGTTATAAACTATGTATATAACAAAAAAAATTGATGAAAAGGAAAGTTCTTTGAATCATTTAAAACTACAGAGAAAAGTCAATGTGAAATAAAGAACAAACAGTAACATGATAAAATACGTCTGCTTTATTTTGTACTCTGAAGGTTTTCACCATGAATGATAAAAAAGTATACATGTAATAAGTATGAGTAATGGACCTACTTGATGACATAAGATTTAAAAAGATACGTATCTTAGTTTCCTTTTAAAATAAAACCACTGAAGACTTCATTTAAGTCAAAATTCTGTTGAAACAAAAAAAATGCGTTTAAGAAAAAAGTGTGCTTTTGGGCAACGGTAGCGGGCTAGTATTGTGTGACTTTTTCGACTTATTTGAAAAAAAATCGACTTTTTGAAGGTTACTGCTGAAATACGTGGTCAAAAATGAATTTTAGTAATTGAAGATGCACGTGTTTGCTCAAAACTAATCTTTTGATTAAAAATTTGAATGCAGCCTCAAAATTTTAACTACTTTGTTGAAATTTCATTTCATCAATGGTATAGAAAATTCTAGTTTTTTCGAAGCTCTGACACTATGTGAGGAGGTCCCGTCTACTTTGCACCTTTAAAAAAGTATACTCCAATCCCGAGGGTTGCGATCTTAGACGGTCGCTGAGCAATTACAATTTTTTATTGGAAAGCATCGCCTTCTTGTGTTATAAAATCATTTAGTCCTTTGAGCTGAATCATGAGCAATAAAAACCGTTTAAAATTAAATTTTTATCAAATATAAAGAAAATTATTTACTTCGTTCCGTCTATTCAAAGTGAGTATTGAAGTTGTGTGTATTTGTTTGGAAATGTCAGTAAATCTCGATCAAGGATCCATTATCGATTTGCAGGACTCGAATTTAGCTGAAAAAAATATGTTTTTCAAAAATCGACAACTGCAGGGCGTTCAGAACTGAAATTTAGTTACCGTGATAATTTTTCTAAGACCTTGTCATTTTAAGAAGTAGACCTGATAGTACAGGCATGTAGAATATATTTTCTTTGAGTCCTGAAGTTAAAAATACATATTCCGCTAGGAATTCGTGTCGAGAACTGAGGTCTCGTCCTTCTAGGAAGTAAACCTCATAGTCCAGGTATTTAGAATATATCATTTTCAAGGAAGGTGCGTTCAGAACTAGAGTAGGAGGAACCCTGGCCATTTTTTCGAGGTCGCATCCTTCTGCAAAGTAAGACTGGTAGTCCACATATTGAGCATACACCTTCTTGAAGGAAGGTGCGTGCCCAGAAATGAAATAGAAGGCACCTTAGAAGGGAAAGGGTCAAAGAACATGTATTTTTGAACCTATACTATCAGGCTCAGTTTTAAAAATGAAAAGATCTTTGAAAACTCATGAGGTTGTCTGACATTTCAGTTATGGAGGCAACTTTCTCGAGGAAGATGTATTTTAAACACCTGGTCAACCAGGTTCACTTCTTAGAAAGACGAGATCTTCAATAAACTGATCAGCGTATTTTAAATTTTACTTGCAAACACAACTTTCTGCAAGAATATGTATTTCAAACAACTGCAAGGCGTTCAAAACGGAAATTTAGCTACCCTGATAATTTTTCGAAGGTCTTTTTAATTTTTAGTTGATTTCAGTAATTTAATTGATTTCAGAAAATTGGAAATATTTTAGAGTATTTAAAATATTTTCACGCCATTTTCGAAAATTTTACAGCATTTTAAGGAATTTAAAATAAAATTTGAGGGTATGAAAACTTTTAGAGTATTTTAAAAGATTCTAAGGAATTTTCAATTGGTTTTAGTAATTTTGACTGATTACAGATTATTTTAGAAGATTCTGAGGCATTTTCGACAGTTTTGGAAATAGTATAGGCTCTTTTGGAAGAATACAAAGCATTTTCAAGATATTTAAATAATTTCAATCAATTTCAAAAACTTTTGAAGGGGTTGAAATGTTTGAGAGTATTCTAACAGTCTAAGAAATTTTCAATTTATTTCAGTAATTTAATTGGATTTCAGAATATTTAGAAAAATTTTAATTGTAAATTAAAATAAATCTAAAATATCGAAAAACCTAATATTTCTTAAAAATATTTTTGCAAAAATAAATTTCTTTATTTAAAAATGCAAATAAAAATTGCAATCTGTTTTAGTAGTGAATTCAACCATTTTGTTGAAAATTCGTTTCTGTTGGTTGAATGCAGTTATTTTTGATTTTTAATTAAAATATTTTGTTGTGTTAAATATTAATTAATATATTTTTGTTTACAATTCCTCTTTTCAGGTTGAAAATTTTAGTTGAAATTCGAACTAATTTCTGATAAGTACACATTTTTGGTTGAAAATTCGTTTTTTTGTTTGTTAAAAATGAATTTTTTCAAAACTGATAGTCGGAATATTTGGTCAAAAAGTTAAATTATTTGTTGAAAATTCATGTTCCCTGTTCATTTGGAATAATTTTATTATTACATTGACTATCTGTTTAATAAATGTTATCTTAAAAAATCTAAATAAAAAAACTGATAAATATTTATGTACCTAATATTTATTAAAGATGCTGAGCAAATGTTGACATAACAATAACAATAGTAATTATATCGTCTTTATCGCTATTTAACATTAGTTATCTAGTATATGATAACTGTTTTTTCCAAAACCACTCGACGAAGATGGCCGGATTCGGATGCTTGGAGAATAAACACGGGTGTGGCACAATAGGCTTCATAGATTGAGCACTAGGGGGCACCTCACGGAGCCTAGGGGTGGACTGGAGGGAACATGTTGAGAAGAAAGGCAAAGTGATGAATTAAGTACTATAGTGGAAGAGGGCATTGAAGTACAGTAAAAACTCCGGGATAAATTTTGTTGCACCTAATTTTAAGAAGGGCCCCTAACTCGCTCAGAGTTGAGGTACTGAACTATTGCCTATTGTTTTTGCCGCAAAGGTGTAGAAAGAGTTTACAGCAGGTGAAATTTCGTACACCAAGCCCGAGTGAAACAATACTTGGTGTCGTGGTATCATTCACACTACCAAGACTTATTTTGGTTGCCGGGAAATGGTACCATGAAATTGGCGAAAAAGTGCTCGCAGGAGTTAGAAGCAAAGAAGGAAAAGGATATGGAGAATACAGTTGGACAACTGTAGCAAGAAGTTGATTAGGAGACGAGCTAAGAGGCGGGATCTATTAGGTAAAAGAAGAACGGAATGTGTAGGATTTGTAAATGGAAAAGGGAAGCATAGGATGAATGCAGAGGATGAAAAAAAAGTAGTAGAGGAGTCGAAGACAAGAGAAACTAGCAAGAGAATGTGGCAAAGATTTTAGGCGAAGGTGGATTAGGTGTGTGGATGAAAGTGAAGAAGGCTGAACGAATGAACACGAACAACATTTTTTAATTGATCTCAGGCATTTGACTTTGAAATAGGGCGATGTCAAGCTTGATGGCTTGACAAAAATTTGAAAATACTGAGTTGCTTTTCACTTTTAAATTTATTGCTTCATTATCTCGTATGTGAAAGACACCGAATTATCTTCAGAATTTAGTTTATGGCAATTCAACTGAATGTTCAACAAACATTTCTGTTTGTTCTTTTGCTAATTAATCCAACTGATATGAAAAATTCAAATGTCGAAAATCTTTGCCTCACCGCTCAATTGTAAATAGTCTATAAAAGCAGCCGCTTCCAGTTTGGTTAAAAATTTATCAATTTTATTGAAAATTCGTATTTTTTAATTAAAATTCCAACTGTTTGGTTGTAAATGCAACTTATTGGTTAAAGAATAATTTTTTAAATGATAATTCAAATTGTTTGTTAAAAATTTATCTTTTTTGGTTAGAAATGATCTATTTGTTGAAAATTCAACTGATCAAGCTGATAATTCAAGTGTCTTCTAAAATAATTGTCTTTCTGGCTTGAAACTTCAACTATTTGGTTGAAAATGAAACTATTTTTGGTCTCTTTTATTTGAAAATTCGACCATTTGGTTGAAAATTCATCTTTTTAGGTTGAAAATTTAATGATTTTGTTCAAAAGTTACCTCTTTTGGTAAAAAATTCAACTGTTTTGTTGAAAAGTCGTCTTGTTGCATAGAAAATTCGTCTATTTGGATTGAAAATTCATCTTTCTCAGTTAAAAGTTTACTTTTTGTTGAAAATTTAACTGTCTCCTAAAAAAATCGTATTTGGCATGAAAATTCAACTATATGCTTAAAAATTCATCTATTTTGTTGAAAATTCGCATCTTTTGACAGAAAGTCTATCTGTTTGGTTGTAAATCCAACTGTTTGGTTTAAAATTATTTTTTTGGATTGAAAATTCATCTTTTGTTGTGGAACAGTCATATTTTTGGTTGAAAATTCATCTTTCTTGGTTTAAATTTAACTTTATTGTTGAACTGTCTTCTAACAAATTTGTCTTTTTGACATAAAACTTCAAACATTTGGTTCAAAATTGATTTTTTTTTTAAATTCTACTAGTTTGTTAAAAATTCATCTTTCTTGGTTGAAACCGATCGATTTGTTAAAAATTTAACTTTTTAGACTGATAATTCAATTGTCTTCTACAAATATTCGTCTTTTTGGCTTTTATATTCAGTGATTTGGTTGAAAATGGAACTGGTTTTGGTTGAGGTTTAATCTCTTTTATTTGAAATTTCGACCATTTGGTTGAAAATTCAAATTAGTTTGTTCAAAAGTCATCTTTTGGTCAAAAATTGTACTACACAAATCTCAATGCCACCAATAACTTGACTAACTATTTGAAATTAGTATTGTTCTCTGCCAGATTATCTATAGTTTCCCATAATACCACACAGCACACCAATCATTCTAGTATATATATTGACTCGATGATTGTTGATGATCTAGACAAGGTAATTTCTTCTATCCAAGACACAATCTCTTCCCTCACAAACCACGACCTTATCAGCATTCAATACCAGTTCTCCTTTGATCCCTCCTCTAGTACATCTCCTCTGTCTATACGTTATCTCACAAATATAGATGAAGTCAAATTTCTTGCGCACCTCTCTACTCATGACAGGAAAAGAATTTTTATTGAAAAAGATATAAATAGAAAGGTTATCTAGCTAAAAAATTGTTTATCCTTAACTTTTGACGATTTTGAGCCTCTTCATACCCTTAACCCAAAAAAGAAGTCCACTCCTTGGATTACATCTTATATGAAAGAATTGATGAAATAAAGAGAGAAAAAACGTAGATTGGCTGAAAGAACAAAAAATTGTATTATTTAAGCCGAATTTCGTGAATTAAGAAACTTAGTTCAAACCAAAATCAGGGATTCATACAACCAATATAATCACAATTCTAGCAAAAACAGGAATAAACATGAAAACATCTGGTTTCTCTTAAGACGACTTGCTCTTATTTCTCCAAAACATTTGGCTCCTGATAACAATTTTTCTCCCGCAGATCTTTTGACAGCCTTCAATACAAAATCCACACTCCTTCCAAACAGCACTTCTTCCTTGTCCGCAATACCCTCTACCTTTGGTGATACTAAATTATTCTTTTCTGAAATATCGCAAGAAACCCTAACCAAAAAACTCACAAAGCTAAAATCAAATGCTCAAGGTTCAGATGTTATTTCAATTAAAATGATTCCCTTAGCCTTCCCAGTCATTTGTCCTATTCTTTTGCATATCTATAACGCATCTCTACAGGTGGAAATCTTTCCTGATACCTGGAAAGAGGCGATTATACGCCCTGTTTCTAAAATATCTAACCCTACCTCCTGCATTCAAATCCCTATAAATTATACGGTACAGCGGCAAAAATAATTAAAATTAAATAATTAAAATTCTTCCAAGTTTTGGAAGTGCATATCCAAGTACTTCATGAGAAGAGGGCCTTTTCGGGGGAGACATGGACCTGACACGAACGAGAGGCTTCTGAGGAGAAGTCCGGTCTGGTGATTTTTGTGATTTGTAATTTATTTAAAAAATCCCTATGGCTAAGTAGTCCTCTAAGGAACAAAATATACATAGTATTATTCTTCAAACTAAGATCTCGGCACAGCCACTCAATATGTGTATTTAACGGTCAATTAATGCTATCAAATAATATAAAACATGGGCCGTTAGAATCAAGAAATTATAGGTTGAAGTACATAAAAGTATTGTAATTATACGATATTTTTTAAATAAGATTAAGAACTACATTAGTACTAAGAGGTCAACATAATGATCAACACTGTTACTAACGGGTAATTTCGAGTAAATTATTTGAATCATTAAATAAATACTGAAAAAATGCACTTTTGGAATGATAGTGAGAGAGCGCTTCTCTAATAGTTAGCGGTATTCTATTCCATAAACGTGCCCCTCTAACCATAAAC
The DNA here is from genome assembly GCA_011634705.1 of Andricus grossulariae. NCBI lineage: Eukaryota > Metazoa > Arthropoda > Insecta > Hymenoptera > Cynipidae > Andricus > Andricus grossulariae. The sequence goes on from JAABKJ010075445.1 coordinate 221,231,665, forward strand.
GATCTTTCGAGTCTATATATTACATGTCAAAGTTCCTGTAAAGCTAAGTTCCTCTCACGGAGTCTGGCATGATTAGGATGATTTTTATCAACAAAAGTAAAATATTCACCTAAAAACTGAGAAGCTTCATTTCTAGATATTGAAAACAGCAAATTTGCTATAAAGAATTGTCTTCTTTTAGCCACGGGTAAGAATCCTGCTATCTCCCAACAGAGAGTAATGTGTTCACTTTTTGGTAAATTGTATATAAAACGGAAACACGCATTTAGTGCTCGTTCTAGCTTCCCATTTAGTTCATCCGTTATATCATCGTAAGCAATACATCCGTAGTCAAAAAACGAGAAAATCAAACTCATGACTAGGAGAATCCTAGTTGAGGTAGGTAAGGAGTCTTAATTTTTATTTGATTGCTGTAAAATTCTGTAGGTGTTTTTATATTCACCAATAGAATTGAAGACGACCGTTGAAGTAACGACCAGAGTAAAAACGATATCCATTTTTGTAATTATGCTAAAAACTTAGTGATGCGTCACTCAAAATTTTGGGTTAAAGTATATCTAATTAGTATTTCGGTGTTATTCTGTTCAATTTTCTGGCATCTCAATAATTATTTCATGGATTATAGGTGTCAAGTTTGTCCTCCTGAGATATTTATATGTATATTTCATAATTCAGTCGAAGGAGGGCAATTTCGTTACATTACCCGAGGCCAATTTGTCAAAAATAAAGAAACTTTTTTCACATAACCCTCCACAAAAATCCGCCTTCATCAGGAATTTGACCAAGCATTTTATTCTTATTGCTTTGATTTTTTGTTCTTATCGCTGAAATGATAAGATTTTAAAAGATTTGAGAATAAATAATTATGCCTCAAAATAATAATTCTTTATAATTATAAAAAATCGCAAAATTCAAAATTGTAGAAAAAATTATTTTGGAATTGAATCAATCCTTTCACTCAATAATAATTAGGATATGGGTGACCGTGAACATTTTCACTAATCGGATTAGTACTTGAGTATTCACCCATCTAAATAGTAATATTTAGACATTTCACTAATAGAAAAGTAAGAAATCAGAAGTTCATTTTATTAAATTCAATTAATAAATGTTGTTATTTATTAAAGTCAAATAACAAATAGCACTTCTATATTTTAATTTCGAATTTAGAAAATAAAATCATTCAAGATTCAAAAATAATTTCATAGAATAAAAAATCACAAATATAAAATGGAATTACTTTACATTATTATTTCTTTCAATTTTTCACTGCCGTGAAACTTGAAAATCCCGAATTGTTTGACGAATAATTTGATTTGTATCAGTATAATTTGAAAATCCATAGGGTTAAAAAAAAAGAAAATTCAAGTCACTATATACATATATTGCTTATTTTTTCATCTATTTTTCTATGCGTGTCATTCATGAAGAATAAAATATTTCAAAATATTATGCGACTATTTACTGGTAAGCAATCGAACTGTAAACCTAACTCTGCACAAAGAAGCATGGGAAAAAGGAAAATTATTATTATTGTGTGATTGAAACGCTGAAATAAAGTAATAACTTAACTCATAGTAGATGTTTCCATTGAAATAATAATAACTAGAAATTAAATTTTCAGATTTGGCAAGAATCAAAAATTATACTGGTCTTTCTCACTCACCAATTTAGTCTCTATTTATAAAAAATTCTGGATGGAAATGTATTCTGAAATATTTCGTGAAGCTTACAAGGTTTTTCAAAGATTCTAATAAAATTTCAAAAGGATTCAAAGATTCAAAATAATTTGAAAAGCCATTCATGTATTTCCACGAATTTGAATTATAGTTAACAAATTTTTACTCGCAGAAACCTGAGAAATTGTTGTAAAAATATGGATATATTGTTATATTCACCAATTAAATTGAGGATTACCGCCAATAATAGAACCCGAGTATGAAGGAGCGTCATTTTTTCCAACTGATGAAAGGCTGATTTCTGTATTCATGATAAATTTGCTTGATAGTGTATCTAAGGATTATTTTGGTGTTTTATGGCGACATATAATAAATATGCTCCCCATATCACAAGCTACATATCACATAAGCTTGTTCGATCGAGATGTTCGTATTTTATAAATCATTCAATTTTCATGGAAGGAAATAAACCTCACGTTACAGCAAACAATTGTATAAGATTTACATAAGAATGAGGTATACTCATTGATGGTCGCATGAACATTCTATAAAAAGTCATATCATGTCCACCCAATTCAATATTATAATCTTAAATACTGGATTGTTTGAAATTCAAAGCAATTGAAATTTTCTTGCATATTTCTCATTATAAGTATTCTAAATAAAATATTTGGAAACTTGTAAATATAAACCATTTTTGATTTAAAGTGACTGAAATTTTACAATTTGAAATTAAATTTTTTAATGTCAAAGCTTCTGAAATTCTAGAATTTCAAATTCCTATCGCATAAAAATATGAATATAGTAATTTGAAATAGAAAATATAATATAATAAATAATATAATAATAATAAATAAATAAATAAATTATAAATAATAAACTAGTATTTCAAAAATCCATCTTTTTTATTGAAATCAACTGTTCTGAATAAAAAATTTTAATCTTTTTTTTTGTTGAAATATCAACTATAAAATTTGTCGTTAAGAATTAATTTTTTTTTGTTAAAAATTAATTCCTTCAACTGGAAATTTAAATATTCTATTTTTGGTAGGATATTCATTTTTTTTGTTTAAAATAAAAATTTAACTATTTGGTAGGAAATTAATGTATTTTGTTCAAAATTCGTCTTTTTTGGTAGAAAATCATTGATTTTGATTAAGAATTTGAATGTTTGGTTGATCATTTATGTATTTTGTTGAAAATTCTTTTTTGTTGTTGTTGTTGTTGTAGAAAATCAATTTTTTTTGTTAAAAGTGAGACTGTTTTGTTGAACATGAAACTGTTTTTTAATGTATATAAAAATATCTTTTAGTTAAACTATACGAACTGTTACATTTTTCGTCGAAAATTCATCTTTTTAGGTTTGAAATTCAACTACTATTTCAAATTACTTTTTTTTTTGGTTGAAAATTAATTTTTTAACTGAAAATTTAAAAGTTTTGTTGAAAATTGAACTGTTTGGTTGAAAATTAACTTTTTTGTTGATACTTTATATTTTTGGGTTGAAAATTTATTTGTTTGGTAGACACCTCAACTGTTTTGTAGAAAGCTCGTGTTTCTAGTTGGAAAATTTAATAATTTAGCAGAAAATTCAACTGTATGGTAGAAATTCAACTGTTTTGTCGAAAATTCGACTGATTTTTAGAAAATGCAACTGTTTTGTAGAAAATTCATTTGTTTGGTAGAAAATTCAACTATTTAGTAGAGATTTCAACTATTTGGTAGAAAATTCAACTGTTTTGTAGAAAATTCACCTGTTTGGTAAGAAGTTCTACTGGTTGGTAGAAAATTCTACTCTTTGGTAGAAAATTCAACTGTTTTGTAGAAAATTCAACTGATTTGTAGAAAATTCAACGAGTCAACGGTTCCACATAAAGTGGTATCACCCTTAGTCGTAGTTAGATTCCTGTTGGCCAACATGTAGCACGTCCAGTCCACGACTACAGTAGGCACACCATGTGTGATCATGGCCGCCCTGATCACTTCTCCAGAGATGTTGTTGAAGGCTCCTTTTCTCCTTCAGTTGTCCTTCAATTAGCTTTACTGCTCCGCTTAGGGCCGTCTCCGTCGAATAACCAGCCCTATAGGCGTGCTGCTCTTTGTGAAGTGGCCTCCTTGACAAGAACTTATCACGGATATATCTATCCATAAGTCTTTTCACTGTTTTTAGTAGGAAAAATGTTAGGCTAATGGGACGGAAATCCTTGGGTAAGGTATAACCGATCCTAACTGCTTTCGGAATAAAGACTACTTTGTACCCCTCCATGCCGCCGGGACATGTCCCAGCGTCAGACTGGCCCTATCAAGTCTCACTAGCGGCCGTATAATGGCCTCTCCAGCCCTCTGTAAGAGGACTGGATATATTCCATCTGGGCCAGGAGATTTGTAAGGGCTGAAGGACTTCAGGGCCCACCTGATTCTGGCAGGGGTGACAATCTCATTCGCAAGCCGCCGTTTCGGGCCCAGTTGGGCCGCAGACGACTTTCGTTGCCTCTGAGATGCCGTCCCCACTTCTCCAAACCTTGAAAAGCCCGGGAAGTGTACCTTGATCAGGTGAGCCAAGGGGTCCCTGTCCGACTCTGAGTAACCCCTGCAGGGCAATTGCAGAGTACCGAGAATAGCGTCCGGATTTCGAGAAAGCAGCCTATCCAGTCTAGTCGAATCAGCTCCTTCTTGTTGTCTGTGCAAAAGTTGGTCCAGCTCTCTTGCTTTGCCTTGCGTACTGCACCTCTGAATTCATCCCTCATCGTTGTGAATGAGGTCCATAGCTCCTTTGTTTTGCCATTACTGACACGTCTGAACCTCTCTCTGTTTTCCCTGCGAAGCTCTTCGAGTTTCCCATTCCACCAGTGTGTCTCCCCAGCCTTTCGGACTCTTGTAGGTCGACAAAAATTAATTTTTTCCAACTGAAAATTTAAGTAAACTATTTTTGGTTGAAAATTGATAGTTTCGAGTTGAAAATACGCTTATTACATTTTTATTAAGAATTCATATTTTTCCGTAGAAAATTCAATTACTTGGTTGAAAGTTGAACTACTATGTTAAGCATTCATTTAATTGCTTGAAGATTATTATAACTTTTTTTTCACAAATTACTTATTTTTTTCATCAAAAAATTTCACTATTTCATTATTGGTTTAAAACTAATCGTTTTCAGTTGAAAAATCAACAATTTCGTCCGAAATCTATTCTATTGTAAAGTCTTTTTATATAAAATGCATTTAACTTCGTTGAAAATTCATTTCATTATTTGAAGATCCATCTATTTTGTTAAAGATGTAACTATTTTGTTGGAAATTCTTTTTTTTTATTTAGTTGAATATTACTTTTTCATCGGCAAATTCAACTATTCCATTCTATGTTGAAAATTAATCGTTTTTAGTTTAATGTTCAACTGTTTGTTTGAAAATTTATATTTTCTGGTTCGAAAATTCAACTCTCTTGCTAAAAATTGTATGTTTTTTTGGTTACAAGTGCAACTTTTTGGTTGAAAATTAATCTGTTTTGGTTGAGGATTCAACTATTTCGTTGAAAATTTGTATTTTTTGGTTGAATTCAACTGTTTTTTATTTAAAATTATAATCTTTGAGAACTAATCTTTTTTAATGAAAATTCAACTACTTGCTTTAAAGTTGAACTTCTTTGTCGAAAATTTATCCTTTCTTGAGGATTCATTATTTTATTTGTCAATTCAACCAGTTTGTTGAAAATTAAATTATTTTTTTTTAAATTCAAGTATTTTGATAAAAAAATGATTATTTTGTTGAAAATCGAACTAATTTATTGAGTATCCATCTTCTTTGATAGAAAATTAAGTTCTCTTCTAAAAAATTAATCTTTTTGACTTAAAATTTCAACTATTTGGTTGTAGATTAATTGTAAATTGAATAAACTGCTTGGTTGATAATTAATTTGGTTGTTGTATGTATCTTCTCATTCAGAAACAAATTGAACACGAAAATTTCCTGCCTCAAAATAGGATTAAAATGTTGAAAATAAAAAATTTTCTCTTTCAATTTAGAAAAAAAATATTTAAAAAATATTGCTCTCTCTCAGTTCAGAATGTCTCAAATGAATAAGCTGACCACCTTCAACTTAATTGAAATACCAAGCGAAACCCTGGAAATAAAAAATGTCTACCCCGAAAAAAATTTGGAAATTAAGAATCAAACTTTTCAACCTCAAAAGAGTTTCAAATCGAACTCACTAAGAATTAAATAATTTTGTATGATGTTAAATGTGTGAGATCACAAAAAAATGTTGAAGGATGTTCTAGTAAAAACATAAAAAATTTGTAGTCATAAGAGAGTTATAAACCACCAAACCACATACTACATGAAAAATAACGCCTCGTTCATTAAATGGGTTCTAAATTAAATTTTCCTAATTAATATTATAGTAATATTATATAATTATTTTTATTTTTATTTTAAAGTTGTCCGCAACAAAAATTTGTCTGAAGTAATCTGCGTTCTACCCTGATCTAAATCCGTCAAAATACTTCGAAATTCGTTTACCTTTTCAAAACACTTTGCAATATTACAAAAATGTGTCGACACGATTTGTAATTGGCATGAAAACATAATTATGAAATACAAATATCTCACAAGGACAAGTTCGAGGCATTTATTATTCATACGATAAGGAGCATAGCATATATTATAGAATGTAGTAAAGCACCAGAATAATCATTAGTTACAGTCTCAACCAGATTCTTTATTAGAACAGTATTCAGTTTTTCCTCAGTTAAAAAAATGGGGATCCTTCCTGTTCCGATCCTAATATTGGCGGTTGTTCTTAATGCTATTGGCAAATATAACAATATACCAATACGTATGCATATTTTCACAAACATTTTTGAGGTTTCAACAAATAGAAATTTGTCCAATATAACCCGTATTCTATTCTGATTTATATATTTGAAAATGCTTTGAAATATCTTTATATTTTTAAGACCATTGTTCTGATCACAGCTTACATCGTTATTGAAAAGGTTCACCAACAGCTACTCTACAAGAAAATGCGCAGAAACTTCAACAGAAATGTAGAAAAACTGTTCTTGTCGAAGGAGAAAACTATTGCTTTCCTCAGATCATTAGGGCTCAATTCAGGTACAGATGGTTTATTTTACGCATTCCAGGACTGTCTTATTTCCACCTTAGTTTACCGTCACCGTGTTTTATGTCCGGAAGTTCCTAGCGATGGGAGCAGGGCATGTTAGGCACATTCTGAGTACCTAGAACAAATACTATCGGCGTGTCCACGCCACGCAGGAACGACCTATATCTATAGACATAATGTGGCCCCAAGAGTGCTTCATGACCATTTTTTTCGCTCTCACGGTGTGGCCTCTACCCTGTCCTGCCGAACGCTCCTAGTGAGATAGATTCAATTGTCCAAAACGAGAAGTGCTAAATTTCTGGAAAAATACCATTTTTGAACAGCAGTCTCCGTCGCCCAATCTAGGCCCAACGATGTTCTCCGAAACTTTGAGAAATCAACTATATTCGTAATCAAATTCTCACTGCGAAGCAGAAAGGAAGAGAGAAGAGGTATCAAGACCTGAAAAGGAAACTGCAACGTATGTACAAAAAATATTCTGTTAATGTAATTGTCCTTGTGGTAGGTGCTCACGGACGAGCAAAGGCACTTGAGAGATGGATGCAGAAAGCTGTCATCCTTAGGTCGCTTCGTGTGCTCAAGACACACGAGGGTGTCTCGGGCCTGTCGTTGTGATTTCGTCGTCTCCTGTGGCCACCCATCTCACGGTTGTGAGACGTGGCAATACGTGTGATTTACCGCGGTTCTACTGAAAGCCGGTGTCCTTTTCCAATAACTGTTGCTATCAGTGGGACCCAGTGGTGGTTGTTCAACCTAGTTTTTTATTATATATAGTTGAAAGTTTGTCATAAGCACAACTGCAGCATTCAGCTGGGAGCATGTGCTAATCTGAAAAATTGCACCTGCTCCCAGCGAAATCGCGGTAAAGTTTTATATTTACCAATAGAATTAAGGATCACTGCCGAAGTGAAGACCAGCGTATAAACGACCCTCATTGTTGCCAAGTAAAAGAAAAACTGAATAATGTATTTATGAAGAATTTGGTTATCAGATCATATAATATATCCTATAGTCGTTATCGCGTGGATTATAGGCGTCAAGCTTATGCTTTTGAAATATTTACATTTCATTGAAGTAAGTTACAAGGAAAACATTTAGTTAATAAATTCTTTAAAACTGATATCACTGATATTAATGTCATACCACTATTTTATTATAGGTAGACAAACTTACCAGATAAATGTTGGTAGACAAGAGTTTTACGAAATTTTTCACTTTGTTGCCATTATTTTCGAATTAATTGTGTAGTAAAAGACATCACAAGAAATACAAACTTTTTCTTTAATAACAAATGTTATAAACATATGTCATTTTGGACATTTTCTCAGATAAAAGAAATTGTGTATTACAAAATATTTTTAGTAGGGTAACTCTCCTAATTACTATGGTATTAAGCGTTGGGCTCAGTTTATTTGACTATTATTTGTAATGTATGAGGAAATAGCACTATGTTTTCGTTTCACTACGAATGGGTCGTATTTTGTACACAAAAAGCAGAAATAAAGACCAAAATATACAAAAATATTAAAAACGGTATGCTTGTACGTATTACCACGGATAAGCGTAAAATGTGTACCTATAGCTGCGTTCCTATTACTGTGGATTTTAATTTTATGTATGCGAACGTATCAAAATTAAAAAAAATGATTCAAGTGGGGTATTATTAATAACCATTACAATTGAAATATATAATTCGGTACATGCATCCGTTAAGCTGTACAGTAGCGAGACCTGGCTCTACCAAGAAAAGGATAAGACTAGAGTTAGCGCGGTTGGCATATAATTCCTGCAAAATGTGTACCGTAAAACGCTAATGGAAAAATTTATTAATGATAGGATTCTCAAAGAATCTAGCCATAAGAATAAATTCAGAATCTAGCAGACCAAAAACGCTCAACATCTGTGTTACATGATGGGGGTGGTTTTGTAGAAAATTCAATAATTTGTTTAAAAATTAACTTTTTTGTTGAAAATTCAACAATTTGGTTGGATTTTTTTTCTTTGTTGACTGAAAAATGTTTTTTTGTTCGGAATTCAAATGTTTTGTTAAAAATTTATCTACTTGAGTAGTTGACCTTTTGTGGGGTAAAATGCAACTGTTTGTTTGGAAATTCGACTTTGTAAAAAATGTATTTTTTCATGGTTGAAGATTCAAAATTTTAGATGCAAATTCAAAATTTTTATTTAAAGTTGAACTACAATGCTAAAAATCAATTTAAAAATTTTTTAAATTAACTTTTCACCTGAAAATTCAACTATGCCATTTTTGGTAAGAAGTGAATCTACTTTAATTGAAAATTCGTTCAAGAATCTTGTAAGGTTTCAAAAGAATACAAATATTTTCTGAAGAGCCCAGTGAAAATGTACGATAATTTTTTTTACTGATTAATTGTTGAAGAAAATTCGGAAAGATAAAAAATATTTCTCAAAATGTTGAAAAAAATGTGAAAGATTAAAAGGCGATGTTTTTAATTTTGAAAGTTTTTCCAAAATTTTCAGAAAAATTCGAATCAGGAATTATAGGAATTTTTAAATATAGTGAACAAAACATTCAAAAGCGTTTCACGTGTTTCAAAATATGTCAATAGATTGAAACATTTTTGTAAGCTTCCTAGCAAAATATAAAATGATTTTTTTGTTGTCGAAAAATTATTTTCAAGAATATTCAAATATATTTGAAGTTTTTTATGATTTGAAGAGCCCTATTGGGGCGCCAAGACTGATAATTACAAAAAAAGACAGGTTATTGGTATTTTATGAACAAGCGAAAGGGTGCATGCAATATGATAATAGCAACACATATTCTGGCCTTCATGTTGAATAATAATTTTCTGTTATCATTATTTTCGAAAATATTTTTGAAACAAATTAATGTTTAAAATAAATGGTTGAAATTAGTGTAACTAAAGCATGCCAACTCTTCGCAGTGAACTTCAAATTCGACTATATTATGTTGCAAAAAGATATAAATTTCTTTTTATTAAACTATGTTTATGTATTTTGAAGTTCAACTTTTCACTTATTTTTCAATAAGATACTAAAATCTGTGTTCCAAATAGAGTGTAAAAATAGTTAAACTATATTATGTTGCAGAAAGATAGAAATTTTTTTTAATACACAATGTGTATGTATTTTGAAGTTCAACTTTATACTTTTTTTTTATTCTTTTCATTTTTTTTTTCATTTTCAATAATATACTGAAATTTGTGTCTCAAATAGAGTCTTAGAATAGTGCGACTACACTATGTTGCAGAAAGAAAGAAATTTGTATAATATACAATGTTTATGTATTTTGAAGTTCAACTTCATACTTTTTTTCATCATTTTTTTTCATTTTCAATAACATACTGAAATGTGTGTTACAGAGTGTAATAATAGTTCGAATATATTATGTTGCAGAAGGAGATAAATTTGTATTAATACACAATGCTTATGCATTTTGAAGATCAACTTTATACTTATTATTCATTTATTCTTCTTCATTTTTGCCATTTTTAAAAACATACTGAAATATGTGTTCTAAGTTGAGACTACGAAAAGTACGACCATATTAAGTACAGAAAGATAGAAATTTCTGTTAATATACAATGATTATGTATTTTGAAATTCAATTTTATACTTTTTTTCTTCATTTTTCTTCATTTTCAATAACATACTGAAATGCGTGTTCCACATGGAGTCTAAGAATAGTTCGACTATATTAAGTTGCAGAAAGATAGAAATTTCCTTTAATACACAATGTTTATGTATTTTCAAGTTCAATTCTATACATTTTGTTTCATTTTTTTATTCATTTTTTTCATTTTAAATAAGATACTGAAATGTGTGTTCCAAATAGAGTGTAAGAATAGTTCGACTATATTAAGTTGCAGAAAGATAGAAATTTCCTTTAATGCACAATGTTTATGTATTTTCAAGTTCAATTCTATACATTTTGTTTCATTTTTTTATTCATTTTTTTCATTTTAAATATGTAAACATTTTTTCTTAATTATTTTTTTTTACTAAAAATTTGACTCATTTTTGATTTAAAATTTATCTTCTTCATTTGAAAATTTAACTCTTTTTTTGAAAATATCTGTATTTTTTTGAAACTTTGTCTTTTGTAGTAGAAAAGTAATCTTCCTAGTTCACCTTTTTGTTTTAAAATTCATGCATTTTGTTAAAAATGATTTTTTTTGTTGTGAATAATTAATCTTTTAGGTTGAAAATTAATTTGTTGGTTGAAATGTGGTTGCTTTTTCCAAAAATCAATTTTTTAAATGAAAAACTTGAAGAAATTTGTTTGAAAATTCAAATTTTATTTGATTTGCGCATACTTAGTGCGTTTTCTTCGCTATTTCCTACCACTTGGTGAACCTGCATAGTTCCAAGAAAAGGCGAGCAATTTTCGCAAATTTTTTGCAAATATTCTTCGATTTTGTCTTTGCTGACAGAAAAAAAGGTTATTCCATAACAAGCTATTCTCAGAAGTTAAAGATTAATTTGAAATTCTACAATATCCTTTCCCTCGGCGACAAATCTGTCTGCAGCTCGCTTGACAACTCCGCCTACTCCGTCTGGAGCACCTTTACCGTGGCCAGCTTCTGAATAGTTCCAAGTCGAGTTTAGCACGTGTGCCGAGATCCACCAAAATGTACAGCCTGAATTTCTTTAGCATATTTATTAGTCATGCTTTCTCTGAACTCCATATGGATTGATGATTCGTTAGTCTGTAAATTTGCCATTAGTTTCCTCACTTCAAGAAACTGATGTCTTGTTTTTCCTCTGTGCTTCATGTAGTCCAAAATTTTTTCTTAGAACTCTTGATCAATATTTCCGAATGTAGTATCAATCTTCTGCTTTTTTATTTTTTTGCATATATTTACCTTCTGAGATTTTCCGGTAGAACACGATTCGTTTACATATACCCATTTATGATAATAGTAGATGGCATTTGGAGAATACTCTTTAAAATCTAGCGATAGATGACAACATTTACTGCATTCTCTATGAAGACACTTTGCAAGTCTAAATACAAAGAAAATTTTATGAATTTTTGCGTTCGAAAAACATTTTGAAATATTTTAACCAAACAAAATACAAATTTTCAACAAAAAGTATGAATTTTAAACGAAATAAGAGAATTTTCTACTAAAAAGGACAAATTTTCAACCAAATAGTTAAATTTTGAACTAAAAAAGAATCATTTTCAACCAAAAATGGAATAGTTACATTTTCAGTTGAAAAAATTAATTTCCAATCAAACTGAAACTGAAAGTAAGTAACTGAAAGTCAAAATTCAAAGAAAATGTTATGAATTTTTGCCTTCGAAAAAAATTGTTAAATACTTTAACCAAATAAAAAAACGAATTTTCAACAAAAATATGAATTTTAAACGAAATAAGAGAATTTTTAACTAAAAAGGACAAATTTTCAACCAAATAGTTGAATGTTGAACTGAAAAAGAACAATTTTTAACAAAAAATGGAATAGTTACATTTTCAGTTAAAAAAATTAATTTCCAACCAAACTGACGAATTTTAAACTAAAGTGATGAATTTTTAACTCCTATAGTTGAATTTTCAACCAAGAAGATTAATTTCTACCAAAAAAGAAGAATTTTAAACAAAATAAACGAATTCACAACAAAATAGTTGAATTTTCAACTAAACAAGACAAATTTTCAACCAAATAGTTGAATTTTGAAATAAAAAAGATCATTTTTCAACCAAAAATAAAATAGTTAAGTTTTCAGTTAAAAAATTAATTTTCCACACACAAAAAATCACCAAAATGATAAATTTCAACCAAAACGATGAATTTTCAAATAAAATTATGAATATTTAATTAGAATAGTTGAAAATTCAAGCAAAAAGATGATTTTTTAACCAAGATGAATTATTTCTATCATAAAAGACTATCAACAAAATAAATGAATTCTCAACTAAATGGTTGAATTTTCAACTAAACAAGACAAATTTTCAACCAAATAGTTGAATTTTGAAGTAAAAAATATCAATTTTCAACCAAAAATGGAATATGTAGTTAAATTTTCAGTAAAGTGAGGGAAAATTAGAGGAGGAAAATCAGGTGAAATAACTGTAGGAAAAGTGGGAGAAGTGGAGGGAAGTTATGGAAAGGGAAGTAGTGGAATTAGGGGCAAATAAGGGCAGGAGGATAGTGCAAGGTGGGGGAAATTAATGAAAGGGGAGGTCAGGAAATTTGGTAGAAATTAGCACAGAAAGAAAGCAGAAAAGTAAGGGGAAATGAGGTCAGGGGAGGTAAAGGAAGTATGATTATTGAGGAGAGGGAAATTGGGTAAATTATAGGAAATGCACTAAGAGAAAGAAGGAGAAGTAGAAGAAATCATAGAAGAGGAAGCAAGGGGAAGTAAGGGATATGGAAGTGGGAAGATTTAGTAGTGTCGATGTGAGGGGAGGGAAAGAAGATAAAGTAAGAAAAAATTAGAGGAGGAAAATCAGGTGAAATGATGGCAGGGAAAGTAGGAGAACTGGGGGGGAAATATGACAAGAGAAGTAGGGGAAGTAGAGGGAAATAAGAGCAGAAGACATATTCGAGGCAGGGGGGAATGAAATAAGAAGGAAGTAGGGAAATTTAGAAAAAATTAGCGTAGGGGCAGAAGAGAAGCAAGGGGAAATAAGGTGCAGGGAGGCATAGAAATTAAGGTTATTGAGGAGAGGGAAATTGAGTGATGTATAGGAAATAAACAGAGAGGAAGCAGGGGAAGTAGAGAAAATAAATAGGCAAGGAAGCAAGGAGAACTAAGGGATATGGAAGTGGGAAGAATTAGGAGTGTCGAAATGAGGTGATGGGAAGAAGAGGAAATGAGGGAAAATTGGAGAAGGCAAATCAGGTAAAATAACAGTAAGGAAAGTAGAAGAAGTGGAGGGCAATTATGACAAAGAAAGTAGGGGAAGTGGGGGGAAATGAGGACAAGGAAAATATGCGAGGTAGAGGAAAATGGAGGAAATGACAAGGGAAGTGAAGAAAAATGGGGGAAGGAGAAATATGCGAGTTGGGGAAAATAAAGAAAGGAGAAAGAAGGGAAATTTAGACGACATGAGCGCAGGGGATTATAACGTTCTTGCTGGAATATATATGCATATTCATCGCTATACAGTACGGGCGAAAATAAACATGGCAAGCGGTACGGTTACCCCAATGGCCAAGAATGAAGTCGCTGATACTCCAGTAGGTCCCAGTCGCAAAATCAACAGTTTTTACGAAGTGCAGCACCATTAGTTAAAAAAAATGCGAGAATAAATTATAATGTTTACAATCCGAAGACTTATCAGATTTTCTCATCTAACTGCTTCTTATATTAAGAAGGGAGTGTTTTCTCGATCTAAAAGTTTTAATCTCTTTTCGATCACGAATTTTGCGCTTGGATACGTATAACTCACATTTTACTTGGTTTTACGATCATTTCATTAATTTTATGCTTGCTTGAATTGAACCATAGAAAAGAATTTCTTTTCACACCCCAGATGTCCCATAAAGCTGCAAATTTCCTAGGTCACTTTACGAGTTGAAAGAGTGTCACAATATTCGGAAAATTCTTGATTTCTTAAAGCAAACTTCTCATGGTATAGTAACTTTATGTATCTCAAATTATTAGTTTTCAAGTAACTTCTTTCCTGGATCTCATGACAGGTAACAGAGAAAGTAAAAATATTACCTAAAAATATTCACTGGCCCACGGTTAAAGAAAAGTTTATTCGATATAAAGAAATTTTTCTTGATTCTAAAAAATTTATTTGGTTAAAAAAATTTGTCTTGGTTTGAATGATTTAGAATTTCGGCATTCATCCATTTTGAAGACGTTTCAACATTTTCAAATTAAATATTTTGCAATTATTAGTGTGTTTTATTTGGAAAGATGTCATTTTGAATGTTTTTCTGATAGTTCAATTTTTATGATTGACAAATGCAAAGTCTTTAATTTTAAAGACGTGCTTAAATAAAAGTGATTAAATTTTTTTAAATAAGTTTTTACATCAAAGGTCAATAATTTGAAAGCTTTTTGGAATATGTAGTTTAATTTTTAATATTTTCGTTGGAAGATCCTTCAATTTTTAAGATTTTCGATTCAAAATTCTTTCATTAAAAGTATCCAGAGGTAAAACCTTCACCTTCAACTCTTTCGTCTACTGTGTAAGTTCATCCACGGCTAGAAGCCGGAATCCAAGGTACAGTGTTCTGCGATGTCACCTGGCGTAAATTTCCCGCTCTTGCTCAACTTCTGGGACAAACGGACCAGGAGTGAATGAGTTACACGTTCCGGCTGCGTTGGGATTGTTGCTTTAAAGTCTCATGATCGTAGCTTCCGGAGCCTAAAACTTCTTAGATAATAGCTATGTTTTATCCTCTTTTCATGTTTTATCTCTAGGTTTCCTAATTGGAAAATCATACGGCTAAAGAAAAAAAATGTAGAAAAAGAAAAGAATAAAAATAAGAATCATGCAGTTGGAGAATGTAGAATGTAAAATAAATATTTAAAATTGATGGTTGACAAAAATTTGAGTATATTCTTGAAAAAATCTCACTTTTACGCATTAGGATAAAATTATTCATTACTATCTTTCCAGCTTTTACATTTTAAGCAAAGCTGTATTTTTCAGTGAGATCTGGTTAGGGCTGGCTGCAGTTTTTCGACAGTTTCAAGCAAACCAATATCAATTTTTCTAAACAAAAAAAAATTCGAATCCTAAAATCCCATTATAACTTTTGAAATATTTTTAAATCAACTAAAATCTGTTCTAATGTGTTGAAATGCCTTGAAATTTGTAGACTCCCCTAAAATCTTCTTAATATTCAGAAGTCCTATAAAATAACTTAAATCCCTATAAATCTTTCAAATCTCTTGAAATTCTACGTGATTTATTACAATCCTTTAAATAGTAAAACAGTTGAACTTTTAATAAAATAACAAAATTTTCAACTAAAAATAACAAAATATTCAACTAAAAATATAATCTTTCAAGAGAATAAAACCGCAAACGAATAGAAATAGAAACACAAAGCAAATTGATTATGACAGGGATGTTATTTCAGGATGGCTCCTTCAAATCTTTGGAAAACGTAAGAACATTTTGAAAGGCTGGTATAAATCATTCGAAATTCCTTCAAATATGAATTAACAAGTTATTGTACACAAAAAGTATTGTATAACCCTAATGATCAAATTTTATTTTTTTGCTAAACGCTCCAAATTCTTGAGGAATTAGGTTGAAAGTCAAGGCGACTAATTGATTTTGCAAAAGCACGTGGGGCGTTCAACAATAATTAAATTCGGGGAATAATTGGTAAATCAAACAACTTGGGTTGTGCAAATTTCAGGGGGCAACTAAAATATTTGGGCTACAGGTTTGGAGTGCGAAAGGAATAAGGGCAATGTATATTTGTAAATCAAAAAAACAGGGGGCTCAGTTACATCGATGAGTATAAACTAAGCGCGCCTAGAATAAGTTAATTTCAAATGAGAGTGGCCAGATTATCATCAGTGCAGAAGCTGCATGGGCTGCACGTGTGCGACAGAAACCCACTGCCGAAAACGCTTTTGCTGCAATGCGATGCCGAGCCACTCTCGCGTTTAAGCTACACTGTTAAAAATGTTTGCAATTTTAATATAGATTTAATATACATTTGTATATCAAATCTAAAGACTCGGTCTATGAAATATTAAATAAGAGGCTGTGTATTAAATTTCATATACATGTATATTGATCAACTTTCAGAAAAGTCAGGTAATTTCACTTTTAACAAACTAAAAATAATTATGGCAGTCATTTTCAATTCTAAATTATGATGCATAATATTTTTTTTCAGTTAAACATAAATTATACTGGTTCTTAAGTGGATAAGTTTAATTAAACGAATTATTAAGACACCTAACCTTAAAACAACGGTACTGACGTTAAAATTTTGACATTTACAGTGAATTTTAAAACAAAAATTTCACTCGTACGTTGGACAAATAACAAGTCATGAAAAACCTGGTGGCCTTGTGCGATTTTATACTGATATAAAAATTTCGGCTATCTTCGCCATAGATTTGAATTTCAGGGTGAACTAGAACTTCACAAAATTCAACTAGATTGATACACAATGTTGATTAGTAAGCTCATCAGCAACTATGGACAAGAATGTGGCTCCACTAGCAAATGCAGCAATAACTAATCCTCGCCAACCCATAGTGAGGCCTGCAGTCGATCTTCTTGAGACTCTCGACCACTCCTGGCTCTGCAGTCATTACAAGTTGGGTAGCTTGTCTACCCTCCTTAACGTCGATAACCTTCCATCTTTCTGTTTGAATGATTGGATTTTGGATTACTATCCTCTCAAGTGCTACTGTGGGTTCTACGGATACACTAGGAATCTAGACTAGCAGCTTTGCTGGACTTGGAAGGTCTTTGCTGTCAATCACTTTGATCTTAGCCCCCACCCAAGATTGTAATGCACCAACAGCGTCAATTAGCCTAGTTTGGGGCACTTCGTCCTTGACCTGGTCGTTATCGAGTTTGGTTATAGGGAACCCCTTGGCAACTATGGCCACCTTCAGATGTCTTTGAAGAGCATGCTTGTAAGAGACTGTTAGACCTCTCTGCCGCATCTTCTTCTTTGCCACGATTTCATTCGGTGTGTGTAAACGAGTTTAAGTGAATTTGAATGAATTTAAGTGGATTCAACGGAAACAAGTGAATTGGAAGTAATTCGAGTGAATTGGAAGGCATTTAAGTAAATTCAAGTGTGTTCGAGAAAATTATAGTAATTTCAGTAAATTCAAAGGAAATTAAGTGAATGCAAAAGATTTCAAGTGATTTGAAAAAAATTCAAGTGTATTTAAGTAAATCAATAGTAATTTAAGTGAATTCAAAGAAATTTATATAAATTTAAAGGCGTTCAAGTGAATCCTAAGGAATGTTTGTAGAAGGATTGGTTGGAAGGATCTGTTATTATTATCAAATTCATGTTTAAAAAGATGATCTTCAAGAGAAAGCAACTGTAAGAAAATAAATATAAATATAAACACCAGACGAATAATTTACAAACGAGTATATTATATCATAGTTAGCGCGAAAATTCATTCTAATAATTATCTTATTTCTCCCTTACTATTTATCCTTTTTGTCAGTTATTTAAAGTTATAAACATTTCCTGACTTTTGCAAGATTTCATTTCAAAATCCCTGACTTTTTCCTGGCCAAATATGATACCTCTTAGATATTTGTATCATTTTTAAAATTTATATAACCTCAATTTGAAACCATAGTTTTTAATACATGGTTGTAAACACAGTTGAATTTTTGCGGCCTTTAAACTAAACATGTTTGTTCTCAAAAGTTTGCATTCGCAAAAATTTGGCTTCAAGTTTGTCAATTTTTAAATAGTCAGGAACGTTGCCAATTTGTTTATGGTTATAGTTTGTTATGTTCTTATTTGTTAACCAGATAAAACAAATTATAAACGTACAGTTCTTTAACTATTTATGACTCTTTTATTATAAATTAACGAAATGGGGTCCTTAAAATGAAATATAATTAAGACCCTCTTAGATCTTGTAAATCCTAATAAAACTTCTTGTACCTAATGAAATTCCTTTTGATAGCCCTTGAAATGTTATTGTATCATATCAAATCTCTACATTTCGTTCGAATACAATAAAGTCTCTGGAAAAAGCGATGTCATTAAATTAAATCCAGTGATATTGCCTCAAATTCTGGAAAATTTACTGAAATACATTAAACTTTTTTTTTATTCTTTGTAATCATTGAAATTCTCCGAAATCTCCTAAAATCCGTTAAAAAGCTTTGAAAATCACTTGAAAACTGTATGAAATGTCCTAAAACCTTGTAGGTCCTATAAAACCCTTGTGAATATTTTGAAATTGTGGGGAATTTCTTAAAAACGCAAAAAATTTGTTTGAATTCCAGCTCAAAAAATTTTTCGTGTTGACAATACACAGCTAACTATTAATCAATGCATATGTAAAGGACTTTTCAATAATTATAGAATTCTGAACAAATCTCGTCAATATTATTATAACAATTTCTTCTATTCCAAAATCGAAATTATATTATATTGTTGTTAGTAAAAAAGTCAATTTATGTTAAGTCGAAAATTTAAAGTTTGCCGTCAAGTACTAAAATAATTATCAAGACTTCGAAATACGTGCGACTAAATAAATTAAAGTTCAAACAAAGAAATTCGTTAATTTTTCAAGGTTATAGAGGACTTTAGCTTTGCAACAAAAGTAATGAATTTTCAACTGGAATAGTTGAATTTTCAATTAAAACAATTAATTTTCAAGATTAATCTAATAGTAGATATTGCAAAAAAAAAGGATAATTTTGAATAAAACTGTTGAGTTTGCAACCAATTAATGAAATTCTTAAATAAAACTATTCTCGTTAAGTGAAAGCAACTGAAAAAAGCAGGGCAAATAAATTACTAACAAGAATATTATATCAGGATAGCCAACAATTCATTTTCAAAATTCCCTAACTTTTCTCTGACCATGTTTTCATTTTTCCCGATCGCTAATATTCAAATACTAGAATCTTAATCTAGTAAGATTTTTAATTAAATTAAAAAATTTCAAATTTATTATCCTTGACAGCTATTTAAAGTGACTCTTATAGAAATGCCTGACTTTTGCAAGATTTTTTCAAAACCCCTGACTTTTTTCGACCGATAAAATTTCGGACTTTTCCCTGATTTCCAGGTCTAATCAATAAAATCTCTTCACAGGCAGAATTGAACTTACTTTCAATAAAAAAATTATTAGGTTTGAAACATTTTAATGAAATTGTTGTTCAAGTTGAAAAAGGTGGGAATAAATGAGCAATTTTGAAATATTTTGGATTGTAGCTTTACAATTTTCATCATGATAAACTGAACTATTGAAAAATGTACTATCTATTGTCAAAAAATGTTGTTTTTCTACTTCCAATCAAAACAAAAAATTAGGAATCAAACGAAAATTACAACAAAAAAACGGTTCAGCAGTTTTTCTTCGTTCAGCTGAGAACAAGTTTAAAAGCTTATTTTTTCTTTAAGTATATAAAAATTCCAGAACCATGAGCAAAATTCACGGACTTTTCCAGGTTTTCAAGGATTTCCAGAAGTCTCGACTAGACATCCTGTTTAAAAACCAATAAAGTTGGGTGCAAAATTAAAAAAAAAAATATATATCCCAAAAGACCGCAAATAAAATGGAAACAATAACTCCCAAGAAAGAATTGAAGAACTTTATGAATTTTTCTGACCACAAGAGCTTCATAGTTTTCGTTAAAAATGGATTTTGATTGAAAATTCCATTGCTTTGCTTGAAATTCGTATTTTATCTCTTGGATAACTAATTCCTGATGTGGCTACATCGCAGGAGTGAGGATCCCTCTCCAACTGAGGTCGAATGTCATTGGAAGAAATCAATTATTTCCAGAGTGGGAACTTCTATTAAGTATATGAAAGCTGAGGAACATGGATCAAAATTTCCTCCTCTATAAAATGTTTTACCCACTTTCCGAGACAGATTTCTACAGCAGTGCCAAACTGATGAAGTGCATTGCTTAATTGCGAAGCATCTCACACCATATTTCTATAATGAACCATGCTTGCACGAATTGATGTTCCTTTATAAGCGAGGTAACGAACAAAAATGTAACGTTGATGAATTTTTGTTGTTTTGCTAGATCGAAATTACAGAAAGACTGTGCAAAAAAGCTGAAGAAAATACAAGAGAGCCAAATGATGAATTTCTTTGGCACACTCTACGACAGTTCAGAGTAACGGTTTCCAAAATCTGGGAAACATCGAAATGTAAGACTGCTGAAGAATTATTAAATCAAAGCATTCTTGGGGCTCAAATGTATGATTCAGTATGTATGCAGCGAGAGAGAGACTACTGGAGAAAGACTTTCAAATACTTTCAAATACAAATGCAAATGCATTTCTGTAAAAGACAAAAAGGAGTTTTTGCTGTTGCATCAGCGAATTTTGAATCAGACCGCAAAGTCCAAAGTATTATAGTAACCTACGATAAGAGTTTGTCTAAAATTTTTATTGAGATGGCCATGCAATTTTGGAAGGCAAATATTTTCACAGAACTAATCAAGTGAAACAATTCAAAATTTATTGCCGTTGGACGCCATGTGATTACTACGAAATATATGATATAAAGAATAAATATTGATTCGGCGAATCGTACGTTCTATGTGAATTCTTAAACTCGAAACTCGTTTGCTGCTCTTGACTGCTTTCTTTGATAACACTGCAGAATCTAACACACTGCTTGGTCGATAAAGAGTCCATATATTCCTCCATTTGGGAAACAACCTCTAAGTTGACGGGACTAGTGGTAGGTGAAGAGGGTTCAATTTCCTGTATTTAAAACCAATAATTTTTGACCAGACGTTGGTCAAAGGAGTATCGAAGGATAGAGTTTCACAATACGAATGAAAGCCATTTATTTTCGTTAGTTTAAAAGTTTTTGTATCAAAAGCATCGTATCTTTTATGTTCAATGTATTTTTCATAATTAGAAGTGTGCAAATATTTTTTGAATTCACTTTATCTTACTCGCGTTACTCTATTGCATTCATTATTCCAGCAAGGCGGAGAAGAGGGGTAGTTCCTATTCCTAGGAGGTTTCTTATCAATATTGGGTCCTGCTTTGAGAAGTGGCGCATCAATATCGTTAAAAAGACTATAATAAGCATTAAGAATACTTTCAGAATCCGTTAAATTTAAGGGGTTATTTTTATGTGCAGAATTTAGTTCCTTTCGAAAAGTACTCCACTTGACTTTCATGAGGTGATATTTGTGGGAGAAAAATTGATAGTATGGAAATGGGATGTCAATTTCAGTTATAATTGGGTGATGATCACTACTCATTTTATCCACTAAAGTCTTCCAGTCACACCTTCCGCTTAAATCAGTAGAAACTATTGTAAGATCAATGGTTGATTTAGCTTGATTTGCTCCTGTACGAAGGGTGGAAACTCCTGTATTGAGAATCTTATAACACACGAAGTATGGTGGCAATTGACATCGCCTGCTAGAAAGATATTTGAATAGTTGACAGTAGATTCTAAAAAATTAGACCAATCAATGTCCTGGGCTCCAACCCTGGGATTCCTATACACATTAGCAATCAGTAAAGGATCAAGATCCGTAGGTATGCTGACAGCCAAGGTGTCCAGTTTATCCTCAATATTGTAAATAGTGGTAACTTTGAATGGAATACCATTCTTGATTGCAATTAGAAAACCGCCTCCCTGACGAGATTCACGATCTTTCCGGATAATGTTAAAATTCCTAAGTGAAAAATTGGATTTAGGTTTATTTCCTAGAAATTCAGAAGATTTGAACCGATTTTACAAGACCTATACGTTTTAAAGATATTAAAGAAATTACATGGAATTTTATAAGATTTCCGGGGATTGAAATGATTTTAAGGAATTTGAAAAGCTCTCAAGGTGTTTAAATAAAATTTCCAGGATTTCATTAAATATTATCAGATTTCATAGAATTTTATGCATTGATTTTATAATATTTTAATGGGTTTCAAGAAAAAAATATTCCAAAGAAGTAAGGGATTTCGTAGGATTTCGAAGATTTGAAGAGATTTCAAAATATTTTTCGCAATTTATTTGGAATGCATCCTGAATTCCTATTAATTTATCCTGAATCCTTTTAAATTCTTTCAAATTCTTTTAAATTCTTTTGAACTCTGGAATTTTCTTGAATTTTTGTAATTCACTTGAATTCTTCAAAATTCACTCAATTCTACACAATTCAATTAATTTTTTTTAGTTTTTGTTTAATTCATACTGGAGTCATTTAAACTTACCTTGCATTCTTAGGCATTTCATCAGATCTTTGTGAATTTTATTGAATTCTTTAAAACTTATTTTAATCTTACTAAATACAATATATTTTAATATATTTTTGAATAGTTTTTAATTTACCTTGAGTTTTTACGAATTTGATCGAATTCTTCTCATTTTCCTTGAATTTCTTCAAATTCATTCCAATTTTACTGATGATAATTGAAATTTTTGAAACTAATTTGAATATAACTTAAATTGTTTTTAAATCTTATGAATTAAATTCTGTTAAATTATTTAAAATTTCAAGAAACATTACTCATATTAGTGACCTTTAGTCAATTTTTGGATGAGGAATTAGTGAACTTTTGTAACTTTTTCGGTTTATATAGGCCATTTTTTCACTTTTTTCGAGAAAATTTGGTTGTGGCTTCCCTGAGAATATTAAATGAAAAATGTATCAATTTCAGGGAAAACAAAAAATTGGTCTAAGAAAATCAGGAAAAGTCAGGGAATTTTGAAAATAAACTTTTTTGGCTACCCAGATGTTTATAATTTTGTTTGACAATGTAGCGCGCGATTGCTATTTTTTTTTCTTTTATATCACAAATTAGTTTCTAATATTGCCTCTGCTTCTTATTTCCATTATTTTAGATAATGGGTGCTATGAAATACAACCATTTTGTATTAATATTAATTTTATACGAAAAGATTTTATAATTTTTTTTCTACAAAGTAGCGCGCGATTACTATTTTTTTTTCTTTTCTAGTATAGATTTGTTTCTAATATTGTCTCTGCTGTTTTTTCCATTGTTTTAGATAATAGTCACCACGAAATACAATCATTTTCTATTAATATTAATTTTAGATGAAAATATTTTGTAATTTTTTTTGACAAAGTAGCGCGCGCAATTTTTTTTCTGTTCTAGTACATATTTGTTTTTTAAATTGTCCCTGCTTTTTGTTTCAATTATTTTAGATAATAAATACTATGGAAGACAATAATTTTATATCACTATTAATTTTACACGAAAACATTTTTTAATGTTAAGAATTTTTTTATGATAAAGTAGCGCGCGATTACTATTTTTTTCTTCTAGTACAGATTTGTTTTTATCATTGTCCCTGCTTTTTGTTTCAATTATTTTTAAGAATAGGTACTAGGAAATACAACCATTTTGTATCAATATTGATTTTATACGAAAAGATTTTGTAATTTAATAATTTTTTTTTACAAAGTAGCGCGCGATTATTATTTTTTCTCTTGTCTAGTATAGATTTGCTTCTGCTGTTTGTTTCCATTATTTTAGATAATAGGTTCTATGAAAAACCACAATTTTTTATTAATAATAATTTTACATGAAAACATTTTGCACTTTTATCATTTTTTTGTTTGACAAAGTAGCGCGCGATTACTATTTTTTTTCTAGTACAGATTTGTTTTTAATATTGTCCCTGATTTTTGTTTCAATTATTGCAGATAATAGGTACTATGAAATACAACCATTTTGCATCAATATTAATTTTATACGAAAAGATTTTGTAATTGAATAATTTTTGTTGTTGACAAAATAGCGCGCGTATTTACAGGAATTAAACGATTTTAACAAATTTCAGGGTATTTCAAAGGATTCTAATTGTTTCCAATGGGTCCTCACATATTATAAAGCATTTTAAAGGATTTCAAGAGATTGTGAAATATTCCCATGTATTTTGAAGAAATTTGCAGGACCTAAACGATTTTTTCCAATTTCAGGGTATTTTAAGTTATTCTAATGATTTCCAAAGGGTTCCCACTTATTTCAAAGATACTGAAAAGATTTTGAAAGATTATGAAACATCAACAAGATTTTTAAAGAAATTTGCAAGATTTAAACGATTCCATCAAATTTCAGGGTATTTTAAGGACTCCTAATTATTTCCAAAGGGCTCTCACAGATTTTAAAGGTTCTGAAAGGATTTCGAGAGATTGTGAAAAATTTCCAAGAATTTTAAAAATATTTGGAGGATTTACACGATTTTATCAAATTGCAGGGTGTTTTAAGGAATTATAATGATTTCAAAAGGGTTCCCACAGATTTTAAAGGATCTGAAAGACTTTAGGAGATTGTGAAAGATTCCCGAAGTTTTTGAAGGAATTTGCAGTATTTAAACGATTTTATCAAATTTCAGGGTATTTTAAGTAATTCAAATGCTTTCCAAAGGGTTCCCATTGATTTTAAAAGCCCTGAAAGGATTTTAAGATATTTTGAAAGATTACGAAGTATTTTGAAGAAATTAGCAGGATTTAAAAGATGCTATCAAGTTTCAGAGTATCTTGAAGAATTCTAATGATTTCCAAAGAGTTACCACAGATTTTAAAGGATCTTGAAGGATTTTGACAGATTGTGAAAGATTCTTGAGTATTTTGAAGAAATTCGCAGGATTCAAACGATTTTATCAAATTTCAGGGTTCTTTAAGGGATTCTAATGATTTCCAAAGGGTTCCCTTTGATTTTTAAAGCCCTGAAAGGATTTTAAGATATTCTGAAAGATTACGAAGTATTTTGAAGAAATTTGCAGGATTTAAACGATTTTATCAAATTTCAGGTTATTTTAAGGAATTCTAATGATTTCCCCTACATGTGGCAATAACCGCTAGAGCGCCACATGCGATGGGCCGCCTAGCAAGAGCAAATAGATGGACTCGGGGGTCTAGACACACTAGGATTCCGAGTAATATCAGCGCATTGCCAATCCCAGAGATGAGGCTAGATAAAATAACAAAACGCTTCAACTTTGTCAGAGTTTTCCACGTCTGCATCCCAAGCCAGGATCTGTCGAAAGCAAATGGTAACCCGCTCATCCAAAGGGAAAATCTGGTATACAGATGGCTCCAGGTTGAGGGAGGGTCAGGAGCAGGAATTTATGACAGCAAGACAGGGAAAGGGGGTAGGGATCCCACTTGGTCGACATGCTACCGTCTATCAGGTGGGGGTCCAGGTCGTCCTAAGCTGTGCTGAAAAACTAATAGAAGAAAACGCTGCTAGCAGAAAGATTACGACCTGTTTGGACAGCCAAGTGACACTAACTGTAATAGGGAAACCAGACATAACATCAGAACTGGTTTGGGAATAGCATCTTGCTGTATCGGTATGGCCATCAAAAGCTGAATACGAACAAGATACCGGAAATACTGGGAACAAATCCAGGGTTGCCGTCAGCCGAAATCCATCCTGGGTTATACCGATAGGATGGACAGTGACATGGAAATCCTGGGTTTACAAATAAAGATATAAGGACAGTGGTACGGATCCTTACTGGGCACAACGACTTAAAGTATCATATCCACAAAACGGGGTACAACCCCACGACAGCTTGCAGGAGATGCGGTAGGGATGACAAAACATCCTTGCATGTATTATGCCAGTGCCCAGCATTAGCTAGGCTCAGGCAACAGACCCTCAGGTTACCTTTTATGAGACCAGAGGAAATTACAACGCGATCAGTAGTCGACATACTAGACTTCGTCAAGAGGACTAAATTGATTGAAATAGAAAGCCTTGAATCATTAACATTTCAGAGTGTAAATTCGAACATTGAACGTTGCGATTTTAATTATTCCATTTTGAAAATTTTTAATATTATAGGCCATAGGCAAAGTTGAAACCTTTTCAAATTATGAATTAATTTTTTTCAGACCTTCTAAACTTCTTTCAAAATGATTCGAATTCTTCCTGATATTTTTTTTAACTCCTGCAAAATAAAAAACATTTTCCTTAAATCTTCGAGATTCATTTTTGACAATTTTCGAAATCTTTTAAAATGTTTTCTTGAAATCAATTTTTTTAAATAAAAAGTCATTTTCCATTTTTCCTAGGAATCTTGAGAAAATGTTTTTTATTCTTTTAAAGCCTCTCAAAATTCCTAAAATTCTCCTAAATTTTTTTTTCGAGACCTACACAAATCTATATTTTGTTTTATATTAGGCCGTGAGCTATTGGCACAGAAATTTCGGTACGAATAGCCAAATTTTGTCAGTGTACATAGACACTTTGTTTAAATTATTTGAAATAATTTCAAATTTTGAATTGCAACTAAATTCAACTTACTTGAATTTATTCTAGGAATAATAATAAGTGTTCAATATTCATTTTAATTTGAGCAATTTCACTTGCCAATCAAATTTTTTGAAATAGAAAAATTAAAATGCTAATTTTCAAAGTTTAGTTTTTTTTAGTTTTTAATATTTGATTTACAATTGATGATTTCAAATGAACATTTAAAAATGTCCCAATATTAGGCAATTGTTATTTTGCCTAATTAGATAATTTAAACTTTTAAAGTTTCAGATTTTAGACTGAAACAATATTTTAAATTTAATAAAAATCCTTCAGTATGAATATATTGTTTTTAAGATATTTTATGTTTTCAAATAGTTTATAAAGTTTCAATCATGCGTTTACATTTCTTTAAATACTACGACTTTTCAATTTCAACATTTTAATCTATAACGTTAAACTCCGGAAATTCTTAAATTTTGAACTGATTTCAAGTCGTCTTCTAAAATCAATTATTATTCACCTGTTGATCCTTAATGCACAGTTCGATTTTAAAAATCATTATATTTTATATTTACAGTTGATCAACTAGAAACATTTTTTTTTTAACTTCAACACTGCGGATATTTTGGAGCATCTATACAAACGAGCATCTCGAATTTTCTGAAGGAAAAATGTGAGAAACTCGTTCTAGAAACGAGCTTGGATTCGTCCAGTTGATTATTTTCATCGCTTGTGGCTGATATCGATATTTGGCTTCCTAAAAGAAATTTTTGATTATACAAGCAGAAAAGAAATTCGTTTGGAAGAAGGTGACTTACTACTCACTTTTGAAAAATCGGTTTGATTTCCCCTCAGCAAGTGCAACAACAAATACAATTTATAAATATTTTTTGTTATGTTCAGAATAAAAATTTATACCAAGTCAATTTAATGAATAATCTATTGGTGCAGAATACAAAAAAGTGACATTTAATTAAGATTTGGGTCGCATGAATTGTTAAAGAAGAAAATGTAAAAATAAAGTGAGACATTTTGTAGCCTTCTAATTTAATCTTCGAATTAACGTCACTTTTTCGTATGCTATTCAGGTGAAAATCTGGCAAGATTAACTTGTCATATATTTTTTATCCTGAAAATTACGAAAAATCTTGTCTCGGTGGTGTAAATTATGAATTCGCGGGAGTAACGTTTGGTCAGTGTACAGTTCGTTATGTTTTGACGAAGATTTTAAGGCCTGCAGTCTCTTTTCTCAGAAATTCGGGTTTTTTGTCCGTTAGCCACCGGGACAAATTTTTGTTTGTTGCTAATACATATTCTGTCAGCCCAAAAAATGTGGTTGCGACCAAAAAGTTATCGCAGAGAGTCGGTTTTGTTATTAACGAGGAGGAAAGTCAGACAGTTCTAAGTTACATCCGTAAATGTTTAGGCTTGATGTTCGATTCGTCACGAATAGTTTTAGAGCTTCCTGAATGCGAGAAAGTTGATGTTCTTAATCAGGTGGAGAAAATTCAAAAAACATCGCAAAAGATTAGAGAATTTTCCCAATTATCGGTTCTTTAATAGCCTCTATACCTGCTCTATCCTATAGTTGGCTTTATATCAAAGATTTTGAGCGGAATAAAATCAAAGCTTTGGCAGAAAATAATGATAATCATGATGCGCACATGAGATTATATTGAACACCTCAAACCCCATATCGTCTTCCGTAATTTTTGTCTGACCCTTAGTGGTATACCATGTGTGTATGTTTCAGTGCGAACGGATGGTTTTTAGCTCAATATACTAAGAGCTCTATAAATTTAATTTCAATGAATTTATTGAAGTATGAAGAATCGAAGATTGTGCGTCAAATTTCGAGTGACAACCCGATCCTCTCAATCTGATACAGATTATTATTTTTATCTAACCTAATATCTGAATACAAATATTTGTGTTAAACTCTGAAGATAGACTAAGATTACAATGAATGTATTACTGTTGCTAAGGCAGATTTCGAAACTGTAGAGGAAAATTACGCAGGGTTTCCTTACCTTTACAATAAAACTGTGCTGGCGTCGACTTTTGATTTAAGATCCATGATTTCATTCAACATCTACGTATTTCGAAGATGTAGACATGAACAATTACCTTTTCATGTGGAAAACTGTTCTAATTTCAAATTTGTCTGATGATTTGTTGATAACAATCGTCAATTTTATTAACAGCAAAATATTTTGACGGAATATCTATATTACAGCATATTTTCGGAAAATTGACTCGACAAAACAACTTTTATTTTAGGATAAACAGATCCTACTTTTAAGAATATTAAAAAATTGAGATTTTGGTTTCTAAATATTGATGTTTAGGGAAGAGCTAGGAAATTTTAGGAGTGGAGTTAGTGGCTACCCGAGGGTTTAAGCACTATTATCACATGTTGTAATTTCTCTCACGACCTCTTGCAAGCGATTGACTTCGAAAACTTCTGAAATTTCTTAAAATGTTTGGAATAATTAAAGATCTCTGTGAAGTTAATTGGTATTTTTCAAAGCTTTGCTCAGGTTTGAGAATCTTCTGCAAATTCTTCTCTTTGATTGAAAATTTATCTTCAAAATTGAAAATTTGTCCCTTTTGGTAAAAAATTAATATTCTGGGTTAAAAATTATACAATTATAGTTTAAGATTCATAACTCTACTTGAAGAAAAATTTAGTTATTTTGATGAAAATTCAGAATTCAGAACATTCAAAGAATTCATTGAATTTCGAACATTCAAGGATTTTGAGGAATTCAATTAATTCAGAATATTCAAGGAATTTCAGTAATTCGAAGAATTCAGTACATTCAAAGAATTAATTGCATTTCGAACATGCCAGGAATATAAGGAATTCAATTAATTCCGAATATTTAAGAAATTTCAGTGAGTCAGAATATATAAGGAATTCAGGGCATTTGGAGAATTCAAGGAATTTTAGCAATTCAAAGAATTCAGGGCATCCAAGGAATTCATTGAATTCCAAATATCCAAGGAATTCAAGAAATTCAATTAATTCAGAATATTCAAGAAATTTCAAGAATTCATTATATTTGAGTAATTCAGGGCATTCAGAGAATTCAAGGAATTTCAGCAATTCTGAGAATTTAAGGAATTTCTGTAACTCGAAGAATTCAGAACATACAAGGAATTCAAGAGCTTCGTTGAATTCTGAACATTCAAGGAGTTCAATTAATTCAGAATATTCAAGAAATTTCAGGAATTCAGCATATTTCAGGAATTATGGGCATTCAGAGAATTCAAGGAATTTCAGTCATTTAAGGAGTTCATGGAATTTCAGTAATTCAAAGAATTTAGAACATTCTAAGTATTCATTGAATTTCGAACATTCAAGGATTTTGAGGAATTCAATTAATTCAGAATATTCAAGGAATTTCAGGAATTCAGAATTTATAAGAAATTCAGGGCATTTAGAGAATTCAAGGAATTTTAGCAATTCAAAGAATTCAGAACATTCGGGAAATTCATTTAATTCCAAATATCCAAGGAATTCAAGAAATGCAATCAACTTAGAATATTCAAGGAATCTCAAGAATTTTTTAAAAATTCAAAGAATTCAAAGAATTGTAGTAATTCAAAAAATTCAAGGAATTTCAGTATTTCAAAGAATTCAGAACATTTGAAGAATTCAAGGGATTCATTGAATTACGAACATTCAAGAAATTCAAGGAATTCATTAAATTCCGAAGATTCAACGGATTTGAGGAATTCAAGTCAACAAACATGCTGATTTAAACAATTGATCATTTTTTATAACTATGTCCTCTGAGAGTCATTCTAGAAAGTTAATTTTTCCGTAAAATCTTCGGTTTTTCTTTGATTTTTTTGTTGTGAAGAAATAATAAGTGAACCTCTATAAGGCTAATTTTTTAAATAGTATTGTAGTTATTAAAGTGAATTATTTTTGCTCTTCTTCCAATGTTTGAAAAAATCAAATCAAATAGAAAAAACAATCTCACACAAGAGACGAAAACAAAGAATGGAAAATCAGGAGTAGGTGGTAGGAATCGGTCTTTGAATGATTTTTCAAAGTTTTGTTTTGAATGATAACAAGAATTTTATTGCAAAGCGTAAAAGAAAAATTTTTAATTGCACATATTTTGATATCAGCCCCCTCCCCTCCACCAAAATATATTTCACAACAAAGAGGGAGATTATTTAAAATATATTTATCTCTGATGTTTATTTTTTATTTCTTCATATTTAAAAAAGCAAAGCAAAGTTCAACATTTCAGAAAAATTGCAACTTTTCAGCACTTATATAATAAAAGGCATTGATATAGATGGAGATAGTTATCAACAATCATAGTTTGTTTAAAGAATTATTTTTGCTCCATTTAATTAATTATTAAGATCACTCCAAGTAAAAAATAGACTTAACAATTTTAGGAAAAAGTGCAAACTTCTACTATTAAGCAAAGACAATATTATTAACAATAATAATAAATTGTTTAAACAATTATTTTTTTAACATTAATGAACTATTATATCATTATATTATATCTCACTCTGATTGAACATTTTTGATTTTTTTTTTTTTTTTTGTAGAAATCTAATCTTTTCGGTTAAAAACGAAAACATTTTCGAATCGAAACGATGAAAAGAATTTTAAATTACAAAATAATAAATAAAATACTTGAGAATATTTTTTTTTTATTCTATGTTTGTTTTGTATTTTATCATTTATTTATTTCATTGAAAAAAATATTCAATGCGGAAACCGTTTGTTCCATATTCTCTTACTGTGAAATCATTTAAATGTATCTGAAATTTGTGTGAAATATTTGTGAAATTTTTTTAATCTTTATGAAGTCATTATAATTTTTGGAAATTTTCTCTGAAATCTTTCTGTTATCTTTAGAAATCTTTGCGAAAGATTTTTAATATTTTCGAAATATTTGGTAATACATTTTTTTGAAATTGAAATCTTTGGAAAATCCTTGAAGTCTTTATGAAATCTTCTAAATCTATCCAAAATATTGTAAATCTTTGAGAAATCATTGCAATTTTTGCGAAATATTTGTAAAATCTTCCTGATATCTTCAGAATTTTTTGCGAAATATTTTCAATATCCTCAAAATATTTGTGAAATTATTGAAATCGTTGGAAAATCATTTAAATCTTTGTGAAAACTTTCCGAAATCTGTGGAAATATTTGTGAAATTATTGAAACCTTCGGTAAATCGTTAAAGTATTTGTGAAATCTTTTAAATGTATCCGAAATATTTGTGAAATTTTTTAAATCTTTGTGAAATCATTATAATTTTTGTAAATTCTTTTTGAAATCTTTGGAAAATCATTGAAGTCTTTCTGAAATCTTCCAAATCTATCCGTAATCTTTGCGAAATATTTGAAACCTTTGAGAAATCTTTCAATGATATCTTTAGAAATCTTCGCGAAATATTTTTGATATTTTTGAAATATTAGGTAATATTTTTGAAATTGTTGAAATCTTTGGAAAATCCTCGAAGGCTTTATGAAATCTTTTAAATTTATCCGAAATATTTGAAATCTTTGAAAAATCATTGCAATTTTTACGAAATATTTGTAAAATCTTTCTGATATCTTTAGAATTCGTTGCCTAATATTTTTAATATCTTTGAAATATTTGTGAAATTATTGAAATCTGTGGAAATCTTTGTGAAATTATTGAAACCTTCGGGAAATCTTAAAGTTTTTGTGAAATATTTTAAATCTATCTGAAATGTTTGAAATATTTTTTTTAAATTTTGAAATTTTAAAGAAATATTTCAAATATTTAATTAATAAATTTAATATCCGAAAATAAGAATGTTTAAATGCAAAGAAAAAGATAATTTTCTACAAAAAAATCGATTTTTAACCAAATATGTGGACTTTCAACGAAATAGTTGAATTTTCAATTAAAAAGACCAATTCTCATCCAAATTGTTAAATTTTGAACAAGAAAAGACCAATTTTCTACGAAAAAAAGGCGAATTTTTCACAAAGTACATACATTTTCAAGCACATAGTTTAATTTCTGAATTAAAAATATAAATTTTCATACAAATAGTTGAGTTTTCATCCAAAAAAGATATATTTTCAACGAAAAATAGAATGGTTCAATTTTCTGTTAAAAATCTAAATTTTAACAAACAAAAAAACACATTTTCAGCAAAATAGTTGTATTTTCTACTGGAATAGTTAAATTGTTAGTTTAAAAAATGGATTTACAACAAAGTAGTTACATTTTCAACCAGAGATGAATTTTCAATTAAAATTATGAATCTTCAACTAAATAATTTTATTTTTGACGTAGAATATGAATTTTCAACTAAAATGATAAATATTTAACTGTAATACTTGAATTTTTAACCGAAAAGAAGAATTTTTAAACAAGAAGACTAACTTTCGAAGCAAAAGATAATTTTATACAAAAAAAAATTGATTTTGTAACAAAATACGTGAATTTTCAACGAATTATTTGAATTTTCAATTAAAAAAGACAAGTTTTCCTCCAAATTGTAGAATTTTGAACCAGAAAAGATCAATTTTCAACTTAAAATGGAACAGTTCAATTTTCAGTAGAAGAAATTCTTTTTCAACTAAAATGATGAATCTTCAACTGGAATAGTTGAATTGTTATACCAAAAAGATAAGTTTTCAAACATAAAGATTAATTTTTTACAAAAAAAGCGAATTTTTCACAAAGTAGATAAATTTTCAAACAAATAATTTAATTTCTGAAAAAAAATAAATTTTCAAATAAATAGTTGAGTTTTCATCCAGAAAAAGATACATTTTCAACGAAAATAGAATGGTTCAATTTTCTGTTAAAAATCTAAATCTTATTCCACCTTTAATTTGACATGTAATACTTTCTTAATTTGTTCATCATTCATCAATATAATAAACGCCGATAAAATTTGATAATAAACGAATTTATGCCATTTTCAAAGTAATTCACCGACTGTAAGGGTGTATATCGTAAATAGAGCAAAGCCCGATAAACTGAATTTTTTAAAATGATTTTGGGAGGTAGTAGTAATTTCAAAAATTGTGAAAAACTTTTTTTTGATAAATATTTTGTGAAAATACCCGAAAATCTTTTAAATTGTTTCATTTCTTTGAAAATACCTTGAAATATTTTAAAGTATCTTAAAATTTTTGAAACCCTTTGAAATTCCTCAATTATTTTGAATAAATTATTCGAAATTTTATTGAAATAATATGATATGAATATATCCTTGCGAATTCTTTGACATTTTTTGTAATCTCTTGAGAATTGCTTGGAATTCTTCAAAATACCCTAAATTATTTTTAATATTTTTGAATATTTAAAAATGATACTGGCTCTTGAAAATTATTAGGAATCGTTTAAAATACCTTAGATTACTTCAAATCTTTCGAAATCTCTTTAAATCTTTTTAAATTCATGAATTCTTTTGAAATTCCTTAAAACCTTGTAAAATATCGTAAAATCTTTAAAATCCTTTAAAATTTCTCAATTCTTGCGAATAAATTCTTTGAAATTAGCTTGAAATATTATAAAATCCCGTAAAATTACACAAAATCTGATGATATTCTTTAAAGCCTCTTAATAAATTAATTATTATTGAGATATTTTATTTATCATTAAAATATCTTATAGAGAGCCTTCAAAATCCTTTAAGATTACCTCGAAATATTCGAAAACATTTGAAATCCTCTGAAATGCCATGGTATTTTTTCAAAGACCTTACCTTAACCCGATAGACTTAAAAAATGTTTAGTGATTTTGCGGGGAGTAGTAATTTCGAAAATTGTGAAAAACTTTTTTGTTTATGGATATTTTGTTTAAATACCCATAAGTCTTATAAAATCTTTAAAATCTTTTGAAATATCTAAAATTACAATCTTTTTTGGCTGAAATATCAACTACTACATTTTTTGTTCAAAATTCATCTTTTCTGGAATGAAAATTTGATTTCTTGGTTAAAAGAACCCTTTGGTTAACAATTAATTTTTTTGGTTGAAGGTTTATAATTTTAATTGAAAATTCATCTCTTTCGTTTTTTCCTTGTCTAAGAATTAATTTTTTTACTGAAGATTCGATTATTATAGTTGAAACTTTAACTATTTTGTTGAAAATTGCTTTTTTTTTGTGAAAATTTTTTTTTTCTGAAAATGTAATTATTCCAGTTGAATATTCATCCTTTTAGTTGAAAATTTATTTCCGGTTGAAAATGTTTTTTTTGTTGTTAAAAATTAATTTTTAAAATTAAAAATTAAACTTATGCAATTGAAGATTCATCATTGCACTTGAAAATTCATCGCTCGTTGAAAACTCAGTTTTTTTTTAAAATCAATTTTATAAATTATAAATTGAACTATTCCAGTTGAAGATTCATCATTTCAGTTGAAAATTTATGGCTGGTTGAAAACTTTGTTGTTGTTAAAAATTAATTTTTTAAATTAAAACTTGAACTTTTTCCAATTGAAGATTCTGTTAAAAAATTAATTTTTTAAAGGTAAAATTGAACTTTTCCAGTTGAAGATTCACCCTTTTAGTTGAGAATTCATCTCTGGTTAAAACAGTTTTTTTTTCGTTGTTAAAAATTAATTTTTTAAACTAAAAATTGAACTTTTCTAATTGAAAATGCATCATAGTAGTTGAAGATTCATCGCTCGTTGAAAATTCCGTTTTTTTGGTTGAAAATGAATTTTATAAATTAAAAATTGAACTATTCCAGTTGAAGACTCACCCTTTTAGTTGAGAATTCATCTCTGGTTAAAACAGTTTTTTTTTCGTTGTTAAAAATTAATATTTAAACTAAAAATTGAACTTTTCTAATTGAAAATTCATCATAGTAGTTGAAGATTCATCGCTCGTTGAAAATTCCGTTTTTTTGGTTGAAAATGAATTTTATAAATTAAAAAATGTGTATGTGAATAGGGATAAGTGGTACTTAAATGAGAAGTGTGTGGTGTTTAAATGAGAAGTAAGTGGTATTTAATAGAATGTTTGTTTTCATTTGGCCACTAATTCATAAAATCAATTAAGTATTACGTTTGCGCTACTTCAGCCAATTTCACTAATAGAATTTCTCTCATTTTCGAATAAAAAGATTAATTTTCCACCAAAATAATAAATTATGCACTAAAATGATGAATCTTGAACCAAAAAACAATAAATAAAATTAATTTTCAACAAAAAAAAGTGCTAATAGGAATCAAATTAATGAATAAGAATGTGTATGTGAATAGGGATAAGTGGTATTTAAATGAGAAGTAAATGGTATTTAATAGAATGTTTGTTTTCACTTGGATACTAATTCATGGAATCACTTAAATATTACGTTTGCGCTACTTCAGCAATTTTCACTGATAGAATATCTCTCATTTTTGACTGAAAAGATCAATTTTTCAATAAAATAATTAATTATGCACCAAAATGATGCAGAAATAAGTGGTATTTAATAGAATGTTTTCTTTCATTTGGATAATCAGTCATGGAATCACTTAAGTATTACGTTTGCACTAAATCAGGCATTTTAAATGATAGAATCTTTCGAATTTTTGACTGAAAAGATACATTTTTCAATAAAATAATGAATTATTCACTAAAATGATGAATCTTAAACCAAAAACAAAATAAAAAAATAAATTGTCGACAAAAAAAGTGCTACTAGGAATAAAATGAATGAATGAAAATGTGTATGTAAATTTGAAATGAGTGGTCATTACGTGAGAAGTGTGTGGTATTTAAATGAGAAGTAAGTGGTATTTAATAGAATGTTTGTTTTCATTTGGATATGAATTCATGAAATCACTCGAATACTACGTTTGCGCTACTTCAGCCATTTACACTGATAGAATCTCTGTCATTTTCGAATGAAAAGATTAATTTTCCACCAAAATAATAAATTATGCACTAAAATGATGAATCTTAAACCAAAAAACAATAAATAAAAATATTACTTTTTAATTTTTTAATTCAGGATTGATATTTGTTTTAACGAGAAAAAACTTTTCCAAAATGAATAACACTAAAAAAAAAAAACATTATTTATTTTTTTAGTTTTTTTACATATAGTTTTTATAATGCTTATATTAGACCGATTTGGTTGAAAATTCTTTTGTTTTTTTGTTGAAATTTTTTTTTTTAGCTGAATAATTAATTATTCCATTTTTTAATTTATCTTTCTTAGTTGAAAATGCATTACTTTCAGTTAAAATTGAACTATTTTATTGAAAACCTTTTTTGGTACAAAATTATATTTTTTTACTGGAAATTAAACTATTCTATTTTTGGTTAAAAATTGATCTTCTTTAGTTGAAAATTCTACAGTTGAATGGTTTGTTGAAAGTTCTTTTTTTGTTGAAAATTATGTTTATATTGAAAACTTTACTATTCCATTTCTGTTTAAAAGAATTTTTCTATTTGAAAATTCAACTTTGTGATTGAAAATTCATGTATTTTCTTGAAGATTCTTTTTTTTCAATAGAATATTATTGTTTTTGTTTGTAAATTCATTTATTTGGTTGAAAATTGAACAATTTTGTTGAAAATTCGATTTTTTTTTATGCCTGAAAATTTACGCATTAACTTGAAAATTCAACTATGTGGTTGAAGATAAATATTTTTCGTTGAAAAATTATTCTTCTTGAATGAAAATTTATCTATTTTGATTATCGTTAAAAATTATCTCTTTTGTTGAAAATTTATCTTTTTTTGGTAGAATATTATTCTCCTTGTTTTAAAATGGTTGATAATTTGCCGATTTTCTTGAAAATTCTTTTTTTAGGTTGAAAATTAATGTTTTCAACTATACCATTTTTTGATGAAAATAGGACATTTTTTAATCATTTTTTTTGTGGTTGCAAAATATTTTTTTTTACTTCAAGATTCTTATTTTTGATAGAAAATTATTTGTTTGAAAGTTCATCTTTTTGGTTGAAAATTTATTTTACTCGTTAAAAAGTTAAATATTTTGTTGAAAGTTCGATCAAACATGGAATAGGTAAATTTGCAGATAAAAAAATTATAATTTTTAACCAAAAAAAAGGGATTTTTAACAAATTTGTTAAATTTTCAACCAAAAAGATGAATTTTCGATCAAGAAGATTAATGTTCTACAAAAAAAGCGAATTATGAACAAAATACATGAATTTTCAACAAAATTATTTAATTTTAAAGCTAAAAAACGAATTATCTACAACAAAGTTTAATTTTCTAATACATTGTTTACTTTTCTACCAAATGGTTGAATTTTCAAGCCAAAAAGATGAATTTTTTACAAAACAGTAGAATTTTTAACATAAAAGTTTATTTGAAAGCAAATAGTTGAATTTGCAACTATAATTATCAATCCTTAATAATAAAAATTAATTAATTCTCGACAAAAAAGGCAATAGTTGATATTTTAAGAAACAAAAATTTGTGTTTTAAATCAAAAACACTTGAATTGAATTAAAAAAGACGAATTTTTAACAAAATAGTTGAATCCTCAAATCAACACAGATAAATTTTCAACCAAACAGTTGCATTTTTAATAAAAAAAGATGAAGTTTCCACCAGAAGAGATGAATTTTCATATAAAAAAGACGAGTTTTCAACCAAGATGATTAATTTTATTACCAAAAGAAGGTGGATTCTTAACAAAATATATACATTTTTAATCAATTAGTTAAATTTTCAAATCAGAAGATTAATTTTCTACCAGAGAAGACAAATTTTTAAGAAAATACATTCATTTTTAACCAAATAGATACATTTTCAACCAAAAAGATTAATTTTCAATAAAGAAAATGAATTTTCTATAAAAAAGTTTATTTTTGTACCAAATAGGTGAATTTTCAACAACAAAAGACCAAGGGGTTCAATTTTCAACCTAAAGAGGCTTGATATTTCATCACAAAAAGGTTTTAATTTAAAATAAAAAACAGTTGGATTAACACAACAAAGTCGAATTTTCAACAAATTACATAAATATTCAACTAAATAGTTCAATTTTTCATCGAATTGTTGAATTTTCTCAAACAATTATTACCCCCATTCTTAATAAAAAACATTTTCGCTACAAGTCTTTTAAGCTCATTAGGTTCATGGTGTAAAACCAATACATATTCCCAGTCAAATTGATGACCAGTTTGAACCTGATGTTTTGCAATAACTTTATGGTTCTTAGGATTGCGTCTAAAATTATCGTGATGTTCTTTAGTTCTAGTGGAAAGTAATCTACTGGTCTCACCTACGTACCATTTATCACAATTTAAACAAACAATTTTATATACTATATTACTAAGCTGAAAAATTTTAAGAAAATCTTTGCCTAGTTTTATGAACTTATCGAGTTTCGAATCAATCCTAAATGTTGTCTTAATGTTAAATGCACTCAAAATTATTTTAACTTTGAAAGAAAAACTACCATGCAAAGGTATAGAAACAATACGTTCGAAATCTAAATTATAATCTAGATGTGAATCAATTTTTTGTGGTAAAAGATCTTTAAGGGTTTATATTTTATTATTAATGTGTGTTTGAACAAACTCTTTTGGATATTCATTAAGTGATAAAATATTTTTTATGAAATCAATATTAGACTTGTGAAAAGATTCATGTGATGATTGGAACGATGTGTCTACGAGATTTTTAATAATAGCTATTTTATGCTGAATGGGATGGTTAGGAAAGAAGTGATTGTATCTCCCTGAATAAGTATCTTTTCTGTGCCAATCCATGACAATAGTGCCATCATTGGTTTTGATATCTTCAACGTTGAAAAAGGAAATAGAATTGTTATTTTCTATTTCATGTGTTAATTTAAGCCTCGGATGGAAATAATTAAATTGGTGTAAAACATAATCTATTTATCCTTAAGTAAACTAATAAAAGTGTCATCAACATAACGAAAATATGTGTGAATGGTAAAATCTAAATTTTTAATAACTATTGACTCTAAATCTTGCATAACAAGGTGAGCTGAAACAGGTGATATGGGAGGACCTATATGAGTCCCATATACCTGTCGGTAAAAATTATTATTAAATTGAAAAACTGTTTGATTCATAACAAAATTAATCTTCTTTGTTGAAAATTCGTATTTTTTTATCTTCTTTGTTATCTTTTTCTTGGTATCTTTTTGGTTGAAAATTTATCTTTGTATGTTGAAAATTCTATAATTTGGTTAAAAATGGAACAATTTTGTTAAAAGTTTTATTACTTTGTTAAAAATTTTATTATTTTGTTGAAAATACAACATTTTGTTGAACATTCATCCTAATGGATTGAAAATTTATCTTTTATGGTAGAAAAGTCATCTTTCTTGGTTGGAAATTAACATTTTTTCGATCATTCGTCTTTTGGGGTAGAAAAGTCATCTTTCTTGATTGAGAATTAACATTTTGTTGAAAATTCATCCTTATGGATTGAAAATTTATCTTTTATGGTAAAAAAGTAATCTTTCTTGGTTCGAAGTTAACATTTTTGTCGAAAATTTACCTTTTACAGTAGAAAATTCGTTTCTCTTGGTTGGAAATTAACATTTTGGTTGAAAATTAATCTTCTTTTTTGAAAATTCGTATTTTGATATAAAATTATTCCTCTTCGTTGAAAATTTATCTTTGTATGTTGAAGATTCAATTATTGGGTTGAAAATTTAACGATTTTGTTAAAAGTTTAATTATTTTATTGAAAATTCACCTATTTCGTTAGAAATTTAATTATTTTGTTGAAAATTCATCCTTATGGATTGAAAATTGATCTTTTATGGTTAAAAAGTCATCTTTCTTGGTTGAAAATTAACATTTTTGTCGAAAATTTATCTTTTATGGTAGAAAAGTCGTCTCTCTTGGTTGGAAATTAACATTTTTGTTGGAAATTAATCTTCTTTGTTGAAAATTCCTATTCTGGTAAAAAAATCATATTCTTGATAGAAAATTCATCTTTGTAGGTTGAAAATTCAATTGCTTGGTTAAGAATTCAACGATTCTGTTAAAAGCTTAATTATTTTGTTAAAAATTCGACTATTTCGTTAGAAGTTTGAATATTTTGTGGAAAGTAAAACTATTTTGTTGAAAATTCATTCTTATGTATTGAAAATTTATCTTTCACCAAAATAGTCAAATTTTCAATTTATAGATGGTATATTTTCAACCAGACATTGAATAGTTTAATTTTTAGATGAAAAAATAAATTTTCAACAACAACAAAATAATTTTCAAGAAAATAATTGAATTTTGTACAAAGAAAGATGAATTCTCAACAAAATAGTTGAATTTTCAACTTATAAAGGCTACATTTTCAAACAAAAATGAAATAGATAAACTTTTATATAAAAAAAATAATTTTCAACAACAAAAAACGAATTTTCAACAAAACAGTCGAATCTTCAATTCATAAATGGTATATTTTCAACCAGACATTGAATGGTTGAATTTTTAGATAAAAAAATAATTTTGCAACGCCAATAAAAATGAAGTTTCAACAAAATAGTACAATTTTCAATTTATAACTGGTATATTTTCAACCAGGCATTAAATAGTTTAATTTTTAGATAAAAAAATTAATTTTCAACCAAAAAAAACGAATTTTCAACAACATAGTTGAGCTTTGAACCAAGAAAGATGAATTCTCTGCGAAAAATGTAATATTTGACATCCAAACTAAGAAAGATTTTAATTTTAAATAAAAAGCAGTTGAATCCTAACCAAAACAGATTGATTTTCAACCACAGTTGTATTTTGAACCAAAAAATACGAATTTTCAATCAAATAGTTGAATTTTCAACTTATAAAGGCTACGCTTTCAAACAAAAATTGAATAGTTAAATTTTCAGATAAAAAAAATTAATTTTTAACAACAGAAAAAAAAGAATTTTCAACAAAATAATTGAATTTTGTACCAAGAAAGATGATTTCTCAACAAAATAGTTGAATTTTCAACTTATAAAGGCTACATTTTCAAACAAAAATTGCATAGTTAAACTTTTGTATAAAAAAAATAATTTTTAACAACAAAAAACGAATTTTCAACAAAAAATTCGAATCTTCAATTCATAAATGGTATATTTTCAACCAGACATTGAATAGTTTAATTTCTAGATATAAAAAAACTAATTTTCAACAAAATAGTCGAATTTTATTTTCATAACAATCTTTAAAAAATTATATTTTCTTGGACTCTTTCAAAATTCTTAGAAAATGTTTTAATTTATTACCCGAAATCTTCAAAAATCTACATTTTTTCAATTTTTCTATACCTTTTCAACATCTACATTTTCTTAAAATTTTTAAAAAACTTTTGTATCTTTTGACATAATTCTAATTTGTCTTAAGCTTTGTGAATAATCTTTCAAAACTAAAAAAATGGCCAATAAATCTTCCAGATTCTTTTAGATATTTTTATAAATCTTTTGAAACGTTTTAGAATACTTTGCAATTTTCTTGAAAAGTTAATTTTCCAAAATGAATAATTATTTGGAATTATCCTAGGAATCTTAGGAAAAATTCTTTATTCTCTTGAAATCTTTCAAAATTCTTAAAAAGCTTCGATTTCTGTACAAAATCTTCAAGAATCTACATAATGTTAACATTTTTTAAAAAGTATTCTACAGATTTGAATTATTTTATAATCCTTTCCAAATTTCTGAAACTTTGAAATATCTTTTGAAATAAAAGTTCGTATTTCTAATATTTTTTAGTAATAAAAAAGTTGATTTTAATTCTTCCAGATTGTTTGAAAGAATCTTATTGTCAGTACCAGTAACGTTGTGATTTGCAAAGATTTGAAAATATTTGTAATATATTTCAAGAATGTGAAACGATTTCAAGGGATTTCCAAGGATTTTAACGACTTTAAGGAATTCGAAAGATAGTTTGCTGTTTCAAAGAATTTCCTCGAATTTCGGAATTTTTTGGAGGATCTTAGTGATGATAAGGGATTTTAATTCTCTCATGGTATTCCGATGTATTTTCCATGATTTTCGGAACTGTTACCACATTTTAAAGATTTCAAAAGTAACGCCTCTTTAATGGATTTTTATTGGTGGGATTATGGGGTAGGTGGTAGAAGGCTGGAGGGGCTCAGGGCTGAGGTTAGTTTATTAGCATGCAAAAATACGTATTTTGGCTACCAGCCAAAAAAAATTTGGGGTAGACTTCAAAGTGATTTTGAACTGGAAAAATTACAAATGATTTTTAGTTTTTATCAGGTAGAGTTTGGAAAAATTTTAGGAAAAGTTGGAATAATTTTGATAGATACTTATTTGGTTCGGAAGTTTTGAAAACATTGATAAGCAATTTAAAATTCAAGAATACTTCAAAGGATGTAAAACGGAATCCAGATTTTTGAAGACAGAGACAAAAGAAGCTTTTCAAGAATTTTGAGAGGTTTCAAATAAATACAAAAAATTATTAAGATTCCTGGGAAAACTTCAAATGATTCTTCATTTCAAGCGTCAGGAGCCAAAATATGACAAAATAACTGTTAAATCACATCTGCAAGATTTTAGGCCAAAAAAAAATTTCTTTTTTAAAGATTATTAATTAATTATCATTGTTCAAATGAATATAACCTTGAGGTGTGTATTTTAAAGTTTACAAATTTGCCTAAAGTCTTAGTTGAAGGGAATTGTTTTAATAATTTGATTAAATAATTTGAAGTAATTAATTAGAATTATTGACTTAATAATAAAGTAGAAAAGAAATATTCTAAAAATATAAATAAAAATAATATATTTATCAAAAACATAACTATGGAACCAAGCGCCTTCGACAATTTCTCGAATCGTGAGAGTCATTTCGTAACTGGGATAGGAGATGGCATTGACATTGGCACTCGTAAGCCTATGATTTCACTGCTGATAAGCGATTGTCAAAAGATAGGAAATCCGATGAAGAAGAAAAGTGGAAAAGTCGCTTTTTAGCTCTGGGGACTTTTAGAAATAAATAATAAATACAGATTCAATATTAAATTCTGCTTTTAGGTCTGATATTTTCACTGTAAAAACTATAGTTCCATTTTAATTAAGCATCATTTTTTTTTAGCCTCCCGATATGATGAAAAATCGAGACTCACTATCAGGGATAAGCAAGGTGTGCTTTCAGGATGGTCAATTCTATCATCTTGTTTTTTTCACACATTTCGACCATCCACGGAAGAGCGAATGACCCATCGCGGAGGGGCCGACCTGATTAGTTACCGTTGGCGAGAATCGATTGCCAAGATTGCGAAGACATGATAGATA
This sequence comes from Andricus grossulariae, assembly GCA_011634705.1. NCBI lineage: Eukaryota > Metazoa > Arthropoda > Insecta > Hymenoptera > Cynipidae > Andricus > Andricus grossulariae. Next base: position 221,275,562 of record JAABKJ010075445.1, read on the forward strand.
AATAGAAACAAATCACAAAATTAAACTTGACTTCCGTTATCTATCTAAAATAACTTAATTCTTCTAAATAAAAAATTATATGAAATATTCACAGGAATCTTATTTTCTTGGAACCTTTTAAAATCCTTAAAAAACTAAAAACTTTCAAAAAATCTAATTTCGTTTTAAATGTTTAATTATTGTCAAATGTTTTAAAAACTTCTAAGTCTTCTAAACATCTTTTAAAATCATATGAATTTTTCCAAAAAATTTTGTAAAATTCTGTAAAATTAAACAAATTGCCTGAAAACTTTCCACGTTCTTTTCTGAAAATTCAGGAAATTGTTTAAAATATCTTTTAAAACAATTCGAATTTTTCCTACCACTTTTTTTGAATTCTGCAAAATTAAAAAATGCCTAAAAATCTCCAAATTCTTTTTTGAAAATGTTAGAAATCCTTTGGAATGGTTTAAAATCTTATTTAACATTCTCTTAAAATTAACTTTTTAAAATAACAAATGATTTTAAATTTTCCCAGGTGTCCTGAACAAATTCTTTTATCTTGAAACCTTTAAAAATCCTTTAAAAAAAATCAAAATTTTATTTCAAAATCTTTAAAAGTTTACAGTTTGTTTTAAATTTTCTGGAATATATATTTTCAAATTTTAAATTATTTTTCAAAACCTCTAAATACCTTTAACTTTCAAAATGAAATGTTTTTAAATTCTTATAAATTTGCTTTGAAAACTAATTTTTCAAAACAAAAGATCATTAAAAATATTCCTATAAATCTTAAGATTTTTTTTTATTTTCTAAAAACCTTTCAAAATTCTTAAAAAAAAAAAACAATAAAATTTTATTCTGAAATCTTCAAATATTTACACTTTGTTTTAAATATCAATATCTTTACAAAATCCTTAAAAAGCTTCAAAATTTAATTTCAAAATCTTCAAAAATTTACATTTTGTTAAAAAATTTTGTAATCTTTTCGAATTTTACATTATTTTTTAAAAACTTCTTTTTTTTTTGACAAATTTTTTTTTTTTTTTGTAGAAAATTCATCTTTTCGTTTAAAAATTCAACTTTAGGTTAAAAATTCATTGTTTTGGTTAAAAATTTATTATTTTAGTGGAAAATTTATTCCTTCGTTTAGAAATTTGACTATTTGGTTGAATTTTTTTTTTTGAAAATGAATTTTTTAACTGAAAATTTAACTATTCCATGTTTGGGTTAAGATTTATCTTCTTCAGTTGAAAATAAATATTTTTGTTAAAAATTCATTTCTTTGGTTGAAAATTTAACTATTAGGTTGAAAATTCCTTTAAAAATTCAAAATTTAGTTGGAAATTCATATATGTTTTGTTAAAAATTAATCTTTTTGGTTTAAAATTCATTTCTTTGATTGAAAATCAGTTTTTATTATTGTAAATTCATTTTTTCAACTGAAAATGTAACTATTCTATTTTTTTTCGAAAATTTATCTTTTTTGATAAACTTTGATACACCAAAATTTATCTTCTTAGTTGAAAATTCATCTATTTTTTTGAAAATTTAACTATTTTTACTAAAATTCATGTATGTTTTTGACAACTTTTTCTTTTTTTGGTAAAAAATTCATCTTTTCGGTTGAAAATTCAACTATTGTGTTAAAAATTCATTGTTTTGGTTAAAAATTTATTATTTTAGTTAAAAATGAGTTTCTTTCATTAGAAATTTAACGATTTTGTTGAAAATTTTGTTTTTTTGTTTTTTGGTTGAAAATTCATTTCTTTGATTGAAAATAATTTTTTTTTTAAATTCTAAATTCATTTTTTCAACTGAAAATTTAACCATTCTATTTTTTTTTGAAAATTTATCTTTTTTGATAGACTTTGATATACCAAAATAAATCTTCTTAGTTGAAAATTCATCTATTTGGTTGAAAAGTGAACTATTTTGTCGAAAATTCATCTATTTTGTTGACAAATTTGTATTTTTTTGGTAGAAAATTGATCATTTGGGTTTAAAATTCAACCATTGGGTTAAAATATCATTCTTTTGGTTTGAAAATTCATAATAATATATTATATATATATTTAATATAATAATAATATAATTTATAATTAATAATACTTTGTGCAGATTAATTTTTTCTTTCATGTGCAGATTCATTTTTTTCCTTTCTCTGACTGAAAAATCTCTCTTGAAAATGTAACTATTTTGTTGGAAATTAGTTTTTTTTTTTGCTAAAAATTCAACTTCCATTTTTGATTAAAAATTCAACCAGTTAAAATTTCATTGTAATTTGTTAAAGTTTTAACAATTTTTATGAGAAGTCATCTTTTTTGGTTGAAAATTCAACTAGTATTTAGCTAAAAATTCGTCTAATTTGTTAGAAATTTAACAAATTTGTTGTCATTTTTTCGCTTGAAAATTGAACTGTTTTGTTGATAATTCGCCTTTTTTGGTGGAAAATTCGTCTTTTTTTTAATTGAAATTTCAACCATTTGCTTAAAAATTAATTTCTTTGGTTGAAAATTTAACAATTTTGTTCCAATTTTTGTTTCCTTTTAGAAAATTGATTTGTTTTGTTTTAAAATCTACCAGTTTAGTTGAAACTTCATATCTTTGGTGGAAAATTGAACTATTTTGTTGACATTTTTTAAAATTCGAAATTAATTTTTAACTACAAATTTAACTATTACATTTTTGGTTAAAAATAAATTTATTTTCTTGAAAATTCGGCTACATATTTAGTTAAAAATTCGTCTAATTCTGGATGAAAATTCATATTTTCGGGTGAAAAATTTCACTATTTTGTAGAACATTGAATTTTTGTTTTTAAAGACGTACCAGTTTACTTGAAAATGCATGCCCTTGGTGGAAAATTGAACTATTTCGTTCAATTTTTTTTATATTTAGAAATAATTTTTTTCACTAAAAATTTAACTATTCCATTTTTTGTAAAAAATTAATTTTTTTGGCTTGAAAATGCAATTATTTAGTCCGAAATTTGAAAAATTTTAGGCCCTGATGATTATAATATTTTAATTCATATAAATATTTCTATATAATTGATGAATTTATCAGGGTGCACAGTCTTCCCCGTATTCAATGGAGAAAGAATCTCCAAACTTCATAGGAACATTTTTAATTAGGTTAAAAAATAATTTGAAGGGAATATTTAAAAAGATTGAAAAAAATGTCAGATGATTTCCTAAACAGATTTAGACGCTTTTCAAGGATTAGGAAAGGTTTGAAGAGAATACTAAAATTTTCTCAACATTCCGGGGGAAATTCTTAATGACTTTTTATTATCAAATATTAATTTTTAAAGAAAATGAAAAAAGATTTCAAAACATTGCAAAAGATTTCAAAAAATGTAGAGAAAGATAATTTTTCAATGTTTAATATATTTTTATAACAAGAGTTCATAACAAATTTCTGGATCTTTTTCGGTTGAACAACTTTTGTCTTTTCATTTTTTTTCCTCTCTTGTGTCGTTTTCTCAAAAGTTTATTTTTTAAAATTTTAATTTTATTTTCTATAATCAAAAGAGAATTACGTTCTCTTTCTGAAAATTATCAATAACAAATTCGTAGATCCTTTTTGAGTAAATAACTTTTGTTAATCAATTTTTTTTGTACGTTGTGCCGTTTTTCAAAAAATTTTATTTTTTCATTTTTGATGTTATTTGTTACGATCAAAACCAAAACTACGTGTCCTATCAAGAAATTATCATAGACAAATTTGTAGTTATTTTTTAGATGAGCAATTTTTGACGATTTATTTTTTTATAGTTTATGTCGTTTGTCCAAAAATTAAAGTAAAAAATTTTTAATGTTGTTTTTCACGAATAAAACAAAAACCACGCATTCTATCTATAAATAATTCATGACAAATTTGTAGCTCTTTTTAGGTTGAACAAGATTTGTCTCATAATTTTTTTTTGTAGCTTGTGTCGTTCGTCCACAAATTTATGTTTTTATATTTTTGATGCTGTCTTTCACGAATTTGAACAAAAACTACGCGTCCTATCGAAAAGTGATAACTGACAGATTTGCTGATCTTTTTTTAATGCAAATTTTTTGTCAATTTATCTTTTTTTGTATCTTGTGTCGTTTGACCGCAAAATGGAATTTTCATCATTTTAGTTGAAAACTAATCTCTCTGATTTGAAAATAAAATCATTAAGTTAAAAATTCGTCTCTCTGGATTGAAATTTTCACTATGTTGGTTGAAATGTTATCTTTTTTTGTAAAAAATTTAACTTTTCGGTTGAAAATCAATGTGTTTCGGATATATTTTCAACTATTTGTTGCAAATTTGTATTTTCTGGTTAAATTCAAATTAAGAAAACATTTCAGATAGACGTAAAAGATTTCACAAAGACTTCAATTATTTCACAAAGATTTCAAATAGATTTAAAAGATTACATAAAGATTTCAATGATTTCCCAAAGATTTTAATGATTTCCGAAAGATTTCACAATGATTTGAATAATTTCACAAATATTACCTAATATGTTAAATATTTTGAAAAGATTTCCAAAGATTTCCGAATATTTGACAAAATTGCAGTGATTTCCCGAAGATTTCATGAAGATTTCACAAAGATTTTAAAGATTTATGATGATTTCAAAAGATTTCACGAAGACTTCTATTATTTCACAAAGATTTCAGATAGATTTCAAATATTGAACATAGATTTCAATGATTCCCTAATGATTTCACAAATATTTCAAATATTTAAAATATGCCATGATTTCTCAACAATAAAGTTAATTTTATTCCAAATATGTTGTTAATTTTACCAATAAATAGTTTGATATTTAACAATATAGTTAAATTCTTCACCAAAATAGTTAAAAATTCAACCAAATAGTCAAAAAAGTTCAATCCACAGCCAAAGATGAATTTTTGAGAAAAGAAGACAAATTTCCCATCCAAAAAGATGAAATCTCAACAAAATAGATTACTTAAAAAAAAAAGTTTAATTTTCCTTCCGACACCATGAATTTTCATGATATAAGTTAATTTTACACCAAGTAGTTAATTTTTCAAAAAATCGATTTCAATTTTGTTTTTCAAACAATTCAAGATAAAGAAAAAAGTGTTATAATAGTCTCAAAGTACATAAAAAGAGCTTTCCAAAACACAATAATCAGGTTTCAATAAATTTTTTTAAATCTGGTTAAATTTTATCTAAAATTCAAAAATAATTTTTTTTTTCAAATCTAGCATATAAAATGCTTTAATACCTTCCAGATATTTTTCCGACAATGTTCGAAATCTTTTTAAATTTTTTAAACTCTTTTTCAATCTTTCCTTGAAAACTCTTAAAAAGCTCCTTTTCGAAGTCTTCAAAAATCCACATTTTGTATTAAATTTCTTGAAATTATTTTAGAAATTGTTCAATATTTCTAAATATAGTTTAAAATGTGTTAGATTTTGCCTAAAATTTTTCCCAAATTCTGCAATATACAAAAAATTGCCTTAAAATCTTCCGGATTCAATTCTGGAAATTTTTTGAAATAATTTTCAATTTTATCTTAAAATCAATTTTTCCAAGTAAAAAGTCATTTTTTGAAAAATTAAAAAAATTTGTAATCTTTCAAAATTCAAATTTTTTTCTTCAAAATCTCCTACATTCTTTTACAAAATTATTTTTTGAGATTCTTTCAAAACTTCCTAATATCTTTTAAAGTGATTCGAATTTTTTATATTTTTTTTAACTGAAAAATTAAAAAAATTTCTTCAAAATCTTCCAGATTCTTTTTCGACAATGTTTCAAATCTTTTGAAATCTTTAAAAGAAAACTTGAATTCTCTTGAAACCTTTCAAAATGACTAAAAACCATATTTTTTCGAAATCTTCAAAAATCTACTTTTTTTTTAAATTTCTTGAAATCTTTCCAAGGTTTAAATTATTTTTGAAATTTTTTTCAAACTTCTCAATATCTTTTAAAATGAGCAGCATTTTTCTTAAAAAAAATGTTAAACTCTGCAAAATGAAAAAATTGCCTTAGAATCTTTCACATAATTTTCTGGCAATTTTGGAAATCTTTCGAAATGTTTTGAAATCTTGTTCAATTTTATCTAAAAAGGTTTTTCATTCTCTTGAAACCTTTCATTCTCAAAAACATTCTAAATTTTTTCTTGGAAATCTTTAAAAATCGATTTTTTTTAAATTTGATGAAATCAACATTTTGACCATGTGTAGTGTCGCTGCAATCAAATGGGAGGCCAAGCTCCTTTACGGCTTTATCTGCGGCACGGTATAGAAACGCTGCAGCATTGACGACTTCATGTTGCTGTACGAGTAGCATAAGAGAATCTGTGCTATTTAGAACTGAGAAGGCTGCAGCCAGAACCGTTCTTCGATGAAGACACTTTAAACTCAGCAATCCTCTATCCCCTTTATCTCAAGAAAGGTATATTCGAGGTACGGAAGATCTAGGATGGTGACTTTGATGG
>JAABKJ010075445.1:221282004-221294707 GCA_011634705.1 Andricus grossulariae
GGCACACTTGTCCAGTCCGAAGCTCATGCCAATCGCTTAAGAGTACTCATTTACCACCTCCACAAAGATGTTAAGCTCCTATTTGGAGGAAGCAAAGAGTTCAAGGTCGTCCATCTATAAAAGGTGGTATTTAAAATCTCTGTTATGCATCTCACTATTTTGGTTGCACCCTTAGCACCAACGAAGCTTAATAAGTAGCTCGTGGTTCGTGTCATCGGATGCTGTACGGAAGTCAATCCAAGCCATGGACAGATTGCGTCACTACCCGATCGAGTCCTGGGTAACTCACCTGTCTATTAACAGGTTCTCCCTAAAACCTGCCAGCCCTCTCTTGCGTCAACGTTGTTCAACTTCTGCACTTCGATTGCTCTTCGTACCGGATCGATAGATGTTAATATTCTCTCTTTGAGGATGCCAGTGAATAACATGCAGCTGGTGTTTAAACAAGCCACGGGCCTGTATTTCATATTATCATTCCACTAGCCATTTTCGAATCAGCTTCCCTCTTTCTAATACAATTGAATGAAAGCTTGTCTTTTTTTTAAATATTTTCTCATATGTATTATTCTGCATTCAAATCAGATAATTCAGACAAATTATTTTCTGGTTATCAATGAAAAGCGAATAACTCTTAATGATATTATCATGATTAGAAGATAATGGTTAAATCCTTAGAATTCAAACAGGAGTATCGTATAGGCCACTGTTTCTGACGTTTACCGATCGAACGTAAACTTTTGCAATGTATAGTTTTATCCATTGTTGAATTTCCAAGCAAGCAGTTGCATTTTTATTCAAGAAAAATGCAATTTTTACTAAAGTAGGTGAATTTTTAAATTATAAAAAGATAAATTTAAAAAAAAATAGTTGAAATTACATCCAAAAAAGATTTTAGTTGACTTTTCAACATCAAAATATTAATTTTATTCAAAAAGTAAATTTTCTACGAAAATAGTTGAATTTTCATCCCAAAATACGAGTGTTCAACAAAACAGTTGAATTTTCATAAAAAAAGGATGACTTTTTAACAACATTTTTGAAATCTCAAATAAATAATAAAATTTATAACTAAAAATATAATCTTCAGGAGGAAGCAATTACAAAAAAAAATACAAAAAAAAGATCTATTATTATTATTTTTAAATACAAGGCAAATAAACTACTGAGAAGAAAATTATATCAAGGTTACCGCAAAACTTTATTTTAAAAATTCCCTAATTTTTCGCTGACCAATTTTTCATTTGTCCTGACCATTAATATTCAAATAGCAAAATCCTAAACTTAACATTTTTAACTTAGAATCTTTTATAAACAGAATAAAAAAATTTCAAATTAAAATTGAAAATTTTCAAATTTATTCTTCTTCACAGTTGTTTAAAGTTTGAGAAATTCCCTGACTTTTGCAAGATTTTTTTTTTTTTGTTAAATCCCTGACTTTTCTCTGGCCAATAAAATTCCCCGACTTTTTTATAAATTTTTGTTGGTTAGGTTCTTTTTTCACTCACCAAGTTTCTTTGACGCGTACAGTTAAATTCATATTAAATTTCTGTGCAATTACTGCGAGTGTTTTGTTACAAATCGTAACAAAATATCTCGACCCCTCCCCCTCCCCCTTGAGCTGTTACGTAATTTAAGTATGGACCATAAACTGATACAATTTTGAAGTCTCCTCCTCTATTTTATCTTCTGAAGAAACATAATTTTGATTCGACTGCCATAGGTAATTTCGATCCAAACTTGTCCCCATAAAAAATGTTTTTTACTTTCCCCCATTGTTGCACTTTCTTTTACTAAAAAAAACCTTTTTTTAACCAAAAAAAATTTTTCTTGAAAAAAAAAACTTTTCTTGATCCAAAAAAACCTTTCTTGGTCCACAAAAACTTTTCTTGACCCAAACAAACTTTTCTTGAGAAAAAAAAACTTTTCTTGATCCAAAAAAACTTTTCATGCTCCAAAAAAACTTTTCTTGATCCAAAAAAAAACTTTTCTTGATCAAAAAATCCTGTTTTCTTGGTTCTAGATGAAAGTTTGCATAAATCGAATTTTTTTTGGTTCGCAGAGATGCTTTTGTTTTTTTTATTCTCGTTTATTTAGAATTTTTTTTCTTTTATTATTTAAAAGATTAAAAGGCTAGAAATACATAAGTGTGAATACAATTTTTTTAAATACTAAACTACTTGGAATGAAGAAGAAGCCTTTAAGCTTTAAGACTTCTAATATCATTTTCAAAATCTATTGCAAATTACAATTTTTTAATTTCAAGCATGAGTCAAGTCTTTAACCTCCTTAGTTTATCATATAAAATAGTGAGAATGATTTCAAATATTATAAAAGTTTTATTGTTTTCCCCTTTTTTTGATACTTCAGAACTCTAAATAAAAGAAAAAATGATCTTGTTGATCAGCTTTCAGCTTCAAGCTTTTAACATGATATTATTTAAAACTGGATTCATTTAAAACTGTATCGTTCAAAAATAATTCTATTTTATAATTTTAAAACAAATTAAAACCAGCGATTAGTTAAATACTTAATTTTAATCTAAAATGTCTTAAATCACTTGAATAATGGTTCGAAATTCAATAATTTCAAATTAAAAGTCGGAGGCTACACAAATGGAGAAATTTTCATTCTTAGGATTATCAATTAGAAAATTTTTTCTATTTAGCATTTAAAACTCCAAATAATCAATTTTACAACTAACAAATGGAGTCTTTTCCAATTTACAGCGTTTCAAATTGCGAATTTTTTAATTTGAATCACTAAAAAATGGTACAAAATCAAACTTAAAGCCTCTCAAACTAAAAATTCACAGCTTTGAAAAATTAACTATAAAAATGATTAATAATCTTCACAAAAAAAAAAAGAATTTTAACTAAAAAATATGAATTCTCAATGAAAAATGTAATATTTGATATTTCAACCAATTTTTGTTTAATTTTTGATCAAAAATAATAATATTTGATATTTCGACCAAAGGTGATGAATTTTCAACTAAAAAGATTAATTTTCTACCGACAAAGGCAAATTTTCAATTAAAGAAATAAATTTCAACAAAAATGATTAATAATCTTCACAAAGAAAAAGAATTTTCAACTAAAAAATATGAATTCTTAATAAAACATGTAATATTTGAAATTTCAAACCAAATTTTTTTGATTTGTAATAAAAAATAATAATATTTGGTATGTTAACCAAAGATGATGAATTTTCAACTAAGAAGATTAATTTTCTACCGTAAAAAAAACATTTTCAACCAAAGAAATGAATCTTCAACTGAAATTATGAATAATCTGAACAAAAAAAATATTTCTATTTTTATCAAAAAATAGTTGAATTTAACCAAACAAGACGAATTTTCGACTAAAAAGATTAATTTTCAACTAAAAATATTAATTTTCGAATAAAAAGATTAATTTTTAACTAAAAATATTAATTTTCTACCGACAAAGGCAAATTTTCAATTAAAGAAATAAATTTTAACAAAAATTATTAATAATCTTCACAAAAAAAAAAAGAATTTTGTACTAAAAAATATGAATTCTCATGGAAAAATGTAATATTCGAAATTTCAACTAACATTTTCTTGATTTTTAATAAAAAATAATAATATTTGGTATGTGAACCAAAGATGATGAATTTTCAACTAAAAAGATTAATTTTCTACCGAAAAAAGAAACATTTTCAGCCAAAGAAATGAATCTTCAACTGAAATTATAAATAATCTTCAACAAAAAAATATTTTTATTTTTACTAACAAAGAGTTGAATTTAACCAAACAAGACGAATTTTCAACTAAAAAGATTAATTTGCAAGTAAAAAGATCAATTTTCAATTAAAAAGATTTATTTTCTACCGAAAAATATGAAATTATAATCATCCTTAAAAAGAATGTAAAACATTTTAGGTTAATGAAGAAACCAAAAATTCGTCTTCCATAGTTTAATTGAAGAAGAAATTTCGATGGATGAAGGCAAATAATTGAAAAACTTACATTAGTTTGTCAAAGTGTGTAGCGTTTCGCTGGCATTGGTTCGTTAGCCTCATCAGGCTAATTTATTAAAATAAAAAAACACCACATAAATAATACATATTTTTTCAGGCACATAATAACGAAACCAACGAAACGTCGCACACTTTGACAAAGAAATATGAGTTTTTAACTCATTAGCCTCCATGCATCGAAATTTCTCCTTTAATATAACGCATTTTGTCCTCTCTACTGATAAGAAACACATCAAATCAGTAGAATAAAACAAAATTTGAAAAATTTCAACTTGTTCAAACATTTAAGAGTATTCTTAAAGAGCAAAGTAGAACCTGAAAAAAATTCAATCTTTCGCAAAATAGTAAAAATAAAATATGTAGACAAAGAAATTGTTTAAACAATTTAAATTTATTTAAACATCTACAAGTTTTTATAATGAACAAATCACTACATAAACATATTACAATCTGTCGGATATTTAGTGGGCTAAAATGTTTCTCCTGCTTCCCTTCGGTAAAAGTATATTTGAACAAATAATTATTATTCAAATAATTGTCAAATTATTTAAACAAATAATTATATTATTATCATTGTATACATGACTCATGAAGTCTAGAAAATACGTTCATTTCGCAAGTTGAATGAAAAAAAATATATATTCACATAAATTAATATTCTTCAAACAATCGCTAAATATTTTCAAAGAAAATTATAATTCAGGATCCAGTAATAAAAAATAAAGTTAGATTTTAATTGCTTCTGAAGATTCTGTACAAGAGGGCGGCCCTCATCAGTTAATTACTCTTAAATTTTTTAGAATCAAAGGAAAAGTTCGATGTCTTCATTAACTGCTTAGGTTTAGTTAGACTGGTAGAGTTCTTATTTTTGTACAAACATATAAGTTTAATTGAAAATTTAAGTATTACATTTTTGATTGTACACTTTTTTTTTAGTTAAAAATTCAACTATTTGGATGAAAATTTATGTATTTTGTACATTTTTTATTCTGGAGGAAATTATTATTCTTGGTTAAAAATTCATTTTTTTTAATTCAACTACTTCGTTGAAGGTTGAACTACTTTTCTGAAAATTCATTTTTTTTTGTTGGAGATGTATTATTTTAATTAATAATTTATCTCCTTGGTCGAATATTTAAATATATTATTATTTCATTTTTGGTAACTACATGTTTGAAAATTCATGTATTTTGTTGAAAATCCGTTTTTTTTCAGTAGAAAATTAATCTTTCTACTTGAAAATTCATGCTTTTGGTCAACCATTTGTGATTTTGGCTGAAAAATCAACTATTTGGTGAAAAATTAATCTAATTTGTAGGAAATTCAACAATTTTGTTAAAAAGTCATTTTTTTGTTGAAAACTCAACTGTTTTGTTGAAAACTCGTCTTTTTGGATTAAAAAATTCAACTATTTTGTTGAAAAATTAATTTCTTTGGCTGAAAAGTTAACCATATTCTTGAAAATTCGTATTCTTTTTTGCTGAAAATTAATTTTTTTAACTTAAAATGTAATTATTCCATTTTCAGCTGAAAATTTATCTTTTTTAGTTGAAAATTCAATTACTTCCTTAAAAGTTGAACTGCTTTATTAAAAATAGAATTTTTTGGTTGAAGATTCTTGATTTTAATTAAAAATGGTTTGGTTGAAAATTCATTTTTTTGTTAATAAATAATTTTTTGAACTGATAATTTAACCAATTTTATTTTTCGTGAAAATTGGTGTTTCTTAGTTGAAAACTCATGTATTTTGTGTAAATTTAGTTTTTTGGTAGAAAATTAAAATTCTTGCTTGAAAATTTACCTTTTTGCTTGAAACTTAAATTATTTTGGTACAAAATTTAACTACTTTGTTGAAAATTCATTAAACAAAATTTTTTTTTTTAACTGAAAGTTGAACTATACCGTCTGTTTTGGAAAAAATTAATCATTCAACAAAGAAATGAATTTGAACTAAAATGATGAATCTTAAACCAAAAACGATGAAATGTCCACGATAAAAAAAATTTTAACCACAAAGAAGCATTTTCTACAAAACAGTTTAATTTTCAAACCGAAAATATGAATTTTCAAAAAAACAGTTGATTTTCAAAAAATAGTGGAATTTTTAACCCATACAGAGGAAATTTCAACAAAACAGATGAATTTTCAACAAAATGTTAATTTTCCACCAAAGAGTGGAATTTTATACCAAAATAGTTGATTTTTCAACCCAAACAGATGAACTTTCAACAAAACAGATGAATTTAAAAAAAAAATGAATTTTCAACCAAATAGTGGAATTTTTTACCCATGTAGTCGGAATTTCAACAAAACAGATGAATTTTCAACAAAAAAGTTAATTTTCAACTAAATAGTGTAATTTTTTTCCAAAATAGTTGAATTTTCAACTCAAAAAGAAGAACTTTGAACAAAACAGATGAATATTCAACAAAATGTTAATTTCCCACCAAATAGTGGAGTTTTTTTTACCAAAATAGTTGAAGTTTCAACCCAAAAAGACGAACTTTCAACAAAACAGATGAATTTGTAACCAACACGATTAATTTTGTACCAAAAAAGACACATTTTCAACAAAATTCATCCATTTTCAACCGAATATTTAAACTTGGTACCAAATTCTTTAATTTACGAGCCAACAATACGAATTTTCTGCTAAAAAGTTGAACTTTTAAACCGAAAATGTAAATTTTCAACAAAAAAGATAATTTTGAACCAAATAGTGGAATTTTTTACCAAAATAATTGAATTTTCAACCCAAAAAGAAGAACTTTCAACAAAACAGATGAATATTCAACAAAATGTTAATTTCCCATCAAATAGTGGAGTTTTTTTTTACAAAAATAGTTGAATTTTCAACCCAAAAAGACGAACTTTCAATAAAACAGATGAATTTAAAAAAAAAGAGTTAATTTTCAACTAAATAGTCGATTTTTTCACCAAAATAGTTTCATTTTCAACCCAATTTTTTTTATTTTAAAAGATTTTTCAAAATTTAAAGCAAAATTTGGGTCAGTTTAAAAGATAATTAAGAAATTTAGAGGTTTTGAAAAGATTCAAAAATAATTTCAACCTTGTAAAGATTTCAAAAATTTAAAAAAATGTAGGTTTCTAAAGATTTTGAAAAAAAGAAACTTCGTAAGAATTTTGACAGGTTTAGAAAAAAATGTTTTCAAGATTCATGAGAGAATTTCAAACAATTTTTCATTAAAAAAAAAAAAATTAATTTTTGAAAAATGTAAAAAAAATCTGGAAGATTTGAAGGCAATTTTTTTTTATTTTAAAAGATTTTTCAAAATTTGAAGAAAAATTTGGGTCAGTTAAAAACATAATTAAGAGTTTTAGAGGTTTTCAAAAGATTCAAAAATAATTTCAACTCTGTAAATATTTCAAAAATTAAAAAAATGAAGGTTTCTGAAGATTTAACAAAAAGAAACTTTTTAAAAATTTTAAAAGGTTTCAAGAAAAAAAAAATGTTTCAAGATTCATGAGACAATTTCAAACAATTTTTTATTTAAAAAAAATTAATTTTTGAAAAATGTCAAAAAAAATCTGGAAGATTTTAAGGCAATTTTGTTATTTTAAAAGATTTTCAAAATTTAAAGGTAAATTTGGGTCAGTTTAAAAGATAATTAAGAATTTTAGAGGTTTTGAAAAGATTCAAAAATAATTTCAACCTTGTAAAGATTAAAATTTTTTTTTTAAATGTAGGTTTCTGAAGATTTTGAAAGAAAGGAACTTCGTAAGAATTTTGAAAGGTTTCAAGAAATTTTTTTTTTTTTTTTTTAAGATTCATGAGACAATTTCAAACAATTTTTTATTTAAAAAATTTAATTTTGGTAAAATGTCAAAAAAAAATGTAGAAGATTTTAAGCCCATGGCAAGTGCGTCACGTGACCGGCTTCCTACCTTACCGACCCTTTTTTATTTGTAAACTTATTTTTACACGAATAGCCACATCGAGTTGAAAATTTGGGATAATAAATAAGAAGCACTACAAATAAAAAAAGGCTTTAAAATATTCCAGATTTTTTTTTACATTTTTCAAAATCTTTTTAAATATTCTCTTAAAATAAATTTTTCAAAATAAAAAAACATTTAAAATTTTCCTAGGAATCTTAATAACATTTTCTTATTATTTTGAAACCTTTCAAAATGCTTAAAATGCTTCTATTTTAATTTTAATTTTTTTTTTAATTTTCCAAACTCTAAATTTTGTTCAACATTTTTAGAAATATTTTGAAGTTAAAAATTATTTTTGAATCTTTTTAAAACTCCTAAATATCTCTCAAAATTTTACACGAATTTGGTTTAAATTACTAATTATTTAATTTTTATTTATTCATCAAAATTTGTTTTCGTTTTAAAACCTTTTGGAATATTCTGTTGAAAGTAATATTTTTATCATATTAAAAGCTTTGAAACTCTTTAAAAAGCTTCAAAATTTTGTTTCAAAATCTTCAAATATCTATACTTTGTTTAAAATTTTTAGAAATATTTTCAAGTTAAAAATTATTTTTGAATCTTTTTAAAACTCCTAAATATCTCTTAAACTTACACGAACTTTTTCTAAATTACGAATTGTTTAATTGTTATTTATTCATTAAAATTTGTTTTCATTCCAAAATCTTTTGAAATATTCTGTTAAAATTAACTTTTTATTATCTTTGGAATTTTTCCTTAAACTTTTTATAAATCCTGCAAATAAAAAAAGGCGTTAAAATCTTCCAGATTTTTTTACATTTTTTGAAAATCTTTTTAAATATTCTCTTAAGATAAATTTTTCAAAATAAAAAAATATTAAAAATTTTCCTAGGAATCTCAATAACATTTTCTTATTCTTTTGAAACCTTTCAAAATGCTTATGTTTTTTTTTCTTTTTGAAATTTTCCAAACCCTAAATTTTGTTTAAAATTTTCAGAAATATTTTCAAGTTAAAAATTATTTTTGAATCTTTTCAAAACTCCTAAATATCTCTTAAACTTGCAGTTTTTTTTACAATTTTGAAAATCTTTTTGGATAATCTCAGTTATTGAACCATTTGGTTGAAAATTAACTTTTTCGATGAAAATTGATTTTTTTGTGTTAAGAAATTAAACTTTTTTGGATTAAGATTTTTTGAAAAAATTTTGATTCAATATATCTGAAATTTTCAAAACTCGCTTTAAATTTTCTCAGGAATATTAGAAAAGTTATATTTAGATAAACATGAAAATAAATAAACTTGAGAAATAAATAGCTATTTAAAATTTTTATTTTGTATTCAAAATTATTTTTCCACATTACATTTTTCTTTGCTAATTTAACTACTTTATTAAAAGTGGAATTTTTTTATTAAAAATTCATTCTTTTGTTGATTTTTTCGGTGAAAAATTTATTTTATTTGTCAAAAATTCATCTTTTTGATGAAAAATTAATCTATTTCTTTGAAAATTATGCTATTTTGGTTTCAAATGAACCATTTTGTTGAATAATAATTTTTTTTTTTAATTTTTGATTTGACATGTCAAAAATTAAAAAAAAAACTTTTTTAATTTTCTCCATTTTTTCAAGGATCTTCGGAAAATTATATGTCTATTTCCTTGAAAACAAATAAGCAAATAAAATAAAAAAATGAATAAATATTTTAAAATTTTATTTTGTTTAAAAATTATTTTCCCCCTCAAATCAAAAAACGAAAAACACTCGATTGCCGATTAATAATAAGACAGAATCAGATTTGATTATTTTTGTTTGAATCTTAAAAAAAGTGCATTTTTCCAAATCTTTCACAGTTTAAAATTCTTTTTCGATCTCTGAAAACTTTCTGAATATTTCTCGAATTCACTCAATTTTTGGTTTGTTGATTTTTTAATTTTACAAAATTGAAACATTTTGCTTCAAAATCTTCTACTCTTTTTCGAAATTTGAAGAAAAATTTGAAATCTTTTTTTCATAATTTTTTCTTAAAATTTTCAAATAACTTTTAAATTATTCAAATTTTTCGCGAATTTTTATTTCATTTCTGCATAATTAAAAAAATTGTCTTAAAATCTTTCAGATTCTTCTTTGACAATTTTAGAAATAAGATTTTAAAGTAAAAATTTTCTAAAGATGCATAGGAAATTCAAATTTTTTTTTTTTTCATTTTTAAAAATTATTTTAATCAAATATTCCAAAAGATATACAAAATTATGTTCAAAAATCTGAAAGATTGTTGGGAAATTGTATTTATTTTGCAGGACTCTGAATGACTTCCCAAAATTTCGAAAAAAAAGTAGAAGATTTTTTGCGCGATTACCAAATTTAAAAACAAAGTCGAGTTTATTCAAGAAATATATAGAGAAGTTTTGAAGAGGTTCAAAAATAATTAGAAAAAGATTTCAAAGTATATAAAACAAAACGTAGATTATGAAAATTTTGAAAAAATTAGAGTTTTAAAAATTCTGAAAGGTTTTCAGAGAATAACCAAGTTATTTTAAGATTCCTGGCAAAATTTAAATAATTTTTCATCTTGAAAAATTAATTTCAAGATAAAATTGAACAAGGTTTCAAAACATTTACAAAATTGCCGAAACAGAATCTGGAAGATCTGAAAGCAATTTTTTGTAATTCAATGATAAATTTGAATCAGTATAAAAGGTATATAAAAATTTTGAAAAAAATTGCAAGAATAATTTAAAACTAGAAATGATTTCAAGGAATCTAAAGAAAAAAAGAAAAAAAAGCTTTTTAAGAGTTTTTAAAATTTTCAAGGGAATAAAAATGTGTTCTTTTAAAGATGAAATTGTCAGAAAAGTTTCTGGAAGATTTTCCGAAAAATTCTACTTATTTAAAAAGATATTGAGAAGTTTTGAAAAAATTGCTAAAATAATGTAGATTTTGGAAAATTTTGAAGAAGTTAAAAAAATAATAAAGTTTATAAAGTTATAAATTATAAGGTTATAAAGTTAATAAATAATTACAATAAAAAAGTTTTTCTTTAAAGATTCCTCAGAAAATTGAAATGAATTTTTATTTTGAAAAATTAATTTTAAAATAAAATTGAAAATTATTCCAAAATATTTACAACGAAACGAAATAAATTATTTTCTATCTCTAATATATATATATATATATATTTCAGCACCGGCTTTCTTGGCCAGTTCGCCAACCTTGATTTCAGGGTTCTTGACGAACGCCTGCTCAACCAGGCTTGCTTCGGCCAGGAACTTGCTGATACGGCCTTTGACCATGTTCTCAACAATGTTTTCTGGCTTGCCTTTGATTTTTTCTTCGTTCAGCTGCAGGAACACAGCTTTTTCACGCTCGATCGCTTCGGCCGAAACTTCCGAAGGCAGCAGGAACTCAGGGTTGCTTGCAGCAACGTGCATCGCGATGTCTTTGGCCAGCTCAACGTCGCCGCCTTTCAGAACAACTGCAACACCGATTTTGTTGCCGTGCAGGTAGCCACCAACTACATCACCTTCAACGCGAACCAGGCGACGGATGTTGACGTTTTCGCCAACCTTGCCGACCAGTACCAGGCGAGCTGCTTCTTGAGCTTCGATCAGAGGCTCAACAGTGGTCAGCTTGTCAGCGAAAGCTTTTTCGACGCTGGCAGCAACGAATGCCTTGAAGTCATCCTGCAGAGCCAGGAAGTCGGTCTGGGAGTTCACTTCCAGCAGAACGGCGGATTTGCCGTCTTCTTTCAGAGCGATAGCGCCTTCAGCAGCCACGTTGCCTGCTTTCTTGGCAGCCTTGATGGCGCCGGAAGCACGCATGTCATCAATGGCTTTTTCGATGTCGCCGCCGGCCTTGGTCAAGGCCTTTTTGCAATCCATCATGCCTTCGCCGGTACGCTCACGCAGTTCTTTAACCAACGCTGCAGTAATCTCTGCCATTTCAAAATCCTCTTGGATAGGTTTTCAACCATTCCACCCGATCAAACGGGCGATCAATTCTTCCCGAATCTCCGTTGTAGGCCGCTGCACGTTACAAATAATGTAGCTGCGCTGCCGACAAATGGTTTTCGAGGTGGCAAAAAGGGGGCCAAGCCCCCTTTTTGCTTACTGAGTCAACGCCAGGGCGTCAATTACTCAGCGGCAGCTACCGGAGCTTCTTCAACGAACTGCTCGGTACCACCAGCAACGTGGTTGCGACCACGGATTACAGTTTGCACATTCGACGTGCACATTTTCGTCATCCGACAGGACTCCAACTCCCATTGTCAGGAAGCGACGAAGAGCGCGTCGCATGCCACATGGAACTTCTCCTCCGTCTTTTTGGTCTTACCTCGGCAACGAACAGCACTTCCTTTAGGCTAGACCGTGAATCAGGCTCGGTGTCATATTTTGGAGGGCCGATTATTCCGACCTCGGAAGCGGAAGTCGCGAAACTGGACCAAATCAAGTCCCATTTAAATACTGGCGCTCTTGAAGTATCTAACATTCAGCTCATTCGAGGCTCCGATTGGAGTAAGAAGACTGCACAGTTGGTGGATTTCGGGAATATTAACGGGCGTAATCATTTCAGGCATCCATTTGCGATCGGCGCCAGGGACGCAATATATCGGATATCGAGGATTGTGAATGTCGGCGACCAGCAGTTCGTTCAACCCATACCAAAACATTCGGTGAACGGCTCTTTGTTCGCTCGGGAGACAGTCAACGCATTGGCATTTTTTGCTGCTCAGGGTTTCAGAGTTGGCCGCCTGGGCCGTCGGGATATCTTACGATTACTACTG
>JAABKJ010075445.1:221294717-221703396 GCA_011634705.1 Andricus grossulariae
CGGGAATAAAGTGCTCCGGCCTTCATAGGAAGGAACGAACCGGTTAGAACCGGACAAAGCATTCGCACCTCGACTTTAATTAAGACCTCTGACTATAAGATTGTGAGGAATTGACATTGGGCATGCCTTCACTTTTAGATACATTTATGCAGCAACGTGCCACTCCGAGTGGCTTGAGTGGCGAGACACCACTTGAGGACGTTTTTGACTCGTTGGCCCTGCTTGACCTTTTCCTGCTCTTGGAAAGTAGCGGCTTGGAGATCGATCTCGACAACATAGCCTCATGCACGACGCTAGGCCAATTGCGAGATCTGATCGACGCGGGGCACAAAAGTGCGCCTTAAAGATCACTGCTCAGCCCGACCTCGCGAAGGGAAGATATCATGAAACTCTCGCCGGAGATCATCAGCGACGATTCTGTGAGGCAGCGTGCTGATAAAACTGCGCTTGCAAAGTAATATTTGGTAATATGTGGTAGTTATTTTCAAATTGAAATTCAAATATAATTATAACAGGTAGTCACCACATATACCCCCCTGCTAGTGATTGACTCTATAAAAAGAAAACATTATAAATCTGCAAAGGGTAATATAAAAGAGGCGATCACGATGTATCTGAATATATAATAAGTCCTATCTACGTTAATAATACCTATCTACGGTAATAATACCTGAGTAAAATAAAGAAAGATATTAGATACATAAAAATCTCTTCCAGCCGTAAAAAAATACAGTAGTGATTACAATTTTGGTATAGAATATACAATAATACAATAAAGAAGGAAAAAAAAAAAAATACAATTTTTAAAATGAAAATTGCACACAAAAAAAAGATAAGGCAAAATTTTGTATGAAAATTGCAAAATAAATTAAATTTGTCGCTCAAATTGGAGAGAAAATTAAATTTTGTGTGAAGATTGGCTGAAAAGAATTATAATAGAAATTGATCTTTGCAAAAACAAATTGATGGAGAAAAAAAAATGAATAAAAAGAAACGAAAATTACGAAAGTCCTGCCTGGAACCGTTCGGGAAATCGAACGTGTCTGCCTGATCGAGTTTTTTTTATAGGTGGAAGAACCTCTGTAGGAATTTCGGCTGGGACATTCTTATTCTCCAGGTCTTGTTGACGATCTGCTGCTTCTTTCTGCAAATCCTCGTCGGCGATGGTATAAGCTGGCTTCAGTCTGTCAATGGTAACGGTGACACTTTTGCCTTTGATATTGACATCGAATGTCTTGTCATTCCGGCTATTGACAGAGTATGGTCCATCGTAGGGCAGGTCGAACAAACCTCCAGGTTTGTCGCGTCGTAAGAAAACTTGGTCTGTGTTGGCAAGATCTTTAAACACAAATGGCTTATGTTTGTTATGCCTCGTTCCTCCTACAGGACTGAGATCTTGGAAGAACTTTCTCATCTGCTGCACGAACTCAGAAGTTTCATTTGGTTGTTGTGACTTTGGCTTCGGTGCTAGGAATTCTCCAGGAAGTTCTGATATACGCTAATTTTAGCAAGTTGTTACACAATCAATATTTTTAAATAGGAATCTGTATTATCATCGGAGATCGTAATTATCGATCCGTTGAGAAAGCCAATCACACATACTGTGAATAATGGAAATCTACATTATCGACCGAAGTTAAATCCTCTGATACAGAAAAATTATTTTCGTCATATAGACTAGATGGAGGTCTAAATTAAAGTTTATTAAATTGGAATTTATTCAGAAAAAAAGGATTTCTCTCATCTCGCCCCACTGGGATTCGAACACCAGATTAACTGATTTCTGGTCAGGTGCTCTAACCAATTAAGCTACATAAAGACCAGAGAAAGATAGTGTTTTTCTGATATACGCGAAATTTAGCAATTTGTTACACAATCAATATTTCTAAATAGGAATCTCTATTATCATCGGAGATAGTAATTATCGATCCGTTGAGGAATTCAAACACACATTTTGTTTATAATGGAAATCTACATTATCGACCAAGTTAAATCCTCTGATACGGAAAAATTATTTTCGTGATACAGACTAAATGCAGGTATAAATTAAAATTTATTAAATTAAAACCTATTCAGAAAAAAAGGATCTCTCTCCTCTCGCTCCACTGGGATTCGAAAACCAGATCAACTGATTTCCGGTCAGGTGCTCTCACCAATTGAGCTACAGAGAGATCAGAAAAAGGTACTGTTTTACTGATATACGCTAATTTTAGCAAGTTGTTACACAATCAATATACTTAAATAGGAATCTGTATTATCATCTTAGATATTAATTATCGATCCGTTGAGAAATCCAATCACAGATACTTTGAATAATGGAAATCTACATTATCGACCAAAGTTAAATCCTCTGATACGGAAAAATTATTTTCGTCATACAGACTAGATGTGGGTATAAATTAAAATTTATTAAATTCAAATTTATTAAGAAAAAAAGGATCTCTCTCCTCTCGCTCCACTGGGATTCGAACACCAGATCAACTGATTTCCGGTCAGGTGCTCTCACCAATTGAGCTACAAAAATATTTGAAATGTATTCTTATCCAATTGTCAGTGGAGAGCTGCGTTGCTGAACGTTTAATAGGGTGGCCTTCAGAGCAGCGCAACATGGACGCGGCTCCATCGCTTCAGGTCCCATGACGCAACCAGTGATAAAATCATAAAAATTCAATAGTTCCGGTGCGTACTCTACACCGAAACAGAAATGGATTTTCAGTAGAACATCAAATGACTTCAATTAGGTTAGCGTCAGCCCTGATACAAAATTTGTCATTATTTCTGTTGCCTCCAGCTTCCGGGACGTAAATCAGGTATGGCTGCTGAGGTACTTTGACCTTTGTTGCTGATAAGAGATCCTCTTGATTCTGAAATATATACCATGTTTATTTTTATCTTATTTATAATTTTTTTTTGCGCTACTGAATATATGTTCACGTGTAAGGAGTATAAAGGTATAAATATGAAATTTCAGTAAAGCATATACTTACAAGAAGAATTCGAATCAACGACGGATGGGAAATTACTTTGCTCTGCTCGCCGGGGGTTTTAACCGAATTCTTCTTCGTGCAATTCGGAGAAGGCAGAATCTCTGGTAACAGTACAAGTGCTTTAAATTCGTCTGAAAATAAAAAATGAATACAAAACATTATTGCTATTGCAGGAGTTTAGCGGTGGAATTCTTGCATGTAAAATATAAAAAAAAAATCAATTTACCACTCAGATCATCCATTAGTTCCAAAAGATATTTCCTCTTGTCGTTGGCAATGAAACTTAATATCTTTGGAACGTAAACTGTTAGAAACTTCCCGAGGAAAGTCTCGCCATTGGGATATAAACTCTCTTTCAATCTGTAGCAGTGTCAAAATTTAATTACATGAATATCTAAACAAAGTCCTTGACGAAGTCAGAATTATGCAATTATGCAAAAAAGTAATAATAATATTTAATCAATAATCAGTATGAGTATTAAATTTAGTACTCACCAATTCACCATCGTAGTCCTTAAATTTAGGATATTTATCCAATATTGATGTGATTGACATCATGTTCGAATGGCATTTATGGGTTTCGAAAGAAGGGTCATTTCCCAGATATATTCGCCAATAACTAGGACTTATACTCCCACTTCAGGAAAAACGTCACCAGCTCTTGGACTATACGGTTCAGCCGCTCTAGACAAACTCTTGAAGAATGAAAATAACAATTTTTTAAGAAGTGTGTGCAAAATAAAAATTACCAAAAATTATGTTAGATTTTAATGTGAACTTAAAGAGCAACTTTAAAATTGCACTCAATGAAAAAATAAATAAATTTGAATAAACTTTTCTGAATTTTTAAACAAAATTCCATTTGATTCGACGAATTTGAATTTCGAACTATAAATTAATTTATAATCAACAATTTTGTTTCAAATGTATATAAGATATCTTTGAAAACATTTTCTATTATCTATTAACATTTGTATGGTGATTGTGACTATCAAAATTGGTATTGTGCAGATGGATTTCATATAAGACTTCTAACGGATTAAATTTTTCCCTTTCACAATGGAATATAGGACGTAACAGCAGAATGATAAGTCTTTTTCCCCCGTTATTGGTTTATACTTGGTGTGAAACTGAAGTTTCTTAGCAATTCTAACATATCATCATGAATTTCGCGGAAATTTGTCTGTTAAAAAGATCCAATCTTTCTACGCGTTACATGGAAATGTTATACATAAAGAGAAAGGGCAATAATGCAATCAGTTTGAAAAGAGACATTTCGAGATATAACAAAGCCTTTGATAGTTTTATCGATTTTTTATAGGAAACATTTGAAATTATTGTATTTCAATGTTAAAACAAGTATTAGAGTGCATAAAGCGTTTCCGAAATATTAACGATTGACACGTATACCCGAAATTATGAGTTAAAAATTCACCAAAAAATACATAAATGAAAAATAATGTAAATAACAGTACGACAAGAAACTTCAGTCCGCATGTACGTACATCACTAATATTATGCATAAGATAGAAATATGTGTTCGTAGTATCCTATAAAATTATACCTGGGGTATTATATATATATATATATATATATATCTCTGTCATAACTGCCTAATGAGCAATCACCGCACGATAGATTGCCGTCGAGGTCCATGTCGCAAGTGTCGTAAGAGGCACAATTCGTTGTTGCATTTTAGCGAAAAGCAAAGTGAAGATAAGAAAAATAATCCGGAGTATTCGACAACCAGCCTTGTGAGTCTTCAAAGGCAGGCACGATCTCAAGTAGTATTAGGCACCGCTATTGTCGACATCCTGGATAGCAAGGGACAGTACAAACCTTGTCGCGCTTATTTAGACTCATGTTCTCAATGTTGTTCAATTTTAGAAAAACTTGCAGACGTATTAGGCATTGAAAAGAAAAAGATAAATATAAAATTGAAAGGAGTTAACAATATTCAATCCAATGTTAAAAACTCAGCATCAGTAAAGATAAAATCTCGTTATGACGACAGTGTCGATTTTCATATCACCTGTCTCGTATTCCAAGAAATTTCAGAACTCACTACCGTGCTTCCAATTGCTCGAAATTCACTTAAAATACCTAGCGATATCTTCTTAGCAGACCCAGAATTTCATCAACTAGCAGAGGTCGGTATGTCAATCCGCAACCAACTGATCCTAACATTCACCATATAGTAAACTCAAAAAAACCGCAGGTCACGTGTCATGCGATGACACTGGTCGTTATTGCGTTAAGCTACCTTTCAATCACAAAAAAGAGTTGTTAGGCGACTCGCACAACATCGCATTTCGCCGTTTCTACGCGCTAGAGAAAAAATTGGAGAGAAATACTGAATTTCATTCACAGTACTCGGATTGCATGCAAGGGTACATAGACGAGGGGCACATGAAACCCATTAGCAATCAGGAGATCTCAAATTTTGGATTTTATCTACCCCATCACGCAGTTATTATGAATGACAACATCACGACAAAGACTAGAGTTGTATTCGATGCTTCCGCGAAAACCTCGACCGGTATATCTTTAAATGACACTTTTATGATTGGACCTACAATCCAAGACAACCTTTATTCAATCGTCACTCGCTTCAGGTCGTTTCCCTACGCGGGAGCTTGTTGGCGTCCCGTAGAGCCTCTTCCAGTAGCTTTGCTGGCTGGTCTGTCGAATCCGGTCGCTCGATGTAGCCGAAGTCGGTATTGACTGGAACGTCGAATTGACTAAGGTCAATCTTTTCGGACGACGAGAAATGTGTCCGCTCCTCCTCGATTTGGAGCTTCAAATTGATCATCTTCTGCTCCAGTTCGAGTTGTTGTCGTCTAAGCTCCAGTACTCGTGCTGAAACTGGTGCAGGGGTGGAGGAAGCAGAGCAAGGTGTCGTAAATCCCGACATTCTGATCGTCAATTCGCCTGATGGAGGTCGATGGGGAGCTGGTGAATTCCTTGAATAAGCGGCGCCAAAAATATACATTACTTAACACGTAGCGTTCGACGCGGAGTTTTTAAATCGGTAATGCTGTATTTCCCTACTATTTTACCATCTTTGTCTGTCAATTCCACCGTAACCGGTCCACACACTCTGTGAACAAAAGGTGGTCCGCTAAATTTATGTGCCAACTTCGAGGAATATGCATCTGCCTTACTACTTAACTCTTTATTAGGATAGTAGACTTCAGTCCCCAACTTGATCTCTACTGATTCGACTCTATCCGAATTCACCCGGGCCAAACGTTTGTCAGAGTTTTTCCTAATTTAATTCTCAACTTTGTGACGAAATTCGTCAATTATGCTCATGCGCTTGATCCAATAATCAATTGAATCGTCAACAGAGTAATTTTCAATCATTTAATCGGACTGGATGACATGCCTAACAATAGCTTCGCGTCCATGGTTCAGAAAGAAGGGCGATATTCTGCTGCCAGAATGTGGGACAGTGTTGTAAGCCAATTGAATTTTTGACAAATTTTCGTCCCATTCTTTATGGTTGTTCTTTATGTAGGCGGATATCATAGGCTTTATTGTTCTACTCACCCGTTCAACAGGGTTGCTTTGGGGGTGAGCTAATGGGGTTGTTATGTGTTTTATTCCCCTAGCTGTTAAAAGAGCTTTCACATCTTTATTCAAGTATTCTTTTCCATTGTCATGTTAGTCGCAGATACCTTGTTCAACGCCGACAGATTGGATGACCAAATCTGTCGAAGAAGATGCTTGTATCTGCTTTGGAGAGACTCCTTTACTGATGTTACGTCCTGCATGCGGCTTTGAGGCACGCTCAGGTATGTATAGGTCTCTCCAGTGTCAAGATGTCTAATAACACTTATATCCACAAGCTCAGCGTCCTTGGGAACGCCAACAATCTTTCCTTTCTTCTGATGAATTTTGGCACATTTATCCAATCCAAAGTCCATTCCAATCTCTCCTGTGCACTTCGTGACGATATTAATGGCAGTTTGTAGTTTTCTTTTACCAGAGGCATAGATCTTCAGGTCATCCATATTAAATACATGAGTGACCTTATGCTCGCGCTGGTTAGAGTCGCCACAGAGGTATCCAGACGAATTTCGTAGTGCGAGAGATAGAGGCAGAAGTGTGCTACAAAAAAGCAAAGGGCTCATGGCATCGCCCTGAAAGACGCCCCTCTGGAAGGTGACTGTTCGTTGTCACGCGATAATTTCCAGATGAGATAGTAAATCTAGTTTTTCAAAGGGGCATAAATCTCGCTATGCATCTGACTATGTGTGGATGCACCTTCAAGCTTTGCAACAGGCAGATGATAAGTCTATCTATGAGAGGTTTAATCGAAAGCTTTCCGGTAGTCAATCCAGATCATTGACAGGACGCGCTGATGGGCTGCAGCGTCTTTACAGACGCACCTGTCAATTAGCAGGTTCTCTCGACATCCCGCTACACCTTTTTTCGAGCCACGTTGTTCGTACATCTTACGCCACACAGACTCAATTCTTCGGACAATCCTGTTGTGCAGGATAGCTGTGAAGATCTTCTACAGTGTGTTCAAACAAGTTATTGGCCTGTAATTCTCTGGGTTGGACAAGATGCCTTTTTTCGGTAGAAGTATAGTGCCTCCTAATACCGGCCACTTCCGACTTTAAATGTGAGGTGAATATGCGGGCCAAATGTTGGTGTGTAGAAGTAAACTTCTTCCACCAGAAGTTCTTAACATTGGCTTGTACAAGTCACCATGTTGCACCCGACGGTCGGTCAAACCTCGGCCCAAATATGGGCCGGCCGTCGGCTATACTAGGGTTCATTATTTCAAAACGACCGAAATTTGGGTACGAATAGCTGGATTTTTGTGTATACATATCCATATTCGTACCGAAATTTCCGTACACGTAGACACTTACTTTTTTTTAAGCACAAAATTGTAAGCTCCATCTTTATGATAAATTGTAAATGTTCCGTAAAATTTACATTTGATGTAATTCTGAATCGTTTTAAAATAGTCTGAAACACCTAAAAAGCAAAACGTTACACAAAATTATTTAAAAATTTGTTATTAAAAAAATTTTCGCGGTACGCGATAAAATTTCTAAGTTGCGTCAATGCCAATTTTAAATTCTCATTAAAAATAACATTTTATGTCATTATCAAAAGTTGTAAAATAGCTTCAAACGCGAAAGAACAAAATATTACACGAAGAAAAATTATTCAAAGTGGGCGAAAAAAAAAATTTTTGGAAAAAAATGGTTTTAAAAAGTTCGAAAAAAATGTTTGAAAACAAATTGTTTAAAGAAATTTTTTGATAGGAAATTTTTGAAAAAAAATTTTTAGAAGAAAAATGGTTGAAAAACAAAATTTGTAAAAAAAATGTAAGGGATACGAAACCCTTAAAATTGTAATGGGTTTAAATTATTTATTTCAAAGTTATTTCACTTATATTCACGTTAACAGTTAATTTATTTTACATCTACATGATGTCGCATAATAATACAAAAATTATTGAGAAAAAAGAGTTTCGAAAATGTTTAATTTCAACTGCTTTAA
This sequence comes from Andricus grossulariae, assembly GCA_011634705.1. Lineage (NCBI taxonomy): Eukaryota > Metazoa > Arthropoda > Insecta > Hymenoptera > Cynipidae > Andricus > Andricus grossulariae. The sequence continues at coordinate 221,303,231 of JAABKJ010075445.1, forward strand.
GCTGTGGCTTATGATGATGGTTTTTTCATTGACTTTCAATTCTTTAGGTATAGAGTAATGGGTAAGATTCCCGACTGCTAGGCGATAGATTCAGGTATAGATATAGATTCGAAACCCCGTAGCGATAGAAATTTTATTTGTAATATAATGTTTAAAAATGTAATATATGTATTCATTCTAAACAGGACCATTAACATTTATAGTCAAGGAACAGTGTTGAACAATCTTTTCTCGCGTAAATTTCCCGCTCTTGCTTACCTTCTAGGACAGAAGGAGCAGAAGTGGATGACGTACGCATTCCAGTTGCGTCGGGATTGGTTTCTTTAAGGAACCATGATCGTAGCTTCCGGAGCCTAAAACTTCTCATATATAAAAAAATCTGAGGATATATAATAATGCATAATTATTTAATAAATGTTTGGTTTATTGGGAGAGACTGCTCAATTGACACTACTGAAAGACAGTTGAATTAAAGTATTTATTTAAAAAACAGTGGTTTGTTTGATATTGGCTTTCACTGAAAATTTCATGATCAACGAAAAAACATTCATATTTGAAAATGTTGAGAATATGAAAGGAAGATTAATAGCAGAGATGGTAATAGGTATATGTACAGTGGAGAATTCTGTTTTATGACTACAAATACATATATTGCTTTCCGCGAATGAAAAAAGGAGAAGGAACTCATTTAAAAAAGGTTTTACTCTTATTATATAACACTTAAAAAATAAAAATGATGAATATACCATAGAATAGTATGAATCCAGCGAAGGCAAAGAAGCATCAAATAAGTGCTGTAACGAGTGCTGACTGCTGTTATGCCAATTTGGAGGAGTTAGGTGAATATTGTAATAATGTGAATGTTGATTACATTACAACTGAAACAAAGTTTTTCTTTTATAACTAACATTTATGATATCATCTCATTGGTTTAAGCATAAACGCCTATGGTTCAAATAAAGAAGAAGCAGTTTCAAGAAAGTCTACGAAACACCTCCTTATGATGAAGAAAAGAAAAGATAAATAATATGAGTGACGAAGAAGTTGCCTATGTAAATATCATCTATCATTTTTCACATGAATTAAAAACTTACCATTTATAAAATATAAAAACTGCATTTTAATAGGAAAATTAATTGCTTCAATTTTTTATCCTTAGTTTAGAAAGAAAAAACATACATAAGAGTGATAAAGTTCTTATAGTTGTATTCAAGTGTGGGAAATATAGATATATTTAACAAAATCGAGTGCGAAGCACGAGATACGTGATGAGAATGTGTTCTTTAAAGCCAAAGGAGCTTTAACAAAAGAGAAATCACAATCACCAAATTACAGTTGTCGATGAATTGACCTTTAATTTTGAAAGGTCTGGGAGAAATGTGGGGGATATACAAAGATTGAGCGCGTAGCGCGAGGTAAACACATTATCGAGCGCAAAGCGCGAGAATCAACAGTCGCGCGCCCTAGGCGCGCTCAAACTTTCGAGCGAAGCGAGCCGCGTGCAAAACGCGTTATGAGAATTTTTCGACTTCGCAAAAAATGGTTTTAAATTGTGTAAAAAATATTTAATATTTAGAGCTATACTTTAATCACGCTTATTGAATTAAATTTTATCGCTTTACCCATTTAGTTATAAAATTTAACACTGACATGAAGATTGGGGAGAAATAATAGATAAGTAGAAACGTTCATGACTAAACTTGAAAGTCATATTTTAAGGTGAAATTCAAAAGTTCGAAATGACATTCCGAAAGCGTTTGAAGTTTGAAACCCGGTTAAGCTTTAAAGTAATTTAAATTTAAGCGTGAATAGAATTTGAAATCTGTTCCAATTTTGAAGATCCTAAAATTTGTAAAAACTGCATTTTGATACACGAGAAAATTTTAGAGATCTTTTTGAAAATGATAGCGCCTTTAATTGAAAAGTAACCACCATTCTATGATTTGAATGCAAACCTTTGAGAAGAATATAAATTTGAGACAGAAATGAATTTGAAAACATCTCAAAATAAAATACTCAGCTTCAAGAAGTAAAAAGTGCTTTACATTTAGAAGTAACAGAGTATATTGTAAGGAAAATTTAGAACTACCCGAACGGCACCAGATTCTCTGATCGAATCGGAAAATCCTAACGATCCTGTACAAGAGCCTCCCAAGAAGAAGCGTTGCTTTTGAATTTGGTTTCTTTAGAATGAAGTTTATGTTTATCTTGTTATAAATTGAAGTGTATAGCATATAATAAGTTTGATTAAATCTACTTGTATTTTAATTTAGGGAGTTTTTGCATATCGTTCCGTAGCTTACGGTAAACGCTAAAGTCACGTGATGACGTTTCTGCGCATGCTCTGCGAGTTTAGTGTAACGGTTTTCCGCTATCCGACGTTCTTTAGCGTATCATTTAACGTTTGCCGTAAGCTACGGAACGATATGCAAAAACTCCCTGATATTACTACGTATATTACGTCCTTACTTTTCTGCAAATGCATTTTACATTTGATTACATGACTATGTGGGCGGGATTTTTGAATTCGATATTCTAAAAATACCCAGTTGCCCTACAGAAACAACTAATATTGAGCAATCAATTAATTATTCGTCATTATTCAGTACATTCCTAAGCTAATCATTTAAAAATATATATATACTTGTTTATTGTACTTCATAATCCGCAAAGTTTTCGAGCATGTGGAACATGAGTATAAGTACATGAAGGTACCCTAACCTATAAGTAATCTAGTGGTGAAATTTCGAAGCTACTAATGGGTTTTTACCTAGCGAGAGTAACAATAACCTAAAAATTACATGGGAAAATTTTTTAATGAATTCTTTGCAAATATGACTTTCGTCTTTAATTGCTTTCTGTACATTGTTTGCAGTACTTATAAATTACATACAAATATTATTGCCGATACAAATATAATTTCAAAACATACAAAAAGAAAAAAGAATGTTGGTTATGTTTCTACAAGGACGCCAAGATGCTTCAAACTTTTCCCACACAAGTGTATTAAAATTCACTTAATATATATCTCTATCTCTGTAGAAACGGTAACAAGGACAGTTTCTTGACACGCTTTGACATGTATACCGAATAAACGATTAAGTGCGAAGTTTTATTGGATTGATTCGTCGTTATCTACAATAACATATTTTATTATTACAACACTTGTTAACGTCACACATGGTAATATTCTGCGTGGTACCGTGGAAACCTGCTACTTTAGTCTGTAAGATTACAACGACAGTCGGCGGAAAATTACCACGCTAGTGCAGGGTCCTTTTATTTCCTACGACCGACGGTGTAATTGATATTCACAACCTCCTGCAAATTTAAAATTACTCTTTTGCGCACACACCCTCATCAGTGACACATGAACTGTCTTCCATCTAACGCATGCTAGCGATTGGTTCATATTTAATTGTTAATTACTCATTGATTATTAACTTCACAACAAATTTGTATTATTATTTTCAACTCCATTTTTTATGAGGAATTCAAAAAACTAAAAATGTACCTTGAGTACTGGGACACCCTGTATATGTATTGAGAGTAAGATTTATTATTGTTACATGAAGTAGAAAATGCTGTCTCATATTGTAAAATTTCAACATTCCTTTTACATATAAATATGTATCTATGCAATATTTTATGGTGTTTCGCCAACATTTATCATTACCTAAAAAAGTCTGCTAAGAATAAGGGAGATTTCTCATGTGATTTCATATTACATATAAACGGTGGAACGGTTACTGAATACAGAAGGCAAAAGTTTCATAAAAAAATCATTAATTTCGGAGAAAACTGAGTTTTACTTTTGAGGTTAGAATTTTATGGTTTCTGAAAATCATCTTAAAATCGACATAAAAATTGTAGACGTTATTTTATTTTTTAAATTATGAAATGTCCCCGCTGAGATGTTCAGTTGATAAACACAGAGAAAGCAAGTTTTGTCGTAAAAATGTATTCACTTCCCAGAAAATCAATCGTCAATGAGACGGTGTCATAGTGTGACATAACCCAGCGGACACTGTTATATAACTGTGATGTAACAGTTCCAGAACACAAAAGAACAGGCTCTGTAACAGGATTAGAACATACTTTGACCATGGTCTAAGTAATGTCGTCCCCAAATGGACGTAGCAGTTCTGTACAACTGTTACAGAATCCTGTTCTGCCAGAGATCTGTAACAATTCTGGAACAGTGTTATATGAAACAAAAATATTTTTATAACAATTTAGGAACAGGTTTACAAAGTAGCAACATTGTTCTGTAATAGTGCCGTAACAAATATGTAACAGTATTACGATGTAAATTTGTTCTGTAATCGATCCGTAATAGAACCACTTTACGCTAGGATGCGTATTTTTGGTTCAAATCGAAGGAAATAACATTAAAAATAAACAAATTAAATATACGGAAAAACGACACAAGTTGCAATGAAATGTTTAATAACAAAATTTTTTTGTCTAATAGGATGCACACTTTTTTAATTATAAAAAAAAGACAATGCAAATACATTTGTTGGATTAACCTTTGGTATACTTTTTTAGTGTCCTAAACTAAAGGCCAAGTTCGTTGCCCAGCGTTTATGGGTAAAAATTCAAAAAATTACACCATTTTCCAAATTTTTGAGACCACTTTTATCCAGATTCAAAAATTCTCTTCTCGGTTATTCAAAGTACTCAAAACACGAACAATATCTCCCAATGACTTTTTTGATCAAAAACAAATTACCAGAGTTATAGCATTTACAAAATTGAAAAAAAAAAAAATGAACATTTTAAGCCAAAAAACGCACGATATGAAAAAATGTCACGAGGAGAAAAACGTTGCTTCTCGAACACTCTACAATATTATCACAACAACTTTTTGAATTTTGTGAAAAATCAAAAAGTTAAAACTTGAAAAATTCTTCAAGTGGTCAATCATTGTACCGATTACCCTATTTGTAGGGGCGTCCACATGAAGAGGGCCCTTATGGTCGGTATGGAGTTACGCATAGGCCATAATCTCTAAATCTGAATCATCGATAAGTATACCGCTAATGCAAATCAGCGTATATACGCTGGCAGATCAGCCAAATTTAGCTGCTGATCAGTGAAATTTCACTGACTAACAGCTAAATTTCGCTGATTTTCCAGCGCATATACGTTGATTTGAATAAGCGGTATATTTATCGCTGATTCAGATTTAGAGACTGGGTTAGATTATAGATGAATGAATTCCGGAAATGTTAGGCCTAAGGCGAACCCTTTAGGATTAGGTTGAAGAACAATTCGCCGGGGCATACCGTCAGCATACCCCCAGATAAACTTTCTGAAGATGGCGCTGCAGTATGTATGATGCAGTGCCATCTTCAGAAGTTTGTGAAAAGCAGTACACATGTAAAAAGTGTGCTCGAATCTATTATACACTGAAAAGCTTGAAAAGACATCAAAAATATGTGTGCGGGGTCATGCCACAGTACAGCTGTAAATTCTGCGACAAAATATTTAAACGGGAAGATGTCATGAATTCTCATGTGGATCGCGTGCATCACAAGCTGGTAGTAGTATATAAATGCGACCAATGTTCGAGAAGTTACAATTGGCTAAACAGTTTAAATCGACATAAACGTATAGATCATGCAGCAGTAAAACAAGAAGAAGAAGTAGAAGAAGAATCGGATAGGAAAAGTAATCTCGTAAAACACATTACTTCACGCGACTTACAGTCAGAAAAACAATTTTTATGTGACTATTGCCAATATAAATCAAATAGGAAAAGTAATCTCGTATATCACATTACTTCACGCCACTTAGAGACATCGAAATTCAGGTACAAATGCGACAAATGTGAGCGATATTACTATCGGCTAGACACTTTAATTCGACACACACGTTCAGTACATTCAGAGGTAAATGCAAAATTTATTTGTGACTATTGCGGACTTGAAGCGTTTAGGAAAAGTAACTTGGCACAACACATTATTACACGCCACTTACAGGCAAAAAAACAATTTATATGTGACTATTGCGAACATAAATTGTGTAGGAAAAGTAAACTCGCAAGTCACATTACTTCACGCCACTTACAGGATTCGGAATCCAGGCACAAATGCGACGAATGTGCGCTATATTACAATCGGATAGACAGTTTAACTCGACACAAACGTTTAGTACATGCACTAGTCAAACCACAATTTATTTGCGAATTGCGGCTATAATTTCAAGGTAGAATATCATTTGTTAAACACATAAAACTTCACGCCATCTGAAATAATGGTAACTTAATAGTATAAGAGTAACTTAAATTCATTATTTCACAACATCTCAAGTAATTCAATATTAACCCTCCGTTTACACACAGGGGATTTTAAGGCACAAACGATTTTTCAAACTGGAATGTCTCGTCTTTGGAAAAATTACTTGTTATAGTTTAAACACGTTGTCTTTGCTTAAAATTAAATAATGACCGCTCTTGCTCGCTCTGCTCGGTCTTGCTCATACTCGAGCACGAGCAAGGTGTTAAACGTCCATCACCAGGCTGGCTGATTTCATCCGTCCACTAGACGAACGTGAGCAGGTGCCAGGTATGCAGTCGGCTATTCAGCGTCGATTAGCCGACTGGCCACAGTGATACTAATAGACCACGACTTTTTCAACTGCGCAAGTGTTGCGTTGGAAGGGAAAAGCCACGTTATTGGTCGTAATACGCGTGCTTATTTTAAATGCCTTAAATTCATTTTTATTTTCAAGTCGAGAAATTATAATACAGTCCAAGCTCGGAGCATTGTCGCCCCGAGCATAGCCGCTTCCCCGATTTCTCGCTCGAGCGCTACCCCCATTTTAGCGTCGCTCGCGAGGACCGATGAATTTCATAGCTAACGCTCTGAGGATTGCCGGGAACGAAACGGTCAAATCTGAAGATTTTTTTTCGGGAAAAATCTTGAAGTTGTTCAGTCAAACAAATTGGTCGCTTTAATATACTGATAAGAACTTAAATATTACGAAAAATGTTCCTTATTCAAAATTATTTTTAATTCACTTTAACAAAATTTGCTATGATATAAAATCAAATTTATGTACTATATGGCTAACTTATCATTGTTTATTTTACGTTTCGTCAAATTTTCAAAGGCTTTGGATAAAGATTGAAATTTAAGAATCTTAAATTTGATTAAAATCGAATTCAAAATCCCATTTAACGTCCAACACTCAAGTCAATTCTTGTTTTATTTTCAGGAATTCTATATATTGAATAAAGATATTCTGGATGAATGTTCAACATAAAATGTGAACTTTAAAATCTGAAGAAAACCATGAAAAATTATAAAATCGCGTTCAAAAGATATTAGATGTCTGATTTCAGCTCATTCAATATGCGTTTCTATGAGAAAACTGCTCGCAGTATTATTGCGCAGTACAAAACGTGGGAAAGAGTGAATTTCCATTTGGCTCCTACAAGCAATACAAACAATATATGCAGGCAGTAAAGCGAGTGTAAGGGTTAATGGGAAACTGAGTGACTGGTTCGAAATTATGCAAGGCGTGAAACAAGGATGCGTTATATCCTCATGGCTATTCATCATATTTATGGATAAGTGTCTAAGAATGGCCCTCTTCGACGAAGAAGGTGTATATCTCGAAAAGGTGAAGGTGCGTGGTTTGGCTTTTGCAGATGACAGGATTGTTATGGCAGAATCAATCAAGGACTTGCAAAGAATGTTGAATAAACCTAATACAAGCATGAAGAACATGAGCCTCAAAATAAACGTAAATAAAATAAAGATTTGAAGGAAAAAGTAAGAAAAAAATGTGCAACATTGTCCTGAATGATAAGAGATTGGAGTAATTTAACGAATACGTATATCTGGGTAGCCTATTCACTAGCGACAGAAAAATAGATGGGGATTTAGATAGGCGCATAAATGAGGGGATAAGGGTTATCGGTAGGGCAGGGTTCATTCTCAGAGATAAAAACATATCAAACAAATCTAACATGATCGTACATAATTCTATATTTGTGCCTACTGTACCATACGGTAGCGAGACATGTTCATGTCAAGAAAAGGACAAGAGTAAAATAAACGCGATTGGCATGCAACCTCGCCGCGCAATATGCGGGAAAACACTGAAAGACAAAGTCCGAAACGAGATAATTCGCAAAGAATGAGGGACATATGGGAAAGAGTCAGTTAAGATGGTTCGGACATGTTGAAAGAATGAAAGATTAACGACTGACCAAACAAGTCTATGAAGGTAAAGTAAATGGCAGAATGCCCAGACGTAGACCGCCGAAAGAATGATTAGAATCTGCGAATGAGACATTAATCCGAAGAGAAATAAGAAGCCATAGAGACACGAGAACTTGCATGAAAAAATTCGTGGACGTGAAGGAACCTAGAGTAGTATGTCAGGACAGAAAAGTGTGGCGACAAATAGTTTGTAAACAGAGTGACAATAGAGTGAATGACGCCTGAAACAAAACAACTTTACGACATTCTATGTCCATGTCGTTAAGATGTCTTTACGATATCGTAAAGACGTCGTACGATCTGACGATATCTTTACGATATCATAAAGACACCTTAAAGACATGGACATAGGATGTCATAAAGTTGTCGTAAAGATGTTGTAACGATGTAGTCAAGGCGTCTTCAAATTTGGTGCTCACTGGGAATCCGCAATGGCGCACCCTAGAGAAGTGTACGCTGAGCTATGCTTCCACATATCGAAATGTACAAGAGGACACATACATCATTTTTGCAAAGATGAGATGATTCCCATAAAAAAAATATAAATTTCAATCCACATTGTGATAAAATGGGGTTTTAATAATGTTAATTTTCCCATTTTTTTTAAATTGAAGAGTGTCAAACCATAACAGCCTAACTTATTTCCGAGGTAAACTAGGTCAAAGCTTGGTTTTGGTCAGAGCCTTTATCAATTTAAATCAATGTTGTCAAAAGCGGAAGATCATAGCACAGAATTGTAAAATAAATAAAAGAAGCAGCTCATTTAAATTAGTATTTTTGGTTCATCAGTTTTCAAAAATTATAAATACTTAACGAGATATGCCAAGAACAATATTATTAAGAAGCGTTAATCGTCTATTCCACTTACTGAGAGGTCTTTGGCATATTCCTCAAGAAACAATTCATATAAAGAAATTTTTCCAAAAAAGTACAGATCTGCGCCGACGTCACTTTGATCGGCGATGGCGTTTAACACAGAAAAAAAAGTCTTAAAGTTGGGTTTGTCTTGTTTTTAGTTTTGCCTTAAATTAAGCTCAAAACTAAATAAAAGCTGAAGATTGGTTTAAGAGGAGTCCTTATCGGCTTAGAACTAAAATTAATTCATTGATATTACTTATTTGTAAACATTCATCTTGAAACAAGTCCCACTAGGCTTAGCAAGATAGCAAGATCTTGGCAGTTAAAAGGAAGACGATATTGAAGCTAACGTTCAGCCTTCTAGAGACGAGATTCGAGAATCTAACGTCTTCTCGCAGTTATGACGAAATGATATAGTTGCAACAGAGATATGTTAAATATAAATAAACTTTAATTTGACGAATTATAGCCAATACTCAACTAAATAACCTTGAAATAAATAATTAATTCATGTTCCTCAATATAGAAACATTATAATTCGATTTTTATGTAATTTAATATTGTAACAACACTAATCAGCTAATAATTAATTAATCAGTTTCCAACATGAAAAACGATATAGACCTATTCCCATTGAAACATTTAAATCATGTTCATTTTATATTCTCCAAAAAATTATTTTCGTTATTAACCTTTTAAATAAATTTCATAAAGAATTAAAACCTAATTTTGACAATTGAATTCAGATACTCATTTCACAACATTACAAAAACTTACAAAAAATACATAATTGGAATGGAGGTATTTTGAAAATAAATAAACTCTTATCATATAAATTATAGCCAATAGTCAATTACATAACCCTAATGTAAATAATCAATTTATGTTAGTTATTATGAAAAAATTAAAAATCAATCTTTATGTGATTTAATATTGTGCAAAAAATTAATCAGCTAATCAATAAATGATGAGTTCAGAACAGGAAAAGCGTTAAATCATTGTTTTCATCGAAACATTCAAATAATGTTGATTATATATTTTTCTGAGTATTTCAGTCATTAATAACTTTTTAAACTAATTCCAGAAAAAATGAAAACATGTGTACATATAATTTTTAAAATTGAATTCAGATAATCATATCATATCATCAGAAACATTTTTAAAATCATACAACTGGAATAGGGGTATCTTAAATGCAAATAAACTTTTATTATATCATTTATAATCAATATTCAATTACTTATGATGTCAAACTCCTTAACAGCATGGCTGTGCTCAACGCGCAACGCCTCTTGACGATGGATCCTATGCCAAATGTTGCCGTCCAAGATCTCGCACTCCGACTTCGGCAGAACCATCTTATGCACCGATTACTATTGGGGATATCGAACGCATTATGAAAAATGGCTTCGCATCTATGAAACCTGAACTTGAAATGGCTCAGGGTTTCCATATAACAGCCTCTTCTTTGTCATTACTTCCCTCTTATGTTCCCATTTTTTTAGTTTCACCAGTATCATTCTCTCCCCTCTTCGCTCTTCCCTTCCTACACTTCGCACTTCCTCTATCTCTACCTTAGCATCAATCCTTTTAATACTTCCACTCCTTCCATCAGCTCCTTCCCCTCTAATCTTAGACCCTTTATCGCTATGTTTCTTTTTCTTTCTTTTCTATTCTTTGTTCCGTTTTCTCAGGCTTTCCTTCTCCATATTCCCACTATCTACACCTCCAAACTACCGTTTTGAGCTTTCTATTTTTTTTTATTCGACCTTCCCAGTCCTCTACCTTTTTGTTAGGCTTTTTCTTATTTTTTAGTCTTTGCTCCAACGTCTGCATCCTTTTCTCTAGCTTTTCCCTAACTTCTTCCCATTTTCTCATTTCTTTCCTAAGTTCGGCCATTTCGTGCCTAATTTCTTTCCTCATTTCCTCTACCCTTTTTTCCTGCTTTTCTTTATACATCCTCAATACTTCTATCATCATTTGGCGCGTTTATTTCAATCTTGCCTCTTCAATTGGATCTTTAGCCTCAGATCTGTCTCTTTCTTTCCCCTTATTGTTCTGATCATTCTCTACAAAACTACGTTTTTCCGGCGGCGATCTGAACATGTTTGGATTTTTTAAGCTTAACCCTATATCTTCCTTTTCTTCACTGTTGCTCCTCTCTTCCTTTTGATGAATGCCTCAATCGATCCCACACTCTTCGCCCTCAATCTATCCTTTTCTACCGTTTTCCTATATTTTCCCCTTGCTCTCTTTTCTATGTTCTCCCCTTTCGGTGTACTGAAAACTTCCTGATCTAAATCCCTGCTTTCCTTGCTGGTACTCGCTCCGCTAGTCATGAATCTAGAGATGTATTCGGGCGAGACGAGACAAGAAAATATCGATTTCTGGAACTATCCCGACTGACGATAGCGAGAAGTTGTCCCGTATCTCGTGATTTTGGTCGAGAATCTCGGAAACCGAGCAAGATCGAAATTACAGTTGTCGATGATTTGACCTTTAATTTTAAAAGGTCTGGGCGCAAATGTGGGGGAAATGCAAAGATCGAGCGCGTAGCGCGAGGTAAACAAATCATCGAGCGCGAAGCGCGAGAATCAACAGTCGCGCGCCCTAGGCGCGCTCAAACTTGGAAGCGAAGCGAGCCGTGCGCCAAGCGCGCGATTAGAATGTGCCCGTGCAGCGGGCAGATTTTTTAAAATTATTTTATTAAATAATAAAATCGATCATTTTTTCACGATTTTATTATTTCATCGAATATATAGCTTTAAAAATATAAATAATAGACAAATACTCTTATTGTAAAAAATAATTTTTTTCCTAGTTATTAAAAATATAAAGTTTCCTCTCATGTATATGGATGGGAAGTGACCGAAGTTGACGCCGTCCAACTCTGTCATCTGACCAATTTCATGAAATTTCACGGTAAATGGAGAAATCATTGAAATCATCTTATATATCGTGATTGCAATGCTTTATATGGAAAAATCGATACTTAAATATAGCAGATATGATTTTTATACGGTTGTCAGGCTGCAAATGTAAAAATTAAGGGAGATAAGTTAGAAATAAGTAATATTCTGTCAATCCTAACCTAAATATTTGATGAATATTAAGTAGGGCTCAAGTGTAAGAAGGCCGAAAAGTATGAATCGGTGCTGTTCGGAATTACTTTTAATGCAATAAATAAGTTTTAACTTAATAAATAAAGTAAAAAATATACAAAAATTATAGAGACTCGAAGTGCATCCAGTTTGAAAAAAAATGCATGCAATAATTGTATTCTGTCTATATTAAAGTCCCGAGTCGAAATTTTGGCCCTACTTTAGCCCTGCATGATTCCATTGAAGCCCTCCCTTAGTCCTGCTTAGCTCTCTACGTCCTCCTTTGAATCCCATTGGACCTCGAGGACCCTCTTTTGATTCGCTTATGTCCTGACGACCTATGTGCTTTTCTCGTATTTATATAATTTAATTATTCTATTTAATTACATATTTATTATAATTAGCTGTTTGGAACTATCTTCTCTTATGGTAATGTCAGGTAGTTGCTTTTTTTCTGAAGTTTTTAGTTTTACTTGTAAAATTTATCCTTGAATTAAAACCAGAAGCTTTTTGCAAAGCGTAGAAGAAAAATTTCGAATTGTAATTATTGTATTTATGGTTTATTTATAGCTAGAAAGGCAAGGCAAAGTTAAGCATTTTCGAAGAAATCGAATTCTTCTAGCACTTATCTAGGAGAAGATAGTTATTAACGATAATGAATGGTTTGAACAACTATTATTGTTAATTTGGCTTCATTAATACCTCACTAAGTGAAAAGTGGGCGGAAAATTGAACATTTTAAAAAAGGAAGTTTCCACGCGTACCGAAAAAATCCAACTATAAGTATCGAAATTTCGGTACAAATAGCTCCTTTTCCTGCTCCCCTTATTTGTACCGCAAAAATCCAGGTATTTGGAACCAAAATTTCGGTACACGTAGCCACGGCCTAAAAAAACGGAACTGTCGAGTATTACAATAGATCCAGGTTGTTATTAACAAGAATAATAATTTTTCAAAACAATTATTGTTGCTCAATCTCATTAATTTTTAAGTGATTCCAAGTGAAAACTAGACAAATAGTTAAAAATATCGCTAAAATCGCAAATTTGTAACGTTAAGCAAAGACAGAATGATAAAAAATTGTTTAATAAATTATTACTGTTAACTTGAATTAATTTCTTACTTCACTCCGATTGAGAAGTGGACAAAGAGTAAAAACTTTCGGAAAAAACCGCAACTATCTCCTACTACTACACTGAAAAGAAAAGTTTTTGAATAAAAAAAAATTTCTTTTATTCAAAGAAAGGGTAGTACTGAATACGTCCAATCATGAATTTTTTTAATCAAAAGAAATTGTTTGATTGTATAAAAAATAAGAAATTATTGAAGCAAATAAATAATTACTTCAGCCTGTGAAATGTGATTTGAGCGAATGGACGATGTCTTTAACTGAATGAAATTAGAGATTTGTATTTAAAAATCAGTCATTCGATATGAGGAATGTACAGGCGCGGTGTGTATGTAGCGACGAGAGGTATCCCAGCGAGAGGAAGAAAGACGGCGACAGAGGTAAAAGGAGAGGGATAGGAAGTGCGTGGGAAGGCGCGAGACGGGCCCTGGCTAGTTCTGTCTAGCGGAGGGTGAATTTGTGGGTCTCTTGGACCTTGCGGCGAGCCAGGCGTCGAGTTGACTCATCCCCTGCGGTACGTTACGTTGGCTAGTGGGTGGGGGTAGAGTCACGCGCTTGATGTCGCCTTTCAGGAGACGCTGTTACACAGTGAGGGCGTCCATTAATGGTTGGAGGCAGAGTGAGAGAGAGGGAGGCGCCGAGTGCGGCATTCGTTTTAAAATTTTTGTGTGTGGAGGGGGGGGGGGTAAAGACGGAGTACAGGGAAAGGTTTAGGAGTGGAAGATGGAGAAGGAGTTAGGGAGGGGATTCCCGGAGCGGACTCACCAACCCGGAAGGGGTGGGTTGATGAGTGGTCGCTCGGTGTCTACTTTTTTTTTTTTGCACCTAGCGAATTTTGAAGCGGAAAACGAGAGGCGTGATTGGCTCGGGGTCTCCGTTGTCGAGGATCGCGTGTACCTTCACGACCTCGACGAATCTCGAAGAGATTCCATTCCCCTTCTGAAAACAATTCCGGCCCCTCCGGAATGTAGGGTGGTCTAATTGCCGCGGGTGCGGGTTCTTCTCTGGGTTCAGGTTCCTCTGGTAAGAAATGAGCTTCATCTGCGACTCTGTGTAGGTCGAGAGCTCGCGCCTGCTCCTTCTGGTGGCGACAGTCTTCCTCTGCGTCCCTGCGTTGTTCCGCCGCAACTCACTGTGCTTGATGTTCCGCAGCGCGCTGTGCTCGTGCGACGGCGGCTTGTTGCTGCCTAGCTATGGCTGCAAGCCTCCGCTCGGTGGCCCGTCGTTCTCGTTCCTCGACGGGGAGCGAAGCCTCCTCGGCTTGCAGAGCTCGGATTCGCCGTATCCGGCGATTAGAGCGCGAATTCCTTGCACTCCCTGTCATCAAGGGTGGTATCAGTGTCCTTTCTTAACATGTCTACTCTAACCATTTTTGCAGACACTGATTCCCAGTTCTTCGAAATAATTTCAAAATAAATAAAAAACCCTTCGCATCGCGTGTATTAGAGGTAAAGTGGCCCCGTTGTTCCTCCATATTGCCTGTCACGTGACGCTGTGACGTCATGATTTCAGATCCCAATAGTGTATGCCGGGTGTAAAGAAACACACACATGCTTGTCCCAAAACACAGATTTTGACGAGTGTGTGTGCCTGCATGTATTAGGATCTGTATGCATGCATGCATGTTCCCGCAAGAGGTGCTACGAGCAGTGCAAACTAACTAAATCGGAATCCACGTGTCCAAATTTTCAGGGAGTGATGTCTCCTTATACTACTTCGTGGTCTTACGGCATCTCTTTACGACAGCTTAGCCGTCATAACCCCAAACATAACCTCTATAGTTGCTTCTGAACAATAATAATCGACATGCTTGTTCATCAGCATTATGTTAACAACTGTCAAAAACACCTACCTCGTGTGCACGAAAATATTAGCTTGTGTGAGAAGCGAGACAAAACAGGAAATACCCGAAACTCGTGCATACATGACTTTGAGAGAAATCAGGTGATTTGGCATGTGTTCGTTTATTTTCATCAAAACACTGAAACATTTATTCAATTCATCGTCTTTATTCTTTCATAATTATTTTTAGTTCAAAAAACTTGCCTGTAATTTGAAAAACATTAAATTTTCTATTAAAAAAAAAATATCGAGCATTCCAATTACCGCCATTCGGAGATTTCTCCCCTGACGGAAAAATCTCTACTTTCACTACTCATGACTAGGGATGTAAGTCCATGAAACGTTTCATTGAAACATTGAAAGTTGCATGAAACAATGAAACGTTTCATGGGACCAAAGTTTCTGAAACGCTTCATAGTTTCACAAAGACGTATGCGCTTGCGCACTCATGTCAAGTTGTAAAAGTTAAATGCAATTTTTACACGTGGACGAATCTAAGAAATACGACGAGAATGATTCTTCATATAAAAGACGTTACAGAACAGTGTGACCTTTATGTTCTGTAATTGTTATGGCATACGATTGTAACAATGTTATGTATAAATGTTCTCTTTTTGTTATGTAACATTTACAGAACGTGTCCGCTGGGAAAACGCCTTCGCCCCCTCGTTCACCTCCCAGCAATAAGGAAATGTTGGACGAGACGAAGAGGATGAGGGTGCTAGGTTATGATAACCTGACGCGACAAGGTTGGCTTAAAATGGGTGCGCCTAAGCCGAGGGCTTACCGCGGGCCCACCCATAAATCGTGCTGGGCATGCGGGCAGGCTGGTCTAGAGTTTTGAGTCAGGTAAATTACCCTGGTAACGTACGGTAATATTGGTAAGTTACCGGGTAACTTACCCGACGTTCCTTCTCGGCGAGAATTTATGAGAATTTATTTTTTTCTCCTTCCAATCTGCCGTGAAGCGCATTTCTGGCAACGATAACTTTGCTTTCAATCTCGGTTTGCTTTTCCTATAATTTTTTTCCAATATTTTTTATTAAGTGCACCAAAAACAAATTTCGAAAATAGATAGAAACTGGTATTGTTGTATTCAGCTGTTTTTTTAAAAGCGTAGAGGTGCTAAGAACACCTGATCTTCAGTTCAAAAATATCTCATTATTTATAGTTTAAATAAAAAACTTTACTGAATATTACACATGTAAACAGTTTTTGAAATAAATAATTATTGCTTATTTGATTCTATTATTTCAATTATGTATATTTATTCAAATGTAATCATTTTATTTTTTGAAGTTTTTGCAGTATTGCAAGACATACGGAGTGTTCTGAATATTTTCTAAATTTATTATTTAATGCTCACAATGTTTTCCATATTTTAAATGTAACTAAATAGGCTTTGTTTATAATTTATTCTGTAAGCGCCAGCATGATCTAATTACTGCATTTTTTAGATGTTAACTCTGGCGGGCCGGCCGAACGCGCGCATTACGCTACAGCGTAATGCTAAAGTAATGCTAAAGTAATATGGCATTATAATTATTAAAAGAAGCAAAATAAATGGTGCGAAACTATCACTGGTTCGTAACCTTAAAGCCATTCCCGCGTGCCAAAAATATGCCACGGCACTTGCGAGATGTATGCAGAAGGCTGTCATTCTTGGGTCGCTTCGTGTCCTCAAAACACACGAGGGTTTCGCCGACCTGTCGTTGTAATTTCGTCGTGTCCTGTGACCACCCATCTCACGGTCGTGAGACGTGGCCATGTGTGGGATTTACCGCGGTCCCACTGGGAGCCGATGTCATTTTTTAGATGGCAGTTGCTCTTAGAGGGACCCTGCGGTGGTTGATAACCTTTAGTTTTTAATTATATATATATATATGTGTGTGTGTGTGTGTGTGTGTATCAGCATTTTCAGAATTAATTCAGAAGTCTCAAATTTAATTAAAAAATGCAAATATAAGGTTAGAAAAGTAAAAATAATTTTTTATTACCGCTTCGTGAATTCCTCCGAGAGACAACCAAATTTTTTCTTGTGCTGCCAGTTCTTCATATTGTTTTACTATATTTCCATTTAAAGTGCCTGCGAAGGCAATAATATCCTTTTTGTTGTCGGCTAAATAATCACAAGCTTCAGGAAGAAAAGCAATCTGAAATAACTCAATTTAATTTAGATCTTTGTATAACTTTTGAATACATACAATCAAAATATAATTAAACAAAATACAAATCTTACAGCAGCATTTCTCCGCTTTGCTTCAATGACCAGATCACGAACTATTTCAAAATTCTTTTCCTTGTCTGACCCTGCCGTCATCTGACAAACTGCCACCAAACGACTCGACATTGTGCCGATGAAACGTTTCCATAAAATTCTAAATGAGTAAATACAGAAGAATAGAGCAAGTTTTCAATTTCATATCAATTTTGAATTTCGCGCGATCGAATATCGAACCTCCCACACGGCATGAAATGTTGCAGTGAAAATTTGAAAGAAATATTGCAATGAAACCTTTTGATAATGTTGCACACAGGTTTCAAAGACGTTTTAAAATTATTTCTATGAAATATTTCCTGAAGTAAATCTAAAATATTACACTCACCTCCCTTTACCACCTTTCACCTCAATCGCACCTCCACGCCCGCCGCCAAAACCAAAAAAGATAGCACAGCAAAAACACGAGTACTTTACCATTCGGTACCAGAAACGGAAGCCCAGAGTTCACTGTACATAAAACTAGAAAATAATTTTAATTCCGAATGTTTATTACCATTTAGGTGTGTGTCAATTGAATATAAACGTTATTGAAATTAAAAAACAAAAAATAAAAGTGAAAAATGAAATTTCTCGTTAATTATCATAAAATCTCGTTAAATTCTCGCATTATCGGTGGCACACGGTAACTTCCTGTGTTACCTTCTCCAGATTTATGTTACTGAGAATTTTTTAACTCTACTCACACACTTGAGATCTCTCACGTAAAAGTTTGATGATTTTAAGACCATTAGATAGATCTGCTGATATTACTGCGTGTTAATCGTAATTAATGAGAAGCTGTTAGTTATAGCAGACATGAGGTGGCAGATTGCTCAATGAGCTCAATGATGCTCTTGCCATGTATTTGATTTCGACTGATTTACTGCAACGTGCTCAGTGGACCTTAGCAGTGGCGTTGCCAGAACTTGATAAAAGACGGGAGGGGTTCAAAAGGCTGAATAGAAGGACGTTACTACTTACAGGGAAAAATTAGGATAATTTAAGACATAAAATTTATAAATGTCATATTTTTCATCCTTTCGAGAAAAATTGTTTTTAAATCATAAACATTCCATATTATCACGTACATCCATTACATTTTCATAACAAATTTTCAATTATTCATTAATTAATACTAATTAGAGCCATCCGTTTCTCCTTCATATGAAAACTCGTAACCTCCATTGTAGTTTTATGGAGTATAGAGAGAGTATAGAGAGGGAGAATAATTTTCTTATTCATCACTTTCTAAGTCATAGGGTGACCTCTATATTAAAATTAAAATCAACTGAATTAAAAAAGTAGATTTCTCATTTTATCGATCGCCGATAATTATTTCGATTTATTTATTTTTAGTATTACTTTCAATGTCCTGATATTGTCCTCCAGGATCTGAAAACCAAGATCATTCACGTGATTGAATTCTCGGCACCAGCCGATGGCAATATTGCAGCAAAGGAGGAAGAAAAACGTGCAAAATATCAAGCACTTCTTTTCGAGCTAATCAGACTCTACCAAGGCTACAAAGTCCATCTTTTAGTTCTCATAATAGGCTGTCTTGGAGGTATGAAAGGTATGAAATTTTTATCTCCAACTGTCCCGTCTGCCGCGTAAGGTCATCCGCGGCTAGAGAGCTGACTTCAAGGAGCAGTGTTGAACGATCTTTTCTCGCGAAAAATTTCCCGTTCTTGCTTACCTTCTAGGACAGGAGGAGCGAAAGTGGATGACGTACACTTTCCAGTTGCATCGGGATTGGTTGCTTTAAGGAACCATGATCGTAGCTTCCGGAGCCTAAATCTTCTCTCAATAAATAATAATATAAAATAATGATAATATATAATAATAATATATAATAATAATATTAGGCGTAGGGATGTGGCGACCCCATCACAGAAGATCTACGGCTCTTGCTGTCAGCCGTGTTGCATTGGGCTAACTCCCCAACGCAACGAACTATGCGGTCACGTCACCAGTATCACGCAGTGCCATCCACAATAGGCCTGTCTCGGATGGAGGCCATGGTTCAGTTGGGAGTGGTAATAGGACTTAACCGAGGCGACGACTAGGCAATGGCCCTGGAAAAACGCGAGAACGTAGATTTAAGTGGTCGGACCAACTCCGGAGGAACATCCTTACCTGTTTGCAAAGAAGTTCACCGGCTCGAAGAGGATTTATGCAGAGGTTACATGAACTTTGAGTCAATATGCACCCGGAATATGCTCATAAAACGCCTCAGTATTTAAGAGCAGGTATCCTTCTTGCGCAAAAATGGATATGAAGCTCTTTATCGGCAGGAAGAAGAGCATCATCCTCCAGCAAACATCATGCCCGTTCCAGCAAGACCACCTTCACAGATAGCCGATAATGTCAACATGAGAAGCAGGAGATCTATCCACCAAAAAGTAGTTAAAATAGGGAGTGAAAAGATATATACACTGGCATACGCAGACGATATAGTGTTGATGGCAGAGGATGAAGAAGTGATGGCGGGCTTGATGCCAGGGTTAAAGAAATACTTAGATGGGAAAAAGTTAAATTTGAATGTAGAAAAGACAAAGATAATGAGATTTAGAAAAGGAGGGGAAAGAAAGAAAGAATGGATGGGGAGATGAAAGGGAATAAAATTAGAAGAAGTAAAAGAATTTCAGTATTTGGGATAAACCTTGCCAACAAATGGAGATCATAGAGCTTATATAACAGAAAGGATAAAAAAAAGCAGCAGGGGTCATGAAACAGATATGGGGAATAGGAAAAAGAAGAAAAAACAAAAATTGGAGAAGGAGAATGTGGTTATTTGATACGCTGGTATGGCCGGTATTAGGTTATAGAGCAGAGATATGGGGATGGAGAGAAAGGAAAGAGATTGGGAGTTTGCAAGAAAGGTCTATAAGGTGGACGCTGCGCGTAGACTGGAGGACGCCGGCATATATAGTGAGAGAAGAAGCACAAAGGGATGAATTAATTACAAGAGCGGGAAAGAGGGCACGGAGTTTTGAGAAGAAGCTGAGGGAGGGAAAGGGAGGTGAGCTGGCGAGAAAGTGTTTGATGGAGGTAGAAGGGAGGAGAGGGAGGGCGATGGAATTAAAGAGACGGAAAGAAGAAAGGAGCGAGTTCTTTAAGGCTAAAGATATAGAAGACTGGACTGGAGTAAACTATGAAGTAATGGAAAAAAGGGAAACGGAAAGACAATTAATAAAAAGATGGGGGATGATTGAGGAATCAAAATATAATAAATGGTATAAGATGATAAAAAAGGAAAGAATACCAAACTATTTGGAAAAGGGATAAGAGAGTAAAGGTGGACCAGAATACCAAGATTTAGATTGGGAAACGGAGTACGGGAAGGTATGTATTGGGGGGAAAAGAGAACAGGAAGTGCAGAATTTGTGAATGGGAAGAGGAAACATGGGAGCATGTATGGGAAGAATGTAGGAGAGTCTGCACCTATCGCTTGGAACTTCTTGACCTAAAATGCGGTTACGGTATGCTAAGGTGGAAAGGACACTTCCCTGGCATGCAAAAATAAAACCCTCTGTACCTGAATTAAGTCCTGATGATTTAAGAAACGCAAAAGTTTGCTCCGTCGACAAGGACTGTTTTTCTACATTCCTGTGAAAATTTCCGTGCATTTTCTTATTATATTATATATATTATACATATACATATGTGTATATTGTTGTATAATCTGAATCTCAAATTTTGGACATGATATATTTTTTCTGCCGAATAGCGAAATCGAAAATGAAGAAAATACTAATCAACAGTTGAATGAATGCTATAACTTTTTCAAAATGAAAAAAGATGCGCAATCAGATTTTCAACAAAAATGTATTTTTCGAAAATTGAAATTCAAAAATGTTTTCAAAAATACCGGGAGGCCTTCCCAAGATCAGCGATCAGATTTTATGTGCTTTATGTATGTAAATGAAATATATTTCTTCAATTTAAAATTAGAATGAAATTACTTATTCCCTTGCAGTCAATTTAAAATACGAGATTTACATAAAAATACGTAACAATTGTAAAAATATGATTTTTAATGTTATTAAAACTTGTTTTGCATGGAAATTGCAAATTTTTATTGATCAAATTTGTTGCTTTATTACAAAAACTTGTATTCTTGATGTCACATTAAAATATAGTTCACAGAAATGTAATTTGTTGAATTTTGTTCTTTACTTCTTTCTTTTATACTCAAATATACTATTGTGAATTCACTGTTTAATATATACAGATTGTCCCAGTACTCAAGGTACATTTTTATATTTTTGAATTCCTCATAAAAAATGGAGTTGAAAATTAGAATAAAAATTTGTTTTAAAGTTAATAATTAAAGAGTAATTAACAATTAAAGATGAATCAATCACAAGCATGCGTTGGATGGACGACAGTACATGTGTCACTGATGAGGTTGTGTGCGCAAAAGAGTAATTTTAAATTTGCAGGAGGTTGTGAATATCAATGGTGCAATGAGTGGAGCGTTAACCAATTACGCCACCGAGGCTGTAGCAGATATTTTCTTGTTTTCGATAGCTACCTTTTTGCAGATTTTTTTCTTTTTTCTTAAATTTTATTTGTCCGAAGTAATCGTTTTAACAGCAAGATTTATATTAATTAAAATTTAAAAACTCGGACGTTAACATCTTTAAATGGAAAATAACATCTTCCAAATATTAATGTAGTTTTCGTAAAATGAACTAAAATCGTTGCTTAGTTTCTAATTACTTCCAGTATAAAATTCTTTGACAAAAAATGGCAAAATTCTGATTGTTCATTTTTATTTTTCATTTTCAGTTTAATGTATAGTCGGTTTTTTATATTATTTCTGAATAATTATATTTACTTTATAAAGAGTTCTTATGGTTGTATTTTCCTGAGGTCCGTGAAATTCTTGAAACAATTGGTTTCTACGATCTTCGGGTTGGACGACTCAGCCGTGAAAAGCGATTCTCTCGCCCAGCAGTAGGAAAGCTACGTATAAAAAATGCAAATGTTGGTCACTAGTAGTATAAAGAAGGAATTTCATTGAGATTTTGTTAAATTGATTCATACATGTTTACTTTATTTATCGAAAGATATCTCTGTTTTGTTTAAATATTGCTTAAGGGATTTTTTAAAATTAGCAATTTTTAGAAAAATCTGATTCTTTGGATTAAAATAGACTCTCACAAAGCGCCCGGTGCTCGGGACCTAAAGTCGGTTCCAAAGGTATAGGCCCCTCACTTTTTTTGATTGCAACTCGCACAAAAAAAATCTCTGAAAATCTAATGAAAAGCATCTGAAAGCTTAAAGTCTTCCGAATGCAGCGATATGTTCACTTTTGTCCTTAAATTTTGTTTGCAATAGTTCGAGGGCAAAACGCCCCAAAAAACAGGGTTTTCGGCCTCCTTTTTCAAGGGTCCACTTTGACCTGTTCCCAGAGGGATGGCGACGTTAGGAAAAATCTGAAAAAATTCACAGATATTCTTCGAACATTTCTGAATGCAATGCATTTTTCAAAATGAATACAGCTTGTTAGAAATAATTAAATTATTAAATCATTGTTTTATTCATGTAACTAATACTTATAGAAATATGATACGCTATAATGTAGGACTCGAAATGAAAAAAAATGGATCAATTCTATATCTTATTACCTTAAAAAAATCATTGACTGTTAACTGGTCGGCGCTGCCCCTCCTTACCCTACATAATTTTTGAATTTAAAAAATCACCTAGATGCTTATCAAAAATAAGTTGTCTGAGGAAGATGCCATACATAAAATATGTGCATAATTGTTTTTATGTACCAATGAGTACTTTTATAATAATGTTATGCTGAATTTGTTCTTAAAATATTTTAAATTATGTCTTTTTATTTTCAGATTATTTTTGATATCTTGTTTTTTGTGTTCATTTCTGAAAAATTGATGTTATTTTTGAACGATTTCTTATAGTTTGGGTTTCCCTTAGATTTGTAAAAATTCTTATAACATGTGCGTTTTACGATTTTTGGGTTATTTCGATGGGTTTCCTTGAAAATTGTGTCACTTGTCTTGGCTAGTGGAGGGCTAGGAAAAAAGTGTCTTAGTTAAATGCTTATCTCTCTCTCTCTCTCTCTCTCTCTCTCTCTAAAAAGTGGGATGGAACTATTTTCAAAATCTGGCTATGCTTTGAGGGTTTTCGTTTCAGAAAGGAAAGTTAGTTGGCCTCGTGACTTTGAATACTTCACTGCGTAATTTGTGATAGTAAACTTTTCATTACATAAAAAAAGATTTTCATTTTTAATATATATCTAAATAAAATTTCCTCAATTTTCCGAGACTGTGTTTGTGATTACCATTTTTGTTTTAATTTTAAATAACACCGTCACACAAAAAAAAAACACTTTTCTGTTCTACAGATGCGACACATATATTCTCACGTATTTTGACCCGCTGAGCATGAATCCGTGGTCCGTTTGACACCAGAACATCTGGATCAAGGGCATTTGAAGGTCAAATGGACAGAAAAGTCATTTATGTGAAGATAACTACTATAATTTATGTTTTTTGGGTTAAGTTAAAACAGTAAAACATTATTTCCACGTAGAAAATAATGTTAGAAAATCTTTGTAGTAAATTACGAAAGACGTAAGAACTGTTACTTTATTAATTTTGTTAATGTTTTTGCTTGAAATATTATGCTTTAATATCAATTTTTAAAGTTTCTTTCCGTAAAGTATTAAAGCAATTATATAGTAAAGTACTCGTTTAAACTGAAAGAATAATGTTTAATATTACCCATATTTCTGTAAATTTTTCAAATAGTAACGGTATATAAATTTTTATGAAAGAACAATTACCGAAACGATTGGTTGATTTATACTTTCATTTGGCGATTTCGGAAATCACAAATATATTTATCACCGATGTTGCAGTAGAAGTAAAATACTTATTAACAATATAATGACATTTTTGTCAACATTAATGATGATTTTTTTTAATTAAATCACTTGCTATTATAACATATGCATGAGTAAAGAAGCATTAATAAAAACAGTGTAACTGCATATAAAAACTGTGCTTTTAATTCTCTGAACTTTTCCGCAGTGTGGCGTCAGTCGGAATTTAAGATGTCATTATTTCATGTTGTAACTCGCTTTTCTTGACCTCCACCGCAAAGCCTGAAGTTAGACTATTTCGATTTTCCACCGTTGGGGGGGGGGGGGCAGGCCTCAGGCCCATTTCTTCGTTCTTCTATCAGGGGTGCCGGGCCGCTCCACCCTGAGACGTGTACACTGTACATGTACACTGCACGTGACATAGCACCTGACCGTATAAACCGAGTCACGTCCCAGCACTGTCAATTTCACCTATTTCTTATCTGGCAAAGTTATTTCTTCATTCATGTTAAATCGTTTATTCATCTTCTATTTCAAATACTATCGAATCCCCAAACCGAACAATAGTTTCAGGTAGCATTATTTCGCTTGAATAATTTAGATGTATAAGAATCAACAACATTTTTTACATTTATTTTAATACATTACTGGTATAAAATAATTTTCAATGCGATTTTTAGAAATAATTTAATTTTTATAATAAAAATTTCCAATTTTTGGCAAAAAATTGTTTACAACATTTACAATTGTTGATGTTTCATAACAATTGAGACTAACAGTCACTATCACTATAATTTAGAGCATATTCATCTGCAAAGAAATATTTTTCAACAACAATTTCAGTACGTGGCTGTTTCTTAATGTCATTTGTTTACAACAATTAAAACAGACAATCATTGAATTATTTTCATTCTGGGAGTACTCTTGCATCGATTTAAGATGATTTTCAGCAGATGCAAACCGCTATTGAAGAGTAAATAATGATCTTGTGAAAAATCTCGATTTTCTCATACTTCAAGTAAACATATAATAAATAAACAAATGAAAATGCAAGAATTTCTAAACAAGGTGCTCTTGGAAATTTAGCGCCCTTCAATTTAAGAAAGAATTAATTGCGGATTGGGACAAAATTGAAGGCTGTAGACCTTTTGAACGTAAAAAATGCATTTCCTCCCATACCGCGGTGCATCTTACCACACTAGCGTGTGCACTTCAACATTTCTACACTGAGAAAAAAGATTACTTGATTCAAAGAAATGTAGTACTGAATACGTCTAATCAATTATTTTTTTGATCCACAGACACTTTTTTCATAACAAAAGTTATTCAGTATTCAGTACTACATTTCTTTGGATCAAGTAATCTTTCTTCTCAGTGTATTATTACTGCAAATATTATCTTTTTGTTTATATCTTCAAATATAAACATTTTTTCAAAAAAGCGAGACTCAGCAGCAAAAGAGACCCGTATGTAGATGAGGTATGCCAAAAATCAGACAAAAATATTCAACCGTGCGGCCGGAAACTGCCCATCCATTTCATGTGTTCTTCTGAACCTTGCAGCTCTTCATTTTCCTTTTCGGATGATTCGTTCTCGTACTAACTCTATCTTCCGATCATATGGGATGTCTGGGGGCTTAGCGGGTAGTTTCAACCATTTTCCCCAGATACGGGAAGGTCTGGTTTTGCAGTGGATTTCGATAGGGGTAAATTCAGTAGTTTCATGATGAGTCTCGTTCATCAAGAATTTGGCGGTTCTAATTTCATGGGTTTTGAAAATCGTTTTTAGATAGCGACTAAAAATCTATTTTTCAATTTCTAAAAATAATAAAAACTTGCTCCCGAAATATGGGGAGGCTGAATAAAAATAAAAAGTTTTGATAGAAAAAACTTATTCTGTTCCGGGAAAATAAAGATTTAATATGAAGGTATCGCACCGTAACTGTTGTAAAAGTTATAAAAGTGGTCTTTGGTAGAAAATGAAGATTTAGCATTTTATGTTGTAATTTGAATACGGTATTTTAATGCGAACAGCGTGGCAACTAGCTTTCATTAACAGTTTTTTCTTCGAAAAAAAAGTATATTATTATTTTACAGTATTTAAAAAACTTTTTCGAAGAGGAATATGATTACAAAAAAGTTTAAAGAAAAGATAAGAGGTTAGGTATGTAAAAAAGAAAGACAGCAGACATGTGTACAGAGCGTCAGGTATCTGGTTACGAATTAACAATCTTTTTATTACTACAATAAAAATGAAATTTCGAACAATTGCTTTAACAACATGTACTTGATTTTTAAATAATTTTTAATGCAAAAAGCTAATTTTTGCCAAAAATTTCGGTTATCTAGGTTTGTACTGCAACCCTTTATTCAAAAAACGTATAAACTATATCTTACAAAAAAAACATATTGTCATATTTGAACTCGCGAACTGATGGTGGTAATGCAGCGCTACGGCGCTTGCTCTGATATTGGTGGTAGCTTTCTAGTACTCAGTCGCAGAAGGCTCATAGACTCAGCGTTATTGCCTGATAACAGCATCTCTAAGCGCGTCATATATTTGACATTGCACAATGCATCTTATTTTGACTCTTATCTTAACTATACATAGTAATATATTTTGAATAGGATTTACTAAATAGGCGTCTTTTACAAAAGGTACTGTATTAAAATGAATCAAAGTAAGATATATATCAAATTTAATTGTATTAGTCTATTAAACACTCATTTACAGATATAGGAATGATGTGATCTAGTAATCACAACTAAACAGTAGTTGATTCTTAATTTTTGATTGGGAATTTATAAAAGAAAGAAAGGAATTTAAACAGTGCGTTTACGGAAAAATATTGCGATGTGCGTTAATTATTGAAAACCAGTCTAAGTTGAATTAAACCTATTGGTTAGGGTGTGGACAAAAATTCTTTTTTGCAGATGTGTCTGCAAATAATTATAACTGAATTACAATTAAAATAATAAAATCAAAGAATTGAAGATAATTCAATTTTTTCAAAAGAATTCAGAAGAATTTAGAGAATTCAAAAGATACTAATGTGTTTAAATTAATTCAAGGTGGATTCTAGTGATTTCATTTGAATTATAAAAGATTAAAAGAATTCAGTTGTTTCATGAGAATTCAAAAAATTCAAAAGAACTAAAAGAATTAAAAGTTGTATCAGTGATATTCACAACCCCCGGCTTATTAGAAATTACACAGCCTACGCTTCTTTACGCACACACTCTATGATGACACTCTATGATGATACTCTATTAATGACACGTGAACTATCGTCCATCTAATGCGTGCTTCTGATTGGTTAATCTTAACTTTTTATTCATTATTTATTAACTCTACAAAATATTTTTATTATTCTTTTCGGCGCCATTTTTTATGAGTTCAGAGTAATTTGAAAAGCGGTTTTGAAAGCAGAACGAAGTTTACTCCTAGCTCTTGTTTTAAAAGAAATTTTCCTAATAGATTTCACGATTTACCTTTGAGTTTGTCTAGCAAATTTGATTTCATAATTTATTTGCTCCATAACGATTTGAAGTGGGGGAAAATGTGATCTTTCCAACAATATAAGGCAAGTAAAAGTTGCAATGAAACTCATACTTTGCTATTTTTACAAAAATTGTTGCACACAGATCACATAATAAATGACCATCCTTTTTGACTTTCAGTTACTCATACATGTATAAAAAATGAAATACAGTAAACTTCCGTATATTCTAAAGACCGCTTATTTTAAAGTTCACTTAATTTAAACCCCCTACACGCACTTATTTTAAATTGCGCAGTTTCGTCATTTTTTATGACCTTTACCGGCGCTAAATAATTTTTTTCCAATCGGACACTGAATAAGAGTTTTTTCCTTTATAATATCGACAATTTTCATGCATGGGATATTCATCTACAAGTAATAGGTGTATTTAAAAAAAATCAAAAACTATACCAAAATCTTAATTTGTACGTAAATTGGATGCTCGCAATCTCTAAATAATTGGTCAGAAAGACGAAAATATTAGGAGAGTATTTTCTCACCTACAGAAACAAACTGTCGCGATACGCCTGCCGAAATATAGAAACAAGTTTTTTATGAACCACCCTAATAGGTATATATGATGGGAAGATTACATAAAAAGTCAAATTTTTTTTTGTCGTAAAGTGATTTTTGTTTGATCTATTAAAATATCATTTTCAAAATACAGTACTGAATGATAAAACGTAGTGGAAATTATCATTCGGAAGCAATAGTCAGGAAATGAAACAATTTTCGTTCGACAAAGTCTTGCATTTGATTTAGCCTCTCGATGTCATCCCTTGAAAATTGACCATTTTATTCGCACCACTCGCGAACATTCAAAAACTGTTCGTAGATTTCCTGCGGGCTGCTCGTGTTTTTTGCGTTAAGCTGAACTGTGGCTCTGCTTTCTACATCTTCGATTATAGATTGAGGGTCATGAAACTCGACTTTCTGAAAGCAAAATCATATTTATGATTGAATTGTTTATTTGAACAACTATTTTTTCAAGTAACATATCGTAATGATACCTCACTTCAAGCGTAAAACGCGTTCTCCAAAATTTCCTCGTCCGTGCGATTTTTGCAGGTCTCCAGGTTTTCCTCCTCGTGAAACCATGCCTCAACATCGTTATTCGAATGAATTTTAGAGGAAGTTACCGAATTCAACAAGCCTGCGACATCAGTTACGATGGGATCGGACACGATTAGAACTCGAGTCTGTTCCCCTAGCAATTTTTTTCAACATTTGGAAATTGTTTCCTCCGAAACATTGTTCCAAGCGCTTGTTACGGCAAAAGCCGTGTCAAGCAGTGTCCAGTTTTATGTAGCGGGCGTAAAGTTGCATGTAGTGGGCGTAAAGTTTTATGTTGGCCCGGCGGCGGAGTGCGCATGTGTGAGCGTCACTGGGCTGGAAGCGGCCACATCACGCCTGCTTCACGTGCATGCAATGGCGCGTTTTCAAGGGCGGTCGGACAAAAATTAAATTTCATTTTTTTATCTCAAAGTGGTTTTAGGAAAAAACTCAATCTTACTATCTAGCCCAACAAAAGTGAAAAGAAGAGTCCTTTGATTTGAAAAGTCAAATTTCATTGCGACCTATACTTTTGGAATTTAACGAATTTTAGATCTGTAGTTAGGTTTTAAACTGACTCCAATAAAATGCAAATATCTCAGAAGAACAAACTCAGCGGTCATTATCTATACGATAACATCTAAATGATTTATTATATGATATAAGATAGCACCAGAATATTCTTCAGTTGCTTCATCAACGCGATGTTTCTTTAGCGATTTATTCATTTTTACCTGACATTAGAAAAAATGAGGATTTTTTATATTCACGTCATATCTATCGCAGTTATTCTTAATTCCACTGGTAAATATAATATTATAATACATCTATAATTTTCAGTACATTTCTTTAAGCTATACGCGAATCAGAATTTGTATGCTTAAATTTTCCTCATGGAGAAACTCAGAATGTTTTTGTGATAAAAAATCTGCCCGCTCGCAGGCACATTCTCATCGCGCGCTTCGCGCGCGGCTTGCTTCGCTCGCAAGTTTGAGCGCGCCTAGGGCACGCACCTGTTGGATCTCGCGCTTTGCGCTCGATTTGGTATTCATCTCGCGCTTCGCGCTTGATAATGTTTCCACCTTGCGCTACGCGCTCGGACACATTTGCCTAACGCTTGAAGCTCGGTTCCTCTATGTTTTCGCACTTCGTGTACTCGCTATTACGCGCTTCGCCGGCAAATACTCTCTTAATAAGCTTAATCGTTATGACCTGCTTTTGTTTTAAATATGCCAATTTTACATAAAAAGGAGAACTAATTTACTTAAGGTTCTATCGCTATTTCAGATAATATGGCAGAAATAGGAGATCCCATAGGGGTTCCAAAAGATTGTTTATATAATATATCATCAAATATAAATATTGTAGAATCTAAAAGATGCGAAATGCCTTTTTTGAATTCTTCTAATGGTATCTTAGTATGACTACCAATGAAACACCATCTGTCATCAGTACTTTTTAATATTAATTCAGATGGAACATTTGTGAATAATGAAGTAACATCTAAAGATGCCATAATATAATTCTCAGGAATTATAACATTACTAATGTGTTCTCTGAAGGTTAATGAGTTTTTCACATTAAAATTGTAAGTAGGTAAAGAATCAGAAATTATTTTACTCAGTGTTTTCGCTAAAACATGAGTAGGAGTATTAAGCGAAAAAATACAGGTCTAAGTGGACAATCTGGTTTATGTATCTTTGGCAGACCATAAATATAACAAGATTCTTTCTCTTACTTCCAATTGTCTAGAAAAACCTAAACAGATAAGTGCTTCAGATAGAATCATTGCTAAGAATATTAAACTTACCAATTGCTTTATAAATAGCGATAGAGATATCATGATAACTAAGGTTGACAAGGGAAGTGTCACAGTTCTGATGGAGATTGATGATTATAAACGAAAAATGATGAATTTACTTAACGATTCTAGTACATATATCAAATTAGATTCTGACCCAATAACAACTTTGAAGAAATTGCAAAATAAAACATTCAATATGATTAATAAAAGGAGGATGAAGAAGTATCTTAATCCTCATATAGTTAGAAAAGATCTTATTGCAACTCATTCCAACCTAGCAAGAATTTATGGTCTGCCAAAGATACATAAACCAGATCGTCCACTTAGACCTGTAGTTTCTTATGTTAATACTCCTACTTATGTTTCGACGAAAACACTTAGTAAAATAATTTCTGATTCTTTAACAACTTACAATTATAACGTAAAAAAACTCATTAACCTTTAAAGAACGCATTAGTAATGTTATAATTCCTGATAATTATATTATGGCATCTTTAGATGTTACTTCGGGATCGCACTGGATTGCCATGCATGTGAGTAAAAATGGCCGAGGAACGCACTTTGACAGCTATGGATTGCCGCCTCTTATATATGAACATCTTTATGCATGTGTGTGTATGTGTGTTTGTGTGGAAGAAGGAGTTGCAAATTTTAAGTTGAAAATTATCGGTATCCCAGACTACGAAAATGTAATAAGTTATAAAATAATCTTTAGTTTTTATGTATGCACATTTAACTTTAAGATATGTTAAGATTTTTCTGAAATATAAAACAATTTTAGTAAGTCTATTTCAATGTAAGGTTTTTTTTGATAAAAATCCAATGAATCTACTTTCATAGGTTTCAACAAAAAACTGTTACTCTTATTATTTACCATTCCTCTAGTTGAGATAATTATTTTTATAAACTTATTTTACTAATAAATGAACAATAAATTTTGTTGATTAAAATTATTCAATTTAAACCATTACTTGTCTAGTTAAAAATACTAGAAATTGTTTGAGTATCTTTTCCTCTGGTGAAACCTCAACATTATTACGTCACATTACCTTGAAATATCCAGTCGGGAATCTCCTATCTCCACTCCTCCACCTTTTCCATTTTCACGTTTGGGGACTCCATGTGTGACGTTACTAGACCCGGAATCTCCCAGACCGGGGTCCCCTCTCCCCCTCGCCAACTACATAGATCCCGGCTAGCCCGTCTTATCTGCTGCGATGCGTTGGCGTCAGTCGCGGGGTGCGGGGTAGAGAGGGGGATTAGGTCACGCCCATAACGGCGCCCCATAATAGTTGCCCTGTACTACTCGTGTGGCGACAATTTGAAGATCAACATTTCTGCAATTACGGTGAGTCCCCTCGCCTCTCACCATCGGAGTGCTGGTTTTTGATTAACATTTTACAATAAGTGCTCAAAATGTTGTCCTCACACTTCGATGCACATGTTAATTCAAGCTTCGTAAGATTCCACACAACTACGAAGTGTGTCTGGTGTTATTTGTGCACAAGCAGACCTGATTCGCTCGATCATGTTATCACGAATCGTCAGGTACGCAACCAAGTATTAATACGATAAAATTAAACTAATTTAATAAAAGGATATTTAAACTTACCTAAAGTCACATTTTTTATCATACGCGGCAAGAGCGAGTCTCTTAAACAAAAAATATTGGGCCATCTGACGATAACTAATGCAGTGACGATTACCAGTGCATTTACCTTACTAAGGTTTTGCCAATACTGATACAGTTTCCAAATGTTCAGATGATCCGTTCTGTGCAGTGGTGAAATTTAGAACCAAAAATAATCATTTGTTAATAAGTTATTAAAAAAAGAGTAGGGATGTGTCATCTCCAAAAATAATGAATGTACATAGATGATTCTTGAAGCAAATTACAAATTTTTGGGGCTTCTGACAATGAGCAAAAATTGCACTTGAATGTTTAAAAAATTTTCTTCTTGGAAAAATACAAAAGGCTTTAGATTCAGAGATATTGACAGTTATCAGTATCCTCATAGTATCCCTTTTCTTTGTATCAGGACTTAGGCTTAGGGACTGTGAGAGAAGGTCGTGTGGAACGTGTAGAAGTAGCGCTAAGATCCCATGCTGAGTGCGGTTGCCTCGATTATAATAAAGCTTTTCGTATTTTTCCGAAGAAAATAATTTCTGAAATATGAGTATTACAGCGTAACCTTTTGCTCATTGACAAATGCATACAACATTGTCAGGAGCCACTGTGCACATAAGAAAGGGTCAACGAAACCTATATATTTTTTGTTGAGTATTCTGAAATGATCATCATACGATTGATGTGTCTTCATCTCTCACTCGCCAGGAAATAATCGCTAATCACCTGAAAACTTTGAAACTTTGTAGCAGTATTGAGGTACCAAAACTTTTTGGACAAATCCAGAATATACATGCCTGAACATGACAAAGAATAATCCAACGTAAGAAATAATTGGTGGCCCTGAAAAGGGCCGATTGATTGCTTATACAAGTTAAAGTTTAACCGCCGAACCCGTAGAGGGTACGTCCTTGGCGTTTAAGAGCATAGACGACGTCCATGGCGGACGTGTCTAATATTTTCCGACGTTCTATCGATTTATACTAGTCTCATCTCAAAGTCAATGTCGCAGAGCAGGCCTTCCCCTTGTTAGCTTTGGGACGTTATCCTCGAATATCCATTGGTTGAGCGCGCATCACTTAACTCCTATGCGCATGACCGAAAGTTGGGCCTGCGACAGGGGTGCAACTTCTATCCCTGTTGTGATCCAATATCTGAGCAATATCTGAGCTGAAACCAAAGTCACGCCAACTTTGACATTCGGGCGAGGCACAAGTTAAATTCCACTCCCACGGGGGCGCCCCAAGGTTCCCAGTAAGCCACTGCAGACACTTTCCTCCCTCATCTCGCTCAGGAGAGCCTCTACTAGTTCTCCTTAGTGCTTCCTGTACATCATCCATATCAGGCCTCACCAGGTGGAAGAAATTTCAGGATTTTTACGCACGGAACAGATGTGGCATTTCCACCACTACGACTCCTCACTCAGCTTTGAGAATGAGACAGAAATTTTCCGTGATGAGTGAAAGGTCGTAGTGACGGAAATGCCACAACTGCTCGGTGAGGGTGCTTCTCCTCCCCGGTGAGGCTTGATCCATATAAACGAAAAGTTTTATACCCTGAGATCCGGTTAAACGTGGTTCATTAGCATCTGAAAAGTGTCTGGGGCGTTTTTCAACCCAAATGGCTTTCGTGTACATTCGAGATGGGTGTAAGGAGTCAAGAAATCTTGTTTTTATCTTGAATCTGGTTTCATAGGGATCTGATGAAATTCCATGACAAGATCCAAGAATGAAAAATATATAGCACCATGACCGAGTTACCTTATAATCAATAACCATTCTCCACTTTTTAGCGTCCCTGGATCAGTCTTTTTAGGTATGATGTGATCAATTCTCGTTGTTAATTATGATATTGTTAGTAACAATCCAATGTGCACTAAGGGAGCTTCCATAAAGGATGTCCCCGTTTTTTGGAGAATTTTCGCCCCCCCCCCCCCATTGTCACATTTTGTCAATGGGGTTCAATGTCCTCTGTCATAGTAATTCAAGAATTTACGAAGCATTAGTGTATACATGATGCAGCCAGAAGGTGATGTTGTAAAAATTGTAAACAGGCTACGTCACTTCAAAGTGATAAAGAACATGATTATTTCGACGCTCAATGCACTCAACCTTCGCATATTCACCTTAAAAGTAGTACCACAAAAAAATTATAAATATAAACGAATTTTTGGGGTAGATGTTTGAAAAAAAAAAAAATAATTTTGATTTTATTTATTGTTAGGTTTTAAGCAAATCTTGGTAATTCAAATGTTTATTTGATATACTTCATTAATTTTATAACCAAAAAAAAACAATTTTTCTTTTCCTTGAGATGTCTACAGTCTTTTTGGAATATTTATATGATTTTTTGCAATATTTTTAAACAGGATTTCAAAGTATTTTCAACAAGTTCAATGGAATCTCACGAATTCGGAAATATTTCCTATAATT
Source organism: Andricus grossulariae (assembly GCA_011634705.1). Lineage (NCBI taxonomy): Eukaryota > Metazoa > Arthropoda > Insecta > Hymenoptera > Cynipidae > Andricus > Andricus grossulariae. Next base: position 221,337,977 of record JAABKJ010075445.1, read on the forward strand.
TAAAGGATTCAAGAGATTTCGAAGTATCTGATCAAATTTGAAAAAATTTTATTACATTTCAATGGGTCCTAAAGGATTTAACAAGACTTTATCAGATTTTATGGGAAATGTATGTCAAATGATAATACTTTTTTTGATTATTTATTGATTTAGTGTAATATTTGATCCTCATTTGGCATTTAAATTTTCTCTCGGCTCCCCTAAAATATGTATGATTTCAATAAATTTATATTATGACATATTCATAATCTGCATTGGTATTAAAACAGATGCATTTTCATTTCTCTATTCACATAATTAAAAAACAGTGCGTATCCTGTAAGAAAACATTTTTATGCATATGCATTTATACATTTTATTGCGAATTGCTTCGTTATTCCATAAATTCAATTTTGTTTATCTTTAATTTTTTTTTTACCATTTGATCCAAAAATACGCATCCAGCGTACAGTTTTTCTGGAGAATTTGTAGATATAATTTAGGCGGAAAATTTAGCTGAATAAAACTACTACGCATCTCATCAAAAAATGAATAATGACAAATTTGTAGCTCCTTTTTGGGTAGACACATTTTGTTGATTACCATTATCGAGCCTTATGAGCCCGAGGCGAGCTTCCGGATTTTTCGCCAGAATCTTGTGGAGCCTCGCTGTTTCCGGAATGTTTTTCGATTCCTCACAGAAGCCCCTCCAATCTGCTCTCTTTCTAGACTTAATTGTGCTTGTAGGGCAATTGTTCTCATATGATGTAGTCAGACCCCTTCGCAGAAAATCCGGGCGAGCTCTAACTCATCAATGGTACCATAACTTTTGGGAAATTCCACAAGCAGTCTTGGTTTTCTGATCTTAGAAACCACCGATTTTCCTAGGGTTAATAGAAACACAATACATCGTTGATGTTCTTGCTTCCCCACACCGTGTGGTGAGAGTTTGCATCACAGCCCAACAGCAAAGGAATTTTATTCTCCTGCCAGTGCCGAATTAGAGCCTCCGCCTCTCTGGGAGGCGGAGGTTCCTCGGCATCACCATTGAAATAAGACGAGGCAATAAACACCTCTAGCCTTTCTCCGCTACTGCCCCTGAGTCTCACCTTAATAACAGTGAGATCTCTAGAGCAGAATTTAGGGGCCAAGATCACATCCATACCCTTGACGGCTATGTATGCCCTGAGCGTTTTTTCGAGCGGCCCCTTATATATGGAGCCATACCCTGACAAGCCACAAATCCTTTCCCTGCATAACCAGGGTTCCTGGATTAGGGCGAGCCCTAATCTGGGCTAGTCTGGCTAGAACCGCCAAGGCGCCTTTGCTGTGGTGCAAGTTAATCTGCATCATGAAGGTTCCCGTTTCAGGCATTGACAGGCTAATTCGGGGCACCTCTGGGTGCTTCTGGCCCCCCTGCGGAGCCCAGTTGGGTCACTCGGAAGGTAACCCTACCCGCCCCTAGATAGGGTCGGTAATAAAGAGCCGCAAGGTCTTTAATTGTGGATTCAGGAAGACAGACGACTAGAATCCAGCGTATTCCCTTCGGCCTGGAACCCTTCCTGTCGGAATAAACCTTCCACGAATCAGTTCGCAGAGACGGGTTCTGAAAGCTCAGCCCCCCCCCCCCCCCCCATAAACTTTCACGATCTTCCAACACTTGACTCCTCTCCTAACCCAACTTTCGGCTGTCAATCTGTCATTGCGTATCACACTGTTTTACCGGGAGAAATATCGCAAGCTGCGCGAGCATCATAGTCACGTTACTCGACTGTCCTGGACATTCGACCTTACGGAAAATGCGAGTAGGCCGTTCTGGCACCCAACCGCTCAATTCGATCATTTGGTTGAAAATCAGTCTTTGTAGGTTGAAAATTCAACAGTTTGAATAAAAAGACGTTCGTTTCAACAAAAAATTTATATTCTATGGTAGAAAATGCATATTTCTTGATTTAAAATAAACTTTTTTGTTGAAAATTCAACCGTTTCCAAAACAATTCGTCATTTTCGTTAAAAAATTTAGCTCGTTGGTTAAAAATTAAACTGTTTTGTTACAAAATCGTTTGTTTGCATTTCAGTCAACAATTTTACCGTGTAGAATATTTTATAATGTCGGAAATTTTATTTTGGAAGCGTCCTTCTATCGGAACTTTTCAGATTCGGTATAATAAAATATAGAACAAAATTTGCTTAAAATGATCCGAAGTAAAATAATTGGGGAGGCAGGAAAAAGCATTTACGGATTCTCTTTTGACAGAGTCCACCAATTAGTCAATTGATTGAAGAAAATTTATTCTCCTTCCAAAACCACATATGTGGGAGAAGGAAGGGGACGTATTTAGACATATTACGAATAACGCTATAGAAATTGAACATAAACCTAATGCTGCCGCGGATCTACGAAAAGGAAATCTTTACAGGCAAGGGTCGGCTAAATTAGAAAAAAATAACAAAATTTATGAAAGGGAGGACAAATCGGCTAGGGTAAATTACGTATAAGCAGAAGTGATAGTGTGCCAGATATGTAACAAGAGAGGTCACGCAGCGCCTACCTGTCGATCACTCGGAAATGTTAACCAGCGTACACGACCCCCCTCTAACAATTTACCCAATCGCTTCACACCTTCTCAAAATGATAGACGATTACATTAACCATGGAGTAACATAGCACGGAGAACGGTGTCCCCACCGCTCCGTTGCGACTCCAGTTTCAGGAGTCTCGGCCAATGAGAGGGCCAGCAGCCACTCCCTTCCTCACTCGAGCTCTCGCCCCTCCCGACCATAAAAGCCAGTGCACGAGCTGTTCTCGACACTTGGCTTCTGCGCTTCCCTCTGGTGACTTGAATGCACGGTGCTCGCAAGAGCTCCGCAATCAACGCTTCTCCGGACCCACGGGACATTTTCCGCTTCAGCCAAATAGAGCTCAAAAATAATCCGCAGCCTTTTTCTTTGCTACACCTTCCAAATATCCTCCAAAACTCTCCTACTTTCGACGGTTCGCTCTCCGTAGCTCTGTGCACTCTTCCTCTTTCCTTCGTATGGTCTGCCTTCAAGGCTCCATACGCAACTCTTTCTCTCTCTCTCTCTTTTCTTTTCCACGGTACGCTCTCTGAAGCTCCATACACTTTCCTCTTCGTATGGTCTGCCTTCGAGGCTTCATACGCAACTCTTTCTCTCTCTCTTTTTTTTTTTTCCTTTCCACGGTACGCTCTCTGAAGCTCCGAACACTCTCTTCTTCGTATGGTCTAACCTCGAGGTTTCATACGAAAAACTGTACTCTCTCTCTCTCTCCTGCTCAGTACCTCTATCCATATCCTGCCTTCCAGCCGTATGACTGGGAGGAGAACCCGTCGCTCCAGCAGAGGCACCCGGAATCACCGTCTCCGGGCTGCCCTCCGCAACCAAACTCCCTCCAACCTGGTTGCACCTACTCCTCATCCTCCTCCGGCGGCCACCTTTTCCTTTGCCTCTCACCAAGTCCTCCTGGTGAGTTCAACCAGGTCCTCTCTCCCAGATCCAGGGTGAAATTCGTCCGGATCCCCTCTCCTCCCTCTTCCTCCTTGTCGTCGGGCCGTTTGGATCTCTCCAAGCGTTGCGACGACCTGGAGCCCTTCCGGCCTAGGAAAGTCGAAGCCACCCCTCGGAAAAGCATCTCCGAGAAACCCTTCGACTTTTTGGTTCCGGTCACCCCGGAAGGTCCTTTTCCGAGTTTGAAAAATTCGGGTTTGAGGGGGGGGGGGGATCCATGCGAGATGTTTTTCCAGTTCCATTAGTCGGGGGATGATTTTTATGAATTTTGCAGGCTATATAATAACCATAAATGTAATAAAATCGTACTGAATTGGACATTTTCCTAAGTTTTTGGTACTTATTAATTAGGGGTGGGTTTTCGATATTTGAGCGAGATACCTTGCCACCAACATTATTCGGGGGAGCAAAAAGGACGAGTTTGATGATGTTAAATACCTGTGATCGTATTAACTTCTTGCTTTTTTTTCGGTTTTCCGAGTTTGAAAAAATTGGGTTTCACGGGGGGTGGGTTTTTGGGATCCAAGCGAGATGTTTGGCCGCTGAAATTAGTCGTGGAATGATTTTTATGAATTTTCTAGACTATAAAGTAACAATAAATGTATTAACTTCGTAATGAATTGGACATTTTCTTAAGTTTTTGGTACTTATTAATTAGGGGTGGGTTTTCGATATCTGAGCGAGATGTTTCGCCACCAGCATTATTCGGGGGAGCAAAAAGGATAACTTTCTACAATGTTAAGTGCCTAAGATTGTATTAACTTCTGGCTATTTTTGTCGATTTTCCCAATACAAAAAATGTTTATCAGCAGGGGTGGGTTCAGGGGTTGGAGCGAGGTTTCGCAACATCACCCAATTTTGTATGGTTTTGACTCCTAATTGTTAGACTTATTACTTTGTTGAATATATATTTACTTTATCAACTTTGTAGTCGACTTTGCTGTCGCATCTACGAAAATCGCTTTAGGGGTGGTTAATCACCCTCCAAATTAAAAAATTTGTCTATATTTTTGCATAAAATGCATTTTAAGATTGACAAAAACAATTACAGCAAAAAAAAAATTCGTTGAAAGAATATATTTTTTCAGGTCAGAAAGGACAGGAGAGGCTACTCATTTTGAGAAAAAATGTGGTAAATGTTTATGTGGTGAGCATAAAAAAGTGATTTGCTATGGCTGCCTGAATGCTGATGATCTTTCAGAATAAAAACTTTTTTTCCCCCTCTTATAAAAATCATGGCATTCTTGGGACTTCTTGACAGGCTCCAGGAATTAATTAAATGGTTTTCACTGAATGTTATGATGATGTTCTTATATATTTATAATTAATTTATAGTGATTTAAATTTGAAATTGTTATTCTTTTGAAGTTCGAGGGAATTCTCGATTGATTTTAGTGATTTGAAAGAAGTTTCAAAACTTTTATCCCCTCTTATAAAAATCATGGAATTTTTGGGACTTTCGGCAGGCTCCAGGGATCAATTCAATGATTTTCACTGAATTTTATAATGATTTTCGAATATCTGTCTAATGAGTTTACAGTGATTTGAATTTGAAATTGTTATTCTTTTTAAGTTCGAGGGGATTCTCGATTGATTTTAGTGGTTTGAAAGAATTTTCAAAACTTTTTTTCCCCTCTTATAAAAATCATGGTCTTTTTGGGACTTTTTGACAGGCTCCAGGGATTAATTTAACGGTTTTCACTGAATTTTTTAATGATGTTCGAATATTTTTCTAATTAATTTATAGTGATTTGAATTTGAAATTGTTATTCTTTTTAAATTCGAGGGAATTTTTGATTGATTTTAGTGGTTTGAAAGGTGTTTCAAAACTTTTTCCCCCCTCTTATAAAAATTATGGGATTTTTTTGATTTTTCGACAGGCTCCAGGGATTAATTTAATGGTTTTCACTGAATTTTATAATGATGTTTGAATATTATTCTAATTAATTTATAGTGATTTGAATTTGAAATTGTTATTCTTGTTGAATTCCGGGAAATTCCCGATTGATTTTAGTGGTTTAAAAGGATTTTAAAAACTTTTTTTCCCCTCTTATAAAAATAATGGCATTTTTGGGACTTTTCGACAGGCTCCAGGGATTAATTTAATGGTTTTCACTGAATTTTATAATCATATTCAAATATTCTTTTAATTAATTTATCGTGATTTGAATTTAAAATTGTTATTCTTTTTGAATTCGAGGGAATTCTCGATTGATTATAGTGGTTCGGAAGGATTTTCACATCACTACTTTACCACCGAGCAATTCACGCCTACCCCGAAAGGGAAACGGCTTAATGATATAATAATAATACTTGATCTTAGTAGACTTGATTTGAATTTAGTAGAATTGAATTGAATTATTAGAATTCATCTAAATTTAGTAGAATTTACTTTGTTTTTGTCAAATTGATTGTAATTTAGTCAAATTCATAAAAATCTAGTTCAAGTTCGCTCAAAATTACGATGCATCTGTATTTAGTAGAATTTTATAAGAATGTAGTAGAACTGACTTGAATTTAGTGTAAATGAATTTATTTATTGGAATTCACATAAATTTAGTTGAGTTGCCTTGAATTCATCAAGAGAATTAGTAATTTAGATTGTAGTAAAATGATCTTTATAATGAAATCCTTTGAGAAGAGATATATTTCAGCTCATGCAAGAGACAAAGATTTATGACACGGTAATTGATGTTTTTGCCCTGCAGTGAAATGAAAAAGTGTAATTTATTTTTGGAAAAAATGGCATATATTAAGATGTGTGTAAAAATGGGAGAAGCAAAAAAAAAATGCTGCGGGCTTTCAGCGAAGGAAACTGATGCTCTACTCGATGAGTAATTAATAGACGTCGATCGTAAATTACTCGTTATATAACTCACGAGTTACAAAGCGCCTGTAAAATCTTCAGCGCCAGCCGGCAAGAAGATTGAACCTTTATGGAGGCGATTAGTCTTTTAATTGTTTGGTTCAGTGGCATTTATACAGGAGACCCTGACCTCCTCTTTCATTTTTGCACTTTTTTTTAACTTCACCATTGTTCAGAGAAAACGAGAAAACTTGTATTACTTTATTATATTTTATTAAACCTAGCATCATCAATCACGCGCTAAGCGCTTGTAGCTTTCCAATTTGAGGGGGAAAATAATTTTTAAGAAAAAAGAAAAATTTTCAAAAGCTACTTTTTCTTACTTATTTTTTGTGGGTGATTCTGAAACCAATCCATTCAGATTATTAAATTTTCCAAATAGGAAAAGAAAACAATCCAAAATATGAAAAGTTAATTTCTCTGCTTCTCTAAGTAAGGGATGATTAAACAACCCTCTAGAAAAATTCAAAAACATCCTTGTCTTTCCACAACTTTACTATTTACTTATAGAAAAACTTTTTGTGATTTTAGTCATTAAGAAATGTCGATATTCCGGATGAAATATTCAAGGGATAATAAAACAACCCTTAAAGTAAATGCAGATATACAATATCCGTGCTATGCACGCTTCTTTTACTTATTTGAAAGTGATTTCATACCCTGGCATATCAATAAAAAATCTCCAGTGACTTTAGTTACTAAGAAATGATGATTTCCATACTTGGATGTTTGAAGTATGAAAACACCCCCATAACATGCTGTATACCCAAAAAACCGTTAATCCTTTTAGATCTTAGATATGAAACTTTTGTTTCGGTAAGATTGAAACTTTGACCATTTTTTGTTAAAAAACTGTCCATTTTTCTTACTTTTTTCTTTCGGATTATTGCTTTGCAGGTTTGAAAATACAAAAAAAAATAGATTTAGAATTTTCCAGGAAAAGCCATCTACTGTGCATTTGGTGCGGGGTCCTTTAATTATTTTTTGAAATTTATTTATTATGTTGAAGTCATTTTTTTTGGTCAAAAACTCTTTCTTTTAGATTGAAGTCACCCTTCTTGGTTGAAAAATCATCTTTTATGGTAGAATAGTCACCTTTCTTGGTTGAAAATTAACTTTTTTGTTGAATATTCAACTGTCTTCGAAAAAATTCGCCTTTTTCGCTTGAAAATTGAATCCTATATTTAAAAGTATAGCTATTTTGTTGAAAACTCGTCTCTTTTGCTTGAAATTTCAACTGTTTGGGTGACAATTTTTTTTTTTAATTCGTCTTTTTGGGTTGAAAATTCATCTATTTTGTTGAAAATGCAATATATTTCCCTTGTTTTTAGAGAATTTTGAAGTTTTACTTTGGAAGGGGGAGGGGGGGGGGTTTAAAAATAGTCTAAAATTGGTAACGTACACTGTAAAAAAAGTGGATGTAATATTACCACGTTGAATATCTCGTCTTCTTTTTGCAAAAATCGTGAATTTTCATTTTTCAGAACAAAAAAAAAATTCTTTCTCCTCTCCAAGGCGCGGGCACAGGATAAACTCTCCTGAAATATATTCACCATATTATTACCAACTTGAAAAAAATCAAGAGAAAAAAACGCTGGGGTTTTTGAGAAAATTAGGTTTGAATTTTTTTAAGAAAAACCGCTGCCATTTTGTCAATTTTGAACTTTTTCAAATTTTCTCAACGGATTTCAAGAGGACAAAAAATATTTTCAGAATCGGAAAGAAAAAAATTAATACATATGATAGCTAAAAAAATATCACACTTTTAACGAAAATGTTGACCATTTTTTGGTAATCCACGTTTTTAATTTTTCAAATTCAAATACTCATAACTTTGTCAAAAAAAATTTCATCTAATCGGTGAAATACGTGTCGTCTAAAATCCTTTGAAAAACAATATATTTCGTGTTGAAATGATTCTGTGACTTGAGCTCGCACAGTCTGCCCGATTGGAAATGAATTCAGCCGTACATTGTGAAACTAGGAGGGAAACAGTATTTTTATCCGAGAGTGAGTTTGCAACAACGAGTCGAAGTTGAGTTTTGCAAACACGCGAAGATAAAAAGGCATTTGCCTCTTTGGTCATGATACTTTATGTAACAAAGGTATGATTTACAAGTTTATCACGTCTGACATTTGAAGTTAGGTTTACGCATTCCATAATCGTGGAGGAGCGACAGCGAATGCGCATACGCGGAGAAATTTATGAGCGCCTGGTGATCATAATTATACTCCGCGCCACGCCGCACATACGCATTCGTTGTTTACCCTTCTATTGTATAAACGACTACTTTCGGAACTAAAAAGACGCGGATAAAACGCGTAAATCATGCCTGCGTTACAAAAAATTGAGTGATTTCAGTACTTTTTCGTTGTATTTATTTTACAACCTTAACACATCACTACTTTCCAACCGAGCAATTCACGCCTACCTCGAAAGGGAAACGGCTTAATGATATAATAATAATAATCAATAAGGTTTTGAATTGGAACGCTGACATATTAAAAAAGTCGAGTTCATTGCACAAGTTGTTCGCTTCTCTACAAAAATTATATGTTCAATATGTTCAATATTTAATATTAACATTGCAAAAAAACCAATACGCACTAGTGTGCCGTTTACGTATGCTGGATTCAAGTTTGCCGTTTGAGGGTTAAACCTTTTAAAACCCTTAAAACGCTTCAAAATTTTTAAAACTACATTTTGCTTTAATTTTTTTGGAATAAGTTCAAATTTCAAATTATTTTTGAAATTTTTACAATACTTCTGATCATTTATGAAAATTATTTGAAAATCCTTCAAAGTTAAAAAAAATCGTCTTCAAATCTTGCAGATTCGTTTTTGACAAATTTGGAAATCCTTTGAAAATGTTCAAAATATTATCTTGAAATTAATTATTCAGAATGAAAAATCATTTGTAATTTTCTTAGAAATCCTAATCATTTTTTTATCCTTTTGAAGCCTATTAAAACGCTCAATAACCTTCTACATTTTTTTATTGAAATCTTAAAAAATCTACATTTTTTTTAAATCCTTTCAAGTTTAAATTATTTTTCAATCATCTCAAAACTTAAATATCTCTTAAATTTCCTCGAATTTTTGTAAAGTAATAATTGTTGCATTTTCATTTATTCATCAATTTCTTCTTCTTTTTTTTCTAATCATTTTAATTATTCTCTTATAATTATTTTTTTTTTCAAAATAAAGCATCATTTGAAATTTTCCCAGGAATTTCAAGTAATTGTTTTTATTATCTTAAAATATTTCAAAATCCTTGAATGGCATCACAAATTTATTTTGTAATCTTCAAAAATTTACATTTTCTTTTAAATGTTTTGAAGTCTTTTTAAGTCTTAAATCAAATTGAAATATTTTAAATACTTCTAAATATCTCTAAAACTTACTCGAATTTAAAAAAATTAATAATTTTTCATTGTTATTTATACATCAAAATTCAACAGTTTTACTTACAAATTAAAAAACTTATAAATAGAACAATAGTTAAAGGAGTTCTAGCGTTTTAGCTTTAGTCTAATTTAGTTTTTACAATTCTTCAATACGTTTTAACACTCTAGTGACAAATTGAACTATTTTTTTAATGGACATCAAATCTGTACTATTCTGTAAGTTTAACGAACTTTCTCTTACAGTAGTTAACTCATCGCTCTCAGATACATACATTCGTCTTTCTTTATGAAACGCTTTACATTCAATAAATACATGATATTCGTCGCTAATTGATTTACGCTGTTTACAGATACAGATCTGTTTTTCTGAGAGTTTTATCGTCTTAGCCTTAATTGAAATCCTAGTTTGGTATATATTCAACAGTCGCACCTGTGCTACTTAAGAGTTTTAAGGAAATTCTCTCTCCTAAATACTGCTAAAAACCCGTGCATAATCTGAGGTGTGGATAAATTCGGAGAAATGAGTACGTCTGGATTCTCTGGACATCTTTTACATAAAGTATATTTTCGCATGCAGCAATCAAAGAAGCTTTTTTATTTTTTAAAACATTTGCCGAAAGGCTATCCCAGACATCCTCAGCTCTGATTTCACCAAAGAGATTTTTCACTTGCAGGGCCCAGTTATATTTTTCCTGGGTCTCTTTTTTTTCAGCTAGTTCCTTGAGTCTAAAATATATTTTGGGATAGCGTTGATCAGTCATTTTATAAATCTTGTCTAACCAATTGAGGGTGAGTTTAAATATTTTTAGTTCAATGTACGGAGAACCAGTTTCAATTCTTCAGGCATAATTAGGTGTGCATGATGCAACATGCAGGATTTTCTTGTAGAAACTTACATGAACTTTTTATAAATCTTCACAGTATCTCAGTCCCCGAGTTTGAGCGCTATACAAAAGTGTGTTGTTTATGAGGCTTTCGTGAAGTTTATCAACTGGTCGCCAAGAATCGAGATTCAACTTATGGACTAATGAGATTTTAGATCCTGCTAATATATTTGCCTTACTAATAGCACGTTGTGCTGCTTGAAAAAAGAGTGCTGATTTAAAAAAAAGAGTTTCCAGATATACATGGTGTCTGTACCTCACAATCTGATAAACTTAACGGGATTGTATTCGCGTGGTTCTGCACTACTTCAAATTCGCTCATTTGCACTACCAAGAAAACTCATTGCCCTCTATCAAAAGACCTTGAAATCGGGACTTGACTTTCTCCTGAGAAACAGTGAAGCGTTATACGTCTCTGGCGTTCTTTTCGACGTATCGGAACTGCACGCGCACTATTCGAATTAAATTGAAGATTTTAGAAAATATTCGAAATTGATTGGAATCGTTTCTCAAAACCGACAAATCAAAGCAAATTGCACTCATTCAGTTTTGACAAATCTTCTTTATAAAGCGACTGAAGTAGCTTTGACTGTTTTTCGGATTAACCGCTCTTGATGCCGACATCGATAACGATTTATTGGCTTTAATTGAAGATAAGACTTCATAGGCTGAGTGACATTGATTTCAGATTTCGCCGACAATTTTCGTAGCTAGTTCATGCCATGACTTGAAGTCGAGGCACCAAATTCGAAAAGTTTCTAATGTTGATTATAACACTTCATGCAGTATATTTTCCTAAAAATGTCGAAAAGATACCTATCAGGAGTCATTCGACGGTAGCGTATACTTTCACAAAGCAATTGGCAGTTTTCCAGCATCAAATTAGTAATTTTCTACTAATCTCAATACCTCACATATCATTAATTGAATTAGCAAAGCTTCACTTGTGACATTTAAAAAAAAATACTTGGTCTGAAGGAACAACTTTCCTGGTTCACTATTTTTATCATACTTTTTCCATTGAACGCATACAAGAATCAAACAGTCATTTCCTTAATTCAAAGCAAGTGAATTCTGTCTGATCAAATTTCCAACAAAACTTGGAACTCATTCGCGCACGCTTGGAAGATTGGACTTTCTAAAATTGAGTTTAGTTTGAAAACCAGTCTCTGAGGTCTCTCCAGATTCAATAATTGTCACATCACCATTGAACAGGGAATTTTCGAATGCTCCTCAATGCAAGCCTTCTTACCGGGTTGGGAGACCACGACACACTTTCCGCACTTACTACAACTATGTTTGGAGTTATGATTGTTGTTCCCACGAGTAGCTGGGGAAAGGGGTTCATCCATCCTCATAGATCCTCGCATGTAAAGATAAGGCTGCGTACTCTGAAAGGTCATCCGGTATCCCAAAGTCATCTTTTGATACACCTCACTCAGGTGCTATTCAGCTTTCGGCAGTCGGCGCAGTCGGTTAGGAATTCAACTATTCTGATAAAAAATTATCTTTCTAAGTTTAATTCAACTGGTTGAATAATAGCCTTTTGGTAGAAAATTGATCTTCCTGGTTGAAAATTCAGCTATTCAGTGAAAAATTTATCGATCGTGTTGAAAATGTAATTACATTGTTGAAAATTTCACTATTCTATTAAATTATTCTTTGTTTGTCACAAATTAATCTGCCTCCTTAAAGGCTGCGCTTATTCGTCCTAAAAAATTGGAAGAGTTGGAAAAGGAGATAGACTTGTCGTCCTGAAAATTCAGGACGACTAGCCAAGCTTGAATTTCGGGACGACGGGACACTTTGTTTGTTGAAAATTCGTCCTGTTGAGTCGAAAATTCATCTTTTATAGAAGGAAAGTCATCATTTTTTGTTGAAAGTTCATCTCTCTTAGCTAAAAATGAACTTCATTCTCGACAAATTCAACTTTTCGAGTTAAACGTTCAACTCACTTCTGAAAATTCGTCTTTTTGAGTTGAAAGTTCAACTATTTGGTTAAAAATGCCATAATTTTTTTTTTGTGTCAATGATACTGGTTTTTAATCTAGTTCATTTTTTTAAGGCAAGAAATATTTTCTTAATTCAAGAAAATATTGTATTGTACGTATTCGCAACGACATTTTCTTGATTCAATATGAATTTTTCCTCTGCGTTTACTCTGTCCACATTAATCAAATTGCTAATAACAAGAGTATCATTTATAACTGTATATGATAATTAAAAAAGGTTAATAACATGGAAAACGTGAAAAGTAGATATTATAATTGAAATGATGCGATGGTGTAACATTTTTATCTCTATTGAAACATCTCATCAAGCCCAACGAAACCTGGCCATTCAAGACGATCACTGCCGTTCACACCAGGCCGGAAGCCTCGTCCGTGTCGTGACGGTGCGCACCGTGGACAGCTTCTCCATCGGAGCCATCAGAAAGCTGGTCAAATTGCCAGTGAAGGTCCAGGACCTGAAAAGCGGAACCCTACACCAACAGGACCAAAACTGAGGGACCGCCCACGGCAGCACCATGGACAAGCACATTTTCTACCTGCTGATTTCGTTCGAGGAACGAGGCGAGTGGGATTTTGGACTCAGATATTCGCGGTAGACCTCAACGGTTACTAGACCGTCCACCACACTCTCGGCCATTCTCACTCCTACTTTCTCTTTCTGCCTGCACGCGCGCTCGCCAGAGGTGGGAGTCAGAATGCCTCAATACGTGTGTAACATTTGAACCCATGACACATCAATGAAGTTACTTTTCACGTTGAACTCTGCCTCAAATCAATCCGAACTTTAATTGAACAAGAGTTCATGATAAATAGGTCGTGTTAACACATATACTTCATCATTACAATAAAATTTATTCAGGATACAATTCAAATATTGATTACAGTCGATTTCAATCGTTGCTACTGTCATATTTCAAATTAATTAACTGTCAAATATTAAAATGAATGAACAATTAGGGTATTGCTTTGAAATAAGTGAAAATTGGTCTTTATACAACATTAGAGAAATCTTTATATCTTGTATGTGAAAAAAAATAGTTATCAAATTGCCAAAAATACCAATTATATTCAATTTTACGAGCTAAAAATGGGGAAGGATGTGACAGAACTTCCCTTTTTCAGCTCGAGAAACTACGGTGTTAAAAAAAAAATGCTTCATAATCTCAACAAAGATCCGAACGGTGTGGTTCCCGTTATTAGTCTTTTATTTTTCTTGTAATTGAATTATTGTTGTCGAGGATTGTTGTTCGTACATTCTACTCTGAAATTAAGTTGGATTGGGCTATGTTTTCCTACAGGAATTTCTCTGATTTCATCTTTTGTCAATGGGGTGTCTATAAATGACTAAAATATGCTTTTGTTTATAAAATTTGTTTATAAAATAAACAAATAATATCGAATGACCAATCCTAATCACTAAATATTACCACTCATAGAAATTTAAAGGTGCTAAGAAAGAAAAGTGATTACTTTCTGCCAAAAAACGCCTAAATTATGCATTTGTTTACATAGTTTGTTGATAAAATAAACAAATTATACCAAACAACAAATTTTCATTATCAAACGTGATCCTGTTGATAAAATCAAGCAATTTCAACTAACAAATATACTTGGGAGTTTAATTTCCAATGTGTTGACATTTTGTTAAAATAATTTGTTTATAACAATTAGACACGATATCCTGTAGATTCTTTATATTCTTTGGATACTTTGTCATTTATTTCTGTCAAAAATGGGCTTAATTAAGTTATTGATTTGAAGATAAAAAATAATAATTAAAAAATGTCTTATTTTCGCTCCTTGTTTATTTATATAAAAAACAGAAAATAACAAAAATTGAAAAATCGAATTTATAAGCGCCCTTGTGCAACTATCGTTGATTACTTCTAAACAAAAAAATTGAAACTCTGTTGAGAATTGTGGGCTGTAGGTGATTTTGAATTGTAAATTTCCGATTCAGCCCACTGTGCGTCGTTTCCGACGTCTGAAATTATTAGGATCCTAAGTAGGATCCAACGTAGTATCCTAATAGTTTCCGAAGTCGGTAACGATCCCAATAATCGACGTTTCCTACGTCGTTTCCGACTTCTGAAACTACTAGGATCGATTGCAAGATCCTAGGTAGGATCCTAATAGTTTCCGACGTTGGAAGGATCCTAATACTCGACGTTTCCTACGTCTTTTTCGACGTCTGAAACTATTAGGATCATAAGTAGGATCCAACTTCGTATCCAAATGGTTTCCAACGTCGGTAACGACCCCAATACTCGACTTTTTCCACGTCGTTCCCGACTTCTGAAACTACTAGGATCGGTTGCAAGATCCTAGGTAGGATACTAATAGTTTCCGACGTTGAAAGGATCCTTTCCAGTAGCACAAAGTCTCCCATGTCTACTTTCTCAATCAATTAAATCGTTGGCTTTACAGTAGTCACGTGAATTCATGATAACGTGACCCATGGTCTGTTTGATGGGTACATTATCTTGTCTGGCTGAATATCTTCAGGAAATTTTTCAAAGTTTTTATTGATAAGCTGAATGTCTATGGGTTTCAATATTTTTTTATTGCTGATTCCAATTTCTTCAGCCTCTTACCAGCTCTATCCCTTTCGGGCCTTATTTTGTTTTTGGATATTGAGCACCTTCTTGAATTATGAACAGTGTTGTCCTCTATCTTCCTTTTTTTTGGCATCGCAATTCCTTTACTTAGTGTTCGACGGCACTTATTGTGGTATGTAGTAGATTTTCTTATGGAAGAATTTGTTATTTGATGTATTTGGTTTTCAGAAATTTTCCCTTCTCGCTCCTCTAAATTCATAATAGTAGAATCCTCAGGCATGATCTGAGAACTTCAGTTTTTAAAGATTTTTAGTCGAAGAGATTTCCTTTTCCTTTTGCCATCAATAAACAAACCGAGTCTCCTTATTCTAATTGCAATCGCGAAAGTTTGATCATGCTTTATTATTAACGAGAAGGGCTAGTTATCTATTTCGACAAAAAAGATACAATTTTTGTTTCTTCTTACGATCTTATTATTGATAATTGAATTTTTTTTTAGATCTTTCCTCAAAACATAATTGTTAGTATGTGTGAATTACAAACCCTACAATGCCGATTATAACAACAAACTGTAGTCAGATATTTTTGCGCATGTTACTTATTATAATAGAATCATATTATTTGGAGATTTGAACACGAAGCTAAATTCATCTCAGAATCTCACAATTTACTTAATGTATGTGGGGTTTTCCGCTGTATTGTTCATTGTTCCGCATGATTCTACTCACCATATTGACATGACTGACACTAGGGTTGACCTCACGATAGTAGACGATTACACAAAGTAACTGCTCAAGCACAGCTCTCTATTCCCTTCTTTCCTAATCAGGATCTGATTACGCGGCCCTCGATCTGTTTGTCACGCTTGACTGAGCACATCCGCTCTTTCGGCCCCGCGGCTCCTCATCGCGAAACTGCGGAGGCATTCCGTTCTAGGAACGGCGTAAACCGGGGTGTCTTATATCGGGAGTTGAGTGTACAAAATAAAATGGAAAAACAACGGTTTTTAACTTTTTATTGCTTTTTCTCAGTATACTGAAGTTTAACAAAAGCAGGATGCGACAAAATGTCTAAAATTCTTTTTTTTTTTTTTGAAATTGAAACATTTAATACATAAATTATTATGAATAGGCTTAAGATCAAATGATTTTTAAACAATTTAAAGCTCATGAATCTAAATTACAAATTGTCATTTTTATTGTTCTTAAAATAATTCAATTTCGAAGATTTATAAAAACAAAATAAAAATATTTAGAATTCGACATTATAATATTCAGGGTGTCTAGCGACAATGAAAATTCAAAATTTTTAAATGAAGATTTAATTATTTTGTTGAAAATTCGTTTTTTATAGAAAATTCGTCTGATATGCCTGTTGTATTCTGAGTTACAAATAAATTAATCATTTTACAGGTGACTGATTTAATTAGTTATAGATTAGATCAACTATACATTTGACTGATTTAATTAGTTAAAGTGACTAGTAAGATGAGGCCTGTATCAGACTATTGAAAATGACTGATTTAATTAGTAAAATTGACTGATATAATTAGTAAAAGTGACTGATTTAATTAGTAAAAGTGACTGATTAGGCCGTTCAGAATGACTGATTTAATAAATGAAAGTTACAGTTTAGAATTTTCAGATTAAAGATGATTAAAAATGACTGTTTCAATTAGTAAAATTTACTGATTAAGCCGTGCAAAATGACTGATATAATGGCTAAATTTTACAGTTTAGAATATTTAGATCATTAAAAATTACTGATTTAATTAGTAAAATTTACTGATTAGGCCATGCAAAATGACTGATATAATGAATAAATTTTACAGTTTAGAATGTTTAGATAATTGAAAATTACTGATATAATTAGTTCAATAATAAATATTTTCGAAGCTTTTATATATTTTCCTCAATACCCGTGCCGGAACTTGCAAATTACATGCTCGTTGAGAAGAATCTAATGTGGTGTTTTCTCGATTGTTGACATCACAGTGGACTAAATGGGCTTTAGTCCACTAGAATATTTCGCTTTATGATTTATTTCACAGCTGTACACGTCGCCATTTTGATAAGAATCGAAAATTGGTTACCGATCTCTTTGTGCTTCAGGAACCTACGAGGTACTCTTGCTCGATGGTCGCTTGCGAATTTCGAGTGATAAACACTTACACACACACATACTAACATAACACATCAGGACAGTGTTTTGAATTTGTGAATCTGATGACCTCAAAGAGATCACACTCTCCATGACAGGTCGCGTCGGCTTAAAAATACCCCGAAAAGGGACCATAAGTGGATCCTCCTACGCCACCAAAAATTGAGGAAACCACGAACCAACCAAACTGTCAAAACTAATTCGGAAGGATGATTTCCACCAATGAATTTATAAGTAAACGCCCAAGAGCGCCGGGTTCTAGAATAGAAAATCTTTAGAGACGTATAGAGAAGAGTTTTGAAACACATGATCGTCAGATTGATTTGCATCCTACTTTTTGGAAGTTGTTCTCCCTGATGCAAAACTTGAATTCGGGCTCTGACTTAGAACATTTTTAAGTTTTTCTCGTAAACCAACTTCAATCAATGTTACCTAGCTGAGTTGATATTATTCTCTTAAAATCACTCGATTCCTCATTTTTATAAGTCGGCTATTGAAAGATTTAAATGAAACCGCGCAAAATTACCGATCAAGGAACTTAGTTTAACCTAAATTCCCAGACTGCGCTCAAGTCAGATCGCGACAACCGCGCAGCTGCAGCGCCAATGGAAAAGTATAATATAATCCGAAATATGTTTCCTTCAGAAAAGTATTGATTTCAATAACTTGCAGTGTATAGATGGTTGAGGGTCAACGTACGAATCGGTTCGACGCTGCTTTAAAATACTTGGCCGACATTTCGTAACTTTCCAAAGAAGATTCAGTCTGACATTTCCATAGGAATTCGATAACGTTTTTCTTCAACTCCTTCCTTCTACACTCCTCATAATTCTCATTTTATTTCTTCGTTGGTCGATGTGTCTGTGCCTCTCTTCGTGTTAGTATATTTCTTTTTAGTTTCAGTAGAGTAAAAATCAATTTTCTTGCATGCATGCCGTTGAAAAAAAATTCGAATTCATTTTCTAACCTTGATTTACCTAATGATTGGTTATTTTATATTTTTATTTCGAAAATTGGTTGGTGCAATTCCCTTATATTGGATAAGGTTTTATCACTTTTTTAGTCTTGTTTGCCAATTTCTAAACTTATTGGTCTATGCCTCAAATTATAGTGTCTTGATTGTATTTCGTTCACTGCCCTATCTGCCCATTATTCCGATTATTGGAATTCGATTTCATTTTTATCTTCTTAATCTTCATTGAATGATTGTACTGGTCGAAGTTCTCTTCTGAAATTTAAAAAAGCTAGTGTGAAATATGTTGACATAGTTTTACTTGTATTCCACGCAAATTGTAAATCATCCAAAATTTCGTCCCATAACTTGTGATCTTTCGCTGAATATGCTTTCATTGCCGTGTTGATTGACCTATTTCATCTTCCAGTTGGATTCGCTTGCGCATTATATTGAGGAGTTTTCAAATGTCTTATTCCAAATGTTTTTGTTAAGTTTATGAGTGATTTATTTATGTATACTTTGCTGTTATCTGTGAATAAAAATCTAGGTGTTCCCTATTTTGAAATTATACATTATTTGAATTCTTTTTCAATGATCGATGCTAGTTTATTTTCGAATGGAATAATTTCTACTCATTTAGCGAACATATCAGCAAATACTGGAACGTATTTATTTCTCGGCTTTGTTCTTGGTAACGGACCCATTATGTCTAATTCTACGACTATCGATGGCTCCACAATTATTTTGATCCCAATTAAACCTATCTGATTATTTACTTTCTGTTTAATCCTTTGGCAAATGTCACATTCTTTAACATATTTTAAGGGAAATTACAATGGTTTTTTAAAAATATTTTCCAAATTGTCGAAATATAATCTACAAAATTTAAAGACAATTACTTTCAATTTGCAGAAAACATTCACATTGTGTAAAAAAATTTAAAGGAAACATTGAAATTGTGTAAAAAAAATATGTAAAAAAATTGAAATAATTGTCTATTTCAAATAATGCATTTTAAGGTATGAATGAGAAATGTAAACGTTTGAAAACAATTGTTTTCAAACTTTAGGCACGATTCCGATCATCCTAAAAGATATTTACAAATGCTGAAAAAAATTGTAAAATTATTTACAGTTTGGAAATATTTCAAAAAATTCTCAATAAATTATAAATTTTTTTATATTTCAAAATAAAATTTGGAAGCTTTTCGAGAATTTTCATAGGTTGAAGAAGAATAAGAAGATTTTCTGCAGATTCATGGGGAAATCACAATGGCTTTTTAAAAACATTTTTCAAATTGTCGAAAGATAATCTACAAGATTTAAAGACAATTACTTCCAATTGGCAGGAAACATTCAAATTATGTAAAAACATAGTTAGAAGTTCTGAAAATATTTTTTAAATAATTAAAGTTTTGAAAAGGTTTCCAACGATGTAGAACGAAATATAGACTTTGTTAAATGTGAAATAAATTTTTTTAAATATTTTCAAAGGTTTCAAAACAGTATAAAAATGTCGTGAAGATTTTTTGGGAAATTGTTTATAATTTTTAATTTTGAAAAGTCATGCAATTAAATTACTGAAATAAATTAAAAATTCCTTAGACTTTGTTAAAAGTACCCTAAAACATTTCAACTCCTTTAAAATATTTTGCAATTCATTGAAATGATTTAAATATCTTGAAAATTCCGTAGAATCTTTTAAAATACTCTGAAAGTTCTCAAACCCTCACATTTTTTTTTCTAAATTCCTTAACATTTTGTGAAACTTTCGAAAATGTCGTGAAAATATTTTAAATACTCTAAAATATTTCCAATTTTCTGAAATCAATTAAATTACTGAAATCAACTAAAAATTATGTCGCGTTTCACTAATTCGTGCCCCTCAAAATAATTGAAGCGTCGATCTACCCGTTCTGGTTCAGCAACAAATTGAAAAAACTAGTAAATGATAAGAAAGTAGCCCATCTTACTTATGAAAAATCACTTAAACTAGCTGATTACATTTTTCTCACAGGTCTCAGAGCTCACTAGGCGATGAGCATGCTGACACCTATGGAAGCATTGCCGGGCTTTTCGCAAAATATTTAGAATCGGTATGTTCCGATCCTCGCACTAGTGAGCCCCATTCCGATTTTGCCGAAACTATAGATTTTTCGAAATCACAAACTACCCGGGAAGAGATTAAACTCAAGTTATTTGAAATTGATGCAAAAAAAAGGCGCGGGATCAGATGGAGTAACCCCTGCTGTTTAAAAATCTTGCTGTTCTTCACTTATGGTGCCGTCGCACATTTTGTTTAAGCAGTACATCGCGGAAGAATATTTTCCATCTGATTGGGAAAAAGACATCATAGTTCCGATCTAACGAAATTAGAAAGCGTCACGGCGTTGCCAACTATTGGCCCATAGCTATTCTCAACGCAAAGCTTCTGCTAACATCATTGCAGAGGAACAGCATGGTTTCATGAAGAGGAGATCTACAACTACAAACGTCTGCGTTTGCGCGCACTATCTTGCAAACAAACTAGAGTCGGGAGATCAGGTGAACGCAAACTATACAGATATCTCCAAAGCTCTCGACAAAGTCGATCACAATATTCTCGTGGCAAAACTTGAAGAACTTGGTGCCTCTGAAGGAATGCTCTCATGGTTAGCGATCTATCTAAGCGATCGATTGCTGTCAGTTCGTGTCCATCGTAATTACTCAGAAGCATTTCATGCAACCTCCGGAGTACCACAAGGATCGCACCTCGGCGCGCTCATGTTCCTCCTTTACATCAATGACATCAGCTTCATTTTGAAATTCTGCTCATTTCTTATCTTTGCCGACGATCTCAAACTATACTTTCGTTAAAACTATATTTCGTTCTCAATTGCATCGAGCTGCAGGGTTTTAGACACAAATGTTCAGGACGCTGATGCTCCTATTGAAATTGAATTGGAACCCGAGGATGATTCTTACGAGCTACCTCCAGTAAAAAAAAAAAAATATTCATGGTCTCAAGTCTAATTCAAATCCTGTGAACACAACGTTTAGGCCCGAACTGACACAGCAGATCGCGCAACCCGTTGCTGTTGGATGTCTAATTCGATCACCACCAGTTATCCAGCAAACAGCCTTGTTTCCTCACGTGAACAAAATGTTTAATTTTCAGCAATGTTGCCCTAAACGAAAATTTGGCTTGGCGGTACTTTCTATAAACTACGTTACGAGTTTGAAGGGGAGGGGGGATGGTTTTTATTGACAATGCTACTATTATGTTTTTGGTTTAGAATTGATCTCGTTTCATCTCATTCATCTCAATTCAATTATTTTGCTGAAAATGCAACTACATTTTTGAAATGTCATCTTTTTTATCAAAAATTCAACTTTTTTGTTTAAAACTCATTTTTTCACTTGAAGGTTCATCTCTTTGGCTGAAAATGTAACTATTATGATAAAAATTAGTTTCATGCCTGTTTGAAAATAAATGTTTTAAACTGACCATTAAACTATTCCATTTTTGGTTAAAAATTTGTGTTTTTTTTCACTTAAAAATTTAACTATTTGGTAAAACATTAATCGTTTTAAGTTGAAAGTTCAACTTTTTGGTTAAAAGTTCACGTATTTTGTTAAAAATTCGTCTGTCTTGGTAGAAATGTAATCTTCTTGTTTGAAAATTTATTGTTTGTGGTTAAAAATGCAATTGTTGCGTTGAAATACCTACTGGTACATGCTTCGTTGGAAATTCGACTATTTGTTTTTAAATGTACTTTCCTGGTAAAAATTCTACTGATATGTAGAAAATTAATCTTTTTGAATTAAATAATCATCAATTTTGTAGACAATTAAACTCTTTTTTTAAAAATCATATCACATTTCGTACGAAGGATTTAATTCCATTGCGAATAAAATTTTTATCTAATAAATAAAGCTATTGCAATCAAGTTCGAGCAATTCCCACCATGGAGCGCTCTGGCCAATCATAGGCATCGTAGAGAATCTATACAAGAACAACGCAACCTGAAATTTCAGTTTCAGGTCAGCCCTGAAGAAGTGAACTGCAATGTTCACGAAACGTCGGCAAGTTTATTTGTTTTGCACACGATTGAAACCCGAAAAAGCTTTAAATTTAAATTTATCATTACAAGAGCTCTACAGCTAGTATTTAAAAAGAGTTCTAGTCTTTGTTGCAATTTATTAGCTTAGAATATAACAGTTCGACGGCTAATATCAAATCTTAACTTCCTGAGTAATTTTTCTATTTTACGAGTATTGTTTATAAACTCACTATACCTTTCTAAAGTTAAATAATTCAAAAATACGAACAAGTCATCACCTGTCAAAACTAGGGAGGTGAGGTCATCCGACTGAAACCAATACTTGTCAGACCACGGGATTTCAAATGATAGAATTCTTATTACTTCTTCTAACTGCTTTTGTCATTACCCTTATTTCATATTAAACTCCAGTCGAAAGGGTATATCAACCAACCCCACACAACAATTACAAAAACTGTCAGATTCTACGAAGTTGGCTGCAGTGGATGTATGCTGTCGCCAGGGACTGAGAAGAGGACATTTTCCCAGCGCATGCGTGGTGGATTGGATTCCCGCACGTGCAAGAGCGCTCGGAAAAACAGGATTGAGCTGCCGCAGAGAATCTGTGGGCTGACCCGAGTCAGCCCACCCCTGGACCATCAAATAGCGGCACACGACGAAGGCCGGCGTGGCATATAAGGCATTCTGACTGTACGCCACCACTCAACTGGTAACCGAACATGGCAGTTGTCCTTTTTACTACGGTGGTTCCTCTCACTCAGTGGTTCTGAGCTCATCACGCGAGTGGCGCTCCGACCCTTATGAGAGGGAAAACGGAGACGCCACTCGGAATATTCGTTCGTGATTCTAGACTTGTAACGAGTGCTTCGCTCGATCGTGAAATCTGAGTCGCCCACTCCTCTCTGAATAACAGTACCAACGTTACTTTTCTACCGTTTCGAAATCTGCCTTATTAATAGTAACACGCTTGTTCTAAACTTAGCCCATCTTTGGGCTTGAAAAAAAATATGGCCTTTCAGATCATGATAATCTTAATGATTAGATTTAGACTAGAGTTCCATTATTTCATATATCGGATATATTCTTCCCATGAAATCCAACGAATTCCTTTGTATCCCTTGAAATCCTTGAAACTCTGTTTAAAATCTTTTTGAATCCATTGATGATTTTGTTTCCAGAAAACATTTTTATCGCTGAGCGATTGTTACAACATTTGATCAAAAACATAAAACAATATAATCCACCTTTCCAATTTTTCAAATATTTTTTGTAGTATGCATTTGTTTCTAAGTTTCGAATGAGCCGTCATTGTAGACATTATATTTCCTTGAAACAAACTCTGACGAAATGTAAACATCATAGCACGACACAAATGTTTTTGATACTCTATGAGAAAACGACTATGGGATATATTTCGTATGCCATCCAAAAAGCGCTACTATTTTCTTTATTTTCAGTGTTGATCAAATTTCTTAATAAAAATTTAATACATTTTTCGACTAATTAGTATAGATGGAGCTTTTTATACTATCTTGATATTCTTTGCGGTCATCTTCAATTCTATTCGTAAGATGAATCATAAAAATTTTGATTTCGACCTTCCAATTCCCTTTTACTACGCCCGGGAAATACCCAAAAAATGCAAAATAGTAGTTTTCTATCAAATCTATGCTAAAGACGTACTTTTCGAAATGTTCTCAGAATGAATTATTTTTAATCAATAATTGACGAGCTTCCAAGTATTTTTTAAATAGTTTAAAATTTTTTGAACTGCTATTATTTTCCAAACATATTTCGTTATTATTTTTACAGCCAGTAATTGTGAAATAGGCTAATATCATACAAATTTTGGGGTAGAAAGTGTAACTCGGCACTTTCTACCCCTCACACATTCCCATTATTTACAATCAACATTTCTGGAACAACACAGTATGTTCTGAACAGTAATTGGCAAATGTGGCAATAGTGGCCAAGGGCGTGAATGGGCTTCTGTCTATTAGTATATCTGTGTGACATGCAATGTCAAATCGGTGTTTATGTTCATAGATATGCCCATATATGGACAATTACGCAGTTATCAAAATACGTGGTATCTCTTCGTAATTCCTTAAGGTGTAGGGGGTAAGTGATGTTAGCGGATCTGTTTCCTATGTCACTTTTATAGATATTGATGCGCGGATTTTGTAGCATTGTTCTAATTTTAGCTTGAAGGTGTACATGGAACGAATGGATAAATTTTCTATTAATGTCAACGTGACGAATGGTAATGTGAGGTCTTCTTGGAAACAGCCTTCACTTGGGTGATATGATGTACGTGATCCTTGTACATTTTATGCAGCCGGACTCAGATATTACCCGTATTTGGATAGAAATACATTATAGCTTGACTGTCATGCTTCTGGATATTTTAAGCATCGTAAACAAGAGTTTTATACAAGAATATTAGCGGCAGGCGCAACGCAGTTGTTTGCAGATTAGATGGGCTAGTAACACTAAATGTCCGTCATATATTATTGATTTTATAGTGATGCCTAGGCTAAAAATACAATTGAATGATCGCCTTTACAAATATTAACCCTTACGTATTACGAGTGTCTTGACTCTGTAAAATGTTTGGCGTACTTATAATTATACAACATGTTGAATTATCGTTAGTTAATTAACATTGATAGTGGTCGCGAAAAGCGACAATATTCTGAAAATTCTATTTAATGTTTTGTAGTTTAAAATATTACATGTCTTGCTCAGATCTTTTTGATATTAAAAATGAGAAAATGCTCACTTTATGTCGAAACTACGAAACACAAATGATCCTAAAAAGACCCTTTTGATCATTTGGGTGGTACAAAAATATGCTTTACAAACATTTGTTTCATGATGAGAAGCAATAATTTGAACCCCTTCCACCTTCTCCAATTTGTGTGATTCCCTAAAATAGAAATGCCATATTTTTCTCAAATCGGTTAATGTTCACACATTGTTTCCTTTTCCATTTTCGCTTTCCACTACCCTTTCCATTTCCCATTCCCTTTCTATTTCCCATTCCCTTTCTATTTTAATTTCTCTTTCCATTTCCATTTCTATTTCCCTTTCCATTCCCCTTTCCATTTCCCTTTCCCTCTCACTCTTTGTCTCCCTTTCCCATTCCCTTTTTATTTCAATTTCCCTGTTCATTTCTATTTTCCTTTCATTTTCTATTTTCCTTTTACTCTCCCTTTCCATTCCCATTTCCCTTTCACTCTCTTTCTCCCTATTCCATTCCCTTTCTATTTCCCTTTCCATTTCAGTTTCCCTTTCTATTTCCCTTTTCCTCTCCCTGTCCCTCTCCTTGTTCCCTTTTTATTTTCCCCATTTCAATTCTTCATGTTCCCAATATATAACTCCAAGTTATGCTTACAATTTATATTTCCTTTCGGAAAAGATCATAAATATTTCCAATTATAAAGAAGACTCCTATAACAAGTTCAAAAGTAAATGTTTTAGGTTATCAACAAAACGTTCTTTTTTTATCTTTTTCCTTTTCCATTTTCCCTTTCTTGTTCCATTTCCATTTCCATATCCCTCTCAATTTCTTTCTTCTTTTCCCTTTCCCATTAGCTTTCTATTTTACTTTCCCGTTCCCTTTTTATTTCCATTTCCCTTTCCACTTCTATTTCCCTTTTCCTCTCCCTCTTTATTCCCCTCTCCATTTTGCTCTCACTCTCTTTCTCCCTCTCCCTTTCCCATTCCCTTTCTATTTCTCATTCCCTTCCTATATCATTTTCCCTCTCCCATTCCCTTTCTATTTCCCCTTTCTATTTCACTTCCCCTTTCTATTTCCCTTTTCCTCTTCCTGTCGCTCTCTTTTTACCTCTCCGTCTCCTTCTCCCTCTTCTTCTTCCCTGTTCCTTTTCCCCATTTCAATTCTTCATTTTCCCAATATATGACTCCAATTTAAGCTTACAATTTATATTTTCTTTCGGAAAAGATGATAAATATTTCCAATTGTACGGAAGACTCTTATAACAAGTTTAATGGAAAATAAGGAAGGGGGAGTGGGGGAAATGAGGAGAAATGGGGGAAGGGGAAGTAGGGGGAATGAGAGGAAATGGTGGGTGAGGAAGTGAGGGGAAATTAGGGAGAGGAACTAGGGTAAATGATTGCAAGTGAGGGAGGGTAGTGAGAGGAAGTTAGGAGAAATGAGGGGAGGGGAAATGATGAAGTGGAAGTAGGGGAGATGATGGGAATGGAAGTCGGAGAAGTAAGAGGAAATGAAGGAGAGGAAGTAGATAAAGTGAGGAGAAGTAGAGCAAATTATTGAAAGTAAGAGAGAGTAGTAAGAGGAAGTGAGGGGAGGGTAGGTAGGAGAATGGATGTAAAGAGAAGCGGGGATAAGTGAGAGGAAATTATAAAGAGGAAGTAATGCAAATTATTTAAAGTGAGGGAGGACAGTGAGGGGAAGTGAGGGAAAATGAGGGAATTAGAAGTAGGGGAAGTGAGTGAAAATGTTGGCTGAGGGAGTAGGGGAAGTAAGGGGAAATTAGGGAAAAGAAGTAGGTTAAGTGAGTGAAATAGGGCAAATAAATGGAAGTGTGGGAGGGTAGTAAGGGGAAGTGAAAGTAGGTGCAATGAGAGGAAATGATGGGTGAGGAAGTGAGAGGAAGTTAGGGAGTGTAACTAGGACAAATGATTGGAAGTGAGGCAGGGTAGTGAGAGGAAGTGAGGAGAAAAGAGTGGAGGGGAAATGAGGGAGTGAAAGAAGGGGAAATCAGGGGATTGGAAGTAGGAGAAGTAAGAGGAAATTAACGAGAGGAAGTAGATGGAGTAAGGAGAAGTAGAGCAAATTATTGAAAGTAAGAGAGGGTAGTAAGAGGAAGTAAGAGGAGGATGAGTAGAAGAGAGGGTGTGAAGAGAAGCGAAAGTAAGTGAGGGAAAATTAGGAAGAGGAAGCAGAAGAAATTGTTGAAAGTAAGGGAGGGTAGTGATGGGAAGTGATGAGAAGGGGAATAATTTTAAATGAATGATTTGATAAATAAATAAATTAAATTAATATTTAATATATTATATAATCGCAAGAGGAACTTTTCGGTTTGAATTTATTTCTTAATTAGCATAAGGCTATTTTGTATTTTTAGCATTTTTATCAAGTTGAAAGAAAGAAAATTTTAGTTAACAATTTTTTTTCTGATTCGGATGTGGACATTTTTATTTTCAACATATTCAGTAAGGGTTTACATTTTGTATTTTCAACTTGTGGCTTGAGATGAAGAAGACGGGATTTTCCAGTTTAAATTTGTGAAGTTTTGAGTATAAAATGTTTTGTTTATATAATTCTCATGTTTTCAATTGTACAGCTTTTGATTGTACTTATTTTAAAACATTGTTTTCCAGGCCTTTTTCAAACTACTAAGTTTTTAAAGGTTGATTTTAAAACGATTGATTCTAGAATCTATTAATTTCCAAAAGTATAGTCTAAAACGCTTCAAATTTCAATCTGTTTTTCTGATACATCTTCAATTTGAAATTGGAAACCTGAAAAATTTAACAGTTTGATGTACTGTCAATTGCATAGGTAGAAAAAAACGATCTTTTCCACAAATATAAAATCATTTTTTGTTAGTGTTTATCACATTGGTTCACAACAATGTTCATAGTTTGCATTGATCATTTCAAAAAAGAAATATAATTAATAATTATAAATACATATTAAACCAAAAGTGCTTAATGGTACATATATAATGGTTATCACAACAGAAATTGTCATATTGTCATAAAGATTGTCCATTATTCTATCTATTAGTTGTATTCTCAAAGTGGCTGTGCATTGATTTAAGGCGATATAAATTACATGCAGCTTATTGGTATGAAGAAGAAGAAAATTTTCTTTAAACACACGGCTTTTTGTTGGGACAGCAAAAAAAAACGATTCATATCTCAGGTTAACTGAATGAGGAGAATGGGAATTTCATTGTCCAGAATAATTAAATGCCTGTTTTTTTATTCACTTTTTATTTATTTTATCGTTTGTTTTTCATTTACATTCAACTAAAATCCTGTTTAATGATTCCTTTAGTTTGAAACGTTTTATTTTTAACCTGTTTTAATTCATAACTCCATCTAGTCTGAAAAAGACGTTAAAAATTTTCTGTTATTCTCTGATGATAATACAGATTCCTTAAAAAATTTTATTTGTACCATCTAGCGTAATAATGCGTATATTTTCTGAAATAAAGTTTCTCCTCTCGATCTCTCTGGTAGCTTAACGGGAAAAGCACCTGACCGGAAATCAGAAGTTCTGTGGTTCGAATCCCAGCGCAGTGAAAGGAGCAGATATTTTTTCAGAAAAAAAAAGTAATTAAAATTTTCGTCCTTTTTTATTTCTTTATCATTTTTCTTTACTTTTAGTTTATATTTCACACATTCTATATCACTTTTTTCGATTTCTGTGTATAAAATTCTGTTCCACTTACCAGGATAGAAAGGACCTAGGTGAAACAACTCTTGTAATCCGCTGTAATGCGGATAATCCAGGGCGATGCGCCGTAATCGACTTGTAATTCAATGTAATCTAGTTCAAATTCGGTGTGATTCACTTTTAATCCAGAATAATCCATCTATAATCCAGGGTAACCCACTTTTAATCCAGATATTTCGAAGTAATTTAGGTAATTCAAGTGAATTAGCAAGTAAGTTAACAAGTAAATTAACAAGTAAATTAGCAAGTAAGTTAACAACTAAATTACCAAGTAAATTAACAAGTAAATTAATAAGTAAACTAACAAGTAAATTTGAAAGTAAATTAACAACTGCATGAACAAGTAAATTAACAAGTAAATTAAGAAGTAATCTAACAATTAAATTAACAAGTAAATTAACAAGTAATCTAACAAGTTAATTAACAAGTGAATTAATAAGTAAATGAACTTTTTTTGGTTGAAAATTCAACTATTTGGTGAAACATTGATGTACATTGGTAGAAAATTTGAGTATGTTTTTGAAAATTCGTTTTCTTTTTTGTTTGAAAATTAATTCTTTTAACTGAAAATTTAACTATTCACTTTACTTTTGAAAATTCATCTTTTTAATTTGAAAATTTAATCAAGATGTTTTGAAGTAATTTAGGTAATTCAAATTTTAGTTGAAAACTGATCTTTCTTAGTTGAAAATTCACATTTCCTAATTAAGAATTGATCTTTTTTGTATGGAAAACTTTTTTTTTCGGGTTTTAGAGTCAACTTTTTTCTAAAAAATTACACCTTTCGGACTGAAACTTCATCTCTTTTGGCCAAAAATTAATTTTTTTTGTTGAAAATTCAACTTTTTTGGTTGAAAATTCAACCGTCTTCATCGTCAGTGTAAAATTTGTGAAAACGAATTAATTGGTTTGAATGTCCGTATTGCTAAGCTTAAACAAAGTGTGATTTAATTTTATTTCAGTACGTTTTCACACGAATTTCATGTTCAAAATAAAAAATAAAAATAGAAAACAGAAAATTTCGTAAAAAACTGCAACTTTCTAGAGTTATTTTGAAATAAAATAGCTATTAACAATGATATGTAAGATCAAAAATTATTTTTGTTAACATTGAATTATTATTTTCTCACTCTGAGTGGAAAGTTGTAAAAAGGTTCGAAATTTCAACAAAAAAACCCGAAACTTTCTACCTCTATTCTAGAAAAAAATTTATTTATATAATAATAAATTATTCAAACAATTTTCCCGAAGATTTGATTATTAGTACAAAGTATTTTACGGATAATTTTAATAATAAATCTTGAGGGACATCTCGACAGAAATTACTTACTAATTCAATGAGTAGCAATGAATTGCTGTGGAAAAATAATTTTTTAATTTTTTAATAGTTTTCGATACTTTTTGAATTTTTTTTCTCATCTTTTATTCTTAGATTATATTGTTATACTAATTATATTATTAATTGTGTATGAACAATATAATATTCGAAATTGAAGCATTACAGATATTTTCTATTTTCAAAACTTTTTAAAACAATACTTTAATCTATTTTGTGCAATAAAATAATTATTCAATACTTTCGATCGTTTTTTTATTATTATTTCCTTTTTCAAGGATAACAAATAGAAAATAGTAAACTCATTTCACTTTTGAATATGTTATCATATTCAAATTTCGCGGTTAACTATCTTCTATAAAGAATTTAAATGATCCGAGCCGAAGTCTTGTTGAATTGTGGCCAAAATAGTTAGACCAAAATAAGTTATCAAGGTTCGAAGAAATGGATGTGGAAGTTGACAATCTCAAAGAAATACTAACTCAAAATTGTACTATTTTTACGCTTAGGCGCGATAAAATTACTTGAAAAATGTTACGAATTAAACCTGAAATTAATCTTCTCTTTCTTTTCACAAAAAAAATCTTTACCACATGCACGTACTTAATATTGAACATTGGACATGAGTTCACGTGAGGTTAGTGAACATTAAAAATTGAAAACAAAATAATGGATTATTTTGAAATTTGTCCGAAAAACAGTTGATTGTGTTAGTAATTATCTGCGATTTTCCACAATTTTCAATATTGCCGAAATTTCACGTCATTACTGTAGAAATTCGCCAATTAGCCAATTCCGACAAAATCGATCGAGAATATTGAGATTAAAATTTAATGGGGTTTCCAAATCGGCTTTGGATAGCAATTAATAAACGAATTTTCGATTTTCCGTCAAAATAATAACTGACTCATTATGAAATAGTATAACAGATATTTTAACAACAAAAAAACAACAAAAAAATAGGAAAATATACATTTTTCTTCATTAAATGATAATAATTTTCAAAGAACCAATGCTGAAAAATTATTACTGCTTTAAAATTGTAACTAAATTGTAACTAATATTTTTATTAAATTAAAAAAAATGCTTTTAATAAAAAAAGATATTTTAAATAAATCAATCGGTGGGCAGTTTATTTTGACTATATTTATATGTATCCCAGTTTGAATTTATTAATCAATTAAAGAGAAAAGGTTATTCCAAGATTTCGGAGCAGATTTAAAGCAGAAATTTATAAGATAAAATAATTAATAATTATTGTTAATAGTTTATAAAATAAAATTAGTAACATTAATAATGTTTTTCGTTTCCTTTATTGTCATAGGTATGCCCATCAGAGTATGTCTGACGAAAGAAAAGCTTATACCGAAGAACACATATGACATGGCATTTTTGAACGAAAAAAGATTAATTTTCTCCAAAGAAATGTAATATCTGATATTTCAACGAAAAAAGATTTCAATTTCGAATTTAAAAAACAGTTGATATTTCTACCAAAAAAAGATTTTAGTTTGAAACAAACTAGTTGGATTTTCAAGCATAGAAATGATTTTTCAACTAAAATGAAACTTTAACTAAAACAAAAAAAATTTAACAAAGTACTTTAACTTTGAACCAATTAGTTGATATTTTTACCAAATTTTTCCACCAAATAATAGAATACTTTACAAAAAAGATTAATTTTCTACCAATGAGGAATTTTCCATAAAGTACATTTTTGTGAAGTAAAACATATCAATTTTAAAATAAAAATGGAATAGCTTAATTTCCAGTGGAGTAACATCCACTGAACAAATCAGTAATTTTGAATGATATAACCAGTAACTTTTACCAATTAAATCAGTCACTTTAATCCAATCCGTAACTTTCAATGTTTAAACCAGTCAAATATGGGTAATTTCAATTATTTATTAAAATGTAGGATTTAACGAAGAATTTTATTTAGAAATAATTCAACAATTTTATTAGAGCAGACGAAGAAGTCACTTCAGTTGACTGAAAATCAGTCATTTCAAGTGACTGCTTAATTTTAGTCAGGAATACTAGCTGATTCATTTATTAATACGTATATTTTGATAGTGCAAATGACTGATTTTGCAGTCAAATCATGATTGACTAATTTAATCGGTCAAATTATGACTGATTTAAATTTCAAGGTGAAATCCCTCAAATTCGTAGAAATCCTTAGAAATCACTAGAAGTTCCTTAAAATTTAATTTAATTTATTCCATTGCCACCATATGGATACTTTTCTAAAATCCTTTAAAAGTTTACGAAATCTTACTTTTAAAGATCGTTTGAAATTTCTTAAAATCTATAAAATCCTTTAAATATTGTGAAATCCCAAGTTATCCCACAAAAATTGAATAAAATCCCTCAAACAATCTTCAAATAAGTAATATCTTTCAAGATTCCTTAAAATTCAAAAACTTCAAAAACTCCTGAATCGATATCTTTCAAAGTAGTTCAGTATTCCAAACACATTTCAGAACCCTGAAAGTGAATAAAAAATATCTTGAAATCTTTTAAATTCCTTTTTGATAATTAAAAAAAAAATGCAGGAAAAATTTGACTCCTCGTCAAAAATATTTAGGTTCTTTAGATGTTTGGAAGAAATTTAAAAATATTTTATAATTTTTTGAAAATATTAAAAAGTTTTTAAATATTTTGTATCGCTTCTATTTTTAAAACATCTAGAATTCCAAAACTTGTTTTAAACGGAATTATTTTTTGCCTACAAATTGAAAAAAAAAACTGTCAGCATTAAACAAACCACCCGTAAATATTCGAAACTTTTTTTCATTTTCATAAATAATTGACTGATTCTTCCATTGAAAAATCATACAACATTTTTCCAAGAAACTCAAGATTTCTTTCTTTTGTAATGGTATAATATTTTTAAAAAGCTTCTAAAACCATCCAAGCGTCTTTCAAAATTGTTTCCTGCACTTACTTTAATATACTGCAAAATTATAAAAACATGTTCAATTATCTCAGGAGTCTCTACATTTAGTCTGATATTCTATGTAACCTGCTGAAAGTTTAATTATTTTCGAAACTTTCCATGCTTCTAAAACTTCTAAATATCTTTTGAAATAATTCAGTAATCCCAAAAAAATTTAAAACTTGGAAAATTGAAAAAAAAGTCTTAAAATATTCCAGATTCGTTTTTGACATAGTTTAAAGTCCAAAATATATCATTTTCCTGATAGGTCACTTCTTCCTGCCAGAACTTATACTCCGGGTCCTCCGGTCACGTCTACACTTTCTGTCGTGCCTCCTCTTCGTGGCAGGTGCAGGTCTCCTCCTGCCAGGGACCGTCTTTTACGGATACATTAGGATGCTTCAAAGAATTACAATTTAAATAATTTAAGGTACTCTCGAAAATATTTGTTCATATTGAACAAAAAAAAGATGTGGTATAAATTTGAGCTTAAAAAATACCTAGTACTCCCCAACCAATCGATCCGTTCAATTTTATATTACTCTTATGTGACCAGTCGCTAAAACGTATTTTTTAAAGGGGGAGCTCGAAAAGGGGTTCGAGATGGGACCAATCATTTTTTTGTAACGAATCGTTATAACGTGTTTTTTAAAGAGGGATCTGGAAAAGGGGTTCGAGATGTGACCAATCACTCTTCTGTGACCAGTCGCTAAAACGTATTTTTTAAAGAGGGAGCTGGAAAAGGGGCTTGAGATGTGACCAATCACTCTTCTGTGACCAGTCGCTAAAACGTATTTTTTTAAAGAGGGAGCTGGAAAAGGGGTTTGAGATGTGACCAATCACTCTTCTGTGACCAGTCGCTGCAACGTATTTTTTTAAAGAGGGAGCTGGAAAAGGGGTTTGAGATGTGACCAATCACTCTTCTGTGACCAGTCACTAAAACGTATTTTTTTAAAGAGGGAGCCGGAAAATGAGTTCAAGATGTGACCAGTCACTCTTCTGTGACCAGTTGCTGACACGACTTTTTTTAAAGGGGGAGCTGGAAAAGGGGTTAGAGATGTGACCAATCACTCTTCTGTGACCAGTCACTAAAACGTATTTTTTAAAGTGGAAGCTGGAAGAGGGGTTCGAGATGTGATGTAATGAGTATTAGTTGGCCAAAGCTGTATTATGTATTATAAATATAAATACTTTCAACAATCTTCAAAAAATTTTCAAATAATAATTTTTTTAATGCGTTTTCTACCGGAAAACGGACTTTTTTTAAACTTTATTATATTATGCCCGAACAAATTTATTTTCTATGAATGTCATTAATTTTTGTTGTAGTTTTTACTAATTGTATTTGAAATTAGAATTATCAGCGAGGGTTTTTCAAACAAATTAATTGTATTTTTGATCAGAATTAAATGAATAGAACAGTTACTGAAAGTAATAGTGATTGAAAGAACTTATATTTATAAATGCTTTATTAAATAGAATATAAATGAAAAAAGTGCAAGCGCTGAGAATCGAACACGCAACCCACTGGCTATGAAGCCGAAAATAATTAGTATGTATTTTTTCGAAGACCGGAATAAGTTTCCTTGTAGTTTCATCACGTTGAATATATTTCTTATTCCCATCTGAGTGATCTGCGAAGACTGTCTATAATGATTCAAAATATTATATTCCAAATTTTATGGTTTAATTTGTAATACATTTAATATAAATATATAATATGGGGCATTATTTCTTAAGTGTACCTAATCAAAAAATTAAAGGTTTTCTGACAAGTTTAGCTTTGTTTGCCTTTTTAGTTATGAACAAATAATAAATTCACATAAGAGAGAATCATATTTCAAACAATCTCTTTCTTTTTTGGGATTAACAAAGAAAAAATAATTTACTTAAAATATGTATTACAATACTGTTCAAAATATGATTCTTTTTGAGGTTCACTCATTACCTTTTTATAACTAAAAATAAAAGTTAAACATTTTCGAAGAAACTGCAACTTTCTAGCACTCATCTAAAATAAGATACTTGTAAGCAATAATAAATTGTTCAAACAACTATTCTTGGTTCAATTCGTTTAATTATTTATTTACTCCAAGTGGAACATAGACAAATAGTTAAAAAATTCAGAACAAACCGTAATTTCCTAGCATTAAGCAAAGAGAATATTATTAACATACAACATACCAGAACGATTTTTTTCTTATGGGTAATACGTGTTAAACTTCATGGGGCTTGAGCGACCTCTAAATATAATTTAAAAAAAAATGGATATAATTTTGTGTAGATTCGAACAAATTACTGTGCGATATGCATAAAAATTCAACAAAAAATTTTGGACCACCTTAGTGTTCATCCATCCGTCGTACTGTTTTACCAGGAGAGGAAGTTAGGGAAATGAGATTTTTGAATGTAAAACATTTATTAAAAAAAAAAAAATTACCACCCTTGAAAAGTTGGAGAAAAATCTATCAAAATTATAGTATGAAACATTTTTTATTATATTTGCTATTAAAAGAGTCAAGATTCTTCAAAGCAGATGGTATATTCTCAAACACCACTAATGGCTTATTTTCAGTGTTGAAAATTTAATTATTTTGTTGAAAATTCAACTCTTTGATTGAAAATACAATTATTTTTTTAAAAATGTAATTTTTTTTTTGAAATTTCAAGTATTTTATTAAAAAGTAAAGACATCTTTTTCGTTAAAAATTCAAATATTTGATTCAAAATTAAACTATTTTGTTACAAATATAATTATTCTATTGCAAATTCAACTCTTCGATTGAAAATACAAATATTTTGTTAAAAATTTAATTATTCTATTGAAAATTCAACTTCTTGGTTGGAAACACAAATATTTTGTTGAAAACTTAATTATTTTGTTAAAAATTCAACTCTTTGATTGAAAATACAATTTTTTTTTTGTAATGTAATTATTTTCTTGAAATTTTTAGTATTTTATTAAAAAGTAGACATCTTTTTGGTTCAAAATTCAAATATTTGATTCAAAATTATACTATTTTGTTAAAAATATAATTATTTTATTGCAAATACAACTCTGCGATTGAAAATACAAATATTTTGTTGAAAATTAAACTATTATGTTAAAAATAGAATTATTTTGTTGAAAATTCAACTCTGATGGAAAATACAAATATTTTGTTGAAAATTAAACTATTTTGTTAAAAATAGAATTATTTTGTTGAAAATTCAACTCTTTGATTGAAAATACAATTATTTTTTTTTTTTTTGTAATTTTTTTTTTTGTGGAAATTTCAAGTATTTTAATGAAAATCAAAAACATCTTTTTGGTTGAAAATTCAAATATTTGATTCAAAATTAGACTATTTTGTTAAAAATATAATTATTGTATTGAAAATTCAACTCTTCGATTGAAAATGCAAATATTTTGTTGAAAATTTAATTATATTCTTGAAAATTCAACTTCTTGGTTGAAAATACAAATATTTTATTGAAAAATTTAATTATTTTATTGAAAATTCAACTTCTTGGTTGAAAACACAAATATTTTGTTGAAAATTTAATTATTTTGTTGAAAATTCAACTCTTTGATTGAAAATACAATTATTTTTTTAAAAATGTAATTTTGGCGAAAATGTATCATTTTTGATAGAAATTAAATCTTCTTGGTAAAAGAGTTCTTATTAGTTGAAACTTCATCGTTTTACTTGAAAATTCATGTATTCGACTAAAAATTAATTTCTTCTTAGTTCAAGATTCACCATTTTAGTTAACAATTTACAATTTATATATTTTGTGAAAAATTTAACTATTCTACTTTTTATCAAGAAATCATTTTTTTTGGTGTGAAAAAAAAACTATTTAGTTGAAAATTTGCTTTTTCTGGTTGATATGCAATTCATCTTTTGGGTAGAAACTTTCACTATTTTGTCAAAAATTCATATTTTTGGTTTAAAGGTCATCATTGTGAATAAAAATTAATTTTTTTTTGGTGAAAATTCGTTTCTTTTAGTTGAAATTTATTTTTTTTAGCTGAAGATGTAACTATGTATTTCATTGCTTGTATTTTTTCTGGTAGAAAATTGATTGTTTTAACTTAATATTTTTTATTTCATCATAATTAATAAAAGTCTGGAGTGGCAATTTTTGAACGAAAACCCTGTTCCCTACTATTTTCGGGTATGATTTTTGTTGTTTTTTCTTCACATTGAAACCGCGAAAAAACTTCACAATTTCTTCAACCATCTGTGTACAAAAATCCTGCAGTTTGACAGTATACTGTTGGTTGCGATAATATTCTAGGGTTCACAAAATACAACGTTTTTCTTGATTTTACATTTTTTCATATCGTGCGTTGTTTGGATAAAAATGTTCATTTTCGTTTGTTTTTTTGGAATTTTGTAAAAGGTATATATTTCTACTGAATAGTTGGATTTTTAACCTTAAAATATAAATTTTCAATAAAAGAGTAAAATCCTCAACCAATACAGAATAAGTTTCAAACAAGCAGTTACATTTCCAACAAAAAATGATGAATTTTTAAACAAGAAGATTGATTTTTCACGAAAAAGACGAATTTTTAGTAACAAACAAAATAATCATTCAACCAAATAGTTGAATCTTCAACTTGAAGGATACATTCAAAACCAATAATAGGAATTAATATAATAATATAATATTTATATTTCCAGGTTGAAAATTCAACTGCTTTGTAGAACATTTATCTGTTTAGTTTAAAAATTCCAAAATTTGGTTAAAAAAATTGATCTGCTTTGTAGAAAGGACGTTTACTTTGTATTGAAAATTAATTTTTTTAAATAAAATTTTTAAATAATAAAATATTCCATTTTTGGTTAAAAATAAATCTTTTCTAGTTCAAAAATTCAAGTGTTTTGGTAGAAAATTTATCTTCTTAGTCCAAAATTCATAATTTTGGTTAAAAATTTAACTATTTGTTTGAAAATTAAGCTTTTTTGATGAAAATTCGTCTTTTTTGGTAAAAAATCATACACTTTTTGGTTAAAAGCTGATGTATTTAATTGAATATTCCTCTTTTCTGCTAGAAAAATCAATTTAGAAGATAATTAATTTTTTTGGTTATATTCAACTGTTTTTTATTTAAAATAAAATATTTTTGGTTTAAATATTAACTACTACATTTTTTAGTGAATATTAATATTTTCAGGTTGAAAATTCAACTATTTTGTACAGAATTAATCCGTTTGGCTTGAAAATTCAATAGTTCGGTCAAAAATTCTATTCTTTTGTAGAAAAGTCGTTTATTTTTTATTCAAAATTATTTTTTTAAAATAAAAATTCAGCTATTCCATTTTTTATTAAAAATAAATCTTTTCTAGTTCAAAAATTCAAGTGTTTTGGTAGAAAATTTATCTTCTTAGTCCAAACTTAATAATTTTGGTTGAAAATTTAACTATTTGGTTGAAAATTAAGCTTTTTTGATGAAAATTCGTCTTTTTTGGTAAAAAATAATACACTTTTTGGTTAAAAGCTGATGTATTTAGTTAAATATTCCTCTTTTCTGCTGGAAAAATCAATTTAGAAGACAATTAATTTTTTTTGGTTATATTCAACTGTTTTTTATTTAAAATAAAATATTGTTGGTTTAAATATTAACCACTACATTTTTTAGTGAATATTAATATTTTCAGGTTGAAAATTCAACTATTTTGTACCTTCAAGAGATAATAATTTTAAAACTTTTGGAAAATCTGTTCTCTAGTCCTGGGATAATCAAAAGAAACTTATTTTATACAAATAAATATGGATCGTTGAAAGAATAAAATAATTTTATATTTTAATAGATTTCCAATTATTATTTTAATAAATTAAAATAATTTTCAAGTAATTTCAGTATTTGGCAGATGCCTACTTGTAAAAATATTATAATACTAAAAATAAAAATTTTCAGAATAATTATTAAAATTATTATATTTATTTTGCAATAACAGAATCGAAATCTTTGTCGACCCGTTTTTTTCGAAATTATACTTTTTACGTTATAGCATTGAATTTTTAGTTAACAAAAATTTAAAGCACGCGTATTACCATTAGAAAAATTATATAATACGATGCATCTTATAAATATAGGTTTATTTTTTCATTAAAAATTGGAAAATAACAATAGAATTTCATTCAATTTGTTTATTCGACTATTTATCTTTTTGTTGAAAATTCAACTATTTTGTGAGGAAATTCATTTGTTTGGTTGAAAGTAACTATATTGTTGGAAATTTTTTTTTTTTTTGTTAGCTTGGTATTAATTTATTTAACTGCAAATGTATGTACTGCATTTGAAGTGGCAAATTTATCATTTTTAATCCAAAATTCAACTTCTAGATTGAAAATAGAACTGCTTTGTGAAAAAGTAATTCTTCTGGTTGAAGATTCTTGATATTAATTGAAAATTTAACCAGTTTTTTGAAAAATTCTTTCTGGTTGTTTTGAATACATTTTTTCACCTGAAAATTTAACTAGTATTTTTCGTTCAAAGTTTTTCTTTCTGGATTAAAAATAATTGCGTTTATTTAAATATCCGCCTTTTCATTAGAAAATTTATTTTCTTGCTTGAAAATCCATCTTCTTATTTGAAAACTGAATTATTCTGGTAAAAATTTAACTATTTTGTTGAAATTTCAACTGAAATTATGCATCTCCAGCCAACAAACTAATTTTTTGCAAAATAGTTCAACTTTCAATCAAGTAGTCAACATCATTCTATCAAGATTCGAAGTAGCGAATCGCTGCCAAGCACTAGAAAAAAATTCTAAACATCCATACGAGAACAAAATATGCCATGAAGAATTATATGCAAAAAATACCAAAATCGCCACCGGGATCAAGTTTTGTGGTAGAAAATCGCCGCCAAATTCTAAAAAGAAAATTCTAAACATCCATACGAGAGAAAAAATCTGCCATGAAGAATTTAATGCAAAAAAAATCGCTACCGCATCATTAGCAGTAGCAAATTGCCGCCAAATAATAAAAATTCTAATTATCCATGCGAGAAAAAACTCTGGCATGAAGAACTAAATGCGAAAAGAACAAAATTGCTACCGGATCAATAGTTGCGGTAGCGAATCGCCGCCAAGCACTCAAAAATAATCTAAACAACCATAGGAAAAAAAATCTGCCATGAAGAACTAAATGCGAAAAAGAAAAAAATCGCTACGGGGATCAAAATTCCCGGTGAAGAATCGCGGCCAGGTACTCAAAAAAAATCTGAACAACCATACGAAAAAAATCTGCCATGAAGAACTAAATGCGAAAAAGACAAAAATCGCTATCCATATCAAGATTCGCGGTAGCAAATCGCCACCAAATACTAAAAAAATTCTAAACATCCATACGAGAAAAAAATCTCCATGGACAACAAAATGCGAAAAAGAAAGAAAAAACGATACCGGGGTCAAGATTCGCGGTAGTGAATCGCCGCCAAGTACTCCAAAAAAAACATTCTGATCATATGCACGATGAAAAAATCTGCCATGATGAACTAAATGCGAAGAAGAAAAGCATCAGTATCGAATCAAGATTTGCGGTAGCGAATCGGCGCCGAGTCCTGAAAAAAAATCTAAACAACCATATGAAAAAATCTGCCATGAAGAAAAAAATACAAAAAAAAAAAAGGATAACGGGGTGAAGATTCGCGATAGTGAATCGCGGCTAAGTACTCAAAAAAAAGTTCTGAGCATATGTACGATAAAAAATCTGGCATGATGAAATAAATGCGAAAAAGAAAGAATAATCTTCTGTTATGTAATTTTAAGGTGTTTTATCAGATATTATTGGTATTTGGTGAAAAAATGATTGGATTTAAAAGAATATTCACAGTTTTCAAAAACTTTAATTTACTTCAGTGTTTTTCAGCTGAAGTTAGTATTTTTAATCCAAACAATTTCGGATTGTGTGTTTCTCGTCGGAAATTTAAAATTAAAAATCGTTATATCTCAGAGAAGATTTATAATTTTGAAATGACAGGAAACTTATGATACACAATTCATGAAAAATTTGAGGTTATTCTCATAAGTGTTACCGGAAATTGGTATTATGAATTTCAAATAAGATTTAAAGTTTCACTACAATTTTAGGTTATGTAACATTTTTCACTGTAAATCGGTTATTTAAAAATAAATTGGGTTGTTACTTCATGTTAGTGATTTTATTCCAAATTTGTATTATCATTAAGAAAACTTTTGACATCATAAATTAAAACTATAATTTATAAATTTGGGAATCTTAGTTTTTTTTTGTCGGAAATTAATATTCTTCAACAAATGTTATGAATCTCCTTCGAAATCCCATGATTTCGGAATAAAAATGTCAATTTCGGACAAGAAACACTAACACAATTCGAAATTGTTCCAGCTTGTTTTTATTGATTTACACGGAATAGATCATTACATCGAAATCTGAAGATTTTGTATAAAAATACTAATTCTAGATAAAGCATACCAAGGTAGCCCGAAGTTGTTGGAAAATTGTAATATTCTTTGAAATCTAATAATTATTTTGCACAAAAAGACCATTAATTTCTGACGAAAAAACCTAACATAACATCCGACCATGAAATTAGTCAAAGTAGGTGTCTCGCACATACAAGAACAAGTACCGTAGCTTATTAAAGCCTATTCGCCCAATTTTCGCCTCCCCACTTTCATGATTTCCCTTTTTCTTCCTCCCATCCCTTCTCCCACTAGCTCTTTTCTCATTTCCCCCTATACATACTTTCCCCTTCCTTCCACAATTCTCCCAAGTCTACTTTTGCTAATGTCTACAAATAGTTGAATTTTCAACTAAAATAGATCAATTTTTAACCAAAAATGGGAATTTTATTGAATATTTTATTTTTGTTACATTTTCGCTTTCAAAAATTAGTTTTCAATCAAACTGATAAATTTTCAGCTAAAATTATGAATTACCAACTGGATTAATTTAATTTTAAACAAAAAAGATGAATTTTCAACTAAAATTATAAATCTTTAGCTAGAACATTTTAATTTTCAATCAGAAAGATGAATTTTCTTCCAAGAGGATTAATTTCTACAAAAAAAAAAATCATCCACAAAATATATGAATTTTCAACCAATTACTTGAATTTTCAACTTAAACAGATCAATTTTCAAACATAAATGGAATAGCTGAATTTTCAGTTAAAAAATTAATTTTCAGCCATAATGGTGTATCGTCAACTGGAATAGTTGAATAAAAAAAAAGACGAATTTTCAACTAAAATAATGAATTTTGAACTAAAATAGTTGAATTTCCAACTTAAAAAGAATAATTTTCAGCAAAAAATGGAATAGTTACATTTGCAGTTGAAAAAATAATCATTTTCAACTAAACTGATGAATTTTCAACAGAAACAGTGCAATTTTAAACAAAACAGATGAATTTTCAACTGAACTAGGAAAATACATTTCCACAAAAAAAAATAATTATCAACAAACTACATGAATTTTCAACCAATTACCTCAATTTTCAATTAAAAAAGATTAATATTCATACAAATGGTTGAATTTTCAGTTAAAAAATTAATTTTTAGTCAAAATGGTGAATCTTCAACTGGAATAGTTGAATTTAAAAAAAATATGAATTTTCAAATAAAATGATGAATTTTGAAGCAAAATAATTGAATTTTCAACCAAAAGGATAAATTTTCAACCAAAAATGGAGTAGTTAAATTTTCAGTTAAAAAAATTATAATTTTCAACTAAACTGATGAATTTTAAACTGAAATGGTGCAATTTTAAACAAAAAAGATGAATTTTCAACTGAACTAAGAATATAAATTTCCACAAAATAAAGACGAACCAGTGATAGTTTCGCACCGCCAAGAGCACCTATCACAAGGATAATTACTTGTACTGAATATTTTGGGTACATTCGTTGCAGCTCCCTTTTAAGGTTTTGATACCTTTCCTCCTTTTTTTTTCTCCTTGGCAGTGATGCTGTATTCGAAAAAAGTCTTGAATTCGATCACTATTATAGTTCGTGTCTCGAAGTTTTGGAGAGCAATGTCAGACCTCGAGTGTTCAACGGAGACTGCTCTCCGAAAATCATATTTCTAGAAAATTCAACACTTCTCGTTGTGGACAATTCACTCCATCTCTCTTGGAGCGTTCGGCAGGGCAGCATCGCGGTCAATAGCGTAAGAGCGACAAAGATGATAATGAAGCACTCTTAGTGCCGCATTGTTTCTGTAGATATACGTCGTTCCCAAGTGGGCGGGACACCTTGATAGCATATGTTCTAGGTACTCAACGTATGCATGGCACGCTCTGCACATATCGCTTGGAACTTGTTGACATAAAATACGGTCACGGTATGCTAAGGTGGAAAAGACACCGTCCTGGCATGCGAATATAAAACCCTCTGTACCCGAATTAAGCCCTGATAATCTGAGAAACGCAAAAGTTTGCTCCTCCGACAAGGACTGTTATTCTACATTTTTGTGCAAGTGTCAGAAGTCCGCACCCGCCTTGACGGCATGAAATGTGTAATCGCGGAACTGACGAATTGATATACAAGCTTTTATGCATATGCATGCTTTACGTGTGATGACGTCAAGGACCTCTAGTTCATTCTTCGGCCATTAAACCAACCCAAACGAGTAGAGCAGAACCGGGACGGCAAGCATGTTAGTCGCAAATACCTTCTTCAACGCCGACAGATTGGATGACCAAATCTGTCGAAGAAGATGCTTGTATCTGCTTCGTAGAGACTCCTTTACTGATTTAACGTCCTGAATGCAGCTTTAAGGCACGCTAAGGTATTTATAGGCCTTTTCAGTATTAAGATGCCTAACTACACTTATATCCACAAGCTCAGAATCCTTGGGTAAGAGAAGCTGAAAGGAAATGTTAGTAGGCCATAAAGAAATTTCAATTGCAGAAACAATTGTAGAAAGTAAAAATAAAAATATTAAAGATGACAATAGAAGCTAATTAAATAAACAAAACAAACATCGACGCCTCCATTTCATACTGGTACACCGCCTAAATTCGACATATAGCGATATACCGCCTAAACGCGAAGAGCTGTACACCGCCCAAATGCGACGGGAAGATGCACACCACCTAAACTCGACGGATAGCTGTTCACCGCCTAAACGGGAAGAGCTGTACACCGCCCAAATGTGACGGAAAGACGTACACC
Source organism: Andricus grossulariae (assembly GCA_011634705.1). Taxonomy (NCBI): domain Eukaryota; kingdom Metazoa; phylum Arthropoda; class Insecta; order Hymenoptera; family Cynipidae; genus Andricus; species Andricus grossulariae. The sequence continues at coordinate 221,382,260 of JAABKJ010075445.1, forward strand.
GCTTAAACTCGATGGACAGCTGTACACCGCCTAAACGCGACGTGGAGCTGTAGCCCATCTAAACTCGACATGGAGCGGTATACCACCTAAATGCGACAAAGACATGTACACCGACCAAATTCAATGGAAAGATGTACACCATACAAACTCGACGGAGAGCTGTACACCGCCTAAACTCAACGGAGAGCAGTACACTGCCCAAACGCGACACGGAGCGGTATACCACCCCAACGCGACGTAGAGCAGTACACCACCTTAACGCGACGTAGAGTAGTACAGCGCCTTAACACGACGTGTAGCGGTACACCGTCTAAATTCGAAGAAGATCTGTACATCGCCTAAATGCGACGGAGAGATGTACACCGCCTAAACTCGATGGAGAGCTGTACATCGCTTAAATGCGACGTGGAGCTCTAAGAATTCCTGAATACTTGGAACTCCCTTAATTCTTGAAATTTCCGGCATTTTTGGAATTACCTGAACTCTTGGAATTCCCTTAATTCTTGGAATTCTCTGAATTCTTCGAATTCCCTGAATTCTTGAATTTCTCTGAATTCGTAGAAATCCTTGAATTCGTGGAATTACTTGAATTCCTAGAATTCCCTGAATTCCTGGAATCCTCTGAATTCTTGGAAATCGCTGAACTCTAGGAATTCCCTGAATACTTGGAATTCCCTTAATTCTTGAAATTTCCGGCATTTTGGAAATTACCTGAACACCAGCGGTATCACCGGATGAAGGCCCTTCGATGCCGCTACGATGAGAAGTAAAGGAGCCGAACCAAGCAGTCATGGCCGCCGACGGTACTGTCAGCCAGGTCCAGGCTACGTGTTATCCTCCTATTGAAATCGATCGTGTTTCGCGAATGATAAAGATCCATATTGTCTCAAACGGTCCACCACTATACCGAAGAGGGCACTGAGCTGAAAGTGGAGAGGAGAGACGAAAATACGTCAGCATCAGACCAGTGTTGCGGCCTCAGAGAAATAACCGCTGAGGAGCGACAAGAACTGGACAAGTTAGTTGCCGGAATTATTAGGCCCCTCCAGAGGACATATAGAGGACATATAGGTTTTGCGTGGACTACCGTAGGCTCAACAACGTTGCTAAGCCGGATGCGTACCCCTTGCCGAAAATGGACATGATCCTTGAGCGACTCCGCGCCGCAAAGTACATTACGACCTTAGATTTGAAGTGGGTTTGCCACCAGATCCCGATGGCTGAAGACAGTAGGGAGTGCACAGCGTTTACAGTCCATGGATTTTGCTCTTTTTCAGTTCACAAGGATGCCCTTTGGACTGTCAGAAGCCCCTGCGACATTTCAGCGACTCTAAAGTCCCGTTCGTACTCCAGACCGACTCCAGCGACTTTTGCCTCGGAACAGACTTGACGCAGATGCAGGACGGCGTTAAAAGGGTGATCGGTTTCGCTATTAGGACGATGTCGGACGCGGAAAGAAAGTATTCGGTCGCGGAAAGGAATGTCTAGCCGTTATTTGGTCGGTTAGAAAATTTCCTCACCACCTGGAAGGGTTTCATTCTACGGTAATCACCGACCACAGTTCGTTGCGATGGTTACATAATCTTGGTATGAGGAGGAAGGAGCAATCCCCATAGCTGCCATGGAGCCAGTGGAGGACGAGTGGTACCGTGAACGACTGCGTGAGGTGGAAGAAACCCCAAGAAAATTCCATGGTTGGAAGATCGTTGACGGAATGTTATATCGGCACCGTCCAAATCCGTTGATAGATTTCTTAATTAAGCAGATGAATTTTCAACCAAGAAGATTGAATGTCTACCAAAAAAGATAGAAGGTTTAATTAATGAGACTACTTTTCTACCAAAAAAGTGGAATTTTGAACATATTGGTTGAATTTTCAACTAAAATAGAATTTAGTTGAAACAGCTAATTTTGAATTGAAGAAATGGATTTTGAACCAACAAGGTTAATTTTGAAACCTAAAAGAATCATTTTTTATTAATAAAGAGTAATTTCTGACAAAATACATAGATTTGCGAACAAATATTTAAATTTCGAAAGAAACGTTGAACTAATACTTGAAGTAAAGACATGAATTTTTAACCAAAAATAGGAGAGGTAAATGTACAGTAAAAAAAATTCTTTAAACAAATGATATAATTTCCAACGTAATAGCTACATTTTTGATTTAACAGATGAGTATAAAAACAAAAAGGTTACATTTCTATCAAAAAAAGACAAATTTTCCACAAAAAATTAAATTGTTCAATTTTCAGTCAAAAATTAATTTTTAACAGAAGAATAAATTTTCAATTAAAGAAATAAATTTGGAATGGAAAATCTAATTTTAAAACAATTGAACTAATATTCTACTAGGAAATGATTAATTTTCAACAAAATGCGAATGCATTTTTAACCAAAAAGAAATTACATTTCTACCAAAAAAAAAAACAATACATTTTTAACAAACCAGTTTGAGCGTGTTTAGGGTGAGCAAATGTTGGTCCTCAGGCTTTGCGCTTAATGATTTATTAACCTAGCGCTACGCCCTCTGTCTTTTCTTTCTTTTCGGTTTTAATGAACAGATTCTTATCACGTATGTCGTGCTTCGCACTCCATTTTGATAGGGACGTGGCGATCCCATCGCGTGAGAGCTACGGCTCGTGCAGTCAGCCACGTTGCATTATGCTAACTCCTAAACGCAACGAATTATGCGGTTCCGTCAGCAGTATCACGCAGTGCCACTCACAATAGGCCTCTCATGAATGGAGTTCATGGTTCAGTTGGGAGTGGCAATAGGACCGGGATATCAAAGAGGTGCATGAGATTGTATAAGATTGCATGGGCTTGCAAATGAGTGAATGGAATTGTATAAGATTGCATGGGATTGCAAAGGGGCGCATAGGCTTGCATAACATTGCATGGGATTGCAAAGAGGTGCATGGGATTGCGAAGAGGTGCATGGGATTGCATTAGATTTCAAAGGGTAACAAAAGGGTGCATGAGATTATATAAGACTGCATGGGCTTACAAATGAGTGCATGGGATTGTATATAATTCCATGGGATTGCAAAGAGGTGCATGGGATTGCATAATATTTCATAGGATATCAAATAGGTGCATGGGATTGCATAAGATTCCATGGGATATCAAAGAGGTGCATGAAATTGTATAAGATTGTATGAGCTTGCAAATAAGTGCTTGGGATTGTATAGGATTCCATGGGATTGCAAGGCGGAGCATGAGCTTGAATGAGATTTCATGGAATTGCAAAAAGGTGCATAGGATTAAATAAGATTTCATGGGATATCAAAGAGGTGCATGAGATTGTATAAGATTTCATGGGCTTGCAAATGAGTGCATAGGATTGCATAGGATTCTATGGGATTGCAAGAAGGCACATGGGCTTGCATTAGATTTTATGGCATTGCGAAGAAGTGCATGGGATTACATAAGATTTCATGGGATATCAAAGAGGTGCATGAGATTGTATAAGATTACATGGGCTTGCAAATGAGTGAATGAGGTTGTATAAGATTGCATGGGATTGCAAAGAGGCACATAGGCTTGCATAAGATTTCATGGGATTGCAAAGAGGTGCATGGGATTGCATACGATTTTATGGGGTGAAAAAAGGTGCATGAGATTATATAAGTGCATGGGCTTGCAAATGAGTGCATGGGATTGTATATAATTCCATGGGATTGCAAAGAGGTGCATGGGATTGCCTAAGATTTCATGGGGTAACAAAAAGGTGCATTAGATTGTATAAGATTGCATGGGATTGTAAAGAGGCGCATGGGCTTGCAGAAGATTGCATGGGATTGTGAAGAGGTAAAATATATCACACATTCCACGCTCTATAAACTTCGTTCCTTATGAACAATATGTATGATTTTTTGTTATCTGATAAAAACTGTTAACTCCTTAAATAAATTTCATAAATAAATACAAATTTTATATAATTTCCAACCAGAAGATTTCATTTTTGCAATGGAATCAATTTTAAATTACTTGAAAAATTCTTCCATTATTGAAATTTATTAGCGAACAATAATAGTTCCTTTTATAAACTATTTTATGAACAAATTCAAAACTTGACTAAAATGGATGTCGTTGGTTTACAAAATCAAAATAACATTAGAAAGGTGCTTAGGTTATTTAGAGTCAATTCAGGTTGAAAGTTGATGGAAATCTGTAGTTCTTTATAAAATTTATTTAACTTAATAACAAATGATGTAAACTGACAGAGTCTTCTAATGAGTAAGGTCCTTTCTGAGTCGTTGATTTTGTAAAAGAATTAAACATCTATTGGTTGACAAGTGGTCAAGTTGTGAATTTGTTTACAAAATCGTGTATAAAATTAATCATAATTAGTGGTTCGTGAAGTATCATGAGGGAAGAATTTTCCGTAGTATTTTGAAATTTCTTCCACTGAAACAAAGAAATCTTCTGGTTTAAACTTGACGAAAATATGTGTTTGTTTTGTCAAATTTGTCATGTCAATGTAATAACACATTATTAGTGTACGACAGTTTGTGCTCTTATAAACTTGTCTTCAACGTGAAGTTGCTTCCCTTGATTTCCAAATTATTAGTTATTAATATGACGTACATATTATTTATTTTCGACAAATTTTTTATTAAACAAAAAAAAATTAAAAATAAAGTCTACAAGTATTTTTAATCTCTAAGCACCAGTCTCACTCATCAATTTCTTAATAATATAAAAATAATTTTTTCTAATGTGACATTCTACATTCCATTTGTTAGGAGAGCCTTCAATAATATCATGATTTTTTACATAAATATAAGTAGTTCCAAAAAGTAGGATCGTTCATGAAAAAAATGTTGGAAAAAATTATACAGAAAGTTGAATTTTCAACCAAAACTGGAATCATTGAATTTTAAGTTTAAAAAACTAATTGTAAACAACAAATGCCAACATTTTCAACCAGTTGATTTATACTAAAAAAGAAGAATTTTTAACAAAATAGTTGAATCCTCAACCAAAATGATGAATTTTCAACAAGCATGTTTAATTTTCAACTAAATAGTTTAGTTTTCTACCAAAAACATGAATTTTCAACAGGAAAGTTAATTTTCAACCAAATAGCCTAATTTTCTACAAAACAGTTGAATCTTTAACAAAAAAAAATTTTTACAAAGTATTTCAACTTTAAACCAATAAGTTTGTTTTTCATAAAAAAATGAATTCTCAACGAAACATGTAATAGTTGATATTTAAACAAAGAAAGATTCTTATTTAAAATCAGAAACAGTTGAATTCAAATAAAAAAACGGATTTTCAACAAAATAGTTTAATCCTCAACTAAAACAGATCAATTTTCAACTAAACAGTTGCATTTTTAAACAAAAGTGATGAATTTTCAACCAAGAAGACAACTTTTTTACCATAAAAGACCAATTTTTAACAAAATATTTCAATTTTCAATCAAAGAAATGAATTTTCAAATGAAAATATTAATTTTCAACCAGAAATGGAATGGTTACATTTTCGATTAAGAAAATTAATTCTCAACCAGATAAAAAGAATATTTGGAAACATAATGAAATTTTCAATTGCTGATATGAATTTACAACTAAAATGATGAATCTTCAGAAAAATCATGAATTTTTGAGAAACGTATTCAACATTCAACCAGCGAGTTGAATTTTTAACCAAAAAGTTAATTTTTTCAAAAAAGACGAATAATTTTCTGCAAAAAAGATTAATTATGAACAAAATACATAATTTTCAATCAATTACTTGAATTTTCAACAACAAAAGATGAATTGTTAACCAAATAGTTGAATTTTCAACTGAAAGATATAATTTCTTAACCAAACATGCAAAGAATTTTTAACAAAATATTTATATTTTAAACCAAAGAGAAGAATTTTTGAAATTGTTTGAAATTTCTTAAATCTCATGAAAATGTCTTAAAATTAAATCTCTTCAAATTATAGAAATCAATTAAAAATTCTTTGGAATATTTTTAAATACCCTAAAATATTTAAAACCTTGCAAATTTTTGGAAACTTCTTAAATTTCTTGAAAATGTCTTAAAATTAAATCCCTTAAAATGAAATAAATCAATTAAACCTTCTCTGAAATATTTTTAAATGCTCTAAACTATTTCGAATCAGTTGAAATCCCTTCAAATTGTAGAAGTCAATTACAAATTCTTTGGAATCTTTTAAAATACAATAAAATATATTTAAAAATTTGAAATTGTTTGAAATTTTTTAAATCTCTTGAAAATGTCTTAAAATTAAATCCCTTCAAATTATAGAAATCAATAAAAAATTCTTTTGAATAGTTTAAAATACCTGAAAATATTTCAAATTCTTTGAAATCTCTTGATACTTCTTGAAAATTTCTTAAAATTAAATCCCCTCAAATGATAAAAATCAATTAAAATTCTTCGGAATATTTTTAAATATCCTAAAATGTTTTAAATCCCTTGAAATCCCTTCAAATTATAGAAATCAATTAAACATTCTCTGAAATATTTTTAAATACCCTAAACTATTTCAAATCATGTGAAATCCCTTAAAATGATAGAAATCAATAAAAAATTCTTTTAAATATTTTAAAATACCCTTAAATATTTAAAATCTTTTGAAATTTTTTCAAACTTCTTGCAATTTCTTAAATTTCTTGAAAATGTCTTAAATTAAATCCCTTCAAATTATTAAAATAAATTAAAAATTAAATCCCTTCAAATAATAGAAATCAATTAAACATTCTGTGAAATATTTGTAAATACCCTAAAATATTTCAAATCATTTGAAATCCCTCCAAATTATAGAAATCAATCAAAAATTCTTTCAAATATTTTAAAACACCCTAAAATATTTAAAATCTTTTGAAATTTTTTCAAACTTCTTGCAATTTCTTAAATTTCTTGAAAATGTCTTAAAATTAAATCCATTGAACTTTTTTTCGACAAATTTTTAATTCACAACAAATATAAATGCGTTGGGAAAAAATGATATTTAGAAATAAAATTTAACACGTATTTCCCATAAGAAAAAAATACATTTTTATGAATTTTATTCAGAATCGTCAATGTTAGGTGCATCGAGTTGAAATTCAAATTTCTCTTTACAAAAAGCTATAGATACAAATAATTACAACTTTTTGAATATCATCTCCATAAGTCTGTTTTATAGGGTCCCGAAAAAACTCCATTAGTGAAAAATTGGGTTTTGTGAGTTTTTGGCCCTAATTATGATTGTTTTACGGTTTAAAAAATGAATCAATTGTTTTCAATACATGACTTATTACTTTCTACAGGTAATTAGATGTTAATATAAATGTTTAAAACAATTTATTATTGTTTTTAGCAATTTTCTCCTAGAGTAGAGATAGAAAGTAGTCATTTTTCCGAATTTTTCAACTTATTTGAAACTTTTCAGTTAGAGCGAGGCAATATGCATCTATGTTCAAAAGAAATAACTGTTTAAACAATTCATTATTATTTATAATAATATTGTCTTAGAATAATGCTAGAAAGTTGCGGTTTTTTTTACATTTTCCACTTTTTGTCAACTTTTTGCTTAGTGAGATAATCATTGATGCACGTTAACAAGCATGATTGTTTAAACAATTTACTATTGTATATAATTATATTCTTTCAGAGTAATACTATGAAGTTGCGTTTTTTTACATTTTCGGCTTTTTTTTACTTTGTAGTTAGGAACAAATAATAAATATTTGTCTGCGTCCAGTTTTCCTAAAATTTCGGGACGACTAGCCAAACTTTTGAAAAATATTGGTCAACTCATCCTTAATTTGGAGACGACAAGACACTTTGTTAATAATAATATCAATTTAAACAAAAAGGCTTTCAGTAACTACTTCAAGGAAAATTTACATTTAATATGATCCACATAGAAAATTTTAAGAATATTTCAAATATCTGTTTCACTTCAGAAAAATATATTCACATGAAAGAAAGAGATTTTCTATTTTGTTAAAAATGTTTCCTAGTTTTGTTTTTAAATGTTAATTATTTTAACTGAAAGCATAACTCTTTCAATTTTTGGTTAAATAGTACCATTTTTGGTTCAAAATTCAACTATTTTGTAGAAAATTCCTGTTTTTGGTAAAGAGACTTATCTTTAAATTCGAAATATCCTTTTTTTTGGGTAAAAAAAATTATTTTTCAACAAAACAGTTAAATTTTCAATCAAAAAGATGAATTTTTCACAAAATACGTGAATTTCCAAAGAAGTCGTTTAATTTTCAAACATGAAAAATTCTGCAGTTGATAAAAAAATGTTTAAACCAAAAAAAAAGTTGAATTTTCAACACAAAAAAGGCGATTTTTCAATCAGCAAATTAATAAATTTGCAACTAAGAATATTAAAAGAAAAAAATTGATTCAATCATGAAGATTATTATTGTGCCACAAATGTGGAATTTTCAACTAAAAAAAAAAAGAATTTTTAACCAGGAAAGATTCTGCGGTTACCAAAGAAAAAATTTTCATCCAAAACGTTGAAATTTCATACCAAAGACAAATTTTTTACAGAAGAGTTAAATTTTTAAACCGAGAAAATTAATTTATATTGAAAAAAGTTAATTTTCCACCAAGCAGTGTAATTTTTTATCAAAATAGTTAAACTTTTAACACAAAAAGAAGAATTTTCAACCAAATAGAATGGGTTTTAACAGTATTGTTGATTTTTAAGCAAAATAATAAAATCCGGAGAAAAAAATATAATAGAATAATAAATAAATAACACGAAAATATTAAAAAAGTAAATAATCTTTTGATTTCACGCCTGGGAAACGATAATGATTTGAAAAGAAAAAAAAACTTTTGTTACTTCATCCAGAAGATTCAAAAGATAAAATTTAAATTTAACTATAAATTCATTTTTTTTTATTTAAAAAGTCAACTTTTTTCCAGAAGATGCATCTTTTTGCATGAAAATTCAACGTTTTGGATAAAAAAATTTTCTTCATTAATTGCAGAATCTTACTTGATTTCAACGAAGAGGGATTAATTTTAAATAAAAAAAATCCAAAAAATAGTAAATTTTCAACTGAAAGAGGTAAATTTTCTACAAAAAGAAGAATTTACAATAAAATACGTAAATTTTCAAAAAAATAGTGGAATTTTTAACTAAAAAATATCAATTTCCAACCAAAAATGGAAAAGTTAAAATTTTCAATAAAAAAATTAAATTTCTATCACATAATTGAATTTTTTTAAAAAAGGTAAATTTTCAACTAAATAGTTGGATAAATTTTCAACTAAATAGTTGGATAAATTTGCAACAAAAAATTAAATAATTAATATTTCAAAAAAATGTAATAATTGATATTTCAAGCAAGAGAGATTAATTTTAAATAAACAAAATTCCAAAAAATAGTTAAATTTTCAAAAAAATACGTGAATTTTCCAAAAAATAGTTGAATTTTCAACTCAAAAAGATCAATTTTCAACCAAAATAGGAAAAGTTAAATTCTCAATAAAAAATTAAGTTTCTACCAAATAATTAAAGTGTTTAGAAAACAGTTAAATTTTTAACTAAAAGAGGTAAATTTTCTACCAAAAAGACGCATTTTCAACAAAATACCGAATTTGCCACAAGATAGTTGAATCTTCAACTAAAAAAGATCAATTTTCAACCAAAAATGGAAAAGTTAAATTCCCAACAAAAAAATTTAATTTCTACCAAATAATTGATGTTTTTAGAAAACAGTTAAATTTTAAGCCACATAGTTGGATAAATTTTCAACAACAGATTTAAAAATTAATATTTCAACAAAAAATGTAATAATTGATATTTCAAAAAAGAGGGATTAATTTTAAATAAAACAAAATTCAAAAAATAGTTAAATTTACAACTGGAAGAGGTAAATTTTCTACCAAAAAGAAGAATTTTCATCAAAATACGTGAATTTTCCAAAAAATAGTTAAATTTTCAACTAAAAAAGATAAATTTTCAACCAAAAATGGAAAAGTTAAATTTTCAATAAAAAAATTTAATCTACCGAATAATTAAAGTTGTTAGATTTAGTGTTTCTTCCTCTTTTCTTTTCTTTTTTCTACTAGTAAAATAATTTTTTTGTTGAAGATTCATCACGTTGGCTAAAATCGCTACCATTTTAACGTGAATTTACTTTTGATTTGGAAATTCAACTACTTTAGTCATAAACTAAACTATTTTGTTAAATACATCTTTTTTCAAGAATTTTTTTTCTTTTCTTTTTTATTTTTCTGTTCTAATTGTAAAATATAAGTTTTCTTTTCGTTAAAGATTCATTATGTCAGTTAAAAATTCAACTACTTGGTCGTAAATTTACTTTTGGTGAAAATTCAACTACGTCAGTCAAAAATTAAACTTTTTTGTTAACACCATCTTTTTTCAAGTGTTTTTTTTTCTTTTCACGTTTCTTCTTTTCTACTTGTAAAATAATAATTTTTTTGGTTGAAGATTCATCATGTTAGTTAAAATCTCAACTTTTTTGTTCTGAATTTCCTTTTGGTTGAAAATTCAACGACTCTAGTCAAAAATTAAACTATTTTGTTGAAACAATCTTTTTTCAAGTGTTTCTTTTCCTTTTCTCTTTTCTTTATTTTCTTTTTTTCCTATTTGTAAAAGATAAATTTCCTTTGGTTAAAGATTGATCTATTTATTTGAAAATTCAAATATTTGGTCGTAAATTTACTTTTGGTTGAAAATTCAACTACTTTAGTCATAAATTTAACTATTTTGTAAAATTTATCTTCTTTTAGTGCTTTTTCGTTTTTTTTTTCTACTTGTAAAATAATATTTTTTTTTGGGTTGAAGATTCCTCATTTTAGTTGAAAATTCAACTATTAGGTCGTAAATTTACTTTCAGTTGAAAATTCAACTACATTAGTCAAAAACCAAATTATTTTGTCAAAACCATCTTTATTTAGTGTTTCTTCCTCTTTTCTTTTCTTTTTTCTACTAGTAAAATAATTTTTTTTGTTGAAGATTCATCATGTTGGCTAAAATCGCAACCATTTTAACGTGAATTCAGTTTTGAGTTGGAAATTCAACTACTTTAGTCATAAACTATTTTCGAGAATTGGAAAATTCGGGTTTTGAATTCTCGGAAATAAACATTTTTGGTAGTCATATTTTCTTCCAAGAATTTTCAATTTTTGGGAAATTTCTGTTCCGGTAATTATTTTTTCGGTATTTTGAAAATTCCGCAAAATTACATCATCCCAGAAAAAAAAGTAGTATAAAATAAAAATTTAAGTTTTTGAAATTTTAAAAATGGCGGACACATACAAAAACTAAAAAAATGGTATTTTCCATAGTTATCAACAAAAATTATATAAATTGTGTAAAAAAAACGTTCTTAATAGTTAAAAGGAGGCTACTGATATTGAAAATTCAAATTTTCCAATACATCCAAAATAGCTGGTTAGATTTAAAGAAAATTAAGTGAGGTCTAAAATTTTGGAAAAATTCAAAATGGCGACTGGTAAAATTTGAAAAGATAACTTATTTCTTCATTGTTGCACAGAAGTCTACCAATATTGCAGCAGGTTAAAATTTGGAGAAAAAAAAATTAATGAAACCATTTTGTAACGAAGTGTTGTCCCCGAGAAGACAAATTCTTTTTGTTTAAATACGTAGCGTGGTATTTTATAAGGAAAAAAAATAATTTCTATACAATAATTTTTGCAATTTGACAAAATACTGGATAATAAATAATAATTAACTGTTGAGCTAATTCAAGAATATAAATGATAAAATATATATTTTAAACAATCACTAGTTATAATATTTATAACAAAAAATATAAAAATTGCCAAATTTCCAGGAAAATTATTCTCTAAGAAAACTTGATTTGTTTAAGCAAAAAAGGGTTCATTTAAACAAATGGACGATTGTTAAATAATGAAGCTGAAGTATCGAAAACGTATAAAATACATAAAAATACAATCTTGATTTAGATTTTGTCAGGGAAAACCCGAATTAAAAAAAATTATTAAAAAAAAATGTATTTTTTTTAAATAATTGTGCTCTTATCTCTATTCTAACGTTAATTTTAAATTGTTATCTTTGACTTTTCTATAATTAGCAAGGAATATTCTTCATTTTTCAAAAAAAAAAATAATAATAATAATAATTCGATGTTCAACTAAACAGTTAAATTTTCAATAAAATAGTTGGATTTTGAACCACCAAAAATGAATTCTCTACTAAAAATACGAGTTTTCAACAAATTTTCTATAAAAAAAGATGAATTTTTAACAATATATTTTAATTTTCCACAAAATAATTAAATTTTCAAACCAAAAAGTTTATATTTGAACTAAATATTAGAATTTTTACCCAAAAAGATGAATTTTTAAGAAAATAGTCCATTTTTGAATAAAATAATTAAATTTGCAACAAAATAGTTGAATTTTCAACCACCAAATATGAATTCTCTACCAGAAATACGCATGTTCAAGCAAGAAAATTAATTTTCTACCAAAAAAGAATGAATTTTTATAAAACAGTTAAATTTTCAACAGAATAAATAAATTTTACACGGAATAGTTGGATTTTTAAGCACCAAAGATGAATTCTCTATCAAAAATACAATTTTTCAACCAAAAAGATTAATGTTCTACCAAAAAAGATGAATTTTTAAGAAAAAAGTTCATTTTTCAAAAAAAAAAAAAATAATAATCCGATGTTCAACTAAATAGTTGAACATTCAACCAATAAAGATGAATTATCAACCAAAAATACGATTTTTTAACCAAAAAGATTGATTTTCTACGAAAAAAGAAAATTTTTTAACAAAATACTTGAAATATCCACAAAATAATTGAATTCTCAAACCAAAAAGTTTAATTTTGAACCAAATATTAGAATTTTTACTAAAAAAGATGAATTTTAAAGAAAATAGTTCAATTTTCAACAAAATAATTAAGTTTTCAACAAAATAGTTGGATTTTCAACCATCAAAGATGAATTCTGTACCAAAAATACGATTTTTTAACCAAGAAGATTAATTTTTTACCAAAGAGGATGAATTTTTAAGAAAATCGTTCATTTTTCAATAAAATAATAAAATTTTCAACTAAATAGTTAAATTTCTAACACAATAGTTGAACTTTTAACCAAATGGTTAAACAAAAGATATGTTGTAAGAGTCCGCACCAGCGATTCCTGCTCTGTATATTATATTCAATTTCCTACTAATTCTATTTGTCGGACCCATTGTCATAACGGTTTTTGCTGTCGGAGTTATTTGCATAATTTCCCAGTTTCTATGATTTTTTCTCGATATTTTATATTTTATTTTCTCCAAAACTTCCGGGCAGTGTGTAAGAGCCTGCATAATTTTAAAATAAACCATAGGGATGATATGAAATGTCTTTCTTTTACTGTAGAACAGCTGAATCTTTAGCATAAATCTGAATATTTTGAGCCTCCAGGAGGATAGGCGCCATCTTCTTTGTAAGCTAAGAATATGAGGAATCTCTCTTGTACTCGTTCCAAATGATCTTTTGCGGTTTTTTTGTTCGGTGTCCATGGTACTGATGCATATTCTAACTTAGACCTGACGTATGCATTAAATAGTGTAACGAGCGCTTGTTTATTCGTAAAGTTTTCACTTGTGCTCAGAATAAAGCTTAATGTTTGATTTGTAATTCAAACAGTTTCTTCTAGATATTCCCTGAATGTAAACTGTGAGTCGAAGATGACTTCTAGATCCCTAACGTAGTGAACTCGCTGAATCGCTTGATTATTCACCTGATATTCGAAAAGGATTGGATTGTGTGATTTTGTAAAGGATATTACTTCTGTTTTATTTATATTAATATCTAGACCTAGTTCTGCGCACCAGATGTTGAACTCCTGGAGCTCTTCTGTAGAATCAAAAAATCTCTATGAAACGTAGATATTTTTGCAAAAAGTTTCGTGTCATCAGCAAATATTAGTTTTTGTTTCAGATTGTTTATCTACATAAAAGAGAATTCGAAATAGCACTGGGCCTTTGTTTGAGCCTTGCAGAACTCCAGAAGTCTGAGTAAAATCTTTCGATACACAATCTGAACATTGAATTAGGTTTTTCCTGTTTATTAGAAAATCATTCAAAAGTAATTTCAGGTTTACTGGCAGGCAAGTAATATTTATTTTTTCTATTAGAACACTATGGTTTCTCTTTGGTCGAATGTTGAACTCTTTTCTTTATAATTATTTTCTTAAATATTAGTAAATTTAGTTGAAAATTCATCTCTTTGGTTAAAAATTCAAATATTTTGTTGAAAATTCGTTTTTTTTTTCGGTTGAGAATTAATTTTATTCTTTGAATTTGTAACTATTTATCTTTCAAAATTCATCTTTGTTTGAATGTTGAACTCTTTTCTTGATAACTCATTTTTTTTAAGATTTATAAATTCAGTTGAAAATTTATCTTATTTCGTTATAAATTCTGCTATTTGGTTGAAAATTTCAATAAATTTTTTGAAAACGCAACCATTTTATTAAAAAGTAATTTTTTCAGTAAAATCTATTAATTTTTAACTGAAAGTTTAACTATTCCATTTTTGGTTGAAAATTAAACTACTTTTGTAGAAATTAAACTATTTGTTTAAAAATAAAACTATTTATTTGAAATTTGAACTACTTTCAGTAAAAATTATTTTTTTTTCTGAAGATTCATCTCTTTGGTTGAAAAATTAATTGTTTTATTGAAAATTTGTTTCATTTTTGGTTGACATTTTTTTTTAATTAAAAATTTAACTATTCCATTTTTGATTGAAAGTTATTCTTTTTAGATTAAATTTCCACTATTTGGTTGAAAATTCATCGTTTTTAATTTAAAGTTAATCTTCTTAGTTGAAAAATCAACTTTCTGGTTGAAAATTTATTTATTTTGTAAAAATGCTACTATTTTTGTCAAAAACTCATCTTTTTTGGTAAAAAGAAAAACAGATTTTTTTCACTGAAAATTTAAATATTTCATTTTTGGTTGAAAATTAAACTATTTTAGTTGCAAATTAATTTATTTAGTTAAAATTGAACTAAACGGTTTATTTGAAATTTAAACTACTTTGTTAAAAATAATTTTTTTTTGTGAAGATTCATCTCTTTGGTTGAAAAATTAATTGTTTTATTGAAAATTTGTTTCCTTTTTGGTTGACATTTTTTTTTAAATACAAAATTTAGCTATTCCATTTTTGGTTGAACATAGACATTGTTCTCGTGCGATTTGCCGGAAAAAGCGTTTTCCACCTAGATTGTAAAATATAAACCCATATGTGGTAGACGATGTTCCATGACTCAAAAAAGAATCGATAAGACTAATTCAAAATAATATTGAGGCTAATGTTGTGAAAATGCATAAAAGAATTTTCTGTTCTGACATTCTGAGGGTTGGCAGGTTGACACATATGTATCTTCTGTACTTCAACGTAGATAATACCTGAAAATTTTATAAAGTTGTTAACACTGACATTCACTACATTTATACAAAAAAAGCAACATCCGGCAGGAAAACGAAAATATTCGTGAAAGATAAACCAATTAAATTAATATATTAACGACTGCAACTATTTACAAAGTTTATAAAGTTAACTGAGAACCGATCTTATCAGAACATCAACGAAGTCTAGGGATTTCTATGTCTCAGTTTAACAATTTTGCGAAAGATGTTTAGAATCGTAATCTCTAACAAGTTATCTTGTGCAGTGAAGTATGCAAAAAAGATTTAACCAAGCAAAATATGTTTCCCGGCATTAAAAGGTTCAGAAAGGAAAGGGAGAAAAGGGAAAGAATGAGTGAGACCTCTGATGGTTGCAAACATTTTTTTTTTGGTTAAGTCTTCTTGTATAATTTGTTCGACAAGATAACTTTTTAAGATATAATGTTTCTAAATATCAATCTTAAAAGTAGTTGAAAATCTCGGTTTATTGAGTTCGAAGGGTGACAATGTGTATGTTTGCACTCGAGGATGCACAGGCACTCAAATAGTATTGTCTTATACATTTTTAATTTTGAAAATGTTTAAATATGAACGTTTGATCTTTTGAGACCTAATTCCGTGAAAGATTTAATGTAATTTAAATGTGTCTAACTTTCTAGATTATTTTTAGAAAGAACATCGATATGAGTTTGAATCTTTCTGACTACGGTTCGATTAATCAACTAACTTGGGCTAATGTTTTTTTAAATATACGTCAAATTAAAATATTAATATCTCCAGTTCAATAGTGATAAACTTGAGCTGTTTACTCCGCTTTTTCTATCAGATCCTCATATTATGTAATCAGTAGTAAACTTCCGCTACGAAGCACTAGGATTGTATTTACAATGGATTCATTTATTTGTGCTCACTTTATGAGCCATTTGCTTCCTCATTGGCGTAAAATAAGTGTTATTTCTCATGAAGGAAGAATTACTTTCTCTAAAAAGAACCGACACATTTTTCATCTAATTGATGTTTCTATCTTATACTGAAAATCAGGGAGACAATCAAAAGGTTAAAAGATGTTTCTTACAGCTACGGACAGCTTGTTAAGATATAGTAGTGTTATATTTTAAATATTAAATAAGCTCTAATATTAATAAAGCATATTTTTTTAACTTTATAAATCGTAATCAATTGAAGCTACAATTCGTCCAAATTCCACGACCGTGTGTCTTTTACTTTTCGAGATATAGTAAATAGAAAAAAGTTACACAAATACACAAAACCGAGCAGATCATCTTGCTTCGTCATGCCCGGTATAAACATGATCAGTCACGAAAGCAAAAACCGATGTTGACAACTGTTTTATCTACTCCGTTTTTAGACAAATAGTAGAATACTTCACTACTCCAATGGCGGCGTTTTTTTGTTTTGTTCTACTCTTTAGATTATGTATATTAACACTAGAAAAAATTGCTTCTCCGTCTGACTTCAGTTTATGAAGTCTGATTAACGGACGATTTCCAGGGGCACTAATTGTTAAAGAACACAAAAGAAAAATGCCGATCAACGAAAGTACGCGTATCTGGTGTTGTTTTAAGTCCTTGCGCCCCCCCCCCCTGGGTGAAAATATTTGATCTTGATTTTGTCCTGAATGTTTTCCATATGTCCTCAGTACCATAATGTCTGGTCGTGTGACAACAGCTAAACATTGGAGATATATAGACTTCTCTTGCATTTACGGATGTGGTTGTGTTAAGTGTGTTGACTTCTTGAGACACGGAAGGATAATTTTTGTATTGGTTTTATCGCTACCGGCAGGGACTACCACTTCCTGGTAGATTGGAAAAGGTCATTTGGCATTCTGCAATAGTAGGAAGGAGAAGTTATGTTTTCGTGACAGGTAAGGAAGAAAGTCATACAAAAAAATTTAGAATTTTCTTATTTTTAATTTACTATCCTTCTTACATTATTCAGGTTATAATTTTGTATCAAAGTAATTAAATTTTTGATTGATTATGATGAACAATGAATTCTTCTTTGCATAAAGGTACGTCGCATTCTTCATACATAAAAATTGTTCTGTTGATTACTCCTTTCATTTTGTAGATTCGACATCTTTTATGATTTCTAGTTTTTTTTTTAATCAAATGATCAAGGGAACGTTTAACAAAATTGCTTCAAAGTGGATAAAAAGTGACAGGTTTATGATACGAAAATCATGTGGAACATAACCTCAAGAATGAAACGTCAAATAGAACAAAATACCTTTGAGTGGATGAATTGTTCAAAATTCATTTAATTTACATTTAATTTAAGGTGACGTTGTGTATTAAAACTATTTTTTGTCTGCAAAATGAAAGGAGTAATCAAAAGAACAATTTGCATGTGTGAATAAGAATGCACCTTTATGCAAAGAAGAATTCATTGCTTATCATAATCAATCCAAAATTTAAGTACTTTAAGTAATTAAATTAAGTAATGTAAGTTTACTTTAATACAAAATTATAACATATAACTTATAACATATAACAAAGTATAACTTCTCCTTCCTACTATTGCAGAATATGAAATGACCTTTTAGGCGCGAAAAATGCATGAAATCTTGCGAACAATCTTTTACACAATGTCACTTTAAATTAAATGTAAGTTCAATGAATTTTGAACAATTCTTCCACTCAAAAGTATTTTGTTCAGTTTGACGTTTCCTTCTTGAGGTTATGTTCCACATGATAGTTTTCGTATCATGAACCTGTCACTTTTTATCCAATTTTGAGCAATTTTCTTGAACATTCTTCAATTTTAGTACTGATACTTCATTTTGAGTATTTTTTAATAATAATTTACTTATTATTTAAAAAGTTTCTATCGTGGGGCAGTCAAGGTGCTTACAGAAGGATCGAAGTTCTAGAGTCGAAGGGATTGCCCAATAAGAGACGTTACCGAGATCACGTGGGCAGGTATCGCAAGTTAAGCGAGTTCGCAGACTCGTAAATGTTCGGGAGTGCATCCCGGTTTAAAGCTATGTTTAACTAGTTTAAGCGTTCGGAATACAGGTGGCCGATTCAAATTACATACAAAATTAGTGGATATATAATGACACCGTTCGGGTGGCACTCCGGTAAGAGAGATTGATTAGAGAGAGACTTTACTCTCTCGTTGCAGGATCGGGGCCCCATGCCCACTTGCGACTCTGCCTGAACGACGGTCTCGGTCGCCCGTACGGTGGCGGCCTCTAGTTCTAGCGGGAAGAAGTTGTAAAATTTGAATTGACTAATCGTGGATCCACCAGACTATTTGCCTCGCCTCCAATTGCTCAGTTTAACTCGTTCACAGATAGGGCTCCAAGAAAGCATGAAGAGACAAGGTTAACAGGAGTAAGTAAAAAAAGGAAGCGTTAATAACCATTGCTCTGAGTGTTTCCTGGTATTGTTTTCGGACGTGACCCTTGTTCTAAAGCTTACGTAGTTTGTTCAATTGTCGACATTAAAGTTTCTTGGAACGAGACAGTTTCAAGTAACGGGTAACCAAACAAAATATATCCCGTCACAACTCCCCCAGCCTTAAACGGAGATTACAGGTCGTTTGAGTTCCGGCAAGATGTCTGGGTCAGGTATATAATTTTCCGAAATCACTGTGCCGTTTCCGACCACGTGTCTGTCGACACTACCAACATACTCTCATTTAAGCATAGCAGTAAATGATAATAATAGTAAAAATAATAGGACATGCACGACTGGAATTAAAGATCGTACTATCGGCTAGCACCGGCTTATAAGTATAAATAAACATAAAATTAGAGAACTTAGAGAGAAAGAAAGGAAATAATTAGAAAAGAAAATAATTTCATTGGAGATAAAATGAAATAAGTGATGGGGTTCAAATCAGCGATCCAGGTCTCGGCTTCTCATCAAAAACATGTAGTAATGCTGGCTTCAAGTGACTCTGGTATATCGAACTCGGAAACTATTAGTTGTATCAAATTCTTCTTTGTGCAGGAATTTAGTGCCTATTTAGTGCTAATATATGCCGCAGAAATTAAATTTTGTGCCGGGTAATTTTAGTCAAAAATATGTAGTAATGCCAGCTTCAGCTGCAGCCACAACTCCCCTATGCGAAACTCGGAAACTATTAGTGGTATCAAATTCTACTTTGCACAGGAATTTGGTGCTAATTTAGTGCTAATATATGCCGCAAAAATTGAATTTTGTGCCCGGTAATTTAAGTCAAAAACATGTAGTAATGCTGGCTTCAAGTGACTCTGGCATGTGAAACTCGGAAACTATTAGTGGTATCAAGTTCTACATTGCACAGGAATTTAGTGCTTATTAAGTGCTAATATATGCCGCAAAAATTGAATTTTGTGCCCGGTAATTTTAGTCAAAAACATGTAGTACCGCCAGGTTCAGCTGAAGCCACAACTCCCCTATGCGAAACTCGGAAACTATTAGAGATATCAAATTCTTCTGTGCGCAGGAACTTAGTGCTTATTTAGTGCTAATATATGCCGCAAAAATTGAATTTTGTGCCTGGTAATTTTAGTCAAATACATGTAGTAATGCTGGCTTCAGCTGAAGCCACAATTCCCCTATGCGAAACTCGGAAACTATTAGTGGTATCAAATTCTACTTTGCGCAGGAATTTAGTGTTATTCAGTGCTCATATATGCCGCAAAAATTGAATTTTGTGCCCAGTAATTTTAGTCAAAAACATGTAGTAATGCTGCTTTCAGCTGAAGCCACAATTCCCCGATGCGAAACTCGGAAACTATTAGTGGTATCAAATTTCACTTTGCACAGGAATTTAGTCCTTATTCAGTGCTGATATATGCCGCAAAAATTGAATTTTGTGCCCGGTAATTTTAGTCAAAAACATGTAGTAATGCTGGCTTCAAGTGACTCTGGTATATCGAACTCGGAAACTATTAGTTGTATCAAATTCTACCGTTTGAGACACCTCACCCAGGTGCCATTCAGCTTTCGGCATGGTTGTCACGCCTCCGCTTAGGGGTTATTCCTTTGGGACCATCCCTCGATAATTGTCCGCGATTGCTTATTAATTTTTGGAACCATATTGAGCAGAAACCCTTGGTACAGGGACCCTCTATCCGCAACCCGAGGACACGTTCGGTGGTTTTGTCATAGGCCCTTCGGTTCGATTCCTACGGAATCAAAACCGAACGAAAAATATATATATATAAGGACAGAGAATAACATTATTCATAATTAACTCGCGTAATTGCTGCATACTTATTAAAATGGTCTAGAAAATATCCTTATTTGTTTCTTCTAAAATGGCTCGATCCCTTAAAAATTGTTTCTTTTGGTGTCAAAATGTCCCCTGAATATTGGCAGAATTAAAAAAAAAGACAAAAAAGGATATAGTGCAGATTTACCCAAGTAAAATAACTAATTAATAACAATTTGTAGGGCAGCTATTTTGGAAAAAAATAAAGCCTTTTTTGGACCACGCTTTATTTATTCCTATTTTTTTATCACTTTTAATAAACTCAGTTAATCACAATTTAACCATTCACATATGGATAATCCAAGGTTTTTTTAAAAGTATCATGTAATACTTTGCAGGGATGTAATACTTACTGTAATTGTCAGGGAATTTTGTTACAGAATTTGAGTAGACGCCCTGAGAGAATGGGTCGGACAACAATGCCGACTATCCTAGAGTTGGGGGAGCCAATCAAGACGGAGTCATTGTGATTGAACAGCAGAATCTCATTACTTTTAAGTGGACGGATCGACTCAGGAACGATCTGCTGGAGTGCTATGATACCAGTGTGGCCCCTGAACGAAAAGGTTACATGGCGCGACTGCATACTCTGTGTTGCGTGAAACACCCAGAGCTCTCGCATTTTTCGCATAAACGTCTGCGAAACCGTACCGAGGAACTCCGGAAAAGGGGTTATATAAGCGGAGCGCCTACTCAACCGCAGCCAGAACAAGCCGGCAACAGAGAACTGGCAGACATTCCCTAGAAAGAACTCGTCCTTCTGCCGAGCCATCTCTTCGTGCCAGGTCCAGGTCTCCTCCTGTCCGGCGTCATTCATCATTCATATTTGGATTTCCACTTGAAAACCTTAGTTGTATTCGAGTCATTCTCCACAGGAATCTGCACCGAGTATTTGAAATTCAAAGATACACATTTACTGACGATAAAACACTTCAATGGGAAGCAACACGTGGTGCATTTGTGCCTATTCCAATCGTAAAGCAAATTGTTTCAACAAAATCCTCTGCTGGCGTCTTAGCAATATTGAACGTAATAATACAATTCCTTGTGGAATATATAGGCGTATTAGTGGCATCGCAAAACGGGCGACATAAACATCAATAGCGGCTCTGTTCATGCAATAAGCCCGGACGAATACGAAGAAACTCCCATAGGCCACAGGAACCCAATCTTCAACCATTTCGGAATATTAAATCTGAACAAAATGTAAATCGATATCTTCCAAACCATAATTCAATTTAAGAAAATGTGAAAGCTTTATACATTAATGTTTTTGATCCGATGTCAAATCAAAATCCAACAGAGAACTGTTAATTACAATGATAAGTGAGTGTTTTGTTATTCTCAAGGCTCAAATATGTCGTCAATACCCCATACCTTCTTTTTCGGATACAGGTGAAAAAAGTTTTTTTAATTCTTGGACAAAAATATTTTAAGAGAAAAATTAATATAGGCTCATAATGATGTACATAAAATTACTTTCTCATGTAGGGCCAGACTACAGTCGAAAGGAAATAAAATCTCAGGGACAAATGGCATCAGTTTACAACGATAAAGAAATATTTTTGTATTGAAATAAAGTGTTATTTATTTCTGCAAAAAATAAATATGACGCAATTAGTTAATTAGATCTATTGACCCATTTGTTTTATTTCGAGTGATATTCATTTTTATATATTGTTTAGTTTCTTACTCCGTGTCTGAACGTTTGTTTAACACTTATTAACTGCTATCTAACACTACCACCTCTATTCCCTTGGTTTTCAATACAATTAAATTGCCTTAGTTCAAAAAATTCACAAAATGCTGTAAACAATGCTGATTTACTATCAAATTTGATATTTGTAACATGATTGTTAAAGTTGGGAACATTGAAGCCCCCCCCCCCAAAAAAAATGATCTTATTCTCAGAGAGTGCACGAATAGTAATAAGTTCCAATAATGCACTTTCAAAGAGCTGGATCGGTATGCCTGGAGGGTTGTAAGTGATAATAATTATTATTGAAAACATTGAGGAATAGATTTTTGCACCGACTATGTTTATAGATGGAACTGCATGAATAACAAAACATAAATTAATTCTGGAACAACTAAATGTATTTTTTATTGCAACCCTCGTGAAAAGAAAGACCAACTTAAGACTACAGTATAGACAGGTATAGGTCTGTCTTAAAGTGATCTTAAACTTATCTTTTCTGGTCCCCAAAAGACCACAGTCCTTTTGTCCCAGCCAGCAGTTCAAACCCCCAATATCCCTTCATTATTAGGGTCATCACGAGTCTGGCCCATAACCATAATCTTGACTGCTTTATGGTACCTTCGTGACGTCACGTACTAAGATGACCTAGCTTCTTTAGGAACTTTAGATATAGCTAGTCTGTTGATACAGACAGCTATCTTTATTTCAGAGAGAGAGAGAGAGAGAGAGAGAGAGAGAGAGAGTGGTGTCTATTTCAATATCATAAAAATGATGCAGGTACAGGCTGAACAGTGCAGACCAGAAAAAGACCAAACGTGGTTTCAAACTGGTCTTGAAGTGGTATTAAATAGATCTTTCTTTTCACGAGGGAAGGAGGACACCCCCACCTGGTCTATCGAGCCTTTCATCTCTAAAAACTTGGAAAATATTACAATCAAGAACTTCCGCATCATGAACAGAAGAGTTTAACCATGTTTCGGTGAAAGTTAATATATTCTCCTATTGATGAAAACTTGTAACCTCCATTGTAGTTTTATGGTGGGACCTGTCGTGGTAGTCGCCATTTTATAAGTCAAAGGGTGACCTCTTTTTTAAAATTTTTAACCTCATCTGAATCTTGTTTTTTTTTTTTTTTTGTAAACAATTCATTTGCACATTCAATCATTTTAAATAAACAAGCCAATGGTAACCAATCTGGTTGCCGACTTGACGCATGCACAGTGCGTCTACTACATTCATACCTTTGTGAATTTGTCACTGAGCGCGCCTCTGCAAATTCTCGCAGACAGTCATGGAGTGTTTCCCTGACTGCTATTCGAGTTCTTCGTTCCTGAATCACGAACTTATTCAATTAAAGTCTTCGAAAATATAAAGAGTTTTTTAAAACCCATTTCATGACTATACATTTTTTTTGTAAACTTTCTGATAAAAATTCCAAGACTGTTGTTCCTTGACTGTCCTTGAAAACTTCCATGACCATTTTTAATCTTTCCATGAAATTTTATAAACCATTTATAGAAAGTATACGAGACTTTATAAAAATGATGAACCGTTCAAAAGTCCAGCACTAATCTAGGAAATTTTCCAAGACTTATTTTTTCCATGTGCCGAGATACGTAACATATAACAAATTCAGCCGAATTAACCGAAACCACTTTTCCAAGTAGAGTCAATAGTCGAGCAAGTCGAGCAAGCAGAGCTAATACCCGGTGATACTGAATTCAACGGATCTTATCTCCAAACCCGCGTGGTTTTGGGATTTGCGCCCATATAGACATTTGTTCCGGACGCTGAGATACGTAACATATAACAAATTCAGCAAAATTAGCCCAAACCACTTTTCGATATGGAATGTGCGGGGTCCTTTGTATTTAAAATTTTTTGTCTAATATTCTCAATATATTTTCATATCTTAGAAGTAAGATCATTCACAGATCAGATATTTAGCTTACGAAAGATCACAGAAAAAAGCTTGAGAGTAGGAAAGAAACTTTTCTGTGCATTTGTTGACCTATAAAAAGTATTTAACAAGGTAAATAGAAGTAAACTTTGGGAAGTCCTTAAATAGTACGGAGTACATGGATGGCTCCTACAAGCAATACAAACAATATATGCAGGCAGTAATTCGAAATTCGATGGCGCATCCAATTTTTATGCTCCAATTTTCAATCACTGGAATTTCATTCAATTTTTTACAAAATTACAAATTAATTGGTTTCAAACACAACTATACATTTAGTAAATGCCAATAAAAAAGAAATTGATTTTTTTACTTGTTTTACAAGTTTTTAGAGGGGTGCCTAGCTTATCCGCCCTGACGTCAGTGCCCCGCTCTTCCCTAAGCAACGAAATTGAATGTGTTTTAAGGAAGAGCTGTAAATAGTGTTAAAAGTGACGAATGTCAAAGGACTAAATGTCAGAAGTAACATATGTGATAGATAGGATTATTGAAATCTTTCTGAAAGGAAGATTCTTACCGATTTCCTAGCAAAAGATTCCAAATCATGTATCTAATAATCGTCATACTGAAATTAACTTTCTCAGTTTCTTATTGGGTGTGAATCAAGTCAACAATCAGATAGAAAAATAAAGTTGAATTTATGAGAATCTATTTGAAAGAAAAATTACTGAAAGGGGAAAAGGCAGTATTTAACCTATTCATAATAAAAGATAAATAAAAAGTAGAATAAACTATTAGAGTAAAATAATGATAGGGAATAGAATAACAGAATAAAGAATTTGTTCACGTATAAGTGAATTTAAATTCTGAAATTAAATTTTTAATGTCCAAATAAAAATAATAATATCTCTAAGTGAAGAATAACAAAAGAAGGAAGGATAAGAATATGGAAGAGAGTCTGATCCTTTTCAAAGTAACCAAGTTGAAAAATAAATTTAAATCAATTTAAATCAAGACCAATTCAATCGGATAATCAATCGTCGAATCAGTGAGTAAAATTCGGCAAATTTGGTAACAGATTCAAATCCAATCTGGAATTTTTTAGATGAAACCAGATCAACTGATAAATCGGTTACAAAAAAGACCCAATTGAAACTCACCTACCCAGCGAATAAATTCAAACCAATTTAAATTGGTCTGATCCCAAATTTGATTAATTCCGTAAACAAAATCTTCAATTTAGTGCGAAAATCACTGCTCTAGGATTTATCTCCTGTAAGTATAGATACGCTAAAATATATGTTTTCTTCATAAGCCGTATTCACATAACTCTATTTTACGTCTAGACGAGACAAACATTTTATCAAATTTTAAGGTTATGACGATCCAATTTAAAAATTTCAAACTATTTAAAAATGACAACTATGTACAATCTTCCAAGAAACTTTTTTAATTTCCGTTAACTAATAATAAGTTAAGCCCAATGTATATACTTAATTGTATTATTTTAACTCTATTTTTAGTCAAAACTTTTTTAACAAAATTTTTCACAATATATTGTATCCTCTACAGAACTACACCTTGAAAAGGACTCGGATCTGAGTCGAAACATGTCAGCAATTTTTAAATAAAAACATCAAAAATCCGGAAAAGGCCTTCACTACATTAATATTTTAAAGAATATATTCCCAGGAATTGAGGGATTTGAAAGTATTTAAAATATTTACAGATATTTGCAGTATTTCAAGGTATTTCCAAAGATGTTAAAGATTTGAAAAAATGCCAGGTGTTATTTAAAAAGATTTCAAAGAATTTCAATAACTTTCAACAAATTTCAAAGGATTTTTAAGATTGTAGGGTATTTCAAAAAATCCAAAGAGTTTTCAAGAGCGTCAAAAAATTTCAAGGGATTTCAAAGATTTCAAAGAATTGTAAATATTTTACGATATTTTAAATGATTCCAAGAAATTTTCAAGAGCTTTGAAAAGTTTCAAGGATTATCATGAGATTTCGTTTAACTTCATGAGATTTCAAGGGATCTTATACTATAACAGAAAATGGTCCAGAATCGTAAATCTTCTTCGAAATCTACTGATTTTTATTTAACACTAGACTATTATTTGCGCGCGCTAACTTTCGTATTCATTTTTTTTATGTACTCAATTTTCGAATAACTATTTATTTGTTAACATTTTTTGACCATCAAATTCTTGCTGAAATTATATTCTGAAAGAATGTAGTCAGTGAATCCATGTAGCGTAGAATTTACTGTTACTATTAATAATAGTTTTGTTTCGTTTTTGTTGTTTTCTTTTTTCTCCATCCCCGCCCTAAGTTTATTCTGGAGACTAAAAGGTAATGATCAATTAGATTTGTGTAAAATTTGACCCCTTCGGTTTTTGTCAAGTGTCCACGTTTTGAGACCTCCTGAACCCAAAAAACAGATTTTTACGAATGTGTCTGTCTGTATGTGTGTATGTATGTCTGTCTGACTGTGAGAACGATACCATTTGAAAGAATTGACCTAATAGATTCGCCTTCGGTATACTCTTTTAGTCTCGTAAACGAAAGGTCAAATTTGTTAGCCAGCCATTTTGGATGAAAATTCAAAAAGTTAGCGCATTTTGAGAATTTTTCAGGTGATTTTTTTCACAATTTGGAAACTATATGTACGTCCCTTTCTAGTACTCAAAAATTCAAACAATTTATTTTTTTGACATTTTTTGATAAAATGAAGATTTTCAGACTTACAGCATTATCAAAATCCAAAAGAGGAAACGAAAATTAACATTTTAAGCCAAACAATGCACCACACGAAAAAAAGTCGAAGCAAAAAATGTGTTTCTTTCTGCACGTCCTACAGGATGAGCATAATGACTTTTCAAATTTTCTTGAAAAATTGAAAATTCGCATTTTTATTGCACAAAAAGTAATGAAAAATAAAAAATTCAATTCCACGGTCAAACTATGCAAGATACAACAAATAATGATTGAACAAAAACAGTGCATTCCACAAAGATATACAAATTTGTTATCAGTCACTTTTTGATCGAATGTGCATTTTCTGTTTTATTCGTAAAAAATAACATTGATGGTGAAAAAATCGGCCCGTGTAGTGGGCACATTCTCATCAAAGCTTTGATTATTTCATTTTTTTTTCATCTTGCGTGTGGGTTTTCGAAATATTTAGTTTTTTCCATGATCTCAATACTATTTGTAACGATTAAAACAATAAAATAACCTTCATTAATGCTCATGGTACTTGAAAATTCCTATTTTTACATTCTCATCCAGAGAAGGTGTTAGATTTGTGTAAAATTCATCGTATTAAATTAACTAATTACATCCTCATCTCATCAGTCACTTGACTTAGTCCGTGGCTATGATGGAAAACCGGATTCTTTTTAACCCGAGAACAAGTTTGAAAAACTCCGCAATGCAACGAATTATGTGGTTACGTCAACAGTATCGCGCAGTGCAATCCACAAAAAGACATCCTTTCCTGTTGGCAAAGAAGCTCACCGGTGCGAAGAGGATTCATGCAGAGGTTACATGACCGTTGGGTCAATATGTACCCGGAATACGCTCATAAAATGCCTTAGTATTAAAGAGATCAGGTATCCTTTTTGGGCAAAAACGGATATGAAGCTCTTTATCAGCTAGAATAAAAGCAACATCCTCCATCGAACATACCACCCGTTCCAGCAAGACCACCTTTGAAGATAGCCGATCATGCCAACATGAGAAGTAGGAGATCAAAAATCTACCAAAAGGTCTTTCTCACGATGGACAAATTAGCTGAATCTAATACTACTCTCCCCGCTTGGCTCCCCGAAAATGTTAATCTCAGGAATCTGAACTGTGTAGTTTACGCGAAGACGGTCTCCCTGCTTAGCTACAATAGAAGTAACGATACTTCAGTATGCCTGAGTAGGACTCGCGAGCGTATTGCACAGCTTCAGTTTAAAATTGAAACGGCGGGGCGGCCATCAAGCAGGACTAGACGCAAAAAACAAGATCTCTTTCAACAGCGAAACAGCGCCTTGAACGGCGAGTAAAGTGATTTCAGGAAAATTCCACCTCTTCTACTCATCCTTCCCGTCTGTTCAATGAAACGTCACGTGCCGTTAAGAATCTGCCTAGTCGAGAAGATATTCATGTCTTCTAGGAGCAAGTATATGCAGATACTTTTCAGCTAAATTAAGACGCTTAAGATATATCACTCTTTCGTAACAACTGCAATAATTACAGAGGTACCAGCTTACTAAGTACCGTAAGTAAAATATATTTAAAAATACTTATTCGTAGGGTAATGGAAATTACAGAAGAAAAGATATGGGAAGTCCAAAGTGCACATAAATTATCTGCTGTCCAAAATTTCAAAAGACCCGAGAAACAAAAAGAAGTCATGTCTTTCTTGGGACTAGCTGGATATTACAGAAAACTTATAAAAACTTCTCCACGATAGCTAAGCCATTGATAGCACTGACGAAGAAAAATCAACCCTTCAATTGGACGCCACCTTGCGAAACAATTTTTAAAATGTTGAAAGATGCTCTTTGCTCAGCACCGGTATTAAGATATCCTGACTTTGAGGACACATTTACTCTGACCACTGATGCAAGTAATGTTGGGCTAGGGGTAATTTTATCTCGACAGGTACACCCAGTTTGCTACATCTCAAGAACTTTGAACGAACCCGAGCTAAACTTCACCACTGCCGAAAAAGATACATTAGCAATCGTATGGGCAGTTAAGCGTCTTCCACAATATCTTCTTGGACGTCAATTCATAATACAAACGGACCATCAAGCTTTGACGTGGCCTTTCAACGTGAAAGACTTTTCTTCCAGGTTGATGAGGTGGAGATTTCAGATGGAAGCATGCGCATAAAAGATCGTGTATAAAAAAGGAAAGAAAAGCACGGCAGCTGACGCGCTTTCAAGAATGCACGCTATTCAAGATCGAAATCTCTCAGAACAATTGGGAGAGAATGCACAAATAAATCAATTAAATGACTCCCAAGAAGTCGATGAGTTTGATACATCATCATCAGGCGAAAATAACCAACCAATTTCTGAAAGATTGCGAAATCACGAACCGATAGATGAAAGAGAAATTCAAAACGATTACGCAATCTGGAAAAGGAACCGCCTGCCTAGTAAATTAAAAATAAAACCTGTTGTCACTGGAAAGAATTGGATTAAAATTAGCAAACAAAATATTTTCTTTTTGCTAAGAATCCAGTTGCCCGACTATAATGAAGAAAAGTGGATCAAACTCCTCTACATAAAAATTAAAGATTTCACCAGAAACAAAACCTGGAGCATACTTAAATTTCACATGGAAGATCCCTTAATCCAAATTACGGAACGTGTACGCATTGCTCCAAATAATCCGCCACAGGATCAATCACAGAACCACGTTGGTTTACCCCGAATAATAATTTACTAGGACTTGTACCTGTAGTGCTGTGTACGGTACTATTTAAAGCGAATTCAACGTCGGTTCACATTTTGTACCATAAATTGCCGGAAGAAGGGTCGGAGAGTTTTGCCAAAATTGGAGTTATTACGCGATTGACCTTCTCCACCTGGCCATTTGCCTTAGGGGATGCTGTCGCAATCAGAACATGATTTATTTTCTTTTCTTCTATAAAATCCGTAAAATCTTGCGATGTGAAGCACGAACCACGGTCTGAAATAATGGTTCGCGGCCTACTGTAACTTCGGAAATAATCATTCAGACAATTAATCGCTTCCTTGGTGTCTGTACTTTCAACGGGGTACAGCTTGACAAATTTCGTGAAGTAGTCTATTACTAGAAAAACATGTTGCTTAGCTGCAATTCGTTTATCAATCGAACCTAGATGATCAATATGACACGTCATAAAAGGTTTGTCACCCTTCGGTATTGGGTGGAGACAACCCTCACCCTTCCCCGTGGAAGGCGAAAATGCTATTCGTTTTAAACAATTGGCGATATAATTTTTTGTTTTTTCACGAATTCCCGGAAACCAGTAGTTACTTAAAATCGATTCGGTTATTTTCTCTGTACCAAAATGGCCCAGTTCATCGTGGTATTTTCTTAATACGTGAACTTCCATTTTTTCGGGTACATAAAATAAAATATCGTGGTTACGCTTCCTGTAAATTATACCGTTTCGCATTTCGAATAGTTTGTCTTCGGTGGTCTGAAGTTTATCTCTCAGTTCGCGGATTTTCGGATCAAGGTTTTGGCTGATAACTAAATTCGACTCAAGAGTGTTATCTTCGACAATTAATACATTAACAGCGCGGCTGAATGCATCGACATGCTTCATTTTTTCGCCAGACCTATGTTACAATCCGTAACTATCTTAAATGGTATTCCCTGGAGATAGATTCGGAATCTTCGTAGGGCATAT
The DNA here is from genome assembly GCA_011634705.1 of Andricus grossulariae. NCBI lineage: Eukaryota > Metazoa > Arthropoda > Insecta > Hymenoptera > Cynipidae > Andricus > Andricus grossulariae. The sequence goes on from JAABKJ010075445.1 coordinate 221,412,908, forward strand.
ATCACAGCTAACTATACTACTACAGATGACATCATATGTGTGAGTGAGACATGGCTTACTTCTTCACCTCAAATTACGTATCCTCAAGGTAACATCGACTGTCAAGCTGTCTACAGTACGGCTACCAGAGAATCCTCAAAAGGAAGAGCAAAGGGGGATCTACTAAGCATCAACAACGCAAACAAATATAAAATGGAAGAGATATGTGCAACAGAGGATTACATTTTTGTTAAAGTGGAAGGTCATAGTTTTAATATAGTTATTGGATCAATACACTCCAGCCCCAATTCTAATTTTGATAATTTTCTGTTCAATATAAACAAAATAATCTTTGACCTGTCATTGAAATATACAGATTCCTCAATAATTGTGGGAAGGGATTTTAATGATAAAATTGGAGAAATGAGTCAATTAGAGAAAAAAACTCTCTGTAACAATTTAAATGTGTATGATGTAAGAACAAGTCTGGTCGCTGGTTTAGACAAAAGGGGAAAACAGATGGTAGAATCCTTTAAAAAAATGTTTTTTTTTTGTCCTGAATGGGAGAAGTAAAAGCGACTGCCCACCTCAATGTATATTCTTAAGAGAAAGAAGTTCTGCAATTATAGATTTTGCCTCGTTTAATAGTGTGGGAATTCAGTCAATCGACGATTTCCAGGTGCTGAAAGTTCCAACTCGATCGCATCACTTTCCTATAGCTTTGAAGTTATTAGATCACTCGAATTTAAATTATGCGAACTATTGGAACACCCCGTTTTTAAAGTGGAATAATGACGTTGCTGATAAATTTAAAGAAATTATCCAGTTACCCTCCAAATATTAACTCTGCAATGTTGTCGATAGATGACCTTTCAAAAAATGTAATCAATGCTATTAAAGTGACAGCGACAGAACACACTCGCGAGTGCAATCGACTCCAAACAATTCTGGAAGATAGTAAATAGCTATAATTTCAAACCTTCTTGTAATGATGATATAGACTTAAACATATGGGAACAGTACTTGAAATCTCTCTACCCAGTCCGGGATCCAAATTCCTACTTAATTTTTGTTTAATCTGCATTGTCCTATTCAAATTTATTACTTCATACTTCTCATTTGAAACAATTAATTCTTTAAGATTGTAATCTGTATATTCCACTCAGTTGAACATAACCTAAGGTAACCTACAATTGGCAGATTTACGCTCATTTAAAGTTGCTATGTGTGAATCGTATTTTTACCATTGGATGTGATCTTTGAAGACTTCCATTTCATATTGAATTTCAACCTATTCAAGCGCACATTAATGAATCGTAGAATGCCCATAGGAATTTATTTCAGGTTGGTCAGTCTCATTCAACTCTATTCACTCAGCAATTTAACGAATGCGGAATGGCAGATTTAAAGCACCGCGCACAGGTGATAGATTAAAAATGTGGCCAATCGATTTGATTTTCATTCTTTCAATCTGCAAATGACAGATATGCAATTCAAACCGACTCACTTCCTATCGGTCCTTTTTTCCTGGGTATATTCGATATTTTTATTCGAAATTCATTTCTTTTCTAATTCATTCAGTACACTTAATTTTAATTGACGAATGAGTTATTTTCAGAAGTTTACTTATTTTAACAGTGAAAATACCGTAACTGAAGTTAATCAGTTATACCGTAACTGCAGATGAATCAATTATAGACTTAGAATAAATTGATAGAGGAACAATTTCTGAATTAAGCTTTTGTTTATACTCCAATATTATTTATAATAATAAAGTGTATTTTGAAACTTTCAAGTACAGTAGAAGTCCGACAAGTTTCTCCTTTCGGGGCTGTAGGGGCGGAAAATTCCAGGAATTGCGGACTTATCGGATGCCCCCTCTAGTAGCACATAGAGATCCTCTAGGCCAGTGGTCAGTACGTTCTTGACCAAGTCAGGGAAGCCTGACCAGCCTGGCCAACGACCTACTTTCTGGTCAGGTACCTGCGAGCTTGGGCAGACCAACCCTTCCCTTAGGAGTCCTTTGTTGGAAAATGGGAGAAAAATTTGAAATTAAAAGTTTCTTAATTCTGCAATCCGCGATTTAAAAGTAATGAGGCATGACAAACTGACTCACTGACTGTGTGATTGTTCTCAACATTGCAAACGTCTCGAGACAGGCTCTCAGACATGGCAATTAAAATGCTGGTGGATTGTTTGCAACATTGCGAACGCCTCAAGACAGGCTCTCAGGCATGATAAACTTACTCACTGAATGTGTGATTGTTCTCAACATTACAAACGTCTCGAGACAGGCTCTCAGGCATAACAAACTAACTCACTGACTGTGTGTTTGTTCTCAACATTGCAAACATCTCGAGATAGGCTCTTAGGCATGACAAACTTACTTGGTGACCGTGTGATTGTTTACAACATTGCAAACTCCTTGAGACAGGCCATCAGGCGTGACAGACATACTGAATGTGTACTGCTTACAACATTGAAAGCGCAATGAGATAGGCCCTCAAGCATGAATAACTTATTTACAATGACGGATTATAAATTTTTGTCCTGTTGTTTTGTTATTCATATTTGCCTAAATCTTCATTAAAGCTTGATAAGCTAACTTTGGCCTTTTTCCGAGGTCTCCGCATTGCAATGGAGGTCCAAACTCTCTTTCTTGCCTTCACATTTTCTGTTCTACGTCCGCAAAATGAAAATTTCTGACTGGGGTTCTGTTTTGTCATTCAGATTGGTTGCAGGTCTACCAACGTTACACAATTCATGAATATTCGTGGACATGTCTCATCATGAGAGTCATAGACATTTGAAGAGAAAATTGTCAGTGGTAACTTCGATCACACATATAAAGAACCATCTTCTCACATTTCTCAAAATAAGTGTTCCTACAACAGCGAATTCGAACCATTGGGGCTGCCGGACGTTCTATGCGCTAATGAGTGAATCCAGGGGCGGGTCCATCGCCACAACCTAGAAAGCCTCGACAGGCTCGAAAAATGAAGTCGCGGTTCTTAACTACATCTGTCCATCCCTCTTGTGCTGCATGTAGACCAAACCACTTCATCGGTCATTTTCAAGAGTGGCATAGGCTTAATGCTCCTGAGAGGTATCAAACTGCGATTCGACTTCTAAGCTATCATCTCCAGTAACTTTTATCATGCTGGCTTCTCACCTGCCAAAAAACGCATTGGGATCTCGGACTATAAGCGCAGTACGTCTAGATGCCGAAGTTGGGTCCAAGCATCGATTGGCGTGAAGAAATATATTTCTTTCGTGAAAAAATATCAAGTACATCTATCAAACGAACTTTTAAGACACTGCAATATTGATTTCGTGAGGAATTTAGCATTTTGCGGTTGCTAAGCAGACGTGCAAAGTAGCATTTCTTACTCATGTATAAAATAAAATATTTTGCTTCATTATCCTGAATTAAGGCTGTTGGAGCGGGGTGCACAAAAATGTAGAGTTCTGCGAAGCAGTCAAAGCTTGAGTACAACCTGCGATAATTTGGTTTTGAGGTTTTAAAAATGCGCTTTGAAAAATTTCTATACTCCGGAAGGGGGGGAGGTAAGTCTCTGGTTTTTCGAAAAAATATGGTAACTTCTAAAAAATGAAAGTAAAATTGTCTAGCAATGACGTGAAGTGTGCAGGAAGCCGGCTGACAGCTGATTGTGCTGATATCTCTACCGAACTGGATCGTACTACGAAAATGCACTGTCGGCAAAAGTAGCATCTGTCTTCGCGGGTATTTTAAATTAGAATAAATAATGCAATTTGTGATTTTCTGTTTTTTTTATATTGTTTATTGATAAGTCCGAATGATTGGCGAATGCAACAGCATCACTGCTATTTGAATGAAAAATAAATTTTTTCTTAGAATAAAAAACGTGGTCTCGGAAATAAAAAGTGTAAAAGTGATAAAAGGATGCCGTTATGAACTCGCTGATCATAATCGATAATAATTTTGAAATTTTCTTTAAAATTATTTATTGAATTATTTACATATCTTATTGTGTTATAACGTAAAATAAACATATGGAAATAGCGCATTACATAGAATCAAGAAGGTGTAGATCTCGAAGCAGTGAAGGTGCGTGGATTGGCTTTCGCAGATGACAAGATTGTTATGGCAGAATCAATCGAGGACTTGCAAAGAATGCCAAGGAGAAAGAAAAGGAGGAAAGGTATCAAGACCTTAAAAGGGAGCTGCAACGACTGTATCCAAAATATTCGGTATGAGTAATTGTCCTTGTGATAGGTGTTCTCGGAGATGCGAAACTATCACTGGTTGGTGCCCTTAAAGCCATACCCGCGTGCCAAACATATGCCACGGCACTTGCGAGATGGATGCAGAAAGCTTTCATCCTTGGGTCGCTTCGTGTCCTGAAAACACACGAGACTTTTGCCGGCCCGTCTTTGTGATTTCTTCCTATCCTGTGACCACCCATCTCAGGGTTGTGAGACGTGGCCATGAATGGGATTTACTGCGGTCCTACTGGAAGCCGATATCATTTTTTTATATGACAGTTGCTCCCAGTGGGACCCTGCGGTGGTTGTAAACCTTCAGTTTATATATATATACAAACATACAGGCAGACAGACAAATTCGTAAAAACCTGTTTTTGGGGTTCAGAGGGTCTCAAAACGTGAAAATTTTACAACAACTGGTGGGGGGGGGGTCAAATTTTACGCAAATCTAATATTTTTTCCGATTTTTTATTGTTATTATCCTATTCAGCTATTTCCCTTTCGAGGTAGGCGTGAATTGCTCGGTTGGAAAGTAGTACTATATGGATGGGTATATAGGTATAGGGTAGATAGGTATATAGGTGTAAGGCATAAATAATTTAGATTGATCTAGACGTCTCGTGTTATTTATTTAAATGATATGTTCGTTCCGAAACACTGCTCCGACCCAAGTTACTGATCAATCTAGCGATCACCCCACGTGAACAGCCTCACAAAATTGTTATGTGTGTTTCCCCACTTAGGCCCATTAGTATCCTAGGTCTTTGTTTCAGGCGTCATTCACTCTACTCACATTCTTTGTATAAACTATTTGTCGTCAAACTTTTATGACCTGGCATATTACTCTAGCTTCCTTCACTTCCATACATTTTTTCATGCAAGCTCTCGTGTTTCTATGGCTTCTTATGTCTCTTCGGATTAATGTCTCATTCACAGATTCTAAGAAGAAACGTAACAGCCTCGACAACGGGGCGAAAGAGGCCGACGAGAAGAACGAACGAGTAACGACGCGTTGAAATCTTAGTTACAAACGTCAGTGAACAGTATGGAAGCCCTAAGGGACGCGCGGGGAGCCTACGAAAACGTTTGGGTTGCAACGAGTTTCGACAAGTTGCGACAAGTTGAACGCCTAGGAACTGCAGCGAACAAAACGAAGCCGAGAGGGGGAAGGGCGCTCGATGACAGTGGAGTACCCTTTCTCTCTCCCGCCAGACTAACAGGCGCAAAAGGCACGTTTAAAGTGAAAAAAAATGTTTTTTACGTTTACGCCTTGAAGGTAGGCAACATGTAAGTAATTTTTCAAACATTTTAGACTTCATTTCTTTTTTTACCAAGCAGACCATTTCCAGCAACTTTTCTTCCATCAACTTTTCTGAGAAATGAGTACATTTGCGTGTAGAGATGATCGTTTGAGGCGCTGCATGTATATAACCGAATATTCAAAGGGCGTAACTTTACGCCCCATGCGGGACCTTTTCCGGTGGTCCGATCGAGCTCACCGAGGTACCAAAATTCATGTTTTGGAACGTAGCACCATATGAGAATGGTACATATCAACATTTCACACTTTCGGGAATTTCGAACCTCTCTAGTGCCCTACTAACAAGTACGCTACTTTTCTTATAGTTGTAACCACGTTTCTCCTCTTGAATTTCAAGTTATTCTCAATTATATAAACTATTAAAGCGTGGAAGAGGGGGACGTAATGGAGGAGGATGAGGAGGAGGAGGGTAGAAGAGGAGGTGGGTATGATGATGGTGTAGTTAAGACAAGCAGAGACTGAAAAATATTAGATTCAATGATTATGTATACACTAATCTTTGGTTTGAGGCTTTTCTAAGCTGGTATCCTAAAAAACTGCAATGAATTCAGGTGGTAGAATAAAGAAAAACAGATGAATTTCAAATTACATCTATTTATTTAACCTATTTCATTATAATAATAAACGTAAAAACTATATATATATATATATATATGCGAGTGTCTCGCTTACTCTAATTCCTTTACATTCACGCTCCTTAAGGAGCGAGAAAGATAGATAACCGGCGTTCCACCGGCTCTGGTTATTATACAACATTTGGTTCCTCACTGGTCATTTCTCACAAGCGTGCGATATTCTGCGTTAGGGAGGTGCGTTGCGTGCATTTTATATGTATAGTTCAAAGTTTGTCATAAGGACAACCGCAGAATTTTGCTGGGAGCAGGTGCTACTCTGAAAAATTGCACCCGCTCCCAGCGAAATCACAGTAAAATTTCAGCTCTTCCTCTATTGGATGCCTGCTCGCAGTTAGTATCAGTTTCGCCTCTCTTTCTCTGTTTCCGGCTTATTCTGGCTGCGGCTGAGTAGGCGCCCTGCTTATATAAACCCTTTTCCGAAGTTCCACGGCACGGTTTCACAGACATTTATGCGAAAAATGCGAGAGCTCTGGGTGCGTTCATCCTTGTAGTGCCATTCAACTTTCGGCACGGTTGTCACGCTTCCGCTTAGGGGTTATTCCTTCGGGACCATCCCTGGATAATTGTCCGTGACTACTTAGGAATTATTGTAACCATATTCAGCAGAAACCCCTGGTACAGGGACCCTCTATCTAAAACCCGAGGATGCGTTCGGTTGCTTTGTCATAGGCCCTTCAGGTTGATTCCTAAGGAATCAAAACCGAAACCGAATAGCATCCATATATGTATATATGTTAGACTCCCAAGCCGAAAACGCCCAATGGGCGTTTAAACCGCACGACGCACCTACTATCCGTTCACGATACGAAGGCCCCTCCAAAACAGCTGCACATTTTGGTAATTTACTCGCAGGAAAAAAACCGCACAAAAACACAGCTTATACCATGATAAAGCTTACTTTATTGCGCTTGAAACAAGTCTTCACATGCTTATGTAAAAAAATTGGGTTGGAAAATATCTTTCGCGAAAAGATGAAAATCGTGTTTTTTTCGCGTCACTCTGTCCTTACTTGACTTTCGATGACGACATCTTTGAACTGAACAGTGTGAAAGATCATTATTTCTTATCCTGACCTTGACTTGACCTTGATACTGACCTTATTAGGTCAAAATGACCCCGGATTCGGATGTAACAACCCTGTAAACGTCTTAGAATAGAGGTTTTCTCCAATCTAACGCTTTTCTTGACTTTGACCTTGAATTGACCTTTATCCTGACCTGATGGGGTCAAACTGACCCAGGATTCAGATTCAGCGACCTCAAAAACGTATGTGTATGGTGGTTTAGCTTGAGCTTTAGAAATTTTTTTTTGGTGTGGCTGTGTAATTGCTGTGAATTTACGAAATCAAAAGTATTATATATATATATATGATTAAAAATAAGGTTAACAACCACCGCAGGGTCCCACTGGGAGCAACTGCCATTTAAAAAATGACACGGGATCCCAGTAGGGCCGCAGTAAGTCCCACTCATGACCACGTCAGACAACCGTGAGATGGGTGGTCACAGGACACGACGAAATCACAACGACAGACCGGAGAAACCCTCGTGTGTTTTGAGGACACGAAGCGATCCAAGGATGACAGCTTCCTGCATCCATCTCGCAAATGCCGTCGCATATTTTTGGAACGCGGGTATGGCTTTAAGGTTACGAAACAGTGATAGTTTCGCACCTCCGAGAGCACCTATCACAAGGAGTATTCATTGTACCGAATATTTTGGGTACAGTCGTTGCTTCTCGTTTTGGACAATTGACTCTATCTCCCTTCGAGCGTGCGGCAGGGCAGGATCGCGGCCAACACCGTAATAGCGACAAAGGTGGTAATAAAGCACTCTCAGGGCAGCATTATGTCTGTAGATATAGGTTGTAGATATAGTATGTGTTCTAGATACTCAGCGTGTGTATGACACGCTCTGGACCTATCGCTTGAAACCTCTTGACATAAAATGCGGTTACAGCATGCTAAGGTAGAAATGACACTGTCCTGGCATGCGAAAATAAAACCGTCTGTACCTGAATTAAGCCCTGATGATTTGAGAAAAGCAAAAGTTTGCTCCTTCGACAAGGACTGTTTTTCTACATTGTTCCTCAGGGCTCCATTCTGGCACATCTTCTCTTCAATTTGTTCACTTCTGACCTTGGAAGTGAACTTCAATATTGGAAATACTACAAATATGCTGACGATTGTAAAATTTACTTATCGGGGCCAATTTCTCTATTAAGTAGATTACTTGTTCTAGTCCAAGAGGATATCCATTGCGTTAAACTCTGGGCATGGAAGAATGGACTTACTCCTATCCTGGTCAAAACACAGGCAATTTTTGTTGGACCTACTTCATCTCCGTCGCTTGAAACACTGGAATCATTTCCACCTTTCTGTATCGAGAATCTTACTACCCCTTTTTCGGATGTGGTTAAAGATCTGGGATATTTCCATAACCTTATCTTGTCCTGGAAGGAACAGGTACAGAGTATCTTAAGGAAAACATACAGATTTCTACAACAACTATGTAGGAATAAGGACTGTTTACCTACCTCCACTCGGATACTTTTGGTTAAGAGATTAATTTTGCCCCATTTTAACTATAGTTATTCAGTATATGATGATTTGATCAACGATTTAAATTTAAAGCTTGAGCGTGCGTTGAATGCCTGTATCCGTTTTATCTACAATTTGCCTAAATACGAACACATAAGTCCATTCAGACTTAAGGAAGGTCTGCCTCATGCTGCCAAGAGAAGACAATTCTTTATGGGTAATTTGCTCTACACTCTTTTTGAGAACAAAGCTCCTGAGTGTCTAATTAACCTATTCCAATTTATACACAGAGACCTTCCAGCACAGTCTAAGCTTCCTAAAAGACATAAAATCTTTAAGATTTCTTTTCACAGAATGTGTCAGCTTCAAAGATCATTTATAGTAAGGTGTGCCTGGTTATGGAATAAAGTATAATACGATATAAGAAACGCACCTTCCCTGTATTATGTCAAGAATCTCTTTTTCAAACCTTTGTGCAATATTCCAAATCCGACTTCTAAAATTACTCACTGGTGAACTCTCATATTTAGTTCTTGAATATTTCATCTTCTTCCTCTTGTTTTCATTGACTTTTGCACTTTACCACCGAGCAATTCACGCCTACCCCGAAAGGGAAACGGCTTAATGATATAATAATAAATAATAATAATAATCATGACTCCCCTTCTCACGTATTACGTAAGATTTTATATCTTTTACGCAGTGTATACAAAATATATCAATTATTTTCACCGTAACTGATATACCAATGGATTTCAAAAGACACTTGCGAGATTGCCAGTGATATTAAAGTATTTAAACATATTTCAAGGTATTTCAAAGGACTACAAAGTATTACACAATTTTTACGATATTAGACGAGATTTCCAAAGCTTTTTAGGTATTTCATGAAATCCTCGATGAAATTTTAAGGAATTTCAAAGAAATTTCAAGAGATACTGAAAAGATTTCAGGGTATTTCAAAATATTTGCAAATATTTTAATGGATTTTAAGAGCTTGAATGGGATTTCTAAGTTCGTCCACGCATTTTTAGAGGATTTCATAAGATTTCAAAAGATTTAAAGGAGTTACAAAGCTTTTCTGAATATCATAAAGAATATTAAATTATTTCGAGGATTTGATAAGGATTTCAAAGATTTCCAGGGATATCGTAATATTTCGAAATATTTCACTTCATTCAAAAGATTTTAACCGATTTTTAGAGATTCTTAGGTATATGCACGGATTTTAATGGATTATAAGGTTTTTAAGCCTATCAGGGGATTTTAATAAGATTTCGAAGATTTTAAGGGATTTCAAAGGATTTCGTAAGATTTCAAAAGATTGAACGGCATTTGAAAATATTTCTAAATATTATATAGGATTATAAGATATTTCGAGGATTTTAATGACTTTTAAACATTTCTAATGGATTGTAATATGTTTTGAGGGATTTGAAGTGTCGGAAAGACTCCCACGGACTTGAAAGAAATTTAATGAATTTTATGTGACCACGGTGCATAAACGCGTTTTTATGCGACAGCGTAGACGATCGTAATATTGTACATTACGATACAGCGGACGATCACTCTTCACATTACACTCCGCTGTATCGTAATGTACAACATGCGCAGAGGTTTCATGCCAATCGCGTTAATTTTACTCTTATCCTTTTCTTGACAAGTCCATGTCTCGCTACCGTATAGCACAGTCGGTAAAAATATAGAATTATGTATAGCCATTTTAGCTTCTTTTTTATATAATAAATGTGATAAAAAATAAGTAAAATAATAGAATCACTTTTTAAATGTTGCAAATCTATTGTATATTTATACTTAATGCAGTTTCTGGCCAGTTTAATTTCCAAAATATTCTTTTTCAGGTTAATTTTTGAGTCTGATAAAGTTCGTACATTTTTAAACAAATGTGAGAATAGTTTGAAAAGCTTTTCAAAGTTATTTTATTTTTTTGAGGTCTATACAAATGAGATTTGGCCTAGAAAAACTGAGAATATTGAAATCTTACTAGATTTTTGGAACTCTGAGCAAAACCCTGAGAATTATGAATTTGGTAAACTTATTTTTGCCCCGCGTAATCTCAGGATATTGATCGATCTATTTCAATTCTTACACAGGTTATAAGAGACGCAAAATTAATCTTTCAGTGCTGGGCTGTTTTTAATTTCCATTTTTTTCTTCGGCCCACCCTAGTAATCGTGCTCACTCCTCTCCACATCATATACAATATACCTAGGATAGGGTAGTCCTTATTTTACCTTTTTTGGACATCCTTTGCTCCTACTCCCAATTCTGGTTTAATTTACGTAACTTCTTTAGTTTTTACTCAAATCAATCATCCAAATATCACGATTATCTCTATACAATGCTTAAAATGTCCGAAACAAAAAAAAATATTTTTTTTATATTCTCATCCTGATGAGAAGGTATTGGTTTTATGTCAAATTTGACTTAGTCGGTTTACATCAAATCTCCACTTTTTTAGACCCCCTGAGTCAGAAAAAACGATTTTTACTAAGGTGTCTGTCTGTAGTATGTATTCTGTAGTCTGTAGTCTGTAGTCTCTAGTATCGTGTAGGCACGATAACTTTCGAAAGATTGATCAGATTGGATTGTGCTTTAGCACACTTTTTGAAGGCCTAATATTGCATAATTTAGAACTTCAATTTACTCGCATCTCGGAAACCAAAATTGAAATCTATTTGCAAATCACCCATATAAAAACCTCCATAAAATGTACAGTTTTCGATTCATCTAATTCTTTTACAATACTTTTAACTTGGTTTTTAATTTAAAATAACAATTCCTAATCAATAATTAAAAATATGTATAAGTTTTGAAAGCACATTGGTTACAAGTTACAACCTATTTCAATTTCCATTTTATTTTGCACAATGCACATTATAAAAAACCTTGTTTATCGAAAGTATATTATTTTCTATCCAAAAACTTTAAATTTTAATCCAATGAATTTAATTCTGATTATCCACCAATAATCCTAATAGAGCCTATTAGAGAATGAATTTTGTACTTTTGCAACTTCCGATAAAATGCAACCTAATAGATACCTAATAGAACCACTTTGAAGGCTGCACTTTGTCTTTTAATCGAATTAATTCAATTTCGATTAGCCGCTAATAATCCTATTACAGCCTATCAGAGTAGAAAGTTTGTACTTTGTAACATTTAGAGTAAATGAATACCTCATTGGTTCCAATTAGAACGTATCAGAAAAATATAGCAAAAAGAATATTTGCTTTCGAAAGCCTAATATAGAACCACATGGAAAGATTTGTTCAATTCCAAGTTCTATCTCAATAGTATATGAAATACCGAATAAAACCTGTTAGAATCCAAATTGAAATAAAAAACTCTTAAGAATTATTTAGACCCATATAGAAATGCAAGTGGATCTAACGTACTATCTAAACGTTTTCTATCAATTACATAAGCGGCATTTTTAGTAAGGTTGAAACTGTCTACTCAAATACGTAATAGAACCTGTTAGGGAAGAAATTTCGTACTTCTAGCACTTTGAATAGAGCAGATTCCAATAGGTTCCTATTAGAGCCGCTTAAGGACGTGTGATACTTCGTCATGTGGTAAATCGGGTTCAGTTCCCCCGGGTTTTTGTCCACAAAAATTGAAAATTTTAAAAACTGTATTTGGAGATGCTGTCTTGATGTTGGACGCCGACCCATCCGTTCATATCTCCTAACAAAATTATTCTTTCACCTTGATCGCAAGTACTAGTCCTCAATTAATCATGGTTCTATTTTACTGTATTCAATTGTAAATTATGTTAATATAAGTATTAAACACAAAAATAATAAATATTCATTGTGTTATAAAAACTTAATATTGCAGAATATCTGCTGAACGATTTTTAGTTTTGCGGGACCAAGCCGTTGAACTATTAATAATGTACAAGGGAGATTTCTTTTTCGTACCATACTATCGTGATCCATACACGAAAGGAACTACAGGACCATCAGGCTGTTATTACGCATTTTATAAATGAGTCAGAGAACAGGTACGTATTGGCGGAGAATTAAACATGCCTTTAGACTAGGGCCACAAAGCTACTGTTGATTCTAACGCTGCACGTGGCAGTGAATGTAGTTTTGAGCAATTACATGTTTCATCAACGTATAGTGCTGTTCGATAATAATTACCAAACCGTATTAAAATAAGCAAATAAAATTTTTTTTAAGTTGGTGTCATAACCAGCTGAAATTCACGCATTCTATTTATAAATATGGTCCTTCAATTTTCAGTTTTTGTTAAATTTTTCATTCTAGCTTGATTTTAAGTTATTTGCAGAATGCCCTTTTGCTGGAGAATTTAAGCAAAATTGATAATTGAAAGAAACCGTTAAAAATACAAATACATTAGTTACACACGTCTTTCATAACCTCTTAACGTTTAGTTGATTATCCCTAATTTAAATTAGATTTCACTTGTAACTAATTAAATTTTTATTGAAATACTAATACGGTGTTAGGCTTCAGGCGTATATAAAATAGACTCTCTGTAAAAAGTGTACTAATTTTTTAGTACAAAGCGTAAAAATGACATGTAACCAAAGGCTTCCGTTTCCGGTACCGAATGGTAAATTACGCGTGTTTTCTCTGTGCTATCTTTTTTGGTTTTGGCGACGGGCGTGGAGGTGCGATTGAGGTGAAAGGTGGTAAAGGGAGGTGAGTGATCCATGGGACCGGCACTGACCACCGGGGCTGGAACCCGATCGGAATCAGTGGGGAGATTGCTACTCCCTTGGGGTACATTGTTTTTAACATACCTATTCATCGTTGGTTTAAATTCGGGGTTCCTTCCCCTAGCTGGTTTTTGTCCGCCCTGGGTATTTGATTTCCCCGGTACCACCCACATCTGGGAGGCGTTCCCCTATCCGCAACCTGGGGAGGCGCCCGAATAGATCGATTGGATTACTTGAGCTAACTACTACATATTATTATCCTGAAAATATAATGTGAGCGAAGGTGACGGGACATGCTTACCATCAAGTGATGTTCGCCGATGTATTTGTTTGCCGTGTACATGACCAGCTCAATTATTCCCATGATGATGATCTCCATATACGTGGTTTTGCCTAAAACGGCTCCCATGGATATTAGGGGCGCTGCTACTGCAACATCTGCAGTAAGCAATCTGTAAAATAACAGTGCCAATCTTCAATACAATTTAGTAATTCCAAAGAAAATATTAGTCTATTTTACGTATATGATAAATAAAATTTTATTTTTACAAAAGAAGAATATTTATCTATAATCTAGTCACCACTAACAATTATGTATGTATTAATAGGTCCCCGAGATAACTTTTGTTCAAAAGGTCAAAAAAAGTCCCGTGATTACGAATAACTTCGTTATTTTTTCGAATTTCTGGACAGTTCTTGTTTAAACAATTTTCGTCAACAATTTCATTATTTATTATCTGAAAAAATTATAAAATAATTTTTGGTATTATTTGTGCCAGAGATTAATAAAAAAATTTCAAAAAAATCTATTTTCTCAATTGAGGGTTTATCGTTAATAACAATAGTTATAAACAATAAGGAGCAGGTATTGAAATCGCTAGCCAAGATAATTATACTGATTACGATGAGATTAACGTTATAAAAAACAGTTGTCGCGAACAACTTGAAAATTTTTTTTTTTATTAGTTGAATGTTTATAGTCGCATCAACTGCCAGGGTCATTAGCGACTGTACTGTAGGGTTACAAGTTTCCCTCCTTGGCGACATTGGCAGAACTGAAACCTGAGCAGTGCTGCCAACATTCGCACCGAAATATCGCTTCATTTTCTCGATCGTCGCCATTTTCATTTTAACATTTTTGTATATTATGCAGTAATGAAGGCCATGAAGACTGTCGCATCGATCTAATTTTTTTGATAGACTTACTACTACTGCAAATCTGTACTTTTAAATATTGAAATTATTGTAGTTTTCCCCTAACATACCAATGGGCATGTGGGTCTATTTTGACATGACGTCTTATCAGGATCTGGTTTCTATAGGAAGTCATGAGGACCTCTTGTGACCACTAATTAGATATTATAGTAGAATCTACTATAATTTCAATATTGAGAAGTACTAACTTCGCAATAGTCCACAGGCCAGTAATTTTAATTGTAAAATTTTCTAGTGTCACTAGTAAGGACTACTAATTTAAATAGTGAGATCCACTAACTTATTTGTAAGACTAACTAATTTAATAGTAACACTTACTAATTCAAGCGGTAAGGCTTACTACCTGAAAATAGCATGTACCATCGAAAGTTGTCGCGACAACAAGTAAAGTAGTAAGGATAACTACTACCAATCTTGCGAATAAAAGTAGTAGCCCCAAAGAGTTAAATAGCAGCGGCATCTATTACAAACTAAAGTAGTTGTCCCTAGTACTTTATTAGTTGTCCCAACCAACTAGTTTTTTCAGTGCAGTGCTGTTAAATGAAAAACCGAAAATATTTTCGAATTTTTTAATAAACTCAAACCGCTTTTGCAAGGACATGATTATTACGTCTAATATTATGAAGTACAAATCAACTTTAAAACTTTTTTCGGGATTACCTACTCTTTGTCGCGTACCTATCAGGTTTTTAAAATAGGTAACTTCAGTTTGAGATTCTTTGAAAGCTTCGTCACTTCTTTCTTCCGTGAAAAACTTACTTGAATCTTCAAGAATTTTAATAGATTCCGGGAGATTTATGTGAGGATCACATGAATCTCAAGACAAGCGATCGTAATACTCTTTTTCCTATTCCCCATATCTGTTTCATTACCCCTGCTGCTTTTTTTATCCTTTCTCTTATATGAGCTCTATGATATCCATTTGTTTGCAAAGTATATCCCAAATACTTAAATTCTTTTACTTCTTCTAATTGTATTCCCTTCCATCTCCCCGTATATTCTTTCATTCTTCCTCCTCCTTTTCTAAACCTCATTATCTTTGTCTTTTCTACATTTAAATTCAACTTTTTTCCGTCTAATTATTTCTCTAATCCTGTAATAAAGCCCGCCATCCCCTCTTCATCATCTGCCATCAATACTATATCGTCTGCGTATGCCAGTGTATATATTTTTTCGTCTCCTATCCTAACTCCTCCCCACCATTTTCTCTTCATTTTTTCTTGCAAGTCTGATATTATTATATTAAATAAAAGTGAGCTCAGAGGACATCCTTGCCTTACTCCTCTCATTAACCAGAAGCTATCTCCTACTTTTTCTCCAACCTTTACCTTGCTTTTTGTTTCACTAAAAATTTCCAATACTCTTTTTATTAATCCCTCTCGTATCCCCTTTTTCACAATAACTTTTTCTATCTTGCTTCGATCTAATGAGTCAAACGCCGCCTTTAAGTCCACGAACATTGCTATCATTGACCCTTTCTCCTTTTTAATCCTATTATTTACTAGAGAGTTCAGAACATATATATTGTCCATCACGCCTATCCCTTTTTTAAACCCTGTCTGATTCGGGTGCTCTATCTTTTTTCCGCAACTCCTTTTTTTAACCTTTCCGATAAAACTGTCACATATACTTTATACAGTGTTGGCATTAGTGTCACTCCTCTATAATCCTTAATCTCCTCCCCTTTGCCTTTCTTCACTATTGGTATCACTATTCCTTCTTTCCATAACCCTGGCCACCCCTCTCCTCTCCATATTCTATTGCACATTATCCAGGCCCATTACTCTAATTCTATCCCCCCATATTTCCAGACTTCATTTGGAATCTCATCTATACCAGGAGCCTTTCCATCTTTCATCATCCCTAATACCCGAAGAAGATGCCTGTATCTGCTTCGGAGAGACTCCTTTACTGATGTTACGTCCTGAATGCGGCTTTGAGGCACGCCTAGGTATGTCTAGGTCTCTCCAGTGTCAAGATGTCTAATAACACTTATATCCACAAGTTCACGGTACTTGGGAACGCCAACAATCTTTCCTTTCTTCAAATGAATTTGGCACATTTATAAAATCCAAAATCCATCCCAATCTCTTCTGTGTACTTTCTTCACAGAGGTATCCAGAAGAATTTCGTAGTGTGAGAGATAGAGGCAGAAGTGTGATGCAAAAAAGCAAAGGGCTCATTGTATCGCCCTAAAAGACTCTACTCTGGAAGGTGACGTTGTTCGTTATCACACAATAATCTTCAGATAAGATAGTAAACCTTGTTTTTCAAAGAGGCATCAATCTCTCTATGTATCTCACTATGTCTGGATGTAACTTCAAGCTTGCAAACAGACAGGTGATAAGTCTATGAGAGTTTGAATCGAAAGCTTTCCGGTAGTCAATCTAGGCCATTGACAGGACTCATTGAGGGGCTGCAGCGTCTTCACAGACAGACCTATCAATTAGCAGGTTCTTTCGACAGCCTGCTACACCTTTTTTCGTGCCACGTTTTTCGTACATCTCACGCCACACAGGCTCAATTCGACGAACCATTCTCTTGTTTAGGACAGATGTAAAGATCTTATATTGTGTTTTCAAACAATTTATTGGCCTGTGTTTCTCTGGGTTGGACAAGTTGCCATTTTTCGGTAGGAGTATACTGCGTCCTAACACCAGCCACTGCGGAATGGGCGTCTCCGATTTTAACTATAAGGTGAATATACGGGCCAAATGTTGGTGTGCAGAAGTAAACTTCTTCCACCAGAAGTTCTTGATACAATCTGTTCCAGCACCGGAGAAGCTCTTCGTGCCTCTAAGTACTTTTTTCACCTCTTCGGTAGTGATTGATGTGCATACATATATACATATATCTATACATATATGTACATATGCATATATATATATATATATATATATATAAATCATTTTTACTCAAAACATACAAAATGCGCGAGTTATGAAATACGGGAAATCTCCCGGTGTAATATTTTTGTCCCTGATTTATCCCGGTTCTCCCGGGTGAGTGGCCACCCTGCATGTATAGAAAACGCAGCGGTGGACTGGGCTCCTAGGGGCGTGGTGCCGCACAGTGGGTAAAAAGTACCCTTTTTAGACAAAAATCGCCTTAAAGTACAATTCTTAACGGATTTTAATGTTTTGTTCTTCAGAAAAGACGAATACTTTTGTAGGCATAACGAGTGACTGTATAAACTTCACTACGACTGAACCAAAATTGGCTATTTAACAACAAAGTTAAAACTTTTTTTTGTCTAATTTTTCAGTGATAGCATTTCTTTTAAGACTCTAAAATTTATTAAAACAGGTCAGAAATCAATGTAATAACTGAGTAAAAATAATGTGTAGTGAGTTAGAGTAAGAAATATTTTTCATAATTTTATAGACAAACTAATGAACGAAAGTAATTTTTTCGTGATTCGCAACGATTAGCTATTTCAAATCCACAGCTTCTGTATACAATGTGAAAGATAATAATGTGCGTTACAATTAGTTGATAATCGCTGATGTTTACCAATTATTAAAACATGGTTTATAAGAAAATGCTGTCATACTTTTTAAAATAACAAAAACAGTTAATTATGTAAACATTTTTTCTAAATAAATTAGCAATTTGATAATTTTTTCATCAATAGGCTTTTTTTAGGAATCAACAGTAAATGTCTTGCTAGAGAATAGTTGCTGTCATATTTGTCTAATTTTAAAATAATTGGTAATTATTTAAACAATTTTTAGAAAAAAATGCACATTTTGACCATTTTTTCATGAATACCCGGGTAAAAATATTTGGTTTTGGCTTGAATGTCTTCGATATGTCTCGAATATGTCTCTAGGACTAGGATGTTTGGCTCCGTCTCATCAGCTAGACATTGGAGATATACGGACTTCTCTCGCATTTATGGTTGTAGATAAATAATAAAATGAAAAAAATAAAATGAGAATTTTACAGATTGCACGAGAATTTTGCCGAACTCTAGAGAATTCTACTAAATTCAAGAGAATTCTGCTCAACTTTAGAGAGTTGTGCCCAAAAGAAAGAGAATTCTATTGAATTGAAAAGAATTCTAAAGAATTGGAAAGAATTCTACAGATTTCAAGAGAATTATGCAGATTTTAAGAGAATGCATAAAGAGAATTCTACTGTATTCACGAGATATTCATACAGAATTCAAGAGAATTATGATTAATCTAGAGGAATTCTGCCCAACTCTATAGAATTCTCTTGAATTCGAAAGAATTTGGCTGATTTCAAGAATATTCTGCTGAAATCGAAAGAAAACAGGATATTGGTATTGAAATATCTATCACCCTCCATGTTTAGTTTGCAGACAGGTTTTTTTTTGTCGATCACTGGGTCGATTATTGTGTACCGCCGAATTTTTTTACTAAAGATGCGATTGTTTCTATTAAAAATTTAGAAACTTCACTACAATTATTAGACATAAATGACTCCATCAAAAATGAAATAACAAATAATGTGACAAATAACATTTGTAATATCATGAATCATGACACTCACATCTCTGTCGAAGAAAGGTCTTTAGCCAAAAAATTAAAAACCACAAAATCCTTTATTCAAAACAATTCTGACATCTTTTTCAACAACTGCAGATAAAGGAAACCTAACAGTTTGCATGAACAAAACAGATTATTTAAAAAAAAATGCACTGCCTTTTACTAGATTCTAATACTTATAAAAAACTGAATAATAATCCTCTTAAAAAATTAAAGAGAGTACCTCAAAAATATCAAAGAATTTAAATGATGACAACTTATTAAGATTTCAATATAATAATAATGAGTTAACTTTGACCAAGACTACACTAGCTAAAGGTTATGGTTTACCTAATCTTCACAAGGAAGATATACCACTTCGTCCTATAATTTCATCAATTAATAGTCCAACTTATGTTTTAGCAAAAGTTATATACAATGATCTAAAAAAGGGTATAAAAACTCCTAATTCAAATGTTGCAGGTGAAGGTTTTGCCAATACTAATACCAAGTTTCAAAATTTTCAGATGATTAGCGATTATTTCCGGGCGATTGAAAGGTGAAAAAGCATAATAATGCTATGATCATTTCAGAATACTTCACTTTGAATGGCTGTAAGTCACTGCAAAAAATTAGGAAAAATCTGGAAAAAATATATGGGGTTCGTTGATCCTTTCTGTGCCCAGTGATGATATTCAGAGTCGGAAATAATTATTTTTAAATAATTTATTGACAAAGGAGTGGGGAGGTGTCATCTGCGGAACTAAGAAACGTACAGAAATTATTGTTGAAGCAAATTACACATTTTTGGCTCCTGACAATGTTGTACGTATTACCAATGAGCAAAAAGTTGCACTTCAATGTTCAAAAAATTATTTTCTTGTGTAGAAATCGTTGATGTAATTTGTTGGCTTTAGGGTCAGGTGAATTACAACGAATTCATCAACAATTTCTACACAAATTAATTTTTGAGGGTCATTACAATCCCCCCAGCGATAATTATTTTCTTCTTGTAAAAATACAAAAGGCTTAACGATATTCGAGGCTACCGCACAGTCAGCGTGGGACCTTTCAGGCGTTACTGCTACACGTGCGACACGACCTTCTCTCACACTCATATCATATCATAACCCTTTTGTATTTTTCCAAGAAGAAAATAATTTTTTAGACATTGAAGTGCAACTTTTTGCTTATTGGTAATACGCACAGCATCGTCAGAAGCCAGAAATGTGTAATTTGCTTCAAGAATCATTTGTGTACGTTCCTCAGTTCCGGAAATGACACCTCCTCACTCTTTTGTCAATCACTTATAACCAATGATTATTTTCGCCTCTAAATATCACCACTGGGCACAGAAAGGATCAAGGAACCACATATATTTTTAGCAGATTTTTCATAATTTTTTGCAGTGACTTACAGCGATTCAAAGTTAAGTATTCTGAAATGATCATAGGATTATTATGCTTTTTCACCTTTCAATCGCCCGGAAATAATCGCTAATCATCTTGTTGCGGCGTTTTTATACGGTGCCGCAAATAGGGCCGCAGAGGAGCTTGGCCTCCCATTTGATTCTAGCGACACTATACATGGCCTAGCATCACTAACACCTTTGGCGCTCAAAAGTCGTGTACAGGAAGCAGAACATACGCTTCTGCTAAGAGAACATGCTGACAAGACCCTTCATGGTAAATTCTGCGACATCATACTGTAACGTTTCTCTTTCCTCGTGTTAACCCTTTAGCAATTCGATCCTCGTGCTCTTATATAATTCTACGGATTCCTTATAATTAATCGTCCTAATTTTATTTAATAGGTATGTCGCATATAGACCAGTTTCAATAATGCAATTAATTATTAAAAATTAGTTCAGTTTACTATTTACTGTGTCCTAATCAGAAGACCGTAACCGATTTTTGACGTCGGTTTGAATGCTTGGAATTAGAATGGGTTCCTCTTGACCAATTGAGAACAGAAATTTACTTTAAAGGATACGGAGGCCTTTGAATAAAAAGTAATTTGGGATAAGAAATTCACTTGATATATAATTATCAGAAGATCCATAATAAATTACTGCAAAACTTCGATATAGAGAACTTGACTTCTCCGATTCATTTTGAGGGCTTAAATAAATAATTCTTTCATTTTTTAGAGGCAGTTTGGGATCACTGAAGTAAGATATGATTGCGCATAATTTATTTCCGATAAAATGCGTTTCTAAGTTATCAGTTAGACTCAATTTACTCCAAAGAATTGTCCCTCTAATTTCTGTAAGAAAAAGCCAAAGATTCCGCACAGCGAGGTCTCTACAAAGTAGAGTGCAAAGCTGTAGTGTGGATCATGGCTCGAATTAAATTGAATTTCAAAAATTAGTCGAAAATTTATTCGCACAGCGAGGTCTCCATCGATTAGGATAGAGTACAAAGCTGTCACGAGATAAAATTTTATTTTGACTCAGATTCTATTGGGGACATACCATCTCACATGCGGCAAGTCTCTCTGCAGCAAGTCACAACTGCGGCATCTCTACCTAGCGGCATCTCCGATAATGTCGGTCTCTGTTGTACCTCAAAATACACTCATATTAATCAAATTCAGCAAAATGAAATTTTTTAAAAATTATTCAACAACAGAAGAGTCCGAGGACGTCCGTTAGCATGTTCGCTATCATTCCCAAATTTTTAACGCAAAATATTTATTATTGTAGAAAAAAAGCCTTAAAAATTTGGGAAATGATAGCGAACATGCTAACGGACGTCCCTGAACTCTTCTGTTGTAAAATAATTGTAAAAAAAAAAATAATTTTGCTGAATTTGATTAATATGTGTGTATTTTGAGGTACAACAGAGACCGACATTATCGAAATGGCCGAGACCTTAGCAACGAATCCTAACCTCCAAATAGTGCGCATAGAGAACAATTTTATTTAGCAGAATAAGATTTTTTTGCTATTATCCCTCAAAAAAAGTGTTCGGGGACTTCTGTTGTTCTATTTTATAGCATCTCCAAATACAGTTTTTAAAATTTTTAATTTTTGTGGACAAAAACCCGAGGGAACTGATCCCGATTTACCACACGACAAAGTATCACATGCCCTTAAAACTTGACGAGCAATATTTAAGGCTTGTTTACTACCTTCGTGTTTTTTAAATTATTGCGGTAAAAATTAGGCGATTTTTAGTCACATTGAGCAAGTTTTTATTAATTTAAAAATGTAGTCCACGAAGTTTCCTCCTTTATTTCATTATTGTCAGTTTGGTTTTAAAATTTAATAAAAAAAAACTTGTTTGCTCGAAGTTCCAATAGCAATGAAAACTTTCTTTTGGGAGTCAAAAACACTCCCCTAATGTTTCATAAGAAAAAAAAATCCTTCTGTCCGCATCGTAGATATAGCTAAAAATCACAAAAAACGAAGCACTTCTGCAAATGTGAAGAGCACACATTTTTTTTTGGAGATTTAAATTATCAATAAAAATAGTTCAAAGCAACTCGATTCATACCTGTATAGCGATAATTCCATTAAAATATTTTTTACCCTCCCTAATTGACTTTGAAGTTTCAAAAAATCGAAAACTTCCAAGAATTGAAATCCGCATTAATCTCCGCTCCCACGTTATCTAGACCAGATTTCAGTTTGCCGTTTTGTTTACAAACGGACGCAAGTAGTACGGGTCTGGGAGCCGTCCTCACCCAAATCCAAGATGGCGTGGAACACGTCATAGCCTTTGCTAGTCGATCCATGCAAGGCGCCGAAAAAACTACACCGTAACGCAGCAATAATGCTTAGCGGTGGTATGGGAGGTCGAAAAGTTTAGACCTTATTGGGAAGGCTATAACTTCGTAGTGATGACGTGTCATAGCAGTCTCCGATGGCTCTATCACTTAAGGGATCCTACTGAGAGATTAGGTAGATGGGCTCTTAAGCTGTTACAATACGATTTCGAGATTAAACACAGAAAGGGTGTCTTTTACCACGTACCAGACGGGCTGTCACGCATGTTTGAGCCGGACTCTGAGTTGGTATGTCCTATTGGCGAGACTGATGATCTGTGGTATACCCGAAGAACCAAACTGATCCAAGAAATGCCAGATCAATTTCCGGATTGGAAATTAGAGGATAATCGACTATACTGCCATCGCCCTGATCATCTGACTGACCCATTACTGCCTGATTTGGAGGCCTGGAAACTGGTCTTACTTTTGGAGCTTCGCAATAGGGCTATTAGTGAGGCACACGATACCACGACTTCTGAACATTTAGGTGTTGATAAGATCTTCCAACGTCTCTCATTGCTCTACTATTGGCTCGGAATGTTCAATGACGTTGCAAAAAACGTCCGAGCATGCAAGATTTGCCAAAAGATGAAGGTGGTCCAGACACCCGAGGTCCTGTTCACTGATAATCGCACCGAGTTTGTGAACAAATTAATTTCAAAGGCCGCAGCGGAATTGGGAATTAGGCACTTGACTACCCCGCCGTATCATGCGCAAGCCAAGCCGGTCGAGCGGGTAAATCGAGTGTTAAAGTCCATGATATCATCCTTTGTAGAAGGCGATCATCGGAGTTGGGATAAACACCTCCCTGATTTCCGCTTCGCGTACAACTTACTACTATCCAACCGAGCAATTCACGCCTACCCCGAAAGGGAAACGGCTTAATGATATAATAATAATAATATAGTAATATTCTATATTCTAAATAATAATCTTATAATTCTTCCGTCTCTCCATTTAATGCGATGTTATAAAATTGACATTGTCATCATTGATTCTTTATAATAATTTGACTAGTAATTTGAAATGAATGTACGGTTATTACAAAAAATGATATTTGCCATATATTTCTAAAAAACGTTTTTCTAAAAAACGCGAAAAGATAGAACGTTTTCGCCTTTAGGTTCGTATTCTACGGAAAAACATACTGAAATGTCCCATCAATTTATGATAAACACAATCTTGTTACGTAGTGTTACTAGTGGAAGCAATAGTTCTGATCGACATTCAGTATGTATTTCAATTTAACTGCAATCCAAAAGCCAGAAGAGAATTGTTGGTTAATAAATGAATGTTATGTACGTATATAACTCAAATCATTTTATTTATGATGCTGGCTATATAAGAATTAAAGAATTATATACCCACTCTCGAGTCATTTTGTAGAGAGTGCAACGATTTCGAATAGTGTAGTTTTACATTTTACAAGGAAGTCTGTGTCAAAATAATGTGCTTTTAACGGGAAAGAATGGGTGATAGGATTGTCAGAAGAAGGCCTAAATCGTTTTTTTTTCTACAAATCTACAGAACCTGAAATGTGAATCAGTTGTTCGAGGCTTTACAAAAATATCACGGACTTAAAACTTGACAGTTGCACAGCAAACAAGGCGATATAATCTTGATGATTCACTAATCACTACTAACTGGAATACCAGCTTCTATACAGAGTTGAAAGTGAAACCAAGTGAAACCTTCTTTGTCTGCATCACCCGAGTCGAAGTTTCGTCGTCAGTTTCAACTGCTTTCACTTTCATCAATGAAGGTGAATGAAGACGAAATGAAGTTAAAGTCGCAATATCAGCTAATGTATTTTCGTCTTCATTTCGACTGCAAAAGTTGTAGTTATTACCGTTTTTACAAGTTTTGGCACATTTATCCAATCCAAAGTCCATCCCAATCTCTTCTGTGTACTTCTTGACGATATTTATGGCAGTTTGAAGCTTGCCTCTACCAGAGGCATAGATCTTCAGGTCATCCATATAAAATGCATGAGTGGCCTTATGCTCGCGCAGGTTATTGTCGCCGCAGAGGTATCCAGAAGAAATTCGTAGTGCAAGAGATAGAGGTAGATGTGTGAGGCAAAAAAGCAAAGGGCTCATGGTATCGCCCTGAAAGACGCCTCTTTAGAAGGTGACGTTGTTTGTTGTCACACGATAATTTCCAGATGAGATAGTAAATGTAGTTTTCCAAAGAGGCCCGTCCCCGGTTCGGAACTTTTGGTCACTTACGCGCAATCCTTCAAGTCGAAGTCCCAAATTTAAACAAGAATTGAGAGTTTAGAGTTTTAAGCACAGCCTAAAAAAATCGAATTGCTTATCCCGGGGAAGCGTAAAGGTATCTTGTCGTGGGAACGTGAAAAGACCAATTGGGCGGACGTAAATAAATGTCCCTCCGACGGGTTAAATTGAATCGGAAAAACGTAGACGGAAATTTGAACGCACTTCCTCTTCCTCTTTGTTCCATTCGTGCGAGGTCAAGTTTAATACATATATTTCGAAAGAGGCGAGAGGAAAATTGTTAACGACAGTTATTTAGGCGGAAGAGAATTAGTTTTCAAAATCGAATCTCAAAACGATTGGGAAAACTAGTTCGGTGCCACTGAATTACTTGACTGGAATGCAACAACGAATAGAGGGTTCGAATTTAAACGCACTCTCTTCCTTTTATTTAGAAGCAGTTCGTCGTTATCACTCAGTCTGGTATTTTCGGAAAAATTCGGTGTTGTGGGTGCTTATGCAATACCCAAGTGTCGTAAAACCCAAATAAAAGACTAGAGTTGCTGTACCAAGCAACGACAATATACACGTGTCAAACTCAACCCTATTAAGAGGAGCAGAAAATTAATAGAAAGTGTCTCTACGAACCTCTGCTCTTTCTAATTGGTAGAAGTAGGACATTTATTGAAGCTCTTAGAAATTCCTTTGGTTTTTAAAAATACCTCAAATATTTCAAATTCTTCGAGTTAATTGAAAATTCCTTGGAATCTTGTAAGATGTCCTAAAATTTTTTTAATTGTTTGAAATCATTGATAATACCTTGAAATATTTGAAAATCTTTTTGAAATCGTACGAAATCTATTAATTCTTGTGAATAAATTTTATAAATCTATTGAAATATTATAATTTCACTTGAAATTACATGGAACCTGAGGATATTACCTGAAATCCTGGAAAATTTATGAAAGTACCTTGTGAGCTTTCGAAATCCCTCAAAATCATTGAAATTCTCAGAAATCTTATAAAATCACTTGCGATTTATCCAGTTATTATAGTAGGCCCTACAAAATCGTGCTATATTTTCCAAAATTCCAGGAAACTTTTTACTATGCCATGCCAATTTTTCAAAACCCTTAAAATCAGTTAAATCCTTGGAAATTCCTAGACATTTTTTCAATCTTTTTATAGTGTCCTTTTAAAAAGCCCTCAAATATTTAGAATCGTGTTTTTTTATTTGAGATCGAAATAAAATCTACTTTCTTATGTATAATTCCATGCAAAAAGAGCATGAAATACATTCACAAATCAAAATTAGATTTCTAAACTACCTCTTTTTCGGCTCATTAGAGACAGATAAACAGCAAAGGAAAAAAGAGGAATAATTGAATCACTTTAAATAACTGAAATCTTTTTAAAATACCCTGAGATATTTCAACAACTTTGAAATCTTTTGGAATGTCTTTTCAATCTCTTGAAAGTGCTTCGGAATCTTCTGAAGAACCCTGAAATATTTTTAATTATTTCAAATCCTATCAGATTACTGAAACCAATTGAAAATTTCTTGGAATCATTTAATATGTCCTAAAAGCTTGCATAGGTCTTATAAAATGTATCTATATTTTCGAAATTTTAGAAAACTCTTTGATACAATACCCCATGCAAATTTTTTCACATCTCTTGAAAATGCTTTAAAATCTTTTTAAATACTCTACCACTAAGCCGTGGTGTGACGACACCCTGGGCAAGTGGACCAACCGGTCAGGCGGCATACTACCCACCGACAGTGAGTGCCCTCACGTGTGCTCCCCTAGTAACAACCTCGCAGCCGATCTTTACCACCGCGGTAATAAGAGACACGCGCCCGAGTAATGACTGGTACGGCAGGAATCTAGAAGCTCCGCTTAAGATAGAGACACCGCGTTACAAATCAGAAGGCTGGGTCCGGACCGCAGAAACAGAGGGTTACTGGTACCTAGGGTATTATCCAGAGCCTCACCCGCGAGCACTCGCTCCGACTGACCACCGCGAACATGGGGTATGGGAAAGTGGAGGGCTCCGAACGGATCGGACCACCCACCACTACCCAGAGTCGAGCCTCTTCCCTCACACGAACCCGACCTTAGCTAGGGGGGAAGAAGCCGAGCAAGAGCGACTAGTTCACACAAGTGGTAGGCTAGAGAATTATAATAGGTGCGAGACACAAGATTTTACCGAGCCAAGAGGAAACAAGCATAGGTCAAGTATGACAGGGTATAGGGGGCATGAGCCCACACGACAATTCTATAGCACGAGACACAATGCTAGTCATGACAATGGAGCACGGTACGTCCCCACGTTCGGACAGGGGCAGAACGGACCGTATAGGGAGCCGTGGCAACAGTAGGGAGAACCGCGTCACGCCCCGCAGACCAGGTACTTCCACGGTTGGGAAGGGTGGAAGGTCAGTTTCAACGAACAAAAAGGGCTCAAGTGTGGACAACTTCTTGTGGAGGGGCGAAGAGGGCAGAGCCGCCTCTTTCCTTACAGACGAGGAGTTGTTAGTTGCGATGCCCTTCCTCTTAAAGGACATTGCGTGGCACTGATTCCGCCAGAACAGATCGAGATGGAACACATGGGAACAGTGCAGGCGGCATTTTCAAGCCTGCTTTGGGGATGCTTTCTACCAGGAAAGGTTGGAAGAGCAAATCCTCTCACGCAGGCAAGGCCAAGAGGAACCGGTAGCCGATTACCTGACCTGCATGTATCCTCTTTATCCTTGAGTTCTAGAAGATTCTACATTGTAATCAACACGTTTGGGATATAATTTTTGCAACGCAAAATTTAATACGTCATGAAAATAACGTTGAACTTGTTCACCAAACAAAAAATTGCGCAGTATAATTTGATGACCTCATTAGGAATATTCTAGAAACTAAGCACATAGCTCCTTTTATAATCGCTTACTTTCTCTATCAAATTTCTGGAGATTTTTGCACAATATTGTCATATATTGCATCATATGATGCTATATGACGCAGTAGAAATTGCCAGGACAATGCAAAATATAACCATGAAAGTATTTACGGGAAAAATTCTTGAGATAAGAAATAACCTTGATCCTGTTGTTACATGCATTTGGCTGGCACGATTGCGCAATATTACTCTGTGACGTCAGCTGTAGAATGTTCTCGATGTCGGTAAAGAAGGTCCAGTACCTCTCTAGTATCAATGTCTGTAAGGTAGGAATGCATTATGACGTCATCAAGGATGTCGGTGAGGTGGGAATTCATTATGACGTCATCAGGACCCATAAAAAATGTTACAGAAGCTTAGCACGGACATGAACCACTTTTCTGGAAAAATTTAGCACGGACACGAACCACTACAGCTAGAATCTTCTTGATGTTGGTAAGGTAGGAATCTTACGTTAGAACGCAGCCTATACATCTACTCATGTGATAACCCATCTCTGGTATACACTGAAAAAAATAATTTTTAGAACCAAGAAAATACATTTGCTTGAATCCTATTTCTAAGCGCAAACTAATGAGGTGACTGTTGGAATTTGTGCAGTCACCTCATTGATCTAAACTCTTCCACTATTCTACTAATATGCCTCCATGAGACTGCGCCCTTAGCATCAAGAATATATTCTTTCACAGTAGTAATTTCTAAACTGTAAATTTTTTTAAACTGGACACATATTTTATTGATCTAAGGAAATTAATTCTTTGGCTATATTTTCTTGATTCAAATAAATATTTCTTACATTCAAGAAAATGATTTCCTTGATTCATCACTGAAGAGGCGAGATGGGTCAGCGAGAAACTTTTGATTCTCCCTGATCCATCTCTCCCTCTTCTGTATTCTCCTTCTTGCGTCAGGTAACAGCCGTATTTTGTCAACAATATGCTGCTTGGTTGTCAGCAGCTTTGACTTGTTCAGTGTGTAATTTAAGATCCTCAGTTCTAGGGTGAACTTTCGAACTCTTACCGTGAACGGTGTACCAGATGCTATGTAGTCAATCACACACTGAATACGGGACGCATTCTGTCTTGCTTATCCAATCTTCTTGTGCAGTTGATGCAAGCGTCTATTGGTTTTTTGATCCATCGTCGGTTTGAACCTTCGATTTGAATCAGTCAAAACTCTCGCAGCATCATAAACTGAGTAATTGATGGTCCAGAGATCAGACTCTTGTGAGATTTCTCCACGAAAGGAGGCATCCATTACAGCCAGATCTTGGGGCTCAGGAGGAACTTGCATGTTAGTGTTCCTTATTGTCCTGAAATCGTGCTCATCTCTCAGAAGGTAGGCACCATCTTCGGCTGCAGCTTGATCAAGCAGCGTTTGAGGAAGCGCTCCGCGTACATATCAATTTTTCCAGAGTTATGCACGATGATTTCGCAACGATTGAATCGAAACGTGCAGAGGGTCTGGGTGTTTTTGGATTTTATATTCGTCCAATCAATGTGGGCGTTCTGCCGGTTCGTCGTCGTGTTTCCATCTAAATTATTTTCAGCACCCCGAACTCTAGAATCATCGGCATTGTTTGCCGACACATTTTCGGGTGCTCTGCGCGTTCGATGGTTTTTAACCGCATTTACAACTTTTTGGTGTTTTGGTCGTGTCATAGTTGTTCCCGCGAGTAGCTAGGGAAAGGGTTCGTCCATTCTTGTAGAGCCTCGCATGCAGGGATAAGGCTGCATGCTCTGAGAGGTCGCCCGGTATCCCAGAGTCACCGTTTAAGGCACCTCACCCAGGTTCCATTCAGCTTTCGGCACGGTTGCTACGCCTCCGCTTAGGGGTTATTCCTTCGGGACCATCCAAGCTTTAAACTTTTATTAACGCTTGTAATTTCAAATTAGCCAATTTTGAATGTAATTATTGAATGTTATTATTAATAATATTAAATAAAGGAGTTGTAATAAACTCACCTAACCCGTTGCAGAAAAAAAATAATTACAGATTTTGCATCAACTAAAACCTTTTTAAAAAATAATCCTCAAATTGTAATTACCAAAGCAAACGAAGGTAACACTTCCGTTGCAATGGTTAAAAGTGACAACGATGTCAAACTTTCTACTATGCTATCCGACAAAACTACTTATAAAGTATTAAATAAAGTTCCCACAAACACGATACAAACTAAAGTTAATGACCTAGTCAAAAAGTGGCCAGACAAAAAATATTTTACAAAAAAAACTGCATCCAATTTGAAAGCGTATAATACATTTGCTCCGAGAATATATGCATTACCAAAAATTCTTAAACCTGGTATTCCTCTCCGCCCTATCGTTTCCTTTTGTAACAGTCCCACTTACAAACATGCTACATTTTATAGCAACATCATCTCGAAACATATTACGCCTCTAACATCACGTGTAAAAAACAGTTTCGAATTCGTTC
This sequence comes from Andricus grossulariae, assembly GCA_011634705.1. Lineage (NCBI taxonomy): Eukaryota > Metazoa > Arthropoda > Insecta > Hymenoptera > Cynipidae > Andricus > Andricus grossulariae. Next base: position 221,443,427 of record JAABKJ010075445.1, read on the forward strand.
AAAAGATGCAAAACATCATTATTCCACCTGATCATAAATTATGCTCTCTCGATGTAATTTCATTATTTACTAATGTCCCCGTCGGCCTAGCTATTGCAGGAGTTAAAACCAGATGACACGAAATACAACCCAACGTTCCAATTCCTTGGTATGAATTTGTAAAAGGTCTAAGAATTTGTGCTAGCAACTCTTCTTTTAATTTCAAAGGCAATTCATACAAACAAAAAGCAGGTTTTCCAATGGGCTTACCACTTTCTCCAATTCTCGCAGATATCGCTATGGATGATTTAGAAAAGCATGTTTTATCTTCCCTTCACTTTCAATTACCTTTTTATTTCCGGTATGTGGATGAATAACCGTGATACTAACTGATCAAGTTTCAACAATTAGAAATGTCTTTAACAGCTACAACCACAAAATTCAATTTACAATAGAAGAAGAAAATAACGGGTTTTCCACTTCTTCTCTTTCTGATTCACTATCCACTTTCATTCCTCTGATCACTATATTTCTACTTCGTTTCGTCTTCTCTACTACTTCCATTTCCTTTCTAACTCTCTCAATCTTGTCTTCATTCTCACATTTTTTAGAAAAACGTTTTCATTCACTTCTTTTATTCTCTCTCTCCTTCTGTTACCCCTTCATCCCCTTTCTTTATATCCTCAGACTTACATTCTAGCTTTCTCACTCCTTCTTCCAACTTCTCCATATCATATTTTCTCTCTTTCTCACTCATCCTTTGCTTATTCTCATTATCCTCCAACTGCTTCCAAACCTTATCTTTTTCTTGCCGCCACACCAGCTCCCATTCTTCCCACTTCTCTCTACCTTTCCTCATTTCCTCCCAAACCTCATCCCCTCGCTTTTGCATGGCATTCAGACTTGGGTTCGCTTCCTCTCGAAACCCTTTAATGATAAAAATATTTCTATTTGAATAATTATTCAAATTTATTCATTTATATAAATAGCTAATTATTAAAAAAGTTAACATTTTTGGGACTGTTATTAAAAATAAGCAATTAATTCAAGATAGATTATTTAATATATTTAAATATCAATAACAAAAAGAAAAAAATCCTAATTTCATCAATAAAGAAAAAAACTAATTCTAATATATTAATAAATTTATGATAAAAAATAGTAATAAAGAAGACCTTAAACTTTGAATTAAATGCTGGAAGGGGGCCCACCCTTACCGCGAGTGGGCAGTTTATTTTTATCAACGGCGTTCATTGCCTGCCCCGTTCTTGTATCGATGCGACGCCTGTCGCTACTTTTTCAGCCGAAAAGCGCGGGTGCTTTGAAATCAATAATAAATACATTCGACATTCCTACAACTGCTGGCCCACGCAGTTTCTCAGTGCGTAGGGCGAGAGACGGTTTCGACTCTCGCCTCGGAAGGGCCAAGTGCGCGAGTAGTCAGTCGCGTATATTACGCAATATGATGCATTCCAAGTGAAAACGGTTCAGGCGGTCTCGGCTTTGTGTTTTAAATACAATTATAAGCATTTTTAATTTCCAATTTGGCTTAAGGTGACGATTACTAGTGCATTTACCTCAATCATTTTTATTGAGAAAAAATTTTTAAAACCACGACAAATATGCAAGTCCGAGACGTCACCACATGAGTCAGAGAAAAAGCTGTCTTGTAACAAAATCATCGTCCTCTTGCGTGTTTTAATTTGAACCACATTAATATTTTTTTTTACACAAACAAAAATATTTATCTGGAAGATTAGATGAAGTTTGTCGCAAACGAATAATGTTTGCTGTAAGAAGATCCTTTTGGAGACAAATGAAAATCCACTTAAACTTAAATTTAATAGGAAATTCCATTTGTGTCAAGAGACATCATTTTTACACAAGAAGAAACTTCTCTGAATGTTATTATGAGAAAAAAATGAGGAAGCTTATTTTTTCTCAGACTTAAGATGGTTATAGCCCAACCAGCTAGCCTGTGACTATCGTGAAAAGTTCCTAAGTGTTCACATGTTATGTGAGGAATATTCTTACTTGTATGTCAGTTTCTCAGCTGGTAACGGGATAATCGCCGTAGTATACTAGGGAGGCTTGTTTGTATCCGTTACCTGCCAGACTAGTAACATGGTGGTAACAGCCGGCAGCGACCTTAAATTTCGTACGCATGTGCAAGGAATAAGTATTCATGGGCTCCGTGATTTCCCGCACAATTTAAAAGTACAAACTTAAATAGCTTTGACTTTACTTTTGCAATAAAACAGAACATGTTTTATTTTTGCTTGTAGTACATACGTTTTTTAAATTATAATTACCGGTAAAATAATCTAAATTACACAGAAAAATTGTTTAATTCAAAAATCATTACAGAATATATATAGGCTTAACTATTTTAATAATTGACAATTAATATTTATTATTTACAAATGTTTAGGTTAAAATTTAAAAAATCAATCCCGGAGCAAAGTATTGTATTGTATTTTATTACTCTCCCTTTTACGGGTTTGAGGGCTCCGTTCCCTTTACATCTTTTACAATTTTTTGCATAAAAAATTCTTTAAAAATCTAATACATATTTTGTTAAAAGGAATTGTTCGAAATCTCATTTTTAATATAGTAAAATAAAAATATTGGTAATTCAAAACTAGATAGCTTCTTTTTTCAAAGAAAAAGCTCTTAAGTAAAACTATTTGCCACTTTTTTCAGCAACAAAGTATCAATCAAATTCCAACCTAGAATCTTAAATCTCCATTTTCTACAAAAAAGCCACTTTTATAAGGTTTTTTTTTTCACTCAACTTTTTACCGTTCAATCAAAAACGATATTTTTATAAAATATTATTATTTATTTATAAATAAACATACCTTTCTTCTATTCATGTATCTTTCAGCGAAAACTCGTATGTTACAGTGTGATACCGTGACACAAAATATTTATTTTCCCGGAACAGAATAATTTGTTTGTATGGAAACTTTTTTATTTTTATTCAGCTTCCTCATATCTCGTGAGCAAGTTTTTTTAAAAAGTTTCTTAAAGTTGTTTTTTTAAATTCAAAAATAGATTTTTAGTCGCTGTAAAGACGATTTTCAAAACCCATGAAATTTGAACGTCCACATTCTAGAATGATTGACACGGAATTGGTTAACTTATTCCACTGAAACTCATCTTCTCTCAATTTAGCAACTCAAAATCACAGAAGTAAGTTTTTTTTGTTTGAATTGAAAATTGCACTTTTTATTGTTATTCGCAAACCGAGCCTGGTCCAGTTTTAGGTTCCTCTGACTTTGAGATTATAAACTTCCACATTCTGTTTCTCTAAACTGGATATTTTGTTTAATCATACATTTTTTGTCTTAATTTGAAACACTTCAGCTCAGGAGTAAGGTTTTGTTTTATCTTTAAATGGTGATTTCGATTTTACAGAATGTTATTTCGTTCTCCTGAAAAATTCCGATTGTGTTGGTTATTTAGTTCTGTACTGCAACCCTTTATTCATAAGTGACATTGAAAATGAAAAGATTACAATACAAATACAAAACAAGTTTGTCATTTTGTTGAAAATAATTTAATTGGTCACAAAGACAAAAATCTGGCAGAGGAAACTTTTCTGGAATCTTCAAGAATTGAAAATTGCAGTCTCCACAAATCCGTATTGAAAGAATTATAGTGAGTATAATAAAATCCGAAAAACTAACAATTGTTACAGAAGTACTTTCCTTCTCGACTTTTGCTCAAAATTTGTACACGTTTTATTTATTTTTGGAGTAAAAAAACATTGTATTTGTATTTTAATAAAATTAATGTTCTTATTTATTTCAAAAATTTCTTATGATTGTGAAATTCATGATGATTTTCAACATTTTACGCTAGTCGCAGAGGGAATGCACTTCATCGAAACGCGTGCGACTGGCACGACGTGCGACGCATGTCACGTATATGCGGACACATCTGTTTGGTGATCTGCGTGACACGCGTGACGATTTATTCGCACTCGTGCCTGTACTGTGCGCGCATGTTGTTATCTGGGAATACTCTTATTTCTATAGTTATACATATCATATACATATTTGACAATACTGTTCCAAAATTTAAAGTTATAAAGTCTGATTTGAATTTCCCGTCGTAAACGCATGACATAATTTCTGACATTAATTTGATGAGTAAGTTTAAGTTGAAATATTACTACACTAACAAACCGTACTATCTCGAACTGTTTAAAAAATTAAGAACTAGTATAAAAAAGCGTATTGAGATAGCTTTTAATGCATTCAGGGATAATGCTGAGATAAATATAGTTTTAGATCCATCAACTTTTTGGTCATATACAAATAGATTAAAATGGGACCGTAGAATTCCGTAGAAGACCGTAAAACCCCAGGATATTGTTGTTATTTTTGCTAGGCACTTTGAAACCGTCTGTGAGGATTCAACTGTTACTATATTTATTCTTGATTGGCAACATAAACGTTTACTTGGCGATAATATTAAAATATCGAATGGTACTGTCACCAAAGCAATAAAAAAAAGCTCCCAAATGAGCAGACTGCTGGACTAGATGTGTTACCTTCGTTTGTAATCAGGGACTATGCATTTTTTTACTCCTTTTTTCCTTTCCTACTTCCTAACCTCAAATCACCACGTGGTTTCCAAAATAAAACAATGGCTAGGAGATTCTAGCATAAGTGGTTGAAACTTTTCTCTAATTGCCTCGCGAGAATTTGATAACTTGATTTTACATTTAAAGTTCACCGCATTCTTTACGATGAGCGTTAAAAGACAATCCAAGTTACCAATTTCTCGCCTGAAGCAACATTTTTTAACCTGCCTGTGGCCGGGTTACCCGACCGGATCCCGGCCGGTATGAAAGCCGAAACCCGACCAGTTCACCGTGACGTTTTTAGCCGAATCCCGGCTAGTATCTCCGGCCAGCGCCCGGTTTAAACTGGGGCTATCCGGTCGGCTCCCAGTCGGATCCCTGTTACCATTTCTACACGGGCTTTCGACGAATTCATAGAATTCAAGGAATTCATAGATTTCCATGAATTCGTAGAATTAGAAGAATCCATGAATTCGAAACATTCATAGAATTTAAAGGAATACAGAGAATTCAAGGAATTCAAGTAGTTCAAAGAAATGAGAGAATTCGAGGCATTCAGATAATTTAAGGAATTCACATGATTGAAGGAATTTAGAGAATTCAAGGAATTCAGAAAATTCAAGGAATTCAAAGAATTGAAGGGATACAGAGATTTCAAGCAATTTAGAGAATTTAAGGAATTCAGAGAGTTCAAGGGATTCAGAGAATTCGAGGCATTTAGCAAATTCAAGGCATTCGGTGAATTGGAGGAATTCAGCAAATTCAAGGCATTTAGAGAATTCAGGGAATTCAAAGAATTCAGATAATTCAAGCTATTTTGAGAAATACGGGAAATAAAACCATTCCATAAATTCTCCGGATTCTGAATTCTTTGTATTCATAGAATTCTTAAATGGGAATCGTTGTGTCACATTATTCCGGAAGCCCAAGCAGGCTTTCGCCGTGGTAGGGGCTGTATGGGTAATATTTTCACCTTGGCATCTGTTTCGCAAATTTACTTACAAAAAAAGAATAGATATATCTATGCCATTGTGGTGGAAAACACCCTGATAACATCAATAGGGACAATGGATATAATACCAATCCGATTTGACTTTCCGTCCTCCCGGGTTTTTTGAAAAAGACTTGATTGGACAATCAAGTTCGAGCAATCCCCACCATGGGGCGATCTAGCCAATCATAGGCATCATAGAGAATCTATATTAGAACAACATAACCTGAAACTTCATTTTCAGGTCAGCCCTAAAGAAGTGAACTGCAATGTTCACGAAACGTCGGCAAGATTCGTAGTTTTGCAAACGATTGAAACTTGAAAAAGCTTTAAATTTTAAATTTATCATTTAAGTACATCAACGGATCTCAAAAGATTTTAAGTGATTTCAAGAAATTCGGATCAACGAATTTCGAAGACTTTTCAGTATTTTACGAGATTCCAAGTGTTTTTTTTAAGGTTGCCAAAATGTTTCAAAGGTTTCATGTGATTTCAAGTGAAATTCGAGAGATCTCAAAGAATTTTATAGCTGTTGAAAAATGTTTTAATTGGATTTCATCAGATTTCGTGAGATTTTACGAAATTTCAACAACATTTTAAGGAATTTCGTTGAATTTGTACAACAGATTTCAAGAACGGTTATAATCCCTCGTTTAGGTATACCCGACAACTCTTGATAATTAATTATCCACTGAAATATCTTCAGATTCTTTTAAATCTTTAAAATTACAGTCTAACTAGGATTTGAGCTCGGTTTTGGGACTAACGGTCGGCTTCAATCCTGGCTCTCCGAACATAAACATTCAGGGGCGTATGAACCATTTTCGGTAGATTTTCATGCACAGTGAAAAATAGTTTGAAAATTGTTTTTCTAATACGAAGACAAAGGTAACCTAAATATTCATCAGAAATGAGGAAGAAAGTTTGTTATTACACGCTAAAATACATGTTTTCCGTTGAGCATCTCGTTTAACCCGGCGTCATGGGGGTATAAAAGTGTTACACGGACGTAGGGGTGGGTCATATAGACCCGCTTATTAGATATGAATTATACCAGTACTTTATTAATAAAAAAGGTATCCCATATGTGTGCGTACAGTGATGGTACGGTCCAAAATATGTACGTCAAAATTTAGACATGCAGAGATGCTACCCTTCCAACTGGGCACTAGGAAATTTATACATGCACATATGGTACACAGGAAAAACTAGGCATTCATTTTATCCGGTATCCTTTTTTGGGCGTTCTGATATGATCTTACAAGTATATTATTTTAGTACAAGGCTCTGTCTTTTTTAGTTTGCTAACTTCAGATTGATAAATGATCTGAGATTCGTTGATTCCGCGAATGCTCCTTGCATTCCTTGAATTCCATGAATTCTACTGATTCCGTGAATTCCATAAATTGCTTGAACGTTTTTAATTCCATGACGTCTGTGAATTCCCTGAATTCCGTGAATTTCTTGGATTCCTTGAATCCCGCGAATGCCTTGAATTTCATTAATTTCGTGAATTCCTTGAATTGCGTGGAATTCTGTAAATTTTGTGAATTCAGATAATTTTGTGTAGTTTTTGAGTTACATAAATTCCTTGAATTCTGTGAATTTAATCAATTTGACGAATCTTGTGAATTTGAACAATCAAATGTCTAACTTACATACCTATGTGTATAGATGATATTATGGTATGAAGTACACATTGTAGACGTCTACCGACAATATATTTACAACAAAATAGGTGAATTAGAAGTAACGTAAATTTAGAAGAATACACATGATTTGCAGTGATTCCTCATTCAAAGTATTGCCACAAAAGGGGTTCATGATATACCAATATATACAATTATGTTCTTGCCAAAAAAAACTCCTATATATATTTTTGCAGAATTAAGTTTACAATCCGATTGGGATAGGCCTGATGCTCCCTGCCGGCTTGATGGTCAACCTTCTTCTTCTTCCCTCCGCAAATTCCAGTCTTGTCCCGAACCCGAGCCCGAGCCTCCGATTCGCGACAGGTCCAGGTCTCCGCATGCCAGTTCTCCTTCTGCCAGATATCCTCTAGCCAGGTCTTCTCCTGCCAGGTCTCCTCCTGCAGGGTCTGCCCCTACCAGTCATCCATCGCCAAGCGATGAATGGACACAATCTTACCTCGGACCGACGAAGAATGATCTCGAAGAACTAAGACTTGAATACCGTCACTACGAGGACGCCCGTGAGATCACTGTCCTGATGAGAGCAGGAGGATCTCTCTGATCTGATAAAAATTCATGGATCGATCGATCTGATCTGATCTGTCCATTACCACCTCCTTTACCACGGTCAGTCATTTTTAAAAAATTGAAGAACTGCCAACGTACTCAAACAAAGAGTAGAACTCGGAATGCTAGAAAATTTCTATGGGGTCGGTTATATAGCCATCAGAACCGAGTTCCCCACTTAACGACCGGTGGGTTCTATCCCCTCTTTCCTGGCACTGACAAAGAAGCCTACGCATTTCCCCTCTTGACGAGTGTCAACCAATAAGCAGATATTCCTCCCTTTTCAAAGCTGAACGACCTATCAACTTAGAAGTGACGCGGCTATATAACAGCGCTCATTGACGGTTTTTATTATTGTGATTGATTCGATGAATTGATTGATTGTGATCATTGGGTGATTGATTGATTCGAATTCATTCTGAATTCATTCGATGAGATTCGATAGGATTAGGATCGAATTGATTAGCTTCGACCGAGTTTGTGAGTTGTGAAATTCGAGTGTATATAGTGTATACCGATCGCAGTAAACTTTGGAGTGGGTGAAGGTGTCTGGCTCGCATCCTCCTCAAACAGCCGAAGGCGTATGGCGCTGGACTTCAGGCGATTTCGTCGTGAAAGTTAAAGTGGACAACATGGAAGGAAATGGGGCTCCAGACCCCAAAAAACGGAAAAACGGGCTCAACTCATCATTGACAAAACCTAGTCAAAGCTCCACTGAAGTTAATGTACACGTGTACAACAGTTTCGGAGTACTAAGCTCATCTAACATAGAAGAAGATGACTCCATGGGGGACAGTGATGAAGAAAGCTTAGGAACAGCAGACAATTCTACAACCCAAGAAAAGACTGAAAAGAAGGTAAAGCTACCACCAATTGTAATCACAGATCGTTTCCTAATGTTTCGTTTTGTTCAAAATTTGAGTTTGAAGCATAAATTACACTAGTATCTTTCAATCTTTGGAATATCGGTGAGTTTTATTTTTCTAAGTTTTCTTGATTATAGTTTAGAGATTTTTTTGTTCTTAAGGGAAGATTTGAAGTATTTTTTACTGTAGGTAAATGTTCACACACGTATTATAAATGGTAAATATGGACACATACATATAAATATAACAGGCTGGTAGAAGTCATTGACAGGTTAGTATCAGAGAAATAAATAATACAGACAGGTTCATATCACACGGAAATAAATAATATAGACAAAGAAATAAATATCATAGAGAAGTAATAGGTTGAAGTAATTCGAAGTTTGTTGAGTTTCAGTGCTTTTTCTTTTTTAATTGTCAAGTTTTTTATATCTCGATTTTGTGAGGGATTCTTCTAACCATACGTAAAAGAGATAGTAAAATTTTGGCACAATTTTTTAAAAATAGAATAAATAGGTGATTATTGAGTAAATTTGAAAAAATTGTATAATTATCTCAATTTCTAGTAGTTTGTAGTTTTCTTATTACAAATGTAATAAAAATATACGAGTGTTCATCGATTAAATGCAAATTAGGATCAGTTGTTTAACTTTTGATTGTCACGAAAGCTTTGGCCCTGACGAACAAAGAGTGATTTGAATTTGATTTTACGCTAAAAACTAGAAGAAAAATTTTGGATTTATTTCTCTATTGGTAGTTCATAATTTCCAAGGCCGATGCACCAAAAATATACGAGGTATGTTACGTCTTGAGAAACATAACTTACCTTATATTTTATTAATATTAAAAGATGACTCCTCGTTTTAGATTCTAATTAAAAAACTAGTAAACTGGGATGAGGATAACTACCGAATACAAGAACTTAATTCAACATGAATTTAAGTTTTATAAATTATTCTATGTTTATTTATATTGTTACAATTGAAATAAAAATGAAATATAAAGTCAAGTTAGAGAAATTAGATGCAGCTGGAGTGCTCTTTCTTCATCATTTCAAAGCCGCATTCAGGACGTAACATCAGTAAAGGAGTCTCTCCGAAGCAGATACAAGCATCTTCTTCGACAGATATGGTCATCCAATCTGTCGGCGTTGAACAAGGTATCTGCGACTATCATGTTTGCTGTCCCGGTTCTACTCTACTCGTTTGGGGTGGCTCAATGAACGAAAAACAAACCTAAGCCCCTTGATGTCATCACACGTAAGATAATGCATATGCATAAAATCTTGCATATCAATTCGTCAGTTCAGCGATTATACATTTCACGCCGTCAAGACGGACGCGGACTTGTGAATCTCCAGTGTGTTTATAATCGAATTGTTTTAAGTACAACTTAAATCGTTGCCAATGGCAGAGATCCTCTCCTAAAAATGGTCAGGACCCACGAAATGATTGGTGAAGGAGCGTTCCTTTACAAAGTCGCGGAGCAAGCGGCCGAGACCCTTGGACTGAATTTTAACATCAGATGTGAAGAAAGTGCATTACTCCATCTAGATGCTTTACTTCTAAAAGCCGAAGTGAAGAAAGCAGAGTTTGCAAAATTTCACCAACAGCTCTATGGCAAAAAAATGCATGGAAACTTTAAAAAAAATGTATAAAAAAAATCCTTGTCGAAGGAGCAAACTTTTGCTCTTCTCAGATCATCAGGGCCTAATTCAGGTACAGAGCGTTTTATTTTCGCATACCAGGACGGTGTTATTTCCACCTTAGCATACCGTGACCGTATTTTATGTCAAGAAGTTCCAAGCGATAGGTTCAGAGCGTGTCATGCACACGCTGAGTACCTACAACACATACTATCGGGGTGTCAAACCCACGCAAAAACGACGTATATTTACAGACATAATGCGGCCCTGAGAGTGCTTTATTACCATCTTTGTTGCTCTTACGGTGTTGGCCGCGACCCTGCCCTGCCGAACTTCGCTGCACACTCGAGGCCTGAAATTTTTCTCCAAGACTTCGAGAAACGAAATATATTCGTGATCGAATTCTCGGCTCCTTCCGAATACAACATCACTGCCAAGTGATAAGAGAGTACTGATTCCTGGTGTGACTGATACTTTACCGTGGGGTTTTGTAAAAGCAAAGTCGTCTAATATATTCTAATTAATCCATCATCTCCTCCATCATACACTCAGTATATTAGAAGGGGAAGAGAGAGAGATATATAAGAAGGTTCAGTTGAACAGTAATCATAATAAGGATAAGTTCATTTTTGTTTTGCGCGTCATATTCTCGAACCTTCTGGAAGTTTCGAATGCGTAATCTGCTTTATATCTTTATGGTTTTTTAAACAAAAAATCTATTATAAAGGGCTAGGGAAGCCTGAGAGGTCCATTCACTCAAGTTTCTTAAAAGAGTTCAGAGTAAGCCAACAAGGGATCATTTTCTAAGTAAGTAAGACATTTTTGTTATCAATGCACTTGAATTATAAATTTGAATTTCAAACATAATCTCATTATTCAAAATTATCATTCAATAATAATTTTTTTATTATTTCAGCTGTATCTTAAAAAAAAATGACGGTCAATTACACAAATTTAACTCCATTCATCATCATCCCAGAACGTTGGGCGCTAACCGGAGAACCAATGTTTCTTGAAATCACCGAGCTTTGCGCCGTTACCAACAGAACCCTACATTTGATGTTTATTTGTCGGGGAGTGGTTTGAAGACAATTTCGAATAAACTGGGCGCAACTCATTGGTTCCGAGTTCTCGAGGATGTGAACCAACATGACCGGAACGCACACCAATTTCACCAGTTTCCTCAACAGGATTATCAGTATCGGCAATACCAGCAGCAACAACAACAACAACAGCAGCAACAACGACAATTATGTGACAGTGATACGAATGAAAATGATAGTGGGTTTTTTGAACCCAATAGTGTAATCGCTGAAGAGAATAGTAATAATGATAACAATGATTTGAAAATAATTCATAAAATTATTAATATTGAGTGATTTTTTTAAATAGAAGTGAACAAAAAAAGCTATGAATTTATTGTAAAAACAAAATACCACTGATAAATTAAATAAATATATTTATTTAATTGTGTGCGAATTTCACCGAGCTCGCAAGTCGCGTTGTTTTCATTTATTTGTATATTTTCGCATCATTTTGTGCTGCGTGGTTTTATGGTGGTTGTGCAATAGTGTGTACAAATAAAAACTCTGGGAACCGCCGCTTTTTCGACGGCAAAAATCTTATTTGCTTCAGTGCCGGATTTTAGATCTATGCACGAAAAACGGATTAAAATTCAAGGTTACCATTTTCCTTTGTCACATAGAGGTCGCATGGCGTGAAAATCTAACCTCACTGCCAGTTGGCATTTAAATAAGAATCAGGGAATCGAGAGATACACCTATTTCATTTCGTTACTGCGGTTGAACCAAATTACTTTTCACAAAATTGATTTCTTTATCTCAAGTTTTGGACTAAATTAATAACTGGAATTGAATGAAATTGATTGGATTTAAAATTTTGTATTGCAATCTGTCGCAGTAACGAAATATAGCAAAAGTTTTCCTCAGTTCCCTGAACTTAAAACCGTATTAGTTGTTTATTTATGATTGCGTTTTCAAGGGTTTATTTATGAGATCCTCGCAATATTTATGTGAACCACTTAAGGCACATATAATGCCTTAAATTGCATTCAAAAATATTTTTGATGTATTTAAATACAATTTTTATGAAATATATTACTTGCTTTTTATTTTACATTCATATAAGTTGCATATATTTTATATTTGTCGCAGATATGCGTCGGTTCTGCAAGCGATATGTGTAACAGATTATGCGTCAGATCTGCTAGCGATATGCGTAGCAGATTATGTGTCAGATTCTGCTAGACATATGGCAGGCAATTAATGACGCATATGTCTCATCAGGTGAGAGCACAATCTGCGCGTTGATCCGCAGATGTGCGTGCGCATACGCCATCATTGTGCTAACAGAATGTTATCTGGGCTGGTATTGAGTATGGACATGACCTTGATATTTACCGGACATGACAGGCAGCGCCCGCGGCGGCCAAAGCCTAAAATCCCTGAGGGATAGAAATTTGAAATTTACATAAGATAGCATGTTATTGTAAACTGACCCTTGACACATGGTAACCCTTTATTCTCAAAATCAGTCGCGGGCGTGCTTGAGAAGAGGAAAGTCGTGTCTCCCAGAATTTGGGAAAGAAACCAAATATAAAATGCTAAAGTTTAATTGTTTGTAACAGTGGAACCTGAAAGTCAGAAAGAAAATAGAAAAGGTTGGAATCTACTTTGTCAGATGAGTAGATTATACCAATTTATATTAGTGAATTGATTTTAGTACTTTGAATGGAAATCATTAATTAATTAAGAAAGAAAGGGATTATTTTGATGGTTTTTACTGAATTTTATAATAATGTTCGAATATTTGTGTAATCAATTGATATTGATTTGAATTTAAAATTGTTATTCTTTTTGAATTTGAGGGAATTCTCGATTGATTATAATGGTTTGGAGGAATTTTCAAAGCCTTTTTTCCTCTTATAAAAATCATGTCATTTTTAAGACTTTTTGCAGGTTCCAGGGATTAATTTAATGGTTTTCACGGAATTTTATAATAATGTTCGAATATTTTTCTAATTAATCTATAGTGATTTGAATTTGAAATTGTTATTCTTTTTGAATTCGGAGGAATTCTCGATTGATTTTATTGGTTTGAAGGAAGTTTCGAAGCTTTTTTTTCCTCTTATAAAAATCATGGCATTTTTTGGACTTTTTGACAGGTTCTGGGGATTAATTTAATGGGTTTCTCTGAATTTTATAATAATGTTTGAATATTTTTCTATTCAATTCATAGTGATTTGAATTTGAAATTGTTATTCTTTTTGAATTCAAGGTAATTCTCGATCGATTTTAATGGTGTGAAGGAAGTTTCAAAGTGTTTTTTCCTCTTATAAAAATCATGGCATTTTTGGGACTTTTTGACAGGTTACAGGGATTAATTTAATGGTTTTCACTGAATTTGGTGATAATAATGTTGGAATATTTTTCTATTTAATTTATAGTGATTTGAATTTGGAATTGTTATTCTTTTTGAATTCGAGGGAATTCTCGATTGATTTTAATGGTTTGATCGTTTGGTTAAAAATTCTACTATACGGTTAAAAATTGAATTATTTTGTTAAAAAGACAACTATTTTGTTAAAACTGGAAATATTTCATAAAAAGTCATATTTTTTGGACAGGCCGAAGGGATGGATGGAGTGTGGTTAATAATCTCAGAAAAAAACGTTACGTAATTTATGCACAGCCCCTTAGCTGAAAAATTCTATTGGCAGAGTTAAAATATACGAATTATTCTAGAGCTGCATTAATTAAAGACGCTTATGAAAATAGAAAATGGGATAAATTAAAAGTGAATACCAGAATGCGATTATGCAACATTTTTTACTTTATCGAAACAAAAAAACGATAATGATAAGGGAAATAAGAGTTGCGTTCTAATACAGATTCTCCGAATAATATTTTGTAACTAACGAAAGCATTTCTAAAAATGTTCATCTTTGTAATTACAATTTTAACCATGTTGTTGAATTTTTTTTCAAATCAATTTTTCTATCTAAAACTGTAACTTTACCATTTTTGAATAAAAATTCATATTAATAATTCAACATTGATTTTTTTTAATGAAAATTCAATTAGTTAATCGTTTTTGGTTGAAAATGTCAGTGTTTGTTTGGAAAGTAACCTCTGTATTAGAAAATTCGAATTTTCGATTTGAAAATTCAACTATTTGGTGAAAAATTCTACCATTTTTCTAAAAATTTAACTAATTGGCATATTAATTAACTTTTTCGCTGAACAATCATATTTTGGGGATAAAAATTTAACAGTTTTGTAAATAATTAGTCTTTTTACCTTTTAAATTCAACAATTTTGCTCAATCTTGCTGTATTTTGATAAAAATTCGTGCTTTCAGGTCGAAACCTAATCTTTTTGGCTGAAAATCCACCTTTTCTGTGGAACATCAACTTTTTGGTAGTAAATGATAAACCCCGAACTTAAGCATTTTTTATAAAATCGACGAGAATAGACGGCAGAGGATATATTATAAGATTTTATATTGACCAATAGAACTGACGAGGACTACAAGAGCGAAGATGAGATCCCATTCATATACAGTGCAATATAGTATGACTGCCACTGGAACCCTTTTGCCTCATGTTTTTATTTGCACCCAAGAAACCGGAAATAAATTTGGCCCATGAAAACCGTTGAAACATTGTCGGAGGAATATGGCAACGTCATTGTGAACTGCTCAAAATCTGGAAAATTAAGTAAAGGCCTTTTTATTGAACATCTGGAAAAAGACCTTGAGCCTTATGTTAATAAAGGAAAATTTCTTTTGCTTCTTGATTCGTGGGGAGGACAGTTAGACGCGCTCATTTACGAAAACATATTCATAAATGAATTACATAAGGTCACTTGCTCCGTTAAAATTATCCCTCCAGACTGTACACCTCTTTGCCAGCCCTGTGACCTTTATTTCTACCGGCAGATGAAAAATATGATTAAAAAACCACGAAATGCATCTTATTTATTAAAAGAAAAACGAGAAATCAACACTCGCGAGGATGCCATAAAAATTACTTCTATTGTCCACCACCAATTAAGCGCTCCGAGATTTAATGAAAAGCTAAAATACGCGTGGTATTTTCCAAGTTATTGCTATACAGAGTTGCCTTTGTCAACGTAAATGAAACTTGGTTCCCTTCAACTCTTACCCGAAAAGCTGCGATTGCAATGAGGTTGCATTTATAAAATGCGCTCGTTGCAATGAAACGTGCTTCAAATGCTTTTACGAGAAATATCATTATCATATAAATAATACTAATTATAATAATAATAATATAATTAATCGAATGAAATATTTATTATAATGAGTGAATTGAATTGGAAAATTAAAAAAAAGTGGTAAAAAAATTGAATCAACCTGAGGGTTTATGAAATAATTATTCAGCACGTTTTTTATCAAGACAGCTAAAAAAAGAAAAAAATTTTGCCAAAAAGATTTTAACGCGCGACAACGTGCTCCTCAGCCAACCACCTTACCGCTGTATCACTGACTTCGGTTGGGAAAATCTCGTGCGCCACGGTAGATACTCGTATAGCACGAAAATCGTGATTTTCAAAAATTAACTGAAGGTCAAGTTCATTAGCCAGCTATTTTGGATAAAAATTCAAAAAGTTACAGCATTTTCAAAATTTTTGAGACAATTTTTTTTAAGATTTACTAATTTTATGTACAGCTATTCATAGCACTTGGAAAGTCGAAAAATTTGTATTTACACCTTTTTTGATAAAAAGAAAATTATCAGAGTTATAGCATTTTAAAAATTAAAAAAAAAACGAAAATTTGAAGCTAAAAAACGCACGATATGACAAAAAGTCTATAGGAAAAAGCATTGATTTTTGAAATCCCTACAAGATCATCATACCAACTTTTAAAATTTTTTTGAAAAATCGAAAATTCAAATTTTGAACGCACCAAACCTAATGAAAAATAAAAAAATTAAATTTTTGGACAAACGACACAAGATAGGAAAAAAATAAATAGATAAAAGTTATGAACCCAAAAAAAGCTATAAATTTGTTATTAATTTAAAGTGTTATTAAAAATTTTGTGAATTGTTAATTTGTGATTAATGCCTTCTCTGTCACTTCGACGAACCACTTTACAAAAAAAGGCGTCGTAACTCTACCTCCTGGGTGGCGTGGAAATGAGTTAATTTTGCTGTGAATTTTTAAGCTGTATTGTTGAAATGATTTGGCTCAATTAAAAAAGCCGGCACACAAAAAAAAGTGGTCTGCCCGGCGGACTACACCGGCATATCTATATGTTTTTGGGGTCGCTGAATACTAATCCGGGGTCCAAATACCCAAGTTAGCTCGTATTTTCCCAAAAAAAGGAAAAATAGACGTAAAATCGACGAAACCAGCGATTTTTCTTGTATATTTTTGCAAAAAAAAAATGTCTTCATGACCGGTAAACTAAACGAGCATATCTATATGTTTTTGGGGTCGCTGAATCCGAATCCGGCGTCCAAATAACCTAGTTGGCTCATATTTTTCCGAAAAACGCAAAAGTGGAGGTAAAAATGACAAAAACAGCGATTTTTGCTGTATTTCTTGGGTAAAAATGGAACTTTTTATGTCTAGTGAACTTAATTGAGTTTGACAACTGGATAAAAACCATGTCTTTTATTCACTTCTATTTTTCCGAGTACATTTTCTATCATTTAGTAAAGAAATGATTTTTTTTTGGTCGCCAAAGTGATGAACAAAAATTCTTAGACTGATAAAAAAGATCTTTTGCAGGAAAAAAAAATAAACAAGCTGCATTCTCTATTGATTGGACCTACGAAAGAAGTATCATTATGCTTTTTTGAAAATCTTTTAATTTAAAAAATCTTGCATTTGCAAATGTGTAACCTTTTAGGGTTTAATTGGAAAATGTCCACCGCCAAGTCTCTTTTGTTTTATTTTACGTATATCTGGAAATTAAATACAGGTTCTTTCAGAGACATGCGTTATCAATTTCAAATTAATTACACTTTTCAGCATTCTCATTCGACTTTTCTATACAGTTCTGTTTTCGATATTTAATTTTGTTTTCAACTCACCTTAACGCATCTTTGAATAATTTTTATCTTCTTTCTATTATTCCAACTTGAAGTAATGAATGAATGAAAAAATTTATTCTAAGAAGCACAGTCGGTAAAAGGGTTCCCTATTCTCGGTTTTTAATGATTTCTTCCTTTTTTTCATTGTTTTCAAGAATCATTCGCTTTATCTCGTTTTCTTCCTTAAACGAAAACTTAATTAATTATCTCAAGTGTCTTAGAATATTATGTTGGTATGTTTTGTGTTTTATTTCAGGCATTCATCAAATGTAATCATAGAAAAAATATTGACATAAAGGGACGTGGAATAGTTTTTAAAATAGCGTGACATAGTTTTAAAACACTAAGTATTTATCTAGAATCTTTTTCTACTGCTGCGAGTACTTGGCCTCTTCAGCTATCTGAATAGCTGCACCTTTTGTTTGTAATTCGTAATGCCGGATGCTGATCTTTATACAAAATTTGGGGAAGAAAACTATTTTATTCTGAATAGATGAGTTCATTTATATAAACGATTGAATATACATAATTTCCAGGAAGCAAATCTGCATTTTCAGGAATATACGAGGACATCTTTGATTATTAATTAGAGAATTTAGCACAAATACGTGATCTCTCGTTGACCTTCCCTCCCTAAATCCCGCTTGGCTTTCTCATATTAATCCCTTCTTTTCTAGCCAGACCTTCAATTTTCTATCCATGATGGTAGCTAATATTTTATATCCTATGTCTAATAAAGAAACTCCTCTGTAATTCCCTGTATCCTCTTCCTCCCCTCCTTTATATATGGGGTATATTCTCGCTTTCTCCCACCTATTTCCAACTTTTCCTTCTTTCCAAAACCCATTCAGTATTTCGTGCATCTCTATTAACCAAACTGCCGGTAATCCTTTTATAAACTCCGCCGTAAGTCCGTCTTCCGTTGCTGCTTTTTCCCTTTTCAAATTTTTCATTACTTTCGCTAATTCCTCCCCGGAGATATCCTCGTTTAACTCCTCCTCATCTTTATCCAACTCCATTCTCACTTCTTCCTGCGTTCTTTTTGGCCCCCCCTCCTACTTGCGGCTTATAATTCCCCTCTTCGATCTCTTCCTCGTCCGCTCCTATTAGTTGCTGCAAATGTTTTTGCCATTTCTCCTTCTCAATTTTCTCTCCCTTTCTCTTCCCTCTCTTTCTCGGTCTCAACTCACCTATTGTTTTCCAGAACTGCCCCATACTCCTACTGTCTCTTATTTTAGCCTATTTTTCCCCCTTCTCTTCTTTTCTTAGCAATGAGCTTCTTCAGGTTCTTACGCTCTTTCAGCCATTCCTCTCTTTCTTTAGTCCTTTTCCACTTGATAAATTTCTTCAACTTCTCCCAAACCCGTTTCTTTAGCTCCCCCATCTCATCTTCGGTCCCATTCCCTCCCTTTTTTCCCTACCTCCATTATTGCTCCCAACTCTGCATTTTGTCGTCATTCCTACCATCTCAGATGCTTTCTTAATGTTTTCCTTGAACCTATTCCATCTACTCTTCCATATCTCCCCCTCTTGCTCTTTTCTCTCTTCCCATAATCTTATCATTTGTTCTTTAAACTCTTCAGCCTTTTCGTCATCCCATACTAATTTTTGAAATCTCGCTATGGAGAAAATCGGAGGACAGGCGATCGCGAAATGGCGCCAGGTGAAATACATGGCGTGCGGTCTCGTTGTAGTACTTCGTGGGAAAAACTTAACATATGACGAAAATACTTCAGCATATATAACGTGAATACTAATTATTTAAATGAAAAACGAATATTACTTTATGCTCCCCAATTAAAAAATCGTGAAATTAAGTACATGAAAAGGAAAACTAAATTTAAAACATTCAATTTTTTACATCATAACCTATACATTTTATAGTTTTCTTTCTTACTGTTTTTATACGATGCAGAATTCAACAAGGATGTGGAAAATGATTAAAACAGGCGAAAAACTGTTTACTCGTAGAGCAAATGTGATTAAGTGCAAAAAAACTTTTCTTTCGGATGCTTATCGATGTCAAGAAGAATGGGACAAGAGGTTAGAAACTCCTTTACTCCAAAAGGTAAAAAGCAATATTTAATTAATGATCTTTAAAAACATGTATTTAAATTGCTGGTTATAATTTATTATAATTTAGGTTAATGTGTAACTTATATCTGTTCCTAACTGTATGTTAGCTAGTTAACTAAAGTTCATTTTCTATATAAACATAATATGCAAATTTCGGGTCATTCTTGGGGCCGGCTAAATTTTTTCGTTAGGATCTTGAATATTTTACTTCAAAGTTTTACGATAATAAGACGATTAATATAGAATTTGCGATAGATACAAATTAAAAAGAAGCATTCGATATTTTATACTTTTCTTGCGATTCTAGGCTGCAATATAAATGATTTAATTTAAAGTCAAAATACTTAGAAATTGTACAATTTTAAATATAAACCTAAAAAATTATCCAATTAAGAACTTAAAGTGTTTGAAAAATAATAAATAATTCAAAACGTGGTGCAATTGCAGAATAGGGGCGTCACCTCTGTTTTGGCAGGAAAATTTTTTTTCTCGGCAAACAAACTATTAGAATCTTTAATTGAAGGATAAATAAAACGATTTGACGAGGCAAAAGTTTAAAATTATTGCTCCCTTAAAAATTATTTGATTTCAAATTTATTTTTTTGTTTGAAAATACAATCTTTTCTAATTGATTTTAGCTGTTTTTAATTCAAAATTAGAAATGTTTAAAATAAATAGCAATTATTACATTTTTCCTTGAAAATTCAGCTTTTTTCGTTGAAATATCACCTATTTTTGGGTGAAAATTGTACTGTTATTAAAAACTTTTTTTGCTATTGAAATTTTTATTTGAAATATCTGAAATGCTGGAAAAATTTGTGAAATTTTGTCAAGAATTATGTGAAAATTATATTCATATAACCTTAAAATAAGCAAACAAAAACTCTTAAAAAATAAATGGTTATTCCAATTTTTTATTTTTTATACAAAAATAGTTTTCGCCTTAAATTATAAATTTGTTGAAATTTTCCTTTTTTCTTCACTAACAAATTTTTTTATTTGAAAATTTTTTTATTTTCAATACATTTTTTTTAAATTGAAATAGCAATTATCACATTTTTCGTTGAGAATTAACTTTTTAGTTGACAATTAACATTTTTTGCCTGGAAATTAAACTATTAGGTTGAAAATGTTTTTTTATAGTTCAAATTTTGATATGAAGTATCTGAAATCTTAGAAAACTTATATATTGGATTCGTAGCCGAGGAGACGCGTGCATATAAGGCAGCGTGAAGATTGAGATTTAAAAACTTCCTACTTTTTGAATCATTAATTCAATTTAGTTAAAATTTTTCAGAAAACTCATTTCAACCTTAATAACAAAATTCGCCTAAAATTCTACTTCCAATGTGGTGTGGAAATGATTTTTATTAAAAAGCTATGGGACTTTCTGACAAACAATTGCATGAAATTTGACCCTAAGGCCAAACCTGGTACAAAAATGTCGTAAAATTTATAAAATAACCAACCATTTACAAGAATTTTTAAAATAAAAATCAATGTGTATGATATTCAAATAAGATTTAGGAATATTTATAAAAGGTATTAATATTTTCCGTTTTTAAAATTAATGTATACAGAGTACAGTTTTTATTTGATCTTTGCATACAGCTTGGTTATCCGCGCTAAAAAAAATGTTTTAAAAATTTCTTGTTTGCAGAGTTTTTAAATTTTCGGAAGTTTAAATTTTTGTTACATACCTAGAGGTAAAAAAAGTCGACCCAATTTTTTTCGGATTTTAAGAATTTATTTTCTGAGAGATGATGCCTATTAAATTCATCCCCGTTTACCGGTGACCGAAATGCACTAGGAAAAAAATCTCCAAGACCCAGGAATACAAATTGGATATACAGCGAATTATTCAATTTTTGAGCAAATTTTCTGTACTTCTTGGAACGACTGAAATATCCCGAAAATAAAATTCCCGACTCTGTAAAACTCCCGAATGATAAAATTCCAAAAATAATAAAATTTCTGAACAGTTCACAATATTACTGAATTTGAAAATTCCCAAATAATGAAATTTCCGACATAAAATTACCAAATCATGAAATATCCGAACTAGAAAAATCGATAATTATAAAATTACAGAATTTAAATAATTAAAAAATTGTTTCTTGATCAACATTATTCATTAAAACTACGATCATTAAATTTTTTTTATCAACGAAATTTTTGTTTAAAATTTATTTTTTAAAAATTATTGTTTGAATTTCAAACTAAAGTAATTCTACAAAAATTGTATAACCAAATAATTGTAAAAACACGTGCGCTTCAAACGGAAAAAAATTCTCCCTAAATTTTCTTCGAACCTAGTAACATTTTCCAAATAAACCCAGATAACAATACGTGCCGGCACGTGATCGCCCCAACGGGCTGGAGACCAACCTTCCTGCTAAATGCACGCGTCAGGTCGGCAGAGTCGGGATGCGACTGAAGGGTGGACAACGGTCCGGCAGATTAGACGTCCGTCGGTCGTACAAACGGCGGGGAAAGACGGGCCTGCGATTTGCCCGACCGCTGCAGGCTGATAGTGCGAGTAGATTGAAATAGCAAACGCACATGCGCGTTTTGGATCAGCTGTTCTTGCCGTGTGTAATGGCGTTCACTCGTGAAGTTTGGCTCGGATCCCCTAAAAGTGTCAACGTAATTTATGCACGACCCCTAAGCCAAATGCATCAAATATTGTCCATCTCGAGTACTCACTCCTGAAAGCCCGGATCAAGAAAGCGCAGAAGAAAAACTTCCGTGAACAGTTCGTCAACAGAAGGATGCACGGTTTCTTCCACAGAAATACGAAGGATCAGTCGATGTCGTTTGAGCTAACCTTTGCTTTCCTCAAATCACCCGGATTGAAGTCCGACATGGAGGGTTTCATTTTGACGTGTCAAGAAGATATCATTCCAACTATGGCATACCGTGGCCACATTTTAGGTAAAGACATTTCCGATAATAGCACAAAGCGTGTCATGTACTCCCCGAGCACCTAGAACACGTACGAACTAGTGGTTTAACTCATCTGGATAAGATTTACATCCTAGGACACAATGCGGCTCTAAGAGTGCATAATTATTAACTCTGTCACTCTCACGATAATAGCCCCGACATTACTCCGCCAAAAGTTCCTGATCCAGCTTATGCTGGAACTTCATATTCACGGCAGTTGTTTCTGTCGCGCATATGAGGCCTGATATAGTTCTCGTTGGTTTAGAGAAAAGTACCATGTCCTTATAAGGGATTTACCACTGTTATACGCGGAATATTCTGTTAAGCTAGTCATCCTGGTTCTCGGTGCTTTGGGAGGTGCCAAGCTTTCACTGTTTAATAGCCTGAAAAGCATCCCTGTGTGTCAACAATATATTGAGACACTTGCGGGGAAGATGCAGAAGGCGGTCGTCCTTGGGTCAGTCCGTGTCCTCAGGGTGCACGAGACTTTTGCCGTATTGTCAAACTGAGTCCATCACAGACTTTAATCACATATCTCACGGTCGTTAAACGTGGTTACAGTTGAAACGTTACCGCGATTCCGCCGAGAGCGGGTGCAATTTTGTAGAATGGCACCTACTCCCGGTGGAATCCCGCGGTTGTCCTTATGATGAAATCTTAATTATATATATATATATATATATATGTATATATATAGAGAGACGAAACATATATACAGAGATAATTGAGGCGGGAAGGCAACCCTGAGACCCGTCACAAAATGAATTTCGGTCAAATCCCTAGCCCCTTCCAGCGTGTCACGTGGGCGGGAAGGCACTCCTGTGACTGGTCACAAAAATAATGTTGGTCAAACCCCTGACCCTTCCCAAAATATAATGAAGACGGGAAGGTACCCCTGAGACTGGTCGTGGAATGAATTTTGGTCAAATCCCTACACAGTTCCAACGTTTCTTAGGGGGGGGGGGGGCAGTAAGACACCCCTGTGACTAATCATAGAAATAATGTTGGTCAAATTCCTACCTCTTTCCAAAATTTTGGTCATCACGTTTCGTTGGGGACGGAAAAGCAGCCTTGTGAATGGTGGCAGTAATACTGTTGCTCAAACCACTAATTCTTTCAAAAATCTCGGTCACAAAAATAATGTAGGTAAAATCACTACCAATTCCCCACGTTCCGTGGAGGGGGGGCGTGGAAGGCACCCCTGTGAGTGGTCAGAGAAATAATGCTGGTCAAAACCCTACTCATTTCCAGCCCTCAATATCGTGGGGGTACGCAGGCTGTGCTGTGACTGAGCACAGGGATAATTTTGTTTAAACCGCTACCCCTTTCCCAAATCTCGTGAAAGTGGGAAATAATATTAGTCAGATATCTTCCCCTTTATAACGTGTCACGGGGGCGGAATGGCACCCCTGTTACTGGTCACAGAAACAATATTCGTCAAACCCCTATTTCTTCCCAAAATCTCGTGGAGTCTAAAAGGTACCCTTATGACTGGTCACAGAAATAATGTTGTTCAAATTCCGACCCCTTTCCAATGTCTCATGAGGGGCCGGAAGGCATGTCTGTGACTGGCCACAGAAATAACGTTGGTCAAACACCTACTACTATACAAAATATAGCGCGGGCTTGAATGTTTTGAACGTCTTGTGGGGGTGGCGGGAATGCATTTCGTGACTGTTCACAGAAATAATGTTCGTCAACTCCCTACCCCTTTCCAACGTCTCGTGTATGGACTGTACCCCCGTGACAAATACAGCTTGTTAGAAATAATTAAATTATTAAATCATTGTTTTATTCATGTAATTAATACTTATAGAAATATGATCTACAATAATGTAGGACTCAATTCTACATCTTATCAACTTCAAAAAAGTCATTAACTGTTAACTGGTCGGCGCTGCCCCTCCTTACCCAATGTCTCGTTGTACTGCCTTATACTTACAACAACTACGTTTGAACATCAATTTTTGATATTTTCCTCAATTATTTTGCTATTCTCGTGTACAATCACCCTACTTCCCCTGTTTTAGGATCATTTTGGGCTGTGAAGTGTGCACTATTCTAAAAATGGCGGAGACAAAATTTGAAATGAATCTCTGAGAAGAAATTAGATGTGTTGGTACTCTTAGGAGAGTCGATTGACAAAGATCGCTGTTCTCGTAAGTTGAAAAAGACAGGATGCTTTCATTGTCGCTCCTTTCCAGTTCGCGAGAGAATCCAACGTGAAATGTTCACCTGTTGAACTGCAACTACGGTAATTGTAGCACAGCCAAAGCGGTAATCGTTCGTCGTTGCTCTTTAACTCCTTCGCTACTGACTTGAACCTAAAGTGGGCATTTACAGACATGAGTGCTACAATTCAAGGCTTGGGAGAAAAGCGCAACTCAAATTATCAGCAACTCGGAATTTGCAGATTTAGTGTAGACTATTTTAATAATTATCCTCAGAAGAGGAAGATCAACTCTTGTGTGGTTAAAAAGGAATTTCTTCTGAAACTAAACTTGAAAGCAACTCTTTAACGCAAAGCGTTATTCTTTTCGAAGCTAGTTTTAAATAAAAATTTTAAAAAGAAGTTCAGGGTTGCTGCCAAAGACCGGTTTCAAAATTACATTCTATATGACTTTTGCGGGTTTTTCCAATTCTACATTTTAAAAAATCCAGTCAATTCTATTCAATTTCTTCGCATTATACTGGTCCGTCCGTTTTTTTTTCAAAGGGGGTGCTGAGGGAAAAGAGGGGGGGGGAAATGGGGGCAGTTAGGGGAGGGGGACTAGGGAAATTATTCGACTAATGACATGTTCTATTAGAACAACAGTATCAATCCCCTTATATGAAAGAAATATCGCTTTCACTTAATCAATATTGCTTTCATTTATCTCAATATTTCTTTGATTCAAAGAAACCAAAATATTTGTTTCACGCATCGGTAAATTACTTATTTCAAATAGAATGTTTTTTAATTCAAAGGCTTAAAATCATTGAACTGAATAAATATTTCTTTGAATGCAAAAGCGAGATTCAAGGGAACTAGGTTCTTAGTTTTAAAGATATCAATTCCTTGAGTTAATTATCTCATATTCTGAGACCAAAAAATATTTCTTTATTTTAAAGACATGGCACCTGAAGAAATGATTTCTTTGAATCAATGCATGAGTTTGTTGCTTTTAAACCATATTCAGTACAATTAAGTGAACGGTTTTTTTTTTAATTAAATAAATGGAATCAAAGAAATGCATTTCTTTGGATCCAAAAATCTTTTTTCTCAGTGTGTGAATTCGACTATTTGAAGCATCTTTTGAGGTTAGTGACCAGATAGGATTGATCTAATATTAGATTTGGATTTATCGAGGCCGAAAACATATAGGTAAGCTAATTTTAGGTGGAAAAATACTTTTTTCATATTTGTTCAATGTCAATAATACTCATTAAACGCAATTTTTCATGCTTTCAGGTGCCATATTGGAACTGCCATATTGTTTCTTAAAATATTGCCAGACGTCCGATATATATATATAAAATCGGTTTCGGTTTAGATTCTTTTGGAATCGATCCGATGGACCTATGACAAAGCCACCAAACGCATCCTCGGGTTATGGATAGAGGATCCCTGTACCAAGGATTTCTGTTGAACATGGTTACAATAATTAATAAGCAGTCGCGACCAATTGTCCAGGGATGGTCCTGAAGGAATAACCCCTAAGCGGAGGCGTAGCAACCGTGCCGAAAGCTGAATAACACCTAGGTGAGGTGTCTTAAACGGTGACTCTGGGATACCGGGCGACCTCTCAGAGTATGCAGCCTTATCCTTGCACAGGGTAATTTATATATTTTTTAAATCGACTTTTATAGTAAAAATTTTCTCATTCTCATAATTTAAAGTTCAAGTAAAAATTGAAAACTTGTCTTCCTTCGAGACGAATCGATTGACCTATAATATTGATACATTTAATTAAAGAGTAGGGAGGCTATGGTAATTAAAATATTAAAAAAAAAGACTTTCATAGTAAAACTGTCTCGTTCTCATAATTTTAAGTTCAAGCGAGAACAGAAAAGTTGTGTTGATTCGAGATGAATCGATTGACCTATAATATTGATACATTTGGATCAAGAGTTGGAAATTTATGGTAATTTACATTTTTTTAAATCGATTTTTATAGTAATTTTTACAGTTTTATAGATTTTATAGATTTTTATAGTTCTCACTCTCATTCATTCAAAGTTGATGCAAGGATATAAAAGATTACTTGGTTAGAGACGAATCGATTGACCTATAATATTAAGACACTTAGTGAAGAGTAGGGAAGTTATGTTAATTTACATATTTTTTAAATCGATTTTTATAGTAAAAATTGTCTCATTCTCATAATTTAAAGCTGATGCGAGGATAGAAAAATTGTGTTGGTTTGGGACGAATCGATTGACCTATAATATTGAAACATTTTATTGAAGAGTAGGAAAGCTATGATAATTTACACTTTTTTAAGTCGATTTTTATAGTAAAAATGTTCTAGTTCTTATAATTCAAAGTTGACACAAGAATATAAAAGATTTCTTGGTTCGAGGCGAATCATTTGACCTATAATATTAAGACACTTTATTGAAGAGTAGGGAAGTTATGGTCATTTATATATATTTAATCAATTTTTAGAGTAAAATTTTCTCATTCTCATAATTCAAAGTTGATGCAAGAATATAAAAGATTTCCTGGTTCGAGACGAATCGATTGACCTATAATATTGAGGCACTTTATCGAAGAGTAGGAAGGCCAGGGTAATTTATATATTTTTTAAATCGACTTTTATAGTAAAAATTTTCTCATTCTCATAATTTAAAGTTCAAGTAAAAATAGAGATAGGTTGAAAAAAATAAACTTTTATTATACTAATTATATCCAATATTCAATCACATCACCTTAAAGTAACGCAACGTCGCAAAAATTTGAAAAAATATTATAATTGCAGTAGAGGTATTTTGAATATTAACCAACTTTTATTATACAAATTATAGTCAATATTCAATTACATAACCTTGAAGTAAATAATCAGTTCATGTCACCTAATCGAAAACAATTAAAATTCAATCATCATGCAATTAAAAATTGTAAAAAATAATCAGCTTATAATTAATTAATCTTTTTATAACATAAAAACATTAAACTATCATTTTCATTCAAACATTGAAATCATTTTTATTACACATTTTAAGAAAATATTCACTATCATTTCTGAAAATTTAATGTAATAGTAGCCTTCCATACTAATTTCAGAAAAAATAAAAACATATTCACATATAATTTTGAAAATTGAATGCAGACACTCGCTTCACAAAATCAGAATCATTTTAAAAATAATGTAATTGAAATAGTGTTATTTCAAATTTAAATCAACTATCATTATGCAAATTATATCCAGTAGTCAATTATGTAACCTGAAAGTAAATGATCAATTTATGTTTCTGAATTTAAAACAATTCAAATTCAATCTTTATGTAGTTTATATTAATCAGCTAATAAGTAATGAAATAGTTCACAATATAAGAACCCTCAAACACTTATTTTCATCGAAACAATAAAATTATTTTTACTTTATATTTTTTTTTCAAATTTTAACTTTCATTGCTGAATATTTTTATTTATTGATAAGCTTTTGGGAAACTTACAGAAAATTTAAGTTCTGATAGAATCAATCATTAATAAATTATTTCAAAACAAAAAAAGCATTACACACATGTTTTTATTTAAATATTCAATGTTCTTTATTTTGTTTATACTCCCTCCCTTTTACGGGTTTGAGAGTCTTCACATAACAATTACATATATTCGTACAAACAAGCCTTATACTACCTTACTAACTATTTGCTACATATCGTCTTAAAATCACTGAAAAATTGAACTATTTGGTAGACAATGATTGTTGTTTGTTGAAAATCAATCTTTCTGTTACAACATTCATCACTTTAGTGCAAATCGAAGTATTTCTTTGTAATTTACATTTTTGTCGAAAATTCACTTTTTCGGGTTTAAAATGCGACAGTTTTATAGAAAATTCGCCTATTTGGCTCACAAATTCTAGAATTTTATATAAGATTCAACTACGTGTTACTATTATGTTACAAATTCGTCTGTTTTGTTAAATTAAACCAGTTGAAAATTCATTTTTTAGAGTAATTTGTTATACTGGAAATTTCAACATTCCATTTATAATAGAAAACTTTTTTGTCTAGTTGAAAATTCAACAATTTGGTTCGACATTTTTTTTTTTTATAATTTGTATTTTTGTCAGAAAATGATTTTTATTGGTTAGGAGATCATATTTGTGGTTGAAAATCAAACAGTTTTGTTTCTTAATATGTACCTCTTGTTGACATTTTTTATTAAGATTCATCATTTTAGTTGAAAATGAATATCTGAATGTTATTGAAAATTCCTTTTTTTTCTTAGAACTTATTTTTGAAGATGCCAGCTTCTCAGGTTCATTCTTGTATTATTATTTTTTCAAAATCCTCGTGATTGACGTCGGTCGCGATACGAAGATCGAAAGAGGCTATCAATTATTTGGGTATAACATTGTTTTGAATACCTCCCTGAAATAAGAAATTTAAGCAATCAGATAACTAAATACATTCAAATTTAACATTTCCAAATTAAATAAATAACTTTCCGCAAAAAAAATATCTTTCAACAAACAAACAAAAATATCTTTCAAGAAAATAGTTACATTTTCAAACAAAATTATGAATTAAAGTAAACTTAGATAATCCGAAAATTCTTGGTGGATCCATAAACCGTAAATAGGTAAACAAATATATAACCTAATAAATTACAAATATTTCTTTTCAAACCAACCTGGCCAAGAACTTCATAATGAATACATCTACTTCAATATTAAAATATCATGCAATTTCACTATCCTTTTTAAGATAGAAATTCAACAGATTGGATTATTTAAAATGACTAATTTCATCATTGAGTCAAATTGATTGATTTTTATAGTCACGTTTGACTGACTGGTCAGTCATCGAATCCTTATGATTTGAGTCAGTCAAAATTTATTTCAAAGCAGTCACTTTTGAATGACTCAAATTTAGAGTGTAGTTGAAAATTATTCTTTTCTTTTGAAAATTGAACTCATTTATTAAAAATTTGTTTTTCTTGTTTAAAATAAATTTGTGAATTTAAAAGTGGAACTACTCTATTTTTGATTAAGAATTGACCTTTTAAGTTAGAAATTGACCTTTTTAAGATGGAAATTCAATAGATTGGATTATTTAAAATGACTAATTTCATCATTGAGTCAAATTGATTGATTTGAAAAGTCACGTTTGACTGACTTGTCAGTCATCGAATCCATATGATTTGAGTCAGTCAAAATTTATTTCAAAGCAGTCACTTTTGAATGATTCAAATTTAGAGTGTAGTTGAAAATTATTCTTTTCTTTTGAAAATTGAACTCATTTATTAAAAATTGGTTTTTCTTGTTTAAAATAAATTTGTGAATTTTTAAAAGTGGAACTACTCTATTTTTGATTCAGAATTGACCTTTTAAGTTAGAAATTGACCTTTTTAAGATGGAAATTCAACAGATTGGATTATTTAAAATGACTAATTTCTTCATTAAGTCAAATTGATTGATTTGAAAAGTCACTTTTGACTGACTTGTCAGTCATCGAATCCATATGATTTGAGTCAGTCAAAATTGATATCAAAGCAGTCACTTTTGAATGACTCAAATTTAGAGTGTAGTTGAAAATTATTCTTTTCTTTTGAAAATTGAACTATTTTGTTGTTGAAAATTCATTTTTTAATTTAAAAATGGAACTACTCTATTTTTGGTTGAAAATTGACCTTTTTAACTTGGAAACTGACCTTTTTAAGATAGAAATTCAACAGATTGGATTATTTAAAATGACTAATTTCATCATTGAGTCAAATTGATTGATTTATTTAATAATTGGAATGTTAATAATTCTATTATTATTTTCTATCTGTCGGACAATTTATACAAAGCAAACAAAATTACATATAATAATTCTTCTTATACAATGTATAATTTTTTCCCCGGGGTTATTTTAATTAATTATAATTAAGGAAATCAAATAATTATTTTGGAAATGAAACACAAACCTAATTTAAGTTGGAGACTGATGGTTTCTAATTTCTATCAACACTAGTTCATTAGATCTTGCTTTAGATTGCACTGAAGCAAAACTGATTTTAAATCATAACTTAACAAAAATAACAAAAAAATTAATCATTAATTGCTATGAGAACGGTTTTTAATGGTATTGTTTTCTCCTTTTATACTAAATTGACTAAACAAATTTTGGATTGCCCTATGTATTCACCTTTATCCCCAGTTGTTTCTGATTTAGTTTCACAAGATGTTGAAGAAAGAGTATGTAGACGACATTTTATCTATTGTTCATACTGACAAGATTGACGCTTTTTTGAATGTGTTTAATAGCATTGAAGATTGTATAAAATTTACTCATGAACTTGGCATTAAAAACGTTATTAATTATCTTGATCTATAGATCATTAAAAGTCAAAAACTCTTATCATTTATTTGGTCATAAAATTGTTTTGATTAAAGGTTTAGTAGACAGATGTGTTAGATTAAGTGATGTACAATTTAGAAAAGAAAATTATAATGAACAAAAAACAACCTTAATACATAATAACTACCTGCTTGATTTTTCGATGACATAATTGCAGAACGTTTTCATGAGATTTACAATAATAGTAGTGAAATAAAAAAAAATAAAAAAATGAAGTGACACTCACAATAAATTCAAATTGAATGTTACTTTGCCTTACATTCAGGGTTTATCTGAATGGTCAAGTAGTTCAATTAAAACATTCAATATAATGTCCATTTGTAAAACACAAATACTTTAGATAATTATTTAATAATAAAGAAAGACAGTGATTCCATTGACAATTTATCTGGGGTTATTTATCTGATTAAATGTAATAACTAACGGGGCTTTGGTATCTTATATTGTTTTAGTGCTTCCTAACAATCCGTTGTGTGCATTTGTGAACAAACTAACCAGGGCATCCTTTTCACGGTGTTAGAAGGGTGAATAAACTGTTTTTCTGACTCCTAATGGAATTATTATTGTTCACCCTCCCCGCCTAACTTCACTGTCAAATCATTTTTCTAGTTTGAATCTTCAACATGATGGCTTTTCGACAGCCGGATCGCGATAGTGAAGTGGAGTGAGAATGAATTATGTGCAAAAGTGAAAAAGTGCAGTTATTCAAAAAAACCAAACTTCGAATCTTAGCGTTATCTTTGGTGTTGAGCCGGCTTCTTCCAGTTCGAACCGCTTCATTCATCAAAATTTTCGCGGAAGTTTATATGGCGTGGCCTGCTTTCGGTGACCTTTTTTATTCTATGGTAAAGAAGGATACGCAACTACCCAACGTCCAAAAGATTTATTACTTGAAAATAAGTGTAAGCGTGGGACCCGCTCAATTGATCGCCGGCATCCCGACAACTGAGGCTAATTTCGAAAGGGTCTGGCAGACCTTAGTGAAGAGATATGACAACGCTCGACTATTATTCAACAGCTATTTGAATAAGGTATTTTCACTAAAGCCAATGAGTACGGAAAGCTCAACTGAACTCAGCTCCTCGTTAAATGCTACCTGTGAAGTCATCGGCGCTTTGTCATCCTTAAATCGCCCCACGGATCAATGTGACGATTTACTTGTCTTCATGAAAGTTCATGTCTCGCAAGGCCTAGGAGGACCAACTGGGACCTTCAGATAACTAGCCTACATTCGATTCGCTCAACCAGTTGCTGACAGGCAAGGTCAGCATGTTGGAAGCCGTGGAGAACATGGCCTCTTTTTCAATTGGTTAATCTTCTAATAAGGATAGTACCTCTGCGGCAAAGAATACCAACCTTGCTGCCAATTATGAGATCATTGATTCTCGGGATGACGATATCAAAAATTCCGTACCCTTTTCTGCCAATTCTGTTAATGCACCTGCTCTGCGAATAACCTCGACACGGTATTGATATTAGGTCTAGAAGGTCAAGGAAAATTTGACATGGTTAACATCGCTTAATCGCGTAAAGTATTGATGCCGGATACTGAAGGGAGACACTATCCCCTAAAACAGTGGCTCGTGGAAGAGGAGGGCTGTAGTGGGGTGGCTGCCCTATTGGAGGGAGAGGAGGATACTTCAAATGAACTATTGAAAATAATGTTGCCTCCGAAGCCACAGGGCCCTCTGGGTAAACATGTTATTCGCTGAAGGATTATTACAGAATCACATAGGGATTGGTCAGCTACAATAGTAATAGCTCGTAAACTTGGCGGCAAATACCGAATTTGCCTAGACTTCTGGAAATTGAACTCGATCTCGAAAAAGAACGCTTACCCCTTGCCCTACATGACAGACATACTACGACATTTAAAAGCAGCAAGGTATATCTCGAAGCTAGACTTGAGTAACGCGTTCAATCAAATCCCTCTCGAAAAAGAAAGCCGAACGTACACAGCATTCACTGTTCCGGGTGAGGGACTATTCGAGTTCAGAAGAATACCATTCAGGCCCACCGTGGCCCCTGCAACCTTTCAGCGACTCATCGATAAGGTTATAACCCCTGAGATGAGGCCTAAGGTCTTTAGCTACTCAGACGATATTACAGTGGTGACCGAGACTTTTGACGAACATCTGTATTGGTTAGAGAATGTCCTCAATCGCGTGGCTGAAGAATTCTAAGGATGGCCTCCTGGTACCGATGGCCTATACCGGAATTTGCGACGATCGCGGAACCACTGACACGGTTAATCAAGAGAAACGCGAAATGGCACTGGGGCGACGAGCAGAAGGAGGCGTTTGAATTCTCGAAACGTGCCTCAACGAAAGCACCGATATCAGCCTATCCGATATTCAAAGACGTGGTCAAGAATCGCTTTAACCTTCAAACAGATGCGAGTTTTTCCGGACTCGGCGTAGTCCTTACCCAAAGACAGGAAGACGAGGAACGGGTGATAGCTTTCGCCAGTACGACTCTGAGAACGTTTTTCGTATTTAAAAATAATACTATGCACATTTTCAAACAATTTTTTTCATCCAGAAATATATATATATATATATTTTTTTAAATTATTGTTATTTAAAATTCAAACAATAATTTTGTTAAACTTTAAACATTAAAGACATTTCTTTGACAAAAGGATTTTATTATGTATTTGTTATAAATAAATAATATTTGATGAAAAACAATTTTTTTATTTGTTTAAATTCAGGAATTTTCTAGTTCGGATTTTTTATAATTTGGCAATTTTCTGTCGGGAATTTTCAAATTTAGTAATATTATATACTTTCGGGAATTTAATTATTCGTAAATTCAATTCGGCAGTTTTATATTTATGCACTTTTATAATTTCGGGAATTTTATTAATCGGGAATTTCGCAATTCGCGAATTTTACAGTTTTGGGAATTTTATTTTTCGGGATTTTTCAGTCGCCTCTTCCGAAAAATTAAATTCCCGTCACTGTATTACCGCATTTGAAAATTCCCGACAGAAAATTTCCGAATTATTCAATATCTCAACTAGAAAATTCCCACTTTTGAACAATTAAAAAAATCGTTCGTTAAAAAATATCTTTCAAATAAAATAATCAAATATTTATATCAAGGAAAAAACTTTTTTAATGTTTAATGTTAAAAAACTTAATGTTTGAATTTAAAATAACAATATTTGAAAAAATATATTTCGGGATACAAATTTTTATTTAAACATGTTCATTATATTTTTTTAAAAACGACCAAAAAACGTACCCAAAAATCAAATTATTAATTTTAAAAAAATAAATAAAAAGAAATTTTGAGATAAATCAGTGCTGAATTGAATCTTGCACAACTTTTTTTGTTCGAAGCGCACGTGTTTTGAAATTTATTTATTTTTATAACATTTACATACAATTATTGTTATTTTAAATTCAAACAATAATTTAAAAAAATTATATATTAAAAAATCTTCTATAATACAAATATTTGATTATTGTATTTTTAATAAATAAATAGTATTTATTAAAAAAACAAGTTTTTCCCCAATATGTACCATTTAGCCCCGCCCCCCCCCCTTAAAGTGTTTCGTAATACTTGAACGCTCCCAAAGATAAATTTTGAACAAGAAATGGAATAGTTACAGATTAAAAAAATTTAATTTATTTTATTATATATTATTATTATATTCATTTAGGTTACTATGAAAAAGTCATGCAAAGTTAGCTGAAACGTCAGAACTAATAAACGAACTTCCAATATTTGATATTTAAAGAACAAATTATTTTAAATAAAAAACAGTTGAATTAAACTTTTGAAAAATGAATTTTCAACGAAACAGTTAAATTTTCAAACAAAAAGATTAATTTCCAAGTGAAATGATGCATCTTGAATAAAGAAATTAATTTTTGACAAATTAGTCCAACTTTCAAGTGGTACTTGAATTTTCAGCAAAAAAATATGAATTCTCAGGGAAAAATTTATTAGTTGATGTTTTAACTTAAATATATAAACTTTAAATCAAAAGCCGTTAAATTCAACCAATGAAGACGAATCTTTATCAAAATAGTTGAACTTTCAACCAAGAAAGAATTTTCAGTC
Source organism: Andricus grossulariae (assembly GCA_011634705.1). NCBI lineage: Eukaryota > Metazoa > Arthropoda > Insecta > Hymenoptera > Cynipidae > Andricus > Andricus grossulariae. Next base: position 221,478,499 of record JAABKJ010075445.1, read on the forward strand.
AACAAAGAAAAAAAATCAACCAAATTGTTGAATCCTCAAGCCAAAACGATGATATATCAAGAAAAAAGTTGAAACCAAAAAGATTTACTTTCAACTCAAATGGTGAACCTTCAACAACAAATACATTTTTAACATAGTATTTCAACTTTCAACCAAGTCGTTGAATTCTCAACCAATAAAAGATCTAATTTTAAATAGAAAACAGCGGGCACATTGTCATCGCGCACGGCTTGCTTCGCTCGCAAGTTTGAGCGCGCCTGTTTGTTCTCGCGCTACGCCGTCGGTCATTGTCTTTTCCCCACTTTTAAAATTAAAGGTCAAAGCATCAACAACTACAATTTGATGATTATGAATTATTTTTTGTTAAAGCTCCTTCGGCTTTAACGAACGCATTCTCATCACGTGTCTCGTGTTTCGCACTCGCTTTTATCGAAAATGCGAACTTTTCTACATTATTTTCAACTTTACTTACTGACTGACTGTGTGATTGTTCTCAACATTGCAAACGTCTCGAGATAGAATCTCAAGCATGACGACCATACTGTTGATGGATTGTTTGCAACATTGCGAACGCTTCGAGACAGGCTCTCAGGCATGACAAACTCACTTACTGACTCTGTGATTGTTTGCAATATTGCAAACGCCTCGAGACAGGCCCTCAGGCATGACAAACTTACCCATTGACAGTGTAATTGTTCTCAACATTGCAAACGTCTCGAGATAGGCTCTCAGGCATGACAAACTTACCCATTGACTGTGTGATTGTTCTCAACATTGCAAACGTCTCAAGATAGGCTCTCAGGCATGACAACCAGAGTGCTGATGGATTGTTTGCAACATTGCGAACGTCTCGAAACAGGCTTTCAGGCATGACAAACTTACCTACTGACTGTTTGATTGTTCTCAACATTGCAAACGTCTCGAGATAGGCTCTCAGGCATGACAGCCATACTTCTGATGGATTGTTTGCAACATTGCGAACGCCTCGAGACAGGCTCTCAGGCATGACAAACTCACTTACTTACTGTGTGATTCTTTGCAATATTGCAAACGCCTCGAGACAGGCCCTCAGGCATGACAATCTCACTCATTGACTGTGTGATTGTTCTCAACATTGCGAACGCCTCGAGACATGCACTCAGGCATGACAAACTTACCCACTGACTGTGTGATTGTTCTCAATATTGCAAACGTCTCGAGATAGGCTCTCAGGCATGACAAACATACTGCTGATGAATTGTTTGCAACATTGCGAACGCCTCGAGACAGGCTCTCAGGCATGACAAACTTACCTACTGACTGTGTGATTCTTTGCAACATTGCAAACGTCTCGAGATAGGCTCCCAGGCATGACAACCATACTGCTGATGGATTGTTTGCAACACTGCGAGCGTCTCGAAACAGGCATACAGACATGACAAACTTACTGACTGACTGTGTGATTGTTCTCAACATTGCAAACGTCTCGAGATAGAATCTCAAGCATGACGACCATACTGGGGAGCGCTTACCTCTTCATGCAAGACGTATATCAATTCAAAATATTTCACAGACGATTGAAGGTCATTGAAACATGTACTTTTAGATACTGATCAGTAATTATTTTTTAAATAGAAGTGTGCATGCAGATGGAAAACTGTTTATTTCAATAATTTTTGAATAAAATACAATTTTCGAATGGTTACGTCACCTAACCTTAGCATACGAAAAGTTCTTTTACGCAAAAATGATTAAAGTAAAGAGTTTTTCCCTCTGAATGAACTCTTCTATTGCAAAACGGAGATCCGTTTATTATACATAAAAAATTAATGCTAGTATTCATTTTGTCAAATGAGGCAATTCAATTTCGAGGTTATACAGTAATTAATTAATTCAAAATATTAACAAACACAAAATAATTAAAGGCTAATATAGGGGTAGGCTCTTTTGTCCAGTACTCCTGGATAGCTTTTCAGAATTAGTGAACAGCAACAAATAAATAACTAATTGAAGAATTATTGAAAAAAAAGGGCTGAAATTCAAGGGAATTTATCCTCGAATGAAATTAACAAATGATCCTCTCACAAAATTAGTCAAGATGAATTTGAAAACAGGACACAAAAACGATAAACACGCTCAACGTTAAAATAATACCAGATGGTTCTTCTTTGGAGACTGCTGAGGAAGGATCTGCAAATTTTCTTAGCTTTGTAGGTTTTCCCTAGCAACGCATTTGTTTGACTTTTGTTTCAATATCTTTTGTTTCAAACTCCTTGATTTTGCTCCTAACTTTTGATTGATCCAAATTCAAATAATTTTCTAATTTCAACATGGCCGTAAGTGAAAATGGTTCCATTGCTACCAAAAGGAATTGAGCTTCGGAATTGTCAACTCGCAGTATACCCAATTCGATATAAAAGATGGTAAATTATTGTGATCCTCCTCCGAATAAATCTATACCACAATCTGGCTGTCAAAACGAAACAATAAACTTATTTAAATAAAATTAGACGGAATCATTTTGACACACAGGAATGTATAGATGACTCTTTGCGAATAACCTCGACACGGTATTGATATTAGGTCTAGAAGGTCAAGGAAAATTTGACATGGTTAACATCGCTTAATCCCGTAAAGTATTGATTCCGGATACTGAAGGGAGACACTATCCCCTAAAACAGCGGCTCGTGGAAGAGGAGGCCTGTAGTGGGGTGCCTGCCCTATTGGAGGGAGAGGAGGATACTTCAAATGAACTATTGAAAATAATGTTGCCTTCGAAGCCACAGGGCCCTCTGGGTAAACATGTTACTCGCTGAAGGATTATTACAGAATCACATAGGGATTGGTCAGCTACAATAGTAATGGCTCGTAAACTTCGCGGCAAATACCGAATTTGCCTAGACTTCTGGCAATTGAACTCGATCTCGAAAAAGAACGCTCACACCTTGCCCTACATAACAGACATACTACGAAATTCAAAAGCAGTAAGGTATATCTCAAAGCTAGACTTGAGTAACGCGTTCAATCTAATCCCTCTCGACAAAGAAAGCCAAATGTACAGAGCATTCACTGTTCCGGGTGAGGGACTATTCGAGTTCAGAAGAATACCATTTCGGCCCACCGTGGCCCCTGCAACCTTTCAGCGACTCATCGATAAGGTTATAACCCCTGAGATGAGGCCTAATGTCTTTAGCTACTCAGACGATATTACAGTGGTGAACGAGACTTTTGACGAACATCTGTATTGGTTAGGGAATGTCCTCAATCGCGTGGCTGAAGATTTCTAAGGATGGCCTACTGGTACCGATGGTTCATACCGGAATTTGCGACGATCGCGGAACCACTGACATGGTTAATCAGGAGAAACGCGAAATGGCACTGGGGCGACGAGCAGAAGGAGGCGTTTGAATTCTTGAAACGTGCCTCAACGAAAGCACCGATATCAGCCTATCCGATATTCAAAGACGTGGTCGAGAATCGCGTTAACCTTCAAACAGATGCGAGTGCTTCCGGACTCGGCGTAGTCCTTACCCAAAGACAGGAAGACGAGGAACGGGTGATAGCTTTCGCCAGTACGACTCTGATTGAAAGTTGAACAAGTTCGTTAAAAATTCATTTTATTGCTTGAAGATTCATCTCTTTGTTTGAAAGTTCAATTATTTGCTTTAACATGTATCCTCTTGATTACAAATTTGACTATTTGGTTGAAAGTTCAACTCCTTCTTTGACAATTAACTTGCTTGTTGAAAATTAATATTTTCGAGTTGCAAATTCAACCATTTTGTATCAAAATTTTCTTTTTGAGTCTTAAAGATTGATTATTTGAGGTGAGAATACATCCTTTTGGTTTATTATCATCAGTGAAGGACTCAGTCATTGAGAAAAGCAAACGTTAGCTTATACGACACCAACAGATCCTTCACAACGCTGTGGGAGATGCAGTGCATCTCTTGTCGAGGAGCTGTTCACAGAAGTTTTTTCCTGCGCTTTCCTAATCCGGGCCTTCAGGAGTAAGTACTCGAGAAGGATAAAATTTGATGCATTTTGCTCACCCTTTGCTCACTCCTTCGTGTTTCCTGACCATTTTAAGAAGAGCATATTTGCTATTTGCGACTATATATGCTGTACCCAGAATAATCCTGTTGTGAAGATATTCAAGACTCAGTATTCCGCGACCACCTTGACGGCGTGAGATATAAAGTTGCGCAACAGAAGGTCTAAGGTGCATGCTCTTGTACATGTGCATAACCTTTTGGGATCCGATGTCGAGGGATCTGAACTCGTCCTTCGTCCATGGTACTACTCCAAATGAAGAAAGTACTAATGGGACGGCAAGCACGTTCATCGCAGATAGATGTCACGTCCTGAATGCGGCTCTGTGACACGCTCAGGTATGTATAGTTCTCTCCAGCGCCAAGGTGTCGTATAGCGTTTCTGTCGACGAGCTCTGGGTCTTCCGGGATGCAATTAAGTTTTACTTTCTACTAATAAACCTTAGCGCATTTTTCTAACCGGAACTCCATTCCAATCTCTTAAGTCTACTCTTTGACGAAGTCTAGAGATACATGTAGTTTCTCTTTATTTTTAGCATAGATCTTAAGATTGTCCATGTAAAACTCGAGAAAAAAACACACGCTTGCAAAACGCCTTTTCACACGCTTACGGCTAGCGAGCCTAAAGTTGCAGCCAAATAGATTTGAAATTTGGCGCGAAGAAGTGGCATATCTGGGTCACATAATTGGACTAAATAGAGACAAACCTTACACATCCTGGATAAGAGCCATACAACATTTGCTCACTCCCTGCGAGGTACGAGTTTCCTGTCAATTCTTAGGACTATCTAGGACTATCTAGGAGAATTTGATGATGAAAAATTAACGCTCGAAGTGAATAGCTTACTCAAAGCTTGCAAATTACATCGAAATTACTGCAGGCGGTCGACAACCTAAATAAACTAGATTGACCGACGGTCCATACAACCTTAGGCTTGCCGAAGAAATGAATTTTCCTTAGATGAAGGACCCTGTATCAAAATTGACAACCAGCTTTTTCAAAACTGAACCTCAAAGTACCCTATATAGTCCCACCTACACCCCAGAACGAAAAAAAAGGATGCTCAGAAATCTGCTCAGACCAAGCTGAAAAGTCTAACTTGAACCATCAATAAAAAGAGGCATTGACATACCGACGCGACAATTACGCCCATTTTACTTTGGAAGACTGTGAACCTACGAATTTGATCGCCAAGCTTCTGGTGGCCACCGAGCGTCTTGATCATCGAAATCTCTAGGAAAGCTGACCTCAGAAGGGGCAAGTCCTATTCACTCATAACGGTCGATTCAAAACGTATTCTATCGTTTTTGATGAACTTGATTAGAAGGGCGTGATTGCTTGTCTTAGGGATCTTCGCCACGCTCTAGAAAAATATGAACAGAAAACATGCCGCGTGGCTTATTCAGGAGACTTGCTCGGCACGTTGCTCCAAGATAAAATGCGCAACACCTTGGCCCCCATTATCTGAGAAGGCAATATCCAGATTATTCTTTTTCATGGTAGAATTGAATTGCCCCTAGAGGATGGGATACAAGAAATAATAAAGAAATGTCACGACAGTCCAGTAGATGGACACTAGGGCGTGACAAAAACGTTTTCTTTAATAATCGATAAAGTGGTTCTGCTTTGAGTGCGAAATACTTGATAAATCGTCTAGAAGGTGTGTTCAAAATTAAAGTGATTTTTAATTTTTAAACGAAAATATTGATTTATTTATCAATATCAGTGTTGTCTCCTTCAAATTAGGCCCCCTCAGATATAACACACTTGTGCCTACACTTTTTCTAATCCTCGAAGCACTTCTGATAAGCATTTTTTGGTATAACCTTGAGTTCTCCCAACGATGTATTCTTTATCTCCTCAATTGAAAAAAAAACCAAAAGTCACGCACAAGCAACAATGAGTGAGCAGGTGCATCGTCGTGATGCAAAAGCCATGAATTGTTTTCCCACAATTCTGAAAAAAGTTGCATGGCACGAGCCAACCGAGATGCCGACATCTTCAGCAACTTCTCTAATTCTCGATTTTTCTTCTCGATTCTTCTCGACGATTCTCCAATACCATATTCTACACTACTTCAACGCTTTCATCATTTATTGACTTTCTGGGACGTCCAGAGTATCCATTATAAACATTTTTCCCCCAAAATAGACTCGACGTGTGCCACTGTCATAATTTCAAGTTTCTTGGAGCACCTAATTCCATTTTCTACACAAAATTTGATGCAAGTTCCCTGATATAATATTTTGAAAAACTTGAAAATCGAATGTACATAGCCTGCGAAATTTAAAAAGTCACCTTACTTCTTAAACACACCTCGTATATCACGTGAGTTTGTCAACAATGAATACATCCAAGACTTTCTCTCGCTAATGAATTTCTTCTTTAATGGTTTCACTTACTATAATTATGTCATTTAAGTACGCGAATGCATGCGGCTCAAATTCTGGCGTTATCAGTCGATCGAGCAATCGTTGATAAGTTGCTGGTGCTCCTGATAACCCGAAAGGCATAGGATTATAGGGACGTCTACTATCATGGCAGGGTATAGCATCTGCAGTAGTGCACTATTGTCATGAGGAAAATGTAGCATTTTTGTGCATAATGAAGGCATGAACGAAGGAGACATTCGAGAGAAATTCAAATTAGAAAGCATCCTTGCAAAAAAAAAATGTATTTCGTTTGATAATTTATAATAATAACTAGAAGATTTTTCAAAAACAAGGATGCATCAGACTCAGGTGTGCTTATAATGTCTTGTCTTAAATATATTACTAAATATGAATAATGTTGTAATGGCAAAGAGTAAACAGTATTCACGTTTATAGTACTATATATTCAAGGCATGACATTGTGATCATGCTTCAGTTTGATGCATAACTGTTAAAAAAAACACGTAGATAATATTTTAAAGAATCAACATAATGACTGATTCGCCTGTAAAAATGTTTCCTAATTTTATTTCATATAGAATTATGTTATTCCTGAACCGTGAACCACTGTATGTAAGAATAAAATGTTGTATTTCGTTCAAATAAATTATAATAATTTGATTTTCATTCAGTTTTTCCATATTTTAAAACCAATTTATTATTATCATGATGATATCATAACGATAATATAGTATCACAACACAGAAAACAACAAAGTGTGAATCTAACTCCCAACTCCGAGCGAGATAGAACCCCATCTTGAAATTAGGTGCAACAAAATTTATTCCTAAGTTTTTACTGTAAAAATATGGCTGAATTCTCATAGTTAAGAATTATTTTCTCTTTCAAAGATTGAAAAAATTTTAGAAGTTATGTATATATATTATAACTATATTTGTTCATATCAACCGCAACCCTTTTTATTAAAGAAGAATATACATTTTATTAGTGTCTACTTTCTCTAATTTTAATTGAATACTTTATTTAAAATAAACACATATTTATAATTCCTCCTTATAACTGATTAGTTTTTAGCAAAATTCTTTGGAATGAGTTTACTTTCTCAATAATTATTATCATTATTGTATAATTATAATTATTGTAATAAAATTTTAATCTAGACAATTTTAGGCACACAATTTTTTTCAATCCTAAAGTTCTAATGAGGATTGAATTGAAAACATTGAGAAGAGTATTATAGTAATTCACTGTCAAGGGTTCCACATTAGTGATTGATGGACATTCCTCCTCAGATGTTATGAGGTTGTCGCAAAACTCCTTGAAGCGGATGATATTATCTGTATATTCTTTTAGCTCCAGTCTTTTTAGGATCTTGTATACCTCTCTTCAAAGAGTCTCTACTAGAGTGGTACCGTCTTGACATGCCAAAATGAAACCCTCTGCTCACACGACATCGACTGGTCCTTTACATTTCTTGGGAAGATGCCGTGCATCCTCTTGTGGAGGAGCTGTTCGCGGAAGTTTTTCTCTTGTGCTTTCTTAATACGGGTTTTCAGATGTGAGTACTCGAGGTGGAGAAGATTTGATGCATTTTGCTCACCCCTGATATTGAAGTCAAGGCCGAGTGTTTTAACAGCCTCCTCCACTGCTTTATACAGAAACGCTCCTTTGCCTACTTCTTCGTGGTTTCTGACTACTGTTTCAAGAAGAGGGTTTCGTCCATTTGCGACTACATGTGCTGTACCCAAAATAATCCTGTTGCAAAGACACTCTAGACTCAATAATAGACGACCACCTTGACGGCGTAAGATGTATAGTCGTGGAACAGAAGACTTAAGGTGCATGCTTTTGTACATGTGGATGACCTTTCGTGACCCTATATCAACGGATCTGAGATCGTCCTTCGTCCATGAAGCCACTCCAAATGAATAGAGAACCACCGGTACGGCAAGCGTGTTCGTTGCAGATACTTTGTTTCATGCCGACAGTTCGGAAGAATAAATCTGCCGGATGAGACGTTTGTATCTGTTTCAAAGAGTATCCTCTACATATATCAGGTCCTGAATGCGGCTCCGTGGCACGCCCAGGTATGTATAGCTCTCTCCAGCGCTAAGGTTTCGTATAACGCTTTTGTCGACAAGCTCAAGATCTTTAAGGATGCCATTACGTTTGCCTCGCTTCAAATAAACCTTGGCGCATTTTTCTAACCCAAATTCCATTCCAATCTACTAAGTGTATTCTTCGACAATCCCTGTAACTAGGTGTAGTTGCTTTTTATTTTTTTCAATGATCCTAAGAAACTGCTATTCATATTTTGCTTCATTTTCGTGAAAAATGAGATTTATAATTGTTAAAAAGGAAAAAATCTTTTTTCTTAAAAATGCGTAGTACACTGTAAAAAATTACTTGGGGAATTTCCCCAAAATTGTGGTAATGCTAATTTCCACACTATATACTGAGTAATATGTTCACATTTGGGGATGTTATGGATGAACCGAATGCAAGCATTAAGCGTACGCTCAAGCTTGACATTTAGCTCATCAGTAATATCGTAATATGCCACTCAGCCGTAGTCAAAAAAAGAAAGGATGAGGCTTTTAAGTAGGAGTATACGCGTTGAGTAGGAAGTGATTCTTTATTCCTGTTAAGCCGTTGGAGGACTCTATAGGTTTTCCTTGAAATATCCACAACTTGTTCATTTCAAGTAAAAGAGCGATTCAGAATATAGCCTAAACCTTTCGCAGATTCCATAAAGGGGATGAGACGTCCATCGACCAAGAGAGAAGGTAGGGTTGCAATTGTTTCAAGTGATCCTATAATTAAAGCCATAGTTTTAGCAAAGTTAAGAGTGAGGCCATTTGTCAAGGCCCACTGCACCACCAAGTAAATATCCTCCTGAACCTTTCGAAGTAAGCTCTTAAGATTGGCAATAGGCCCGAAGGGGTAAAGCTTAAAGTCGTCAGCATATTTGTCATAGTTGCAATGACGAAGTTCACTAACTTAAAACAACTCTTAAACTCCCACAATCAGACCGCTCGCCATTGTTGATTTGTCCTCTTTCAGAGCGATTACTAAGATAAGATTTAAACCATTTAACGATAGCATAGCAGGATAACAAAGATATTTCTTTGAATAATTCATTATGTTTTATAACTATCTTCTCTTAGAGTAATGCTATCGTAAGTTGCTCGGTTGTCTGAAATTTTGAACTTTTCCTCGACTTTTTAGCACGGAACAAATGATACACAAAATTTTCCGGGCGGGTTTACCCATGTCAAATCCGTTCAGGAAATTTGCATGCAAATGGGTATTCCGATCTGCTACCTATATGTAAAATGCGAGCTCATAGATGTATAATTTTCATTATTCACCTTCGACGTCACTTTTCAGTCCCTAGGGAGTAAAAAGTAAAGCTTTAGCCCCGCTTCATAGGCGTCGAAAAGGGCTAAAATTCATGAATCTGTCATGAAAAAAATATTACATGCATCGTTTTTAAATGAACTATTTGTTACATATTTATTAGTATCAACTAATTACATATTTAGTTATCAGTTTCCTCTTTTTAAAATAATCCAACTTCTTCTTCCTTTTTCTATTTTCTCTGATACATTTTTCTGGTTGAAAATTTAATTATTTTGTTAAAAATTTGTCTCTTTGGTTTGAAAATTCATCTGTTTTGGTAGAGAGTTATTTTTTTAGGTTAAAAATGAAACTGTTTGGTGAAAAATAATTCTTTTTGGTTTAAGGATTCAACTATTTTCTTGAAAATTCGTCTTTTTTGTTCGAAGTCAACTGTTTTTAACTTAAAATTAAAATAATTTTTGGTTGAAAATTCGACGCCAATTTTTTGCTTTTTATGTAATCTGAATTAATTGAAATTCTATCATTAAATATTAATTTTAACATATTTTTTAACAATATATTCAAATTATAAAAAATTTTCACGATTATTGGGACCGTCACGATTGCTAGGACATTTACTTTAGTTGAAAGTGAAATGCATGCTTTTCGGTTGAACATTTCTTTCTTAGTTGGAAATTTTACTATTTGGTTAAAAATTCCTGTATTTGCAACTACTTGGTTGAAAGTTGAACTACTTTGTTTAAAATTCATTTTTTTGTTGTTGTTTTTGAAGACTCATCACTTTAGTTGAAAATTGATTTCTTTAGTTGGATATACATTTATTTATTTGAAAATTCATTTTTTTTCTATGTTAAAAATAAATTTTTTAAATTGAAAATTAAACTTTTCCATTTTCGGTTGAAAATTTAATTATTTTGTTGAAAGTTCGTCTTTTTATTTGAAATTTCATTTGTTTGGGTAGAAATTTAATTTTTTGGTTTAAAAATGCAACTGTTTGGTACAATTAAAAAACAGAATTCCAAACTATCTCACTTTTCGGCTCATTAGAGACAAGAATAACCAAATGAAAAAAGAGGAAGAAAAAGTCTAAAGAATTTGCAAGAGCTTTAAAAATTTGTAAAAGATTTCAAAAGACTTCAAAGGATTTGAAATATTTTAGGGTATTTGAAAAAATTCCTAAATTTTTTAACAGACATTAATAATTTTAAGGGATTTCAAAGGATTTGAACAATTGTAGGGAGTTTGAAAAGATTCCTAGAAATTTTCCATTGATTTCAAAAATTTAATGGGATTTCAACGGGATTTCAATGATTTTAAGGGATTTTCAAAAGCTCTCATGGTATTTTACGGGATTTGATATAATTTTAATGGATTTTAAAGAATATTCACAAAAAGAGATGGATTTCTTAGGGTTTAGAAGATTAGAAGAGATTTTCGAATATTTTTTGCAATTTAGTTGAAGTAATTTAGAAGTCACCCTGAATTCTTATTAATTTATCCTGAATGTATTCAAATTCCTGCAATTCTCTTGAATTTTGTCAATTCACATAAATTCTTCTAAATTCACTTAATTCAATGGATTTTTCTTTATTTTTTATTCAATTGAATTCTTGAATTCTTAGGCATTTCATCAAATTCTTTTGAATTCCCTTAACTTTGTCAAAAATAATTGCAAACTTACCGAATTCAATACATTTTTCATATTTTTCAATTGTTTTCAATCCATTTGATTTTTTTTTAATTTTACCATAAATTTGTATGAATTTCAATTTTTCGAATTCTTCTCTTTTCCCTTAAATTTCTATAAATTCACTATAAATTTACTCATGAATCTTATTTTATGAGTCTCGTGAATCGAATTCTTTTTAATTAAAAAGAACATTATTCACATTAGTCAATTTTTGGTTTAGGGTCACTTTTTTTAGTAGATTAGACTGAGACTGTCCTGAGATTGATATTATTATTATTATTATTATTATATCATTAAGCCGTTTCCCTTTCGGGGTAGGCGTGAATTGCTCGGTTGGAAAGATCGTCTGAAAGCCGATTAGAGAATAATATTTTTATGTATTTTGGACAGCTGAATACAAACATGACTTTAATTTCACCAGTATATGAAGGTTTTTCTCTAAACGCAAATATTCTGCTAGAAAATCAGCTTTTTCGGGTATGAAATGATCATTGGTATTGAAATCGCCTGGAAACAATCAAGGCATGATATCTTCATGTAGTTTGGTTGTGCTGAATATAAATCTCACGTTATTTTCTCCAAATCCCGTCAAAGTCTCCCCCTAGACGCGGAAAATTCTCCGGAAAATAACCTTTTTTCTGGTATGAAACAACTCATCGTATCGAAATTGTCTGGGAACAGGTCAGACATGGTATCTTTATTGTTGTTGGTACGCTAATTCTTAGAACATTTTCTGCACATAAGGATATCATGCCTGACCTTTGACGTGCCGGGGTGTTAATAACAGGGGTAATTTCGTACTCGACAACGCTGACTTTCATGGAAAATTTCCGCGTCTAGGGAAAAACCCTGAGGTGCTAAGGGAAACCAGTGTCAGCTTAGTATTTAGCGCAGCAAAATACGTCAAAATTTCATGTCTTACCTGTTTCCAGGCGATTTCGATGCTATGTGTAATTTCATATCCAAGAACGGTGATGAAATAGTAAAAAATGAATTCGATAAGAGTATTCTTTCATGCGAATCTTATTGAATTAGGCTTACATAAAAGAAAATGTATGCTTTTATGGACAGCATATTTGTCTTCTTTAAATTATTTTCGATAAGAAATCAACTTTTTGTCCAACCAAGCCTGTTCAAAATTCCAAAATCTATTCCATCAGTCGTTAGAAAGGGGCTAATGAGATGTTGGAACGCGTAGGGGTCTCAACAACATTATTTCTGTGACCAATGACATAGGTGCCTTCCCGTTCAAAAGAGTTGTTAGAAAGGGGTAGGGGTTTGACCAACATTATTTCGGTGACCAGTCAGAGGGGTGCCTTTCCATTCCCAAGAGGTGTTGGAAAAGTCAAGGGGTTTGACCAAGATTATTTCTGCGATTCACATTTAATAGTTTCACTTGATATAGTAATAATGCATGACAGCATTTCATGGGAACTTGCATTAGATTGCATTGAAGAAAAATGAAATATTAATAAAAACTTAACAAAAATCACGAAAAACAAATTTCTGCTTTCTACTAGAACCGTGTTGAATAATACAATATTTTCTTTCAACAATAAATTTTACAAACAAATTTCAGGCTGTCTAATGGGCTCTCCTTTATCTCCTTTGGTAGAAAATTTAGTAATGAAGGATCTCGAAAAAAGGGCCTTTGATAATTTAAGTTTTACTCATATTCTTTATAAAAGATACGTGGATGATATCCTGGATATTATTTCATCTCAAAAAATAAATCAATTCATAAATATTTTCAACAATTTAGAAGATTCAATTAAATTTACTATAAAAAAAGGTACAAATAATTCAATAACATATCTTTATTTATTAATCATTAAAACGCCGGAAGGAAACTTAATCAAAAATCGGTACGAAAAAATTTCATGGTCAGAACATTATTTAAATTATAATTCTCATCACTTATTTGATCAAAAATTAGGTTTAATTAAAGGATTGGTTGACAGATGTGTCAAATTAGGCGATATTCAATTCCGAAAAGAACATTTAAAAAATTCAAAAAAAACCTTAGTACAAAATGATTACCCACTTCAGTTATTCAATAACATAATTAGAGAAAGAATATTCAAAATATATAATAATTTGATATGCTACTTACTTTTGGATGGTAATTGTTGGTCAATAGTAAGAAGGATAGTCTTCAGGGATAATGGATTTTCATCTACTAAGATAGAGCGAGAAGAAGTTATCTCATTAGATAACAAGAGACAGCAGACGTAGGGGAACCATAGGAGAGAGTGAGAGGGAATGTTGCCATGTTTGTAAAGGATGCATGCCTAGTGAATGGATATCGAGGGAGGTGGAGGGAGGGTGTGATGTGTATCTCATAGGTTAGAAATAGATAGCGGATGAAAAAGTGATTTGCAGAGTATAAGAGGAGGGAATGAGAGGAATCTTTTGAAATACCTTAAAACTTTTTAAAGCTCTTGGAAATTCCTTGGATGATTAATAAAATTTATTGAAAATTGTTCGAAATATTTTAAAATACCTTTTAAAATATCTTTTACAAATATTTCCAATCCTGTGAACTCTTTTGAAATCCCTTGAAATTTTTTAAAGCTCTTAAAAATACCATTGATGTATTAAAAATATCCTAAAATCCTTTCAAATCTTTCTAAATATATTAAATCTATTGCAAATTCTTCGAAATCTTTTTAAATACCTTTTTAAAAATCTTTTACAAATCTTTAAAATCCCTTGCAATTTTTTGTAATCCCTTGACTGTTTTTAAAGCTCTTGTAAATACCTTTAATGTATTAAAAATATCGTAAACTCCTTTGAAATCCTTTGAAAATAATTTAATCTATTGGAAATTTTTTGGAATCTTTTAAAATACCTGTTAAAATATCTTAAAAACATTTCAAATCCTAAAATCTTTAAAATCTCTTGGAAATTTTGTAAATCCCTTTGAAACTTTTTAAAGCTCTTGAAAATAGCTTTGATGTATTAAAAATAAACTAAAATCCTCTGAAATCCTTTCAATTGAGTGAGTTCATTTGGAAATTCTTCCAAATATTTTAAAATACCTTTTAAAATATCTTTTAAAAATATTTCAAATCTTAAAATCTTTGAGATCTCTTGGCATTTTTGAAATCCCTTGAAACTTTTGAAATCTCTTGAAAATACCTTTGATCTTTTGAAAATATCTTACAATCCTTTGAAATCTTTTAAAATTAATGAATTCTATTGAAAATTCTTCAGAATGTTTTAAAATTCCCCAAAATATTTCAAATTATTTGAAATGCCTCAAAACAATTCAGAACTCTTGAATATTTCTTGAAATTTTAAAAAATACCCTAAAAAATGTTTAATTCTTTGAAACCCTAAAATTTTTCAAATTACTTGGAATCTTTTGAAATACCTTAAAACTTTTTAAAGCTCTTGGAAATTCCTTGGATGATTAATAAAATTTATTGAAAATTGCCCATAGCGGCGATAGGATTCATGCTCTGTGAAGAACCCCTACATGTTGCGATAACTGCTAGAGCGGCACAAGCGATGGGCCGCCTGGCAAGAGCAAATAGTTGGATTCGGGGGACTTAGAACACTAAGCTCACGAGTGACATCAGCGCACTGCCGATTCTAAAGATGAGGCAAAATGAAATAACAAAACGCTTACAACTGGTGATCAACAACCATTTTTAAATATTTTCATGGTATTATTTAAATTGAAATGATTTTTGTTTGAAAACCAAAACTTACTCAAAAAGATAAGTTTTGAATAAAATGTAATTAATTTTTAAATAAAATAATGACTCTTCAAAAAAATGAATTTACAACCCAATGGTTAAATTTTCAACCCAAAAAATAAAATCTTCAACAAAATAGTTGAATTTTGAACCAAACAGATGAATTTTCAACCAAGAAGACTGAATATCTATAAAAAAAGATACATTTCCGACCAAAAATGGAATAGTTAAATTTTCAGATAAAATAATTAATTTGTAGTAAAAAAATTATTTTTAATCAAAGAAATGAATTTTAAACCAAAAAGGTGAATTAGTCACCAAGAATATTAATATTCTACCACAAAAGACAAAGTTTCAACAAAATACAGAAATTTTTGTATTGTATTTGTATTTATTTAAGAAAGTCCCTAGGGCCAAATAGCCCTCTAAGGAACAGGATATTACAGGGTCATTACAAATTTGTGCAAGCCCTGATCGGCAGTATACTTAATTAAACTTATAATTTAATCTATAAATTAAATATAATAAATAAATAAGCAGAGTCGACCTCAGAGTGAGTATCAGATTAGGTAATAGATTATAGCGTAGTAATTAATATTGAGTGATTAATTAATTAGTAGCTCTCTGTGCATGTTAAGGTATAAATGAAGAACGAAAAACTCTGCGCATAAGAAATAAATATTTACAGAAGTTATTGAAGATAGAAGGAGATGCGAAGATGAAATATTCGAGAAGTAAAAGTTATAATTTACCAGTGAGTAATTTCGACCTTATTTAGAATTTCATCTATAGCAGGTGCTCCCATCTTTCATTATTCCTAACACCTTGATTATTTCTTTCCTCATTACGTCCTCCTTTTCGCAGCATTCCATCTTCTCCTTTCCTTCTTTTCTATCTTTCATTCCTACCCATTATAGCAAATCTATAAACTATTTCTTCCGCTCCACAACCTTCATATTCCGATTTGCAACTCTTTCTGTTTCTCTCTTTCTCTCAATTGACTACCTTTCAATCTTCGTCCTCCGTCTTAATCTTCTCTACATCTTCTACAAAACTTTTAAATTCCTTCTCTTTATATGATCCCATATCTAAGTACACTCCTTTTTTCTTCTATATTCTTTTCAAATAATTTTCCCCTGTCTCTATTTTCTCAATTCCTTACTACCTTTTTTCTTCTCTTTTCTTTATATTCTATACATTTTTACACCATCTTCACTGACTTCTTCATTCCCTGTGTCCTCTAATACTCTTTCAATATCTCCTATCAGTATTTCAATCTTTCCGTTTAGATCCCGGTCTTCCATTTTCATTTTTGTTACCTTTTCCTTCTATTGACCAATCCCCACTTTCTGTTATTTTTACCTTAACTTTCTTTTTAACCTTATTGTTGTTAAAATTTTTTTCCTCGTCGTCCACTATCACATAATCAATTACCATTTCCTTTCCTCCTCCTGAGCTATATTCCTCTTGCCCACTCCATATATAGTTTCGTTCAAAATAAAATATCCCATCTTTTCAAAGATCTTCAGAAGTTTCTCCTTGTTCAGTATCTTCTCTTTGGATCTTTTTCCTCGCTCTCCTCTTCATCCGCTCCATCCTCTATTTTCTGTTCTTGCGTTATAATCCCTTATTATAAGCCTAATCCGTTCTTCATTTTCTTCCAGTAGTTATTTTATCTTCTCTGATTTTACACGCATTTCTCGCTCACGTATTCCCGTCTATAATGTACCACTCTTCTACCATCTTTATCTACTCCACCATTAATCCTTCTATTTTTTTTTCCATTTATTTCCTATCACCACCTCAGGGCGGAAAGAAATTCCAGTTTTACGAAGAGTTACCAGACGTGAAAGTAAAGGCACCGAATTAATTTGTAGACCTTATATTTTTCCACAGATTATTCTTTTTCTGTTTTCGTAAATATTTTTGTTTTTGTTTAATTTAGGTCCACAAATTCATTCGATGCTTTTGCTTAAAGTCTTGTCACTTTTGGTCAAAATTGAATTTTTTATGTCCTAAGATAGTTTCAAAGGGCGAACCTTACATTTTAAAACACAAACTAGTAGGTGGCGGTCCTGCGGACTTGAGCTAAAAATTCATTAGTGACGACAATGGCGTACGAAAAGGAGAATTTGAGATGCTGCAATTGGACACCATTGTATTTACTGATGATTTTTGAGGTGAAGTCCGCAGGGTCGCCACCTACTGTATTGCGTTTCAAAGCTCAAGGTTTGCCCTTTAAATCACCTCAGGGTAGAAAGAAATTCAAGTTTTACCAAGAGTTACAAGTCACCAAAGTAAAGGCACCGAATTAATTTGCAGACCTAATATTTTTCCACAGACTTCGTTTGTGCGGGTGTTCGTTATTGGCTTGGATACATTACTAACTGGCCTATTTCCTTTTAGAGCTATTTTTTTTTTGTTTTCGTAAAAATTCTTCTTTTTGTTTAATTTAGGTCTACAACTTAATTCAGTGCTTTAACCTTGATGTCTTGTAACCTTAAACTTTGATAATTAATCTAACAAGTGGCGGCCCTGCGGACTAAGCCTAAAAAATCATTAGTGAACACAATGGCGTCCGAAAAGGAGCATTTGAGATACTGCAGTCGCACCATTGTATTCGCTAATGATTTTTTAAGTCAAGTCCGCCGGGCCGCCACCTATTCTATTATGTTTCAAAGCTTAAGGTTTGCCTTTAAAACCACCTTAGGGCGGAAAGAAATTCAAGTTTGACCAAGAGTTACAAGACACGAAAGTAACGGCACCGAATTAATTTGTAGACCTAATATTTCTCTACAGACTTCGTTTCTGTGTGCGCTCGTTATTGGTTTTCTGAAATTTTCAACTGTTTGTCTGTTTTTTATTAGGCGTGACTTGATAATCAATTAGATTTAGCAAAAATAATTTTTTAAACGAATCATTATTGTTTATGACTATCTTTATCTATATCGATTGCGCCTGATAGTTGCGGTTTATCGGCAATTTTTACGTTTCTGTCCTTTTTTCACTTAGTGATTACTGATTAATTGAGGTTAACCGAAAAGTTGTTCAAACAATTCAATATTGTTTATAACTATCTTGTCTCAGATATGTGGTGAAAAGTGGTGGTTTTTTTTTTAAATCGTTGACTTTGCATCGCCTTTTTATTTCTGAACAAATAATAAGTAAACCCAATGCTTGAAAAAATAATTTAAGGAAAAAAAGCTATTTTACACAAAAGGCAAAAGCGAAAAATAGAATAACAATAACAATTATTAGAATATATATTCACAGAATAGGAAGAGATTATTTAAAATATAGTTTTCGCTAATGTTTATTTATTAGTCGTTAGTAATTAATTAGGCTGAAGAAAGTGAATGATTTTAGAAAACCCCGCAACTTTGTAGCACTTACATGAAAAAAGAGAGTTATAAACAATATTAAATTGTTTAAACAACTTTTTTGTTAACTTTAATTAATTGTTACCTCACTAAGGGGAAAAAGGACATAAAGGTGAAAATTGCCGAAAAACCGCAACTTTCAGGCGCAATTGATATAGATGAAGATAGTCATAAGCAATAATAATTTGTTTGAACAATTATTTTTGCTGAATATAATTAGTTATTAGGTCACGCCTAATAAAAAGTAAACAAACAGTGAAAAATTTCAGAAACAACCGCAGAATTCTATCAATTAAGCAAAGAGAATATTATTAAGAATGATAATAAATTGTTTAAACAATCTTTCTAGCATTATTCAAATATGATATCATTACTACCCTGAAATCCTCCAGTTCGTCTCCCTTTCCCTCCCTTTCCATACTTTCTCCCACTCCCACTCCCACTCCCACTCCCACTCCCACTCCCACTCCCACTCCCACTCTTAAAAACAGATTTTGTCAAATCCAACTAGATTGTTTAAAGTTGAACTAGTTTGCAAACTAACTATGAATTCGATCTCGGCTGTTTCGACTTTGTTTATATTTAGAATTGTAAGCTGTTCATTTGAGGAGCACTTGGCTTCGTCGTCATGATCAGTTAAGAAATATATTCGCTTCCTTATAGAGAAAGTAAAGATAAAAAATACCAATAGCTCAACCAAATTTTATTTTAATATCGCCGAATTTGAGAATCCCAATGTTGGATAATTTCTGAAATAAAAATGCCGACATTATGAACGATCCGAAACAAAAAAATTTCCGAAGGACGAAAATATAAAAATTATAAAACTGCCGAGTCTTAAGAATCAAAAACTGGTTATAATGAATGAACAAATACAACGATAAATGAAATAAAAAATATTTTAATAAAATAAATATATATTTTGTAAGGAAGCACAACAAAAAATGTCTAATGCGCATCAGATATCAACATTTTTTGTATTTTTATAATTTTAATTTATTCAACTATTTGGTAGTTATGCTATATCATCGTGCAGGATGAAATGTAACAACAACCTGCTTATATGGACCCAGATTATGAAGAAAAATAAAAAAAAATGAAGCAAATAAAAATTGACAAAAAAAGGTTTGACCGAGGACGAATTTTCATTCCGTCAAACTTTTTTTTGAAGAAATTATTTTTCAAGTTCTTATACCTAAGGTCTAGATCTCATTGAGTTAAAAATTCGAATATTTCGTTGGAAATGTATTTCTTTTGTTGAAAACTCAACTATTTTGCTAATAAATCATCTTTTTTTGGTCAAAAATTCGAATACTTGTTTGAAAGTTGAACTATTTTGTTGAGAATTCATTTTCTGGTTCAAGGTTTATCTCCTTGGTTGAAAATTTAACTTTTCGTCGAAAATTTGTTTACTTTTTAATTAAAAATTTACTTTTTCAACGGACAATTTAACTATTCCACTTCATTAGACATTCTTTTTATAGACAAAAATTCAACTAGTTTGTTGGAAAATTTTTCGGAGAAAAAATTCTCTCTGACTCTACTGTTTCCAATTTTTAAAGTATTTTTTTTTGGTTGAAATCGCTGAAATAATTTTTCTTATAGAAATTGGCATGAAGCGACAGTAAGAAAAAATTAAGCAACAAAAACTA
Source organism: Andricus grossulariae (assembly GCA_011634705.1). Classification (NCBI taxonomy): domain Eukaryota; kingdom Metazoa; phylum Arthropoda; class Insecta; order Hymenoptera; family Cynipidae; genus Andricus; species Andricus grossulariae. The sequence continues at coordinate 221,498,713 of JAABKJ010075445.1, forward strand.
TTGTCAAAATACTCATTTTTTGTAAGTGTTAAACTTTTTTCATGAAAATGAATGATTTTTCTTTCATGAGACGTTACTGATGATATAATTTCAGTTGTTAAAATCATCCAGTGTAGAAAATTATCGGGTCAGACTTGCGTCCAGTCAGCGCATTGTCTAGGCCGTCTAATCTAGACGGTCTTTTTGGGCCCTAATCGGGTGCTGGTTAGCCCATCATACCCAAATATTTTCTAAGCATGAGACCCAAATATATGTTTGCACATTTCCAAAAAAGCCCGGGTGTTTAAAAGTACAAAAATAAAAAATGAACATCAAAATAAATTAATTTGTTTACTCATCATCTAGTCAGTCTTTTAGGGCCCTAAGCAGGTACTGGCTAGCTCGTCAGGAACAACAAATTTTCTGAATGTCTCATTCACATATTTTTTCTACAATTTCAAAAAGATCCAGAGTGTTTATCAGTATGAAAAATAAACACTAAAAAGAAATTAATTTTCTCCTCATTACCTAGTCAGTCTTCTTGGGCCCTAATCGAGTGCTGGCTAGCCTATCAGGACTAAAAGTTAGTTTAACTTTTGAATGCGAATATTTTTTCTGAACATTTCCAAAAATATCCAGGGATTTTAGAAGTATAAAAAATGAACATTAAAAACTAAGAATTTTGTTATCATCTAGACAGCCTTTGAAATCATTTTTAACGTCAACCATCTAAAATATATTGTCAGGTCTATCCTGGCTCCGAATAGTTCCCCGATAATCTTCTACGCGGGCATAGTGCGCGATTGATGATTCTAGTATCATTAAAAAAAAAAACTTTTAACTTATATTCAAAAGATAAAGAATTGTAATTCCAGAAAACAAACGATATAAGAAATAATAATAATGTACAATTTCCATACTTCCGATCCCCTCATTTTCCTACACTTCTCCCACTTCCCTAATCCTAATTTTCCCTCACTTTCCGTACTATGCCTCCTTTCATTCCTCCTACTTTCCCTACCCTCGTTTCCCTTACTCCTCTTACTCACCCTCTCCCTAGTTCCCAACCCCTCATTTCCCCACACTTCTACTACTTTCTAACCCAAATTTCCCCTCAATGACCCTGCATACACTCTCCTCATTTACCCTCAATCGTCCATCCTAATTTTCCTGATTTTCCTAACTTCTCCTACTCACCCTCTCTTCGCTTTCTGACACCTTATTTGCCATTGCTTCCCCTTCCCTCATTTCCCCCACTTCACCACAACTCATTCCCCTACTTCCCTTCTCCTCATTTCCTGTCACTTTCCTCCCATAATTTACCTTACTTGTCCTACTCTCACTCTCCCCCACTCATCACTGCCTCACCCTTTATTTGTCCTCACTTTAGGTTTATTCACTTCCCCTATTTTACTACCTCTGATTTCTCTTACTTCACCTCTTCTCATTCCCTTTCACTACCCATACTTTCGTTCCCATTATTTTCAAGCACTTCCCCTACTTCCACTCTCTTCATTTTCCTTAGTTCCTCTTTCCATTCTTCCGATTCCCTCCTTTCCTCACACTTTTTCTACTTCCTCAAACAAAATTTTTATCACTTTCCTCACTACCCCTCCCAACATTCCCCCTTCTTTCCCTACCATAATTTCCCTTACTCCTCTTACTCACCCCCTCTCTAGCTCTAAACCCCTTATTTCCTTTTACTTCTCTTACTTCCCGAATCAAAATTTTTCCTTACATCCCCTACTTCACTTCTTCTTATTTCCCGTCACTTTTCATAGTTCTAATCCTCTCATTGCCCATCACTTTCCCTACTTCCACTCTTCTCGTTTCCTGTAGTTACCCTCTCCTCACTTTCTCAGTCATAACTTTCCCTAATTTACCACCCATAATTTCCCCTACTTCCCCTCTTATAATTTCCCTCACTTCTCCTACTCCACCTCTCCTTTTGATACTAGCCCCCCTCCAGAAAAATATATTCACGAACAAGAAGGAGATTGTTTAAAATACGTTTCTCTCTAATGTTTATTTATTATTTGTGTATAACTAACAAAATTAAAAATTTCAGAAAAAAACCGCAGCTATCTGGCATTCATATAATTAAAGATAGTAATGAACAAGAAAACAACAAGCATGTGAAGCGGATGGAGGATGTTTGATGTACTTAACAATTTTAGACCATATCTAAAAAAAAGAAATAGCGTAATTTGGAGAAGGGAGACTGTCGGGTATAGAAATACAATTTTTTAAAAGATAAAGATCAATTTCTCGATATTCTTACTTGAGGGGTGCACACGTAAAGTTTCATGTAGCGGGCGTAAAATTTCATGTTTTCCAAGCGGCGGAGTCTGCATGTGCGAACATCACTGGGCTGGAAGCATCCAAATTACGCCTACTTCACGTGCATGCAATGACGCGTTTCAAGGGGGGTCGTACAGAGATTATGTTTGCCTTATTTAAATAATTATTAAGTTACTCCAAGTTAAAAATAGACAAATAGTTGAAAATTTCAGAAAAAACCGCACCTTTCTAGCATTATTCGGAGAGAATATTATTAACGATAATAAAACGTTGTTTAAACAATTATTGTTGTTAACTTGTATCCATAATTACTTCAACTTAGTTGGAAATTGGATCAAAATTTAAAAATTTTGGAAAATACCGCATTTTTCTAGAACTTATCTAAGAGAAGATATCTATAAACAATCATAATTTGTTTGAGCAATTATTTCCGCTAAATTAAAGTAATTATGAACTCACTCTTCAATTTTCAAAGTAAAATTTGTTTGATAAAAGAGAATATTTTCTTTCATTAAACGCGATCAATACTATGATTCGTGTGAGAATCGCGTGAGTGTGAGTGAGATGCCGGTTGATTAGAGCACATAAGCACGTCTCTGCCACAAAGTAATTATGTGCACATATCCTTGTCGAACTTGGCCTTACTCTAAACATATATATACAAGCGCATATCTGAGAAGAAACGTGCATCATAACTAATCTTTGACAAAAGTAGCTCAGAACTCTTCTTTTGTAAAAGTAGCCCATAATTCTTGTTTTAAAAAAAGTCGCTCATAACTCTTCTTTTACAAAATTAGCTCTTAACTCTTCCATAACAAAATGAGCTCATAACTCTTCTTCTAAAAGAGTACCACATAACCCTTTTTCACAGAAGTATCTCATAACTCTTCTTTCACAGCAGTAGCTCATAACTCTTCTTTCACAGAAGTAGCTCATAACTCTTATTTCACAGAAGTAGCTCATGACTCTTCTTTCACACAAATAGCTCATAACTCTTCTATACAAAATTCGCTCGTAACTCCTCTTTTTCTAAGTAGCTTATACCTATTATTTTACAAAAGTAGCTCAGAACTTTTACTTTAAAAAGCGGCTCATAACTCTTCTTTCACAAAGGTGACTTATAACTCTTCTTTTACAAAAGTGGCGGAACATTTTTTTATGAAAAGTGACTCATAACTCTTCTGTTGTAAAAGCGGCTTATAACTCTTTATTCGTTAAAGTGGCCTAGACTTATTCTCTTGTAAAAGTGGCTCATTACACTTTTTTTCTGAAAGTGGTTTATAACTATTCTTTTAAACAAGTAGCTCAGAAATTTTCTAATGAAAAATGGCTCAGACCTCTTATTTTTTAAAGTGTACTGCAACTCTTCAAGAAACGTGCATCATAACTCATCTTTCACAAAAGGAGCTCAAAACTCTTCTTTTAAAAAAGTAGCTTGTGAATCTTCTAAAAAAAAATTAGCTCATAACTCTTCTTTTACAAACGTGCCTCATAACTCTTTTTCACAAAAGTAGCTCATAGCTCTTATTTCGCAAAAGTAGCTCATAGCTCTTATTTCACAAAAGTAGCTCATAACTCTTATTTCACAAAAGTAGCTCATAACCCTTTCATAACAAAATTCGCTTATAACTCCTCTTTTTCTAAGTAGCTTATACCTATTATTTTACAAAAGTAGCTCAGAACGTTTACTTGGAAAAGCGGCTCATTACTTTCTTACATTTTTGAAAGTTTTGTTTATTTAATTTGAGAAACCATTGGTGCCAAACTTCAGAAAGTCGCGATAAATAAAATTTTGATGTTAGCTTAGTAGCGAAGCGATTCAGATTGTTTACGCAAAGAAACGTTCTGATAAATCATGAATTTCGCACATATTCAGAATTTAAATTTTAATAATCTAAATTATTTATATCGATTTCAAAGACAGCCCAAGGATGAGAAAGACTGTTGCAGGATTTCCAATTATTACGAACAATTTCGAAATAATTTCAGATGATGTAAGGGATTTAATGGGATTTCTAAATATTTTAATGATTTTGGAAGATTTTAATAATTTCACGGGATTTCTAAGAAAACAGATTTCAAGGACATTAACGCATTTTATGATATTTGCAAAGGTATTAATGGATTTTCAGAGATAAACATTTTTGTTTTAATTCTGATGAAAGTTCAAGCAATTCTGAAAATATCAAGGGAGTTTGCAGATACTAGCTGCTTGGAGTTTCTTTGTGCGGAACCATGAGTGATCTGAAATAAAACGTACCTTCGTAGATTGTATACTTTTTACAATTATTCCTTCCATATTTTTAGATAATATATTGTTGATTAACCTGTAATAGTTTTCTGTGCAATGATTTTCTTTGATTAATTTCCCATTTAAAAATTATCAGAAGCTCAGCATAAAAACATGATTATAGGCTTATACTGATTTTTTATAATATTTTTTCGTAAGGTTTTAATCTGCAGGAGAGTAATTATTAGAAGGCATTCGCTAAAATAGTTGTAATTCTTTTTTTATACTGCAGAAATTTCTAATGGATTGACATGCTTCAGAAGAGGAAGAGCCTACAGAAAAGTTTATCAGTGAAAAAATGAAATGCCGTTATGGTATACTTTCACGAAAATGTTAAATTTAAACAGGGGAAACAAGACTCCATGCACGTGGAATATTTTCTAGTTCAAGAGATTAATAATAGTTTACAAATTTGAATATGATAACTGTTTGATAATTAACAGTTCTGTTACCTTAGTTGAAAAATAATAGTTTCAGTTCAAAATTCAATTATTCTTTTTAAAAAATAAACATTTTCGTTGAAAATTCACCTTTTTACTTTAGAATTCAACTATTCCAGCTGCAGATTCATCATTTTAGTTGAAAATTGATTGATTTGTTTAAAAATGTAACTATTTTTAATTTAATTTTTTTGTTTGAAAATTATTTTATGTACAAACTAATCTGTTTAGTTGAAAATTCATCTTTTTGGTTGAAATTTCAAGTATTCCAATTAAGAATTCATAATTTCTATTAAATATTCGTGTTTTTTTTTAGCTAAAAATTAATTTTTTTACTTTAAATTCAACAATTAATTCACTTTTTAAAATACAAATTGAAATATTCTATTTTTAGTTAAAAAATTGTTTTATAATTGAAAATTCGTATTTTTGGTAAAAAATAATGTCCTTAGTTGAAAAATAATAATTTCGGTTCAGTTATTCTTTTTAAAAAATCCACATTTTTGTTGAAAATTCATCTTTTTACTTTAGAATTCAACTATTCCAGCTGGAGATTCATCATTTTAGTTGAGAATTGATTAATTTTTATAAAAATGTAACTTTTTTGTTAAATTTAATTTTTTTTGTTGAAAATTATTATTATTTTTTGTTTTAACTAATCTTTGTCGTTGAAAATTCATCTTTTTTGGTTAAAAATTTATCTGTTTGGTTAAAATTTCAACTATTCCAGTTAAAGATTCATCATTTTAATTGAAAATACATATTTTTGGTTGAAATTTCAAGTATTCCAATTGAAGATTCGTCATTTTAATTGAAATTTCTTGTTTTTTTTTTGCTGAAAGTTAATTTGTTTACTTTAAATTTTACCATTCATTAACTTTTCAAACTAAAAATTGAATTATTCAATTTTTGGTTGAAAAATTGTTTTATAATTGAAAATTCGTATTTTTTGGTAAAAAATAATGTCCTTAGTTGAAAAATAATAGTTTCAGTTCAAAATTCAATTATTCTTTTTAAAAAATAAACATTTTCGTTGAAAATTCATGGAAGTAGAAGAGAAGACGAAAAGAAGTAGAAATATAGTTATCAGAGGAATGAAAGTAATTAGTGAGTCAGGAAGGGAAGAAGTGGAAAAATTTATGGGCGAAATAGGGGCAAAAGTGTGAGTGGAAGAGGTAAATGGAGTGGGAAGAAAGAATGAAGGTAAATCTCGTATTTATATAGTGAAAAAGAAGTGAGGAAGAAGAAATTGATATCATGAGAAAAAAGAAAGCTTTAAAGGGGAGGGAAGAAAGGATAGACGAGGATATGACGTGGAATTAAAGAAGAAGAAAGTGGATGATGAAACAAGAAGCATGGAGTGAAAGAGTGAAAGGGAGCACGGTACGGATAGGGAAAGACAGGATGTGGATAAATGGGAATGTGTGGATATGTAACGAATATAAATAAAAATTGAGTTAAGTGTATAGGGAGGGTCCATGGCGACGAAGTGAAGAAGCGGAGGCTAGGAATGGAAGGGAGGAAATTATAGAAACAGTAGAGAGTGAAAGTGAAGGATAAGGCGGAGCGAGGGGGTTTCCACAAAAGTAGGGAGGGGACGTAAGGTCGAAAGAAGCGAGAAAGGAAGGAAGAGAGAAGTGAGAGTAGCGGATTGTAACGTATCAGGGCTAATGAATAAATATGAAGGAATCTGGGAAGAGGTGAAGAAATGGACTGCAGTGATGTTGAGTGAAACATGGGTAGATGAGAAGGATTAAAGGAGGGTGAAGAGGAAGTTACCCAAGGGATAAGTGTGGCAGATGCAAGAGGCAAAGAAAGAGAAGGTAAAGGGAAGAAAGAAAGGGGGTATGATGCCAGCAGTGAGGAATGAATTTGTGGGAGAAAAGAGAATAGAAATAGGAGAATTAGGAGTTAATTATGCTTTTATTCAAGAAAATACACCCAAAAAATGTTGCATAACTTTTATTATACACTTGTATTATTTATCTTGTGATAGAATTCACCAAATTAAGGACATCTTATTACTCAACGAAGCTCAACACCCACAATGTGTTGATTACGTAATACGTACTTCGTTTCAAAAACTTCAAAAATCTACATTTTGTTACAATTTTTTTGAAATAATTAACATTTTTTAATTATTGAATTTTTAAACAATCTTTTCAAATCAAAACATGCCTTAAAATATTCCAGATTTTTTTTGTTGAAATTTTTAGAAATCATTTGAAATGTCATTTTTTAAAAATATAAATCATTTGAAAATTTCCCAGAAATTCTTAAATAAATTTTTCATTCTACTGAAACTTTTTAAAATTCTTCAAAACCTTTTTTTCTCGAAATCTACATTCTATTTTAAATTCTTTTTAATGTTTTCAAATTTTTTATTATTTTATGAATTTTTCGAAACTACTAAGTATCTTTTAAAATTATTTGAACTTTTCCTAAAATATTTGAAAAAAAATTTGCGTTATAATCTTCAAGATATTTTTTGACATTCTTAGAAATCATTTGAAATTTCATCTTTAAAAATAAAAAAAGATTTGAAATTTCCCCAGGAATCTTAAGAAAAGTGTTTTATTTTCATCATACCTTTCAAAATTGTTTTAAAAAATTCGAAATTTGTTGTCGGAATCTTTTTTTTTTTTTAATTTTAATATTTTAGAATAAATTTAATTTTTCCAAAATTGTTTTAAAATTCTGCAAAATAAAAAAAAAAACGTTTCAAAATCTTCACGATTTTTATTTGACAATAATATTTTGAATCTTTTGAAATTATTAAAAATCTTGTTAAATATTCTTTCAGCGTTAATTTATGAAAATAAAAAATCAATTAAAATTTTCCCTTGAATCATAAGAAATTTTAACACCTTTCAAAATTCCTAAAAAGTTTCAAAATTTTATTTCAAAATACAAAATCATTTAAAATTTTCCAATATTTTATTAATAATAAATATAAAATAAAATAAATTTTCAAATTTTTTATTATCTTACTACTTTTCGAAAATCCTAAGAAGAAGTTTCAAAATTTTATTTCAAAAACTTCAAAAATCTACATTTTGTTACAATTTTTTTGAAATAATTAACATTTTTTAATTATTGAATTTTTAAATTTCAGTTAGTTCAAAAAATGTAAATTCATTCCGGAAGTTGATGCAAATCTCCAACTACTATTACTGAAATTCCAACAAAACTTTGATCAATTTCTGTTACTTGCCTCGCGGCCTTGTCAATACGAGCTAGGAGAGTACTCTCAACTATCGAAATTTCATCTATTATTAACAATTTAACTTTACACATTTTTCACTTATAGTATTTGCAACACTAGAAGCTAACTCTGGCATAATTTGAGTGTTACATTTAGAAATTGGTAGAGCAAATGCTGTATATAAAGTGATCCCATTAATTAAAGAAGCAGCTTTTCCTGATGAGGCATATAACATAACTTTCAGCGAGTTTGTATTAATTCCGCGTTGATCATTACAATAATTTGAAACTAACTGTAAAATGCAACTTATAACTTCACTTTTGCCAACCACAGCAGACCCACTTAAAAATATTTTTATTGGAGTTTTGCCAGTTTTTATGCTATTTAATACATGCATACTTATTATTTTTCGTTTATAATTTAGTTGATCCACTATTCCTAAAATCTTTTTTTTTATCTATTTGAACAGGATACGTAAATATATTTTTATCAATTTAAGAATAACCGTCAGAATTTCTTATTAGCCTTAGCTTGTACAAGTGATTCTTTAATAATGTCATCTTCAATATCAAAAAATGTAGACCGATTATCCTGAATTATTGGTACGTTAATATGGTTCATCTACATTTTCTACTTCTTGTTGTTCATTCCTCCAAGGCGAAAATGATAATATCTGTTCACAAAAGTAGTTAAATTCATCTTGAATTAATTTGTAACATCTGTATCTAATCAATTTTATTACATTTTTCTCTTTGGCAACAACCTCCTGTCCCGTTTCTTCATCAGTATTACATTTTACTTGATCATCGTTGTCGAAATAATTTTTTATAATTAATTTTACCGATTCTAGCCATTTTATTTCACTTGCCGGAAGAGTAATAAAAAAAGTTGGTGCACCAGAATACCCAATTAAAGAGAATGAATGTTTTTGCTTAAAATCCGTAGAAATCCTCAGAACTCCCTAGAAGAACCTTCAAGTTTTTTAAATGTCATTAATATCCTAAATACCTTCTGAAATCCTTTGGAATTCTCTAAAAATCCTACATGATTCTTTAAAAACCCTTCAAAATATTTCGAAATCTATAATACGATCTTTGAAACGAAATCACTTGAAATTCCTTGAAATTGTTTTATTTTCTTGAAATATCATGGAATCTTGTAAAATACCTTAAAATGTATCAAACCGTTTGAAATCCATTGCAATTTTTTTAATCTTTAGAGTCATTGGAGATCCTACAAAATCGCTTAGGTCTGGTAAAATTCCATAAAATCGCTATAAATCTCTAGAAATACTTTTAAATTCTGTAAATTTTCTCTAAATTTGCAATATCTCTTCTTTAAAAATTTTTAAAACTTTAAAATCCTCTGAAATCAGAAAAAACGTCCTTTAGACGTTTTGATCAATAAGGATTCATACATCCCCTCTAAAAACTTCTAAGGCTCTTTACCAAAAAACGGTCAAAAATAGCAGCAATGTCCAAAATAATTCGAATAATATTTACCAGATAGGGTGCAGGGATATAAACGCACTTAAGAGGGAGAAGAGAAACTTTGTAATTTGAATTTCGCGCGCTTTTACTGAATAGTGACGTCATAATTTTTGAGGTCATTTTGGCGCGAAATTTAAATATCAAGATTTCGTATTTTTGTAAAGACTGAAGGATAAAGGCTCACGTGAACCATATTTTGATCCACAAGGATTCCTGCATCCCTCTAAAAAAAAACTTCTAAGACCCTATACCAAAAAACTGTCAAAACCAGAAAAAACGTCTGAAATAATTCAAATAATATTTACCAGATAGGGTGCAAGGATATAAACGCACTTGAGAGGGAGAAAAGAAACTTTGTAATTTGAATTTCACGCGCTTTTACTGAATATTGACGTCATGATTTTGAGGTCATTCTGGCGCGAAATTTAAATATCAAGATTTCGTATTTTGGTAAAGACTGAAGGATAAAGGCTCACAGGGAATCTCCAGTAGGTCCGAATCGCCCCATCAAATTTTATTATGTAGCGGAGTTTGTAAATCAAAATACTACACACCATTGAACAGAATAGATTAAGAAACATTTCTGATTATTTAGTACTCTTGCGCAGTTACATTAAAACTTTAAACTTGCATAAAGAATCATTGACAATATTAAACATAATATCAATAACCTTATTAAGGGGATAATTATTATATATTAATGCTGTTTTGAATTGTTTTTTTTTTAAATTGAATGTCACTTAATTTAACACATCTATCAACTAAACCTTTTATTAAACCAATTTCATAAAAAAATAAATTATGCGAATCGTAATTAAGATACCTCCTAGACTCAGCAGATCTTTTGTACTAATTTTTCAAGTGAGTTACCCTTTGGAGTTTCAATGAAGAACATTAATTCTGTAAGAATCTGAATATCTGAAAATTCAAAATAATTTTGTTAAGAATTCGTCATTTCCAGTAGCAAATAATCTTCTTTGATAAAAATTCATCTTGACGGTTGTAAATTCGCTATTTTCTTCAAATTTCGTCTTTTTTTAAATCAAATTCAACAGACTCTGATTTCAAAATAAACATCTCCATTGGTTAAAATTAACCTAATTTTTTGAAAGTTGAAAAACTTTCTTATAACTTTTTTTGTTTGTAGGAGATTCATCTTTTTGCTTGGAAATTTATAAATTTTTAGGAAAATTAATTTTTTTATTGTTTAAAATTGAGAATAAGGTTAAAAATTGAACATTTTGGTTCAAAATTGAACTATTTTGGTAGTTTCTTTTGCTGAAAATTATTTTTTCCAACAGAAAGGTTCTGTCTTATCTTTTGTTTAAAAACTGATCTTTTTTAGTTGAACGTTACTCTATTTAATCGGAAGTTAAGGTGGTTTGCTTGAAAATTTTTCTTTCTTTATAAAAAATAATTCTTCTTTGTAAAAATTCATCTTTTTGGTTGAATTCAATAGTTGTTGATATAAAATTCATCTTCATTGATTAAAAATTCAATTATGTGGTTTAGCACCTGCTCCCGGCGAAATCCTGCGGTTGTCCTTATGACAAACTTTTAACTATATATATATATATATATACTATTTTTTCATTCAATTACTATTGGCTCTTCTTTTCCACGGAATTTTATATTCTTAAAGTCAATAAACATACATACATACATACAAAGAAATATTACTAAACACCAGCGAAAGTTTGAGAAACGACGACTGCGTAAAGCTTGAGTCAGATGCTTCAGAAAATTCTGTCACAATTTATGAATTTTTAGATATAGTAACTTAAAATTTCAAGTAATTCAAACTATTTAAGTTTTTATTTAACAATAATTCTTTTCAGGTTAAAAATTCAATTATTTGTTCAAAAATCCACGTATTTTTCTTTAATTAGTCTTGCTTTGTACAAGATTAACAGCATTCTTCGAAAATCAACTATTACGTTGAAAGTTCATGTACTTTCTGAAAACTTCGACGGTTCGAGCGATTTACTCCTGATAGACTCAAAAATCTTCCTTTGTTGAAAATTAAACTTACGTTGAAAGTTCTTTTTTTCATCCAGAAATTCATCTATTTTGGTGAGAATTGTATCCCTTGTGGTCAAAATGCGACTTTTGGGTCGAAAATTAATCTGATTTGATGAAGAATTCAACTATTTTTTTGTAAATTAATTTTCTTCATGTCCAACTATTCATAATTGAAAATTAAAATCTTTTCTTAGTTGAATTGTCAGCTATTACATTTTGTGTTGAAAATTCATCTTTTTGCTTGAAAATTCAAATAGTTGGTGGAAAGTTGAATAGCGTTGTTGACGCATGCGCTTGAAATAAGAATAAAAATGAAAGTTTAAAACCGAAACTTCGTTAAAAGTGACGCAATACACTTATTTTTTTTTGAAACAAAGTCTTTCACCACTCACCAAATATAATCAGAATGATGTCGCCAGGATCCGTTTCCACGATTTATTGAGAAATAAAATACAAATATCTGACAAGGGCAAACTCGAGGCCTAGATAATTAATGTGATAAGAACTGAAGCATACATACACACACACAGTAAATGCCAGTTGATCAGTTTAATCCCGAAATTAGATCAAAATTGTATGCAACGCTCTGACACAGATTCAGGATTTTCTAATTATTCATGAGATTGCACATCAGAATGACTGGATTCTCCAAATGAGCAGCATGCCCTGAATTTTCATGAGTAGCAACTGTGAAGTCTCTATGAAATTCTTAAATGCCATATCCAAGTCATGAAGAAAAATCATTAAATTTCCACGAACACTTGAACAAAGTAAATCTAAAGAAGCACTTTTTAAAAGTAAAAACGCAATTTATAGATGAATAGAAATTTATATTTCAATGAAGGTTGATTGCAATTTTTCTTCCAAGCTGCCATCAAACATTTCCTGAAATATTCCACGCTGAACCTAGCAAGTATTCAAATCTTTCACAACTGGGAGTCAGAACTACGTAAATCTAAAGAAACACTTTTAGAAAAAAAAAATTAATTTCCAGAGTTGAATATACGTTTTTATTTTAGTTGAAAACCAATGTTTTCATCTAATAATTGAATAATTCCAGTTGAGGATTCATAATATTATTTGAAAATTCATCTCCTTGGTTAAAACAACAATTTCGTTGAAACGATTTAGGTGGAAATTCGCTTTGGTTTAAAAGTAATTTTTTCAACTGACAATACAATTACCTATTCTATTTTCAAGTGAAAACTAATATTTTTTAATAAAAACAATAATTATATTTTGAACCCCAAAAGCTATTTCTAGCTTATTTAGAAGGGCACTGGTGTGCTTTTTTTGTGCATTTATGGTTGTAGGCGACTGAGATAGGGTTCGTTAAATTTTCTAGCCGTGTATTTTTTTAGAACTCTAGGTCATTACTCTGGAGATGAAAATCTCTACTAGTGGCTTGGGATGGTAAATGGTGTTATAATTCCAATTGAATTTTCGTAAATTTTTGTGATAACTGAATAATATTATAGAGATTCAAGAATCATGGCCAAGGATAAGAACAGAGTCCAAAAAATCCTCATCTTTTCAAATCAGAGGAAAAACTTGTGATTCGGAGTATTCCACTTGTAATATTCAGCAAACCACTTTTAATATGCAATCATCCCTTTTGAATTCGAATCAATCCAAGTAATCCAGAGTGTTTTGAGTAATCCACTTGTGATTCAGAGTAATCTACTTGTAATATTCAGCAAACCACTTTCATACCGCAGTTATCCCTTTTGAATTCGAATTATTCCAAGTAATCCAGAGTAAGTGGAGTAATACACTTGTAATTCGGAGTAATCCACTTGTAATATTCGGCAGACCACGTTTAATATGCAATCATCCCTTTTGAATTCGAATAAATCCAAGTAATCCAGAGTGTTTCGAGTAATACACTTGTGATTTGGAGTTATCCACTTGTAGTATTCAGCAAACCACTTTCAATCCGCAGTAATCTCTTTTGAATTCGAATCAATTCAAGTAATCTAGAGTAATTGTAGTAATACACTTGTGATTCGGAGTATCCCACTTGTAATATTCAGCAAACCACTTTTATTATGCAATCATCCCTTTTGAATTCGAATCAATCCAAGTTATCCAGAGTTTTTCGAGTAATACACTTGTTATTCGGAGTAATCAACTTGTAGTATTCAGCAAACCACTTTTATACCGCAGTAATCCCTTTTGAATTCGAATCAATTCAAGTAATCTAGAGTGAGTGGAGTAATACACTTGTAATTCGGAGTAATCACTTGTTATATTCGGCAAACCACGTTTAATATGCAATCATCCCTTTTGAATTCGAATCAATCCAAGTAATTCAGAGTGTTTCGAGTAATCCACTTGTAATATTCAGCGAACCACTTTCAATCTTCAGTAAGCTCTTTTGAATTTGAATCAATTCAAGTAATCCAGAGTAAGTGGAGTAATACACTTGTAATTTGGAGTAATCCACTTGTACTATTCAGCAAATCACTTTTAATATGCAATCATCCCTTTTGAATTCAAATCAAGCCAAGTAATCTAGAGTGTTTCGAGTAATCCACTTGTGATTCGGAGAAATTCACTTGTAATATTCAGCAAACCACTTTTTAATCTCATTAGTTGAAAATTAATCTTTTTAGTTGAATATTCATTTCCTTGGTGGAAAATTGAACTATTTGGTTCACTTTTTTTTTTATAATTACCTTTTTTCACTGAAAGCGTAATTATTCCATTTCTGGGTGAAATTTTAACTTTTTTAGCTAAAAATAAATTAATTTATTTGAAAATTCATTTTGTTTTGTTGAAAATTTAACCATCTCGGTACAAAATCCACATTCTTGTGATAAAAAATAAACTTTTTTGTAGAAAATTCTCCTTTTTGACTTGAAAATTCCACAATTTTGGATGATTGTTTTTCCTTATAAATTAAAAAATCTTTCTTGGTTGAGAATTCCTCTCCTTTGTTTAAAATTTATCTCTTTGGTCAAAAATGAAACTATTTGGTTAAAAATTAGTTTTCGTGTTGGTTGAAAATTAAATTGTTTAGCTGAAAATGTAACTGTTCCATTTTGGGTCGAAAAAGTATATTTTTTATTTTAAAATACATGTATTTTGTAGAAAATTTGTCTTCTTTGTACAAAATTAATATCATTAGTTTAAATTACATCTTTTCGGTTGAATATTCATATCTTTGGTTGAAAAGTGAGCTAAATGGTTTAAATATTCGTTTTTTTGTTTGTTATATAATTAATTTTTATCACCGAAAGTGTAACTATTGAAATTTTGGTTGAAAATTTATCTTTTTTAGTTAAAAATGAATTCATTTCGTTGAAAATTCAATTATCTTGGTACAAAATTCATATTGTTGTGTTAAAAATGCAACTTTTTTATAGAAAATTCGTCTTTCTGGCTTTAAAATGTAACTATTTGATTGAAAATTAGTTTTTATGTTTGTTGAAAATTAATTTTTTTTAGCTGAAAATGCAACTGTTCCATTTTGGGTTGAAATTGTGTCATTTTCAGTCGAAAATTCATGTATTTTGTTGAAAATCCTTCATTTTGGACTGAAAATTCAATTTTTGTTGTACAAAATTCTGCCTGAAAATGCAAGAATTAAGTGGCACGAAAATTAAATTTACCTAATAATTTTCTACTAAAAAGATAGATTTTCTAGAAAAACTATTAATTATCTAGGAACAATTCATTTTTGAATGAAATAATTAAATTTTCAACCAAATTAATTGATTTTCAACTAAAATTATATACCTTCAATCGAAAAATTGAATCTTTAGGAAAGTAGTTCCACTTTTGAATAATTAGTTGAATTTTTTAACCAAAAAAGATACATTTTTTAACAACAAGATTAATTTCCTATCAAACCATCAACTGTTGAATGTTTAGTTGAAAAAATTAATTAAAAAAAACGATTCGGCCACAAAATTGAAAAGTTTTTAGCCTGAAGAGATGAATTTTCGACAAAATAATTAAATTTTTAACCGAATAATAAAAGTTTCAACCAACAAGGTTAATTATCAACCAACAATATAAAAGCAGAATCGTCTAACAACCACAAAAAACTTACAACAAGAAACTTTTGAAATTCGTACAACATAATTTTGAAATCCGGGCTGCACAAAGTGTGTTAGACTGCGCAAAATTTTAGGCCCTGTATACGAGGTTCATAAAATACCAACATACGATTGTATACTCTAAGAAACATTGAAGGTCGATTTTTCACTTTGAGAAAAATGTTATGCCGGATTTTAAAATTTCTCTGTCGGTATTTCTTATCGTCAACGTAGTTTCTTTGGAGGCGGAATTTCAAAAATTTCCAAGAAATTCATAGTAAACTGCAAATAATTCTCGGTTGTTTCCAATTCTGTCAAATTTGAAATTCATCTGACAATCGGCCTCCTGCATAAAATCCTGCGATTCCTTTCGATAATGCGACGTTGGGTACTTCTTTTTCAGAAGAGACTAAAATAAGGTAGAGGAGTAAAATATGCCGGAAGAGAAAATCAAAATCAGGAAAAATATGCAGGAAGAGCACAAACAACAAAACTTTAATCCTCTTTTTTCTGTTGCAGTTTTGAGTTTACAATTCGATTGCTTACCTAATAACGACCTCAATGCGTGTGTTCTTTGTTCCGGAACTTCTCCTTCTTCTGACAAGATTTGAGAACTTTTAGAGTATTTTAAAAGATGCCAAGACAATTTCGAAAGCTTTAAAAAGTTTCAAGTGGTTTTTAAAGAATAGAAGGATTTTTTTATCTCAATAATTTGAAAGAATTTCAAAGGATTAGAAATATTTCAGTGCGTTATTGAAAATCGCAAGGGATTTCAAAAAGCTTAAAAAAATTCAAGAAATTTCAGAATATTTTGCAGGATTTTAAATATCTTAGGTCATTTTGAAAGATTCTAGGAATTTTTAAATTGATTTCAGTAATTTAATTTTACTCATAGGATTTGAATTATTTTATAGTATTTCAAGAGATCTTAGGCATTTTCCAGAACTTTAAAATGTTTCAATTGACTTCCAAACATTTTAAAAGATTTGAAAACTTCAAGAGTATTTTGAAAAATTCTATGGAATATTCAATTGGTTTTAGAGGATTTAAAATATTTTACAGTTATTTAAAAAGATTCTAAAGCTTTTTGAAGAGATTTGAACAAATATGCATGGGGTATTGTATCTAAGAGTTTCCTAAAATTTCGAAAATATAGATCAATTTAATAGAATCTATGTCAGGTTTCAGGGAATTCTAAAGGCTTTGAATGACTTTAAGAGAAATAAACACATTTTTCTTGAAGTTGAAAGAATTTTTTAGATCTTCGGAATATGTGAAACTATTTCATAGGACTAGCAAGGTTTCAATATATTTTAGAATATTTAAACGAATTTCATGAGATCCCGAAGATTTCAATGATTTTACTGGATTTTAAAAGCTCTCAAGGTATTTTAATCAATTTTCCAGAACTCAAGAAAATATTATAAAATTTCATACAATTTCACAGGATTTTATAATATTTAAATGTACGTTAAGGAACTGATTCACAAAAAGTAAGGAATTTTCGATGTTTTCACAGATTTTTAGAGATTTTCAAATATGTTTTGCAATTGATTTAAATTCATAAGAAATTCACCCTGAATTATTCCTAATTAATTGATTGAATTGTTTGAAGTTTTATGAATTGAATTCTTCCTGAAAATTTACTCGTTAAAAATTCAACAAATTTATAGAAAATTCGTCTTGTTTGATTAAAAATGACACTGATATTTGATTAAAAAATTATCTTGATGGATTTAAAATTCTGTTAAGTTGGCAAAAAATTCAATTATTAAGTTTAACATGAACTTCTCAAATAAAAGTTCATCTGTCGCGTAGAGAATTCGCCTCTTTTGATTGAAAATTCGAGTTGTTGATTTATAATTGTACTATTTTTTGGCTGAAATATCAATAATTACTTTTTCTGTTGAGAATTCCTCTTTTATGGTTGAATTTACTTATTCTTTGTATAAAATTATATTCGCTTTTGTTTGAAATATCAACTACAACATTTTTCGTTGATAATTTATCTTTTTCAATTGATTTATTATCTATTTCGGAGGAAAATGAATCAGTTTTGTACAAAATTCATCTCTTTGATTAACAATTTAACTATTTTGTACATTTTTTTATTGGTTAAAATTTTGTTTTAACTGACAATATAACTGTTCTATTTTTGGTTGAATATTTATCTTGTTATATAACAATTTGTATGTTTGGTTACAAATTTATTATTTTGAGTCGAAAATTCAACTATTTGGTTGAAAATGCGCCAATGTAGTTAAAAAATTCCAGTATTTTATTAAAAACTCATATTCTTTTGTTCGAAAATTGAGATTTTTGTTAAACGTTCGTCTTTTTGGAAAAAACGCATCATTTCCGATTAAAAATTGAATTGTCTTTGAAACAAATTGTCTTTTTGCTTCAAGATTCAACTATTTGGTTAAAAATGCAACTATTTTTGATTAAAATGTAATACTTTTTGTTTTTAAATTGGACCGTTCAGTTGAAATGTTAACTATTTGGTTAAAAATTCAACTATTTTGTTAAAAATTTGCCTCTTTTGTTTAATAGTTCAACTACTTCATTGTAGATAGAAATGTTTGGTTTTAAATTAGTATGCTTGTTTGTGTGAAATTTCAAACTTTGTTGGAACATTACCTTTTGTGGGTTACATAGTTCTGTACTGTTAAGCTACTTTGTTAAAAATTTATTTTATTTGTGAGATTTACTTCTTTCGTTGAGGATGTAACTATTTTGCGTAGATAAATTTTTTTATTGAAAACTGATTTTTTTATCTGAAAATTTAAGTATTTCATTCTTGCTTGAAAATTGTCCTTCATAGGTTGAAAATATTTTGTTTGAAATTCAAGGATGTTGTTAAATTTATTACTTTTGATGGAAAATTCAACTGTTCAAACGAAATTTCGTCCTTTCAAATAAAAAATTCATCTTCTATGGTAGAAAAAGTAACCAAAAATTTCAATTCAATCGTTTGAAAGAAATTTCGTCCTTTTAAAATAAAAATGCATCTTTCATGGTGAAAAAACTAAACTTTTTTGTTAAAAATATAATTTCCTTATCAAAAATTTATTAGAAAAAATAGTCGCTGGCTTCATATACAATTTAGACAAATGACTTTACACACATGTAAATGGAATCTATCATAAATGTTCATATTTGATGTAATATAAATTGTATTATTTCAATATACAATGCATACTAATATAAATTTATAAATATTGATATATACGCTGCAAAAAAAAATGTTTGAAGCAAGTTAATTCATTTACTTGAAACCCATTTCCCAACAACAACAAAATATTCTTCCACAGTAGTAAAAAACAAACATGTTAACAAACATGTTTGTTTAAACAATTTATTATTACTGTTAATAATGTTTTCTTTGAATAATGCCAGAAATTGCGGTTTTTTCTGAATTCCTTAACATTTTGTCCACTTTTCACTCCGAGTGAGTTGGTATTTCATTCAGTTTAGCAAAATCAATTGTTTCAACAAATTACTATTATCTATAACTATCTTCTATTGTTATGTTGGATAGTTGCGTTTTTTCAAATTCAATTACTTTTTTTTTACAATAGTAAATTGTTCAAACAATTAATGTTGTTAACTCTTAATAATCATTTATCTCTAATCGCCAGCTGAATCGTTGACATGGTCAATCATGATTTTTGGTGGAATTTGAAAGAATCTGTGGAATGTGTTTTTTGTTGTTGTTCAATAAACATCAACTATTAATAAAAATGATGGAATTTCTATTGTTTTCGCGTTATCCATCATTTGTGAAAGTTATTTTTAAGCATATTTTAAAGCAATTTAAATGATTATATTTTGGAGCCCTCGTAATATTTCCTTATATGTATTACCAAACAATTGAGATCAATCAAAAAAGTGAAAAATATACCAGATACAAAAGTTTTATTTTAAAATTTTTATGAAATATATAAATCGTGATAATACGAACAATAATGAAAGCGTAAAATGTGTCTCAAAACAGACCACTAAAAGATCCAAGGGCGAAAAACATCGCTCAAATGTAAAGTGCTTCTTCAAATAGTATGAATAAATTTGAACATAATTTCATATAAAGAAATGATTAATAGATAACAAACACTCATTCAAAATGCAAATTTTTGGCGTAGTTTTGAAAATATTTAGAATGGCACAAACAATGTAATTCAAATAATCTGTCTATATGAAATAAAATCAATCCATAATCTATGTCAGCATTCAATTTTTTCCTCAAATATTGACCGCATTTACAGAATTAAACCCGCGAAATATAAAAATAATATAAAATAATAGTTCCCAGTTAACCCGGATTTTCAAGCTTCAAAAAAAAAAAAAAAAAGGTGCGGCTTATATGCGTTTCAATACGGTAATGGTATATAGGTAATAAAACGAATGTTTTCTGAGGTTTAGGCAAATTGACAATGGAAATCAATTTTATAAACCTCAAAATTAATACCGCTTTTTAATAGAACTTTATAGTTTAGCAGGGCCTTAACTATAACCAGGCTGGCAATAAGCGAGTCTCTTCTTGCTGCCCTGAAACTAAATACTATTGGTTTCCACCTGAAAATTAAAAATAAATCCACGTCATAGCCCAGTTTGGCAGTGAAGAGATGCAGGTGCCTAAAATCGTATAAAAGTGAAGATTTGGATCTGAGAGGTTTTATAACAATAATAACACCAAATTTTGTAAAATACAAATAAATTTATTCAAAACTTTCCGTCAAATTGCTTAACATATTCTTAATTTTACTACATGAATAAAGTTTGATAAAAATAATATTTACCGAACACTGCCGTTACCCTAGATTTTCTCAGTACGTCGCTTGTGAAAACTAGTTCCGTCAGATTAATCATAAACCTTTACGGATTATTGGCAATCTTATCCATCATTCGGTCATAGGAGATCTTATCGACCCATTCTCCGTGACCAATGTGAATCTATAACAAATTTGCGTGAAAGCAGTTTAGTTAAGACCATGTATTACTTGTCCGATCCCTACTTTACCGACATTTTTTCTATGCAACGTTACTTCTAAGGCCAGGTGCCTCAGAAAGACCGGATAGGATCCGAGTAGGAACGGAAATTCGTATTTTAATTTCTGGTTTTATTTTCCAGACAGGAACCGGGTAGGACCGGGTATCCGGTGCAGTTATACTTAATCACAAATCACCAGGTGTCTTCTAGAGACCGTGTAGGATCCGGGTAGAAATGGAAATTTTTATTTTAATTTCTGGTTCCATTTGCCAGATAGGAACCGGGTAGGACCGATCCGGTACACTTTCACTTAATGATTCACAAGTCGCCAGGTGTTTTACAGAGACCGAGTAGGATCCGGGTAGAAATGGAAATTTCTATTTTAATTTCTGGTTCCATTTTCCAGATAGGAACCGGGTAGGACGGAGCCGGTGCACTTTCACTTAATGATTCACAAGTCGCCAGGTGCCGTAGAGAGATCGGATAGGATCCTGGTAGAAATGGAAATTTTTATTTTAATTTCTAGTTGCATTCGTCATATAGGAACCGGGCAGAAACGGGTAGCCGATGCACTTTTACTTAATGATTCACAAGTCGTCAGGTGGCTCATAGAGACTGGATAGGATTCGGGTAGAAATTGAAATTTTTATTTTCAATTCTGGTTCCATTTGCCAGCCAGGAAACGGGTAGGACTGAGTAGCCGATGCACTTATACTTAATGATTCATAAGTCGCAAGGATGCCTTGAAGAGACCAGATAGGATCCGGGTAGAAAATGTATTCAATGAAGTTTTTTCATATTTTTTAAAATTGCTATTAATTAATTTGAATTTTTATGAAGTTTGTCGAATTCTTCTCCCTTACTCTAAATTCCTCTAAATTCATTCAAATTTTACGGAAATCAATGGAATTTTTTATTTTAAACTTTTTTTCCAATTTATTTGAATTCGCTTGCCTTTAACTTGAATTTTTTTGAAGTCTTGTGAATTCCCCCTAAATTTGTTACCCTTTGACCTCGAAAAAAGTACCTTATGACTATAAAAAAGTACGTTTTCTATGTTTTGTCACATAGGGACTGTGAGGCCTGGCGACCTCTAAATATCATTTTTTTTAAATTGGATTAGAAGGAATCTGTATGATCATAGGAGCTGGTAACAATCGACCATATGTAGATAACTTTCACGAACTGTGAAACTGGAAATCAATAATATCGATCTGAGGTAACTCCTTGAATGACAGAAATTCTTAACGGCTTTTCAGACTCGATGGAGTTTGAAAATCTATAAATTAAAAATTTTTAATATCAGAAAAAAGATCTTTCTTCTTCGCTCCGGTGGGAATCGAACCTTACGTCTTCCGATTGCCGGTCTTCTGCTTTAACCACCAAGCTACTAGAGACTGGCAATCGGAAGACGTGAGGTTCGATTTCCACCGGAGCGAACGAGAATTTTTTTTCAGAAATTAAAAATTTTTAATTTATTAATTAGTTAGCTTAGATCGATATTGTTGATTTCTAGTTCCACAGTAAGTGAAAGTCAGATGACTTTCACTTACTGTAAGATCGATCGTTACCGACTTCAATGGTAATACAGATTCCTTCTAATTTAACTCTCTCTCTAGTAGCTTAGCGGTTAAAGCACCGACCGTCAAATGATGTCGTGAGGTTCGATTTCCACTGGAGCGAAGGAGAATGATCTTTTTTCAGAAAGTACAAATTTGTAATTTATTCATTTTCAGACTCCATCTAGTCTGAAATGATGTTAAGAACTTATGTTATTTAAGGAGTTACTTTAGATCGATATTGTTTATGCACTTATTATTTTCTTATAGAAATTTTTTGTGAAATAATTTTAGTTTAAATAAAACTTAACTGAAGAAAATTATAAAAAATCTTTTAAGGAATAAAATCAGCTCTAGGTCATTTGAATTGAATATAAATTACAGCTTTCAACTGAAATTGATTTAGATAAAAAAATTGAATAATCTTTGTTTCAATTGCATCTTTTCTTTGTATTGGTTTTTTACCAATTTTTGAAAAATAATTGAAGTTTTATAGATGACAATTATTAAAAAAAACATTTTTTATAGGAATAACTATATTTGGAAATTACTTAATTATTTTATAAATTCGGAAGAGTAAAGTTGTAGCGAATTTTCGTCCTCAACAAATAATTAATGATTTATTACAATTTCAAAATTTGTTAAGAATTGATTGAAAGCATTTAAATTGTTATAATTTACCAATAGTTAGACTTTCAACCAGAAAAGAAAAATATGCAAAAGTACGAATTTTCAATGATATAGTTTAATTTTCCACCAAATAAGAATAATTTTAAAATAAAAAAAAATTTTAATCAAAAATGGAAAAGATGGATTTTTAGTTTAAAAAATTAATTTCAAGCCTAAGTGGTTGAATATTTAATTTAAAAAAATCAATATTCAACTAAATATGAAATAATTACGTACACGTTCAGTTACAAAAATTATTCTTCAAACAATAAAGAAATAATTTGTATACAAAAATATGAATTATCAACAAATAATGTAATAATACATATTAAAAAAAAAATTATAAAAAAAAAATTGAATTCAACAATAAAAAGGCGAATTCTAAATCAAAGTAGTGAATCCTCAACCAGAAAAAGATTCATTTTCAACTATGAAGTCAACTTTTGAAGCAAAAAACTAAAATTTATATCAAAAGAGATAAATTTTTTAACCAAGAAGATGATTTTTTAATAATTAAACATCGATCTGTTTTCGTTGAGGATTCAACTATTTCGTTCAAAATTCGTATTTTTTGGTTGAAAAATTAAGTACATGATTTAAAGTTTAACTCCCAGGTCCTCACCCTTATTGCACCTCACTTCCTCTACTTCAAATGTCTTCACTTTCCTACGTATCCTCACCTACTTTCCCTTCGAAATTTCCTTTTACTTCCCTACTTCCTTAACCCTTGTTTCCAAGACTTTCCTTTGACTTTCCATACTTCCCCTCCCCTAATTTCCTTTCACCTCCCATACTTCCCCTCCCATCATCGCCCCTAACTCTCTCTACTTTTCGGCCCCTCATTTCCCCTTATTTCCGCTACTCCGCGAACCTTCATTTTCAATTACTTACCTATATCCCCACCCTCATCTTTCCTCACTTTCCCTACTTCGAATCATCTTATTTCCCCACGCTCCCTCCCCTGCTGCCCCTCACTTCCCCTACGTTTTATCACTTTCTCTGCTTCCCCTCCCTCAATTTTTCCTCACTTCCCCTACTTCCCTCACCCTCGTTTTCAGGATTTATCACACCTCAATTTCTTTCACTTCCCGTAATTCGCTTCCCATCAACTTCCCTAACTTTCCCTACTTCCTCGCTCCGCATTTCCCCTTACTTTCCCTACTTCCCTTCCCTTCATTTCCAATCCCTTACTTCCTCTCTCCTCATTTCTCCTCACCTTACTAACTTCTCCTCTCAACCTTTCCCCTTGCTGCCCCACTCTTCATTTTCAATCACTTCCCCTACGTCCCCACCCTCATTGCACCTCACTTCCTCTACTTCAAATCCCTTCATTTTCCTACTTATCCTCACCTGCATCCCCTTCAAAATTTCCTCTCACTTCCCTACTTTCCCCTACCCTCGTTTCCTTTTACCTTCAATACTTCCTCTCTCATCATATCCCCTGACTCTCCTCATTTTCCAACCCCTTATTTCCCCTACGCCCACTCTTCATTTTCAATCACTTACCCATATCCCAACCCTCATTTTCCCTCACTTTCCCTGCCTCCAATCATCTTATTTCCCCACGTTCTCTCCCCTGCTGCCCCTCACTTCCCCTATATTCCTCCACTTCCCCTAATTCCCCTACTTTTCTCACCCTCGTCATCTTAATTCCTGCACCTCCACTCTGTCATTCGAACGAAAATCAACATTTAAGATGTATTTTCATATTGCTTTTAAATAGTCCATGCGGTAGAGGAAACCACCCTACAATAGACACTGAATCTACAGTAGATAATCCTTAATTGAAAGCGCATATATACCTAAGATAATTATTTATGATTTTGATTTATGAACAAATATAGAGCCCTAACTATTTGTTAAATCAAATTAATTAATTTACATACATTTGTACTTCACATTCATGATTATCTACTGCAGGATCATCATCTATTGTAGGGTGGTCTCCCCTACACTAAAGATATTGAAAAATTTTCTTCATTGTTACAAAAGTAATTTTTTCTCTTCAAAAAATACACGAGATAATAAATAAGTTTAAATGCGATTTTCACTCTTTTTCTAGCTTTTTGTGCGAAGTCGCTAAAAGGCTGATTTATTCGACAAAAATCTGTTTTCTAATCGTGAGCTTGAACATTAAATATTATAAACTAACAACGGATAGCATCGGATCACTAACAAAGTGACCATTTAAAAATTAGCCTTGACTTTGAAAGCTGACAGCGGCGGCATACATGAAAATATTTAGAAAAAATCGTTGAAAATCTTATTAAATTCTGCGTTAAATAAATAATATATGAAGTAATTTGGCCTTGTGGGTATCAAATTATCACGTCAGAAAGACAACAATAAAATTCCAATTTTAAAGGAATTTTGTATTTCACCTTCAAATCTTATTGTCGGGAATTCTTATAGCCGGGGAAATTAATTTATTATTTCAATATTCTTCAAAAGTAACCTCTAGGATTTTACTTTTCGTTTGAGCCATTGAAGATTAAAAAATCTTTACGGGTTAACGTAGAATGTCACATTTTTTTGGTCGAAAGTTCAATTTTTTCACTGAAAATTGAACTATTTTATTTTTAGATGAAAATAAATTGTTTGTAGTTGAGAATCTAACTATTATATTTTGCAACGGAAATTCATCTTTTTGGGTTAGGAATAAAAGTAATTGGTCAAATGAACAAATAAACCTGAAAAGGAAATATTTATTCGAAATTTTTATTTTGTATTAAGCAGCATTTATCCCCTCAAATTATAATTTGGGTGAAATTTTTTTTCTTTCTTGAATGAAAAACTTTTTTTTAGTTAAAAATTAAACTATTTGGTTGAAAATTCGTCTTTCTGGTTTAAAAACTAATCTGTTTTGGTTGAGAATTCCACAATTTTCTTGCAAATTCGTATTTTCCGATTAAAAATGCAACTGATTAAAAATTAATCTTTTTTGGCCGAGTATTCAACTACTCTGTTAACATTTTTTTTTATAATTAACACTCATCATTTCAGTTAAAAATTCATCTCTTTGGTTGACAATGTCACTACTTAGTTGAAAATTCATCTTTTTTGGTAGAAAAGTCATCTATTTCATTAATAGTTTATATCTTCGTGTTAAAAAATTGAAC
This sequence comes from Andricus grossulariae, assembly GCA_011634705.1. Lineage (NCBI taxonomy): Eukaryota > Metazoa > Arthropoda > Insecta > Hymenoptera > Cynipidae > Andricus > Andricus grossulariae. The sequence goes on from JAABKJ010075445.1 coordinate 221,524,820, forward strand.
TGTTTTGCAGAAAGTCCGTCTCCTTTTTGAAAAAACTTGATTTTTTTTTGTTTGTTTAAAATCCAACTGGTGACAATATTTTTTTGTTGGTTGAGGATTCAGCTGTTTTGATAAAAATTTGTCTTTTTTGGCATGAATTCAATTATCTTTTATTTTAAATTAAAATCTTTTTTGGTTAAATTATAATTCATGTTAAATAAATAAAATATTCAATAATTTAATAATAATAATCAATGGGACAAAGGCCTCAACACTATGAAATACAAAATTTAATGTTTTCCGTTTAAGAAATATAACATATAATCCAAATATCTGTTATTTGCTAAAGTTTTCCTAATTTTCTAGTTACAAATATTTTAAAGACATTACAATTTTCAACAGTTTAGACAAATTTGTTGCATTTATTCCAATTTTTTGATTTCAAAAATCGATTATTGTTGATCCACAAAATTAAACTTCCCTTTCGAGATTTCTAAAAACAGGTATGCGCGCGCACAGCGCGCTTTTATTACTTGTCCATTTATTAAAAAGCGCATGGCGCCATTTTCGATTATTTCTCGAACCATCTCGAAATTACTCGAAACAAGTCCTTTAAAATTCCTTTAAATTAATACAATAATTAACAAATTCCTTGGAATCTTCTGAAATTCTTTTAATTATTTTCTTAAAATATAAAAATCAAATTGAAATCAAAAAGATTTGAAATATTTTAGACTATTTTGAAAAAGTACAAGGTATTTTCGGAAGCTTTAAAAAGTTTCGAGTGATTTCAAAATATTTAAAATAAATCTTTAGGAAATTTCAAGAGATTGCAAGGAATTTTCAAGAATTCTAAAAAGTTTAAAGTGATTTTCAAGTACTTAAAATATTTCAGAGAATTTTGTAGGTATTTGTATCAACAATTTCAGAAAATTAGAAATATTTCAGAGTATTCAAAATATTTTCACATTTAAATTTTCAATTTATTTCAATAATTTTAAAGGATTTCAGAGAATATGAAAAATATCTAATTCTAAATTGATATAAATCTAAGATATTGAATAACCTTGTAATTATTAAAAATGTTTTTGCAAAAATAAATTTCTTCATTCAAAAATGCAACTAAAAATTACAATTGAAAATAAATCTGTTTTTGTAGATAATTCAAGCATTTCGTTAAAAATTCGTTTCTGTTGGTTGAATAGTTATTTTGAATTTTTAATTAAAACATTTCGTAAATATCAATTATTATATTTTTGTTCAGAATTCCTCTTTTTAGGTTGAAAATTTCAGTTGAAAATCGAACTGATTTCGAAGAAGTACATTTTCTTGGTTGAAGATCCAATACTTGAGTTGAAAATTCATTTTCTTTTGTTGGAAATGAATTTTTTTCAAAACTGAAACCCTAAATATTTTGTTGAAAAGTTAAATTATTTGTTGAAGATTCATGTTCTGTGGTAATTTGGAATAATTGTATTATTACCCTATTGACTATCTGCCTAAGAAATGTTATCTTATATAGTATCATCAACATGGATACGAATAGAAAAATTCCTTTGATTAATTTTAATAATGAGTTAAATTTACCTTGATGATTTGCATGTTCACTACTCGTCCCAGCACCTAGCATATATTGCCTACTTTAATTTAAAATTTGACAAAAAGTGAAAATTTTTTGAAAAAATTGCGATTTTCTAATTCTATTCTAAGAGAAATGGCTAAAAATCATAATAAATTGTTTAAACAATTTATGTAATGATCTAATTATCAATTTAAAGTAGTATTTTTTGTATTAGAAACAACTTTATTATAATTATAATTAGCACTAAAAACTCGCAATACCTATTTTTTTAACTTATGGGTTTTTTTTCTTGGAATCCTATAAAACAGACTTATGGGGTCGATATTTAAAAAGTAATATTTTAATCCTATTCTCTGGCTAATTCTGAAGAGAAATGTTAAGTTTCAACTCGATTCAGCCAATATTGACGATTCTGAAAAAAATTTCAAAAACGTCTTTTTTTTCTTATGGGAAATATGTGTTAAAATTTCATGGGGCAAAAAAAACAGTGGAAAAATAGGAATTTTTTAAAAAGGGTTAAAGAGGAGAATGGGGGAAAGAGTATGAAGTTTGCGTATACAATAATTATATTAAAAAGAAAAAATCCTATGAAAGGATAAAATTTTGAAATTTACACGTATGGTATAAATGTAAATAATATTTTATTTCTTTACAGCCTAAACACCCTGAGTGGAATGCGGATCTAGATGAAGTCGAAAAATGCATTTATAATTATATAAATAATCTATAACTGTCAGTACTGGCTCTGTTTGGAAAAAGTTTTTCTGCAATTTTCCTTTCCCTTGGCCAAATTTCCAAGCAAGTACTCTTTTAATCAAAATCAGGCAGAAGACGGTAATTTATAGTAAGAACTATTCTGTATGCAAATGTGATATAATACAGCTCTGATTTTATTTATATGAATAAACAATTTTCAAAAAAACTTAAATTTATTAAGTTACCTTCCACTCTCCAGTAGTTCGTAATTTTAAGTAAAAACTTAATTAGACGGAAAAAAATCAGCAGAAAAAAATGGTTTGTTGTTTTTTTTTATGAAACCAATATTTATTAAAAATTTATCCGCTGCCAGATAAATGTTGCACATAATTTGTTCATTTGTTTATTTTGTTTTTAAGGCTCTTCATTTTGCTTAGATTCTATTTAGAAAAAATTCAAATAATATGATATGATGAATCTTCAACCAAAAAAATAAATTTTTAACGAATAATTTCAACTTTTAACGAATTTAAAACCAAAAACATGAGTTTTTCTACAAAAAATGTAATAGTTGAAATTTCACTCAAAAAATATTTTTATTTTAAATCGAAAACATTTGAATTCATCCAAAATGACAAATTTTCAACAAAATAGTTGAATCCTCAACCAAATACATGAATTTTCTACGAGGAAGATTATAATCTTGAGAAAAAATAATTTTTATCAAAAAAGATTTCAATTTTGAATCAGAAGTAGTTGAATTCATCCAAAAAAGAAATTTTAACAAATTATTAAAATTTTCAACTATTAGTTTACTTATTTGGTTTAAGATTTTCAATCTTCTCTGATACATGATGACTTTGTGAAGCTCTTCGCCTGGGATGATTGCTAGATAGATTGATCAGCGACTTGGGTCGGAGCAATATTTCGGAACAAAGGGGTTATTTAAATAAGCAATTTCAGTTGAATCTAAAAATCTATACTAGTTTTTTTATTGAAAATTAATTTTTTTAACTGAAAATTTAACTATTCCATGTTTTGTTGAAAATTTGTCTTCCTTGGCAGAAAATTCATCTTATTTTTGGTTGAAAATTAAAGGTATTCTGTTAAAAATTCATTTTCTTGATTTGAAGATTCATTATTTTATTTAAAACTTAATTTCTTTGCTTAAAAATTTAACTATTTTGTTGAATTTTTTTTAAATTAATTTTTTTAAACGAAAATCTAACTATTCCATGTTTATTTTAACATTTATCTTCTTCACTTGAAAATTCAGCATTAACCTTTCTGGATGAAAATTTCATTAAAAATTTAACTATTTCGTTAAAAATTGATTTTATTTGCTTAAAAACTTATTTGTTTAACTTAAAATTAATCTATTCTATTTTTTTCAAAAATTTATCTTTTTTAGTTGAAAGTTCATCTCTTCCTGGACTGAAATTTTCTTTTGAATTCAATTATGTTATTTAAAAATTCGTAATTTCGGGGTGAAAATTGACTTTTTCGTTGATAATTCAAGAGTTTTGTAGAAAATTCGTCTTTTGCGCCTGAAAATTAAAAAATGTGGTTGAATTTTTTTGTTCTTTCTGGAACGAAAAATCTTTCTTAGTAGAAAATTAAACTCTTTCGTTGAAAATTCGTCTTATGAGTTTGAAAATTCATCTCTTCGGTGAAATATCAACATTTATTGTTGAGTATTCATCTTTTTTGGTCGAAAATTCATCTGTTTTGTTAAACATTCTTCTTTCTGAATAAAAAAAAAATTCGTCCTTCTGGATTCAAAATTCATCTTTGATAGAAGTCATATTTTTGGTCGGAAGAAAAATTTTTTGTTCAAAATTCATCTTTTTTATTTAAAAAATTAATCATTTTGTTCAAAATTCCACTGTCTTGTAGAAAATTTGCCTTTTGGGCTTAAAATTTCCACAATTTTTCAAACTTTTTTTTCTTGCTTGACTGAAAAATCTTTCTCATTTGCAAGATTATCTTTTTGGTATAGAGGTTTTTCTCTTTTGGTTAAAAATGCAACTGTTAGATTAAAAATTAACTTTTTTGATGAAAATTCAATAATTTTTAAGAAAATTTATCTTTTTTGTTTTGAAATATTTAGTTTTTTTTAGAAAATTTAGCTGTTTGGGTTGAAAATTCAACATTTTGGTGATTTTTTTTCTTTCTTGGCAGAAAAATCTTTCTTGATTGGAAATTCATTTCTTTTGTGGAAAATTCGCATTTTTAGCCAAAAATTCCACAATTTGGTTGACATTTTTTTTCTTTTAGACAAAAAAACAAATCTTTCTCAACTGAAAATTTATCTATTTTTGTAAAAACTTCAACTATTTGGTTCAAAATTCAACTGTTCTGTAGAAAATTCGTCTTTTTAGTTTGAAATATTATAATTTTTTTGAGAAATTTTAGCTGTTTGGTTAAAAATGAAGTTTTTTTGATGAAAATTAATATATTTTGTACTAATAAAGGTAAATTTTCATACACAAAAATAATAGTAAAACTTTAGGTTAAAAAAACATTTCAACACAAAAAAAAAAAATTTCCAACAAAATAGTTAAATTTTCCACCAAAGAAATGAAATTTCAACCAAAAAGATTTAGTTTTAACTAGTACGATAACTTTTCAACTTAAAATAGAATAGTTACATTTTCAGTTAAAATAATTCATTTTTAACCAAACAGATGAAATTTAAACTAAAAACGATAAAATTTCAACTTAAAATAGAAAAGGTAAATTTTCAATTCAAATAATTAATTTTCAACCAAGCAGATGAATTTTTAACCAAGAAGATTAAATTTTTACCAAAGAAGATGAATTTCAATAAAAATGAAATAGTTAAATCTTCAGTACAAAAATTAATTTTCAATAAAATAGTTAATTGTCTACCAAAAAGGTGAATTTTCAACAAAATACATGAATTTTAAAACAAATAGTTGAGTTTTCATCTTCAAAAGATAAATTTTGAGCCCAAAATAGATCATTAAATTTTCAGTTAAAACAATTATATTTCAAACAACAACAAAAAACGAATTTTCCACGAAATATTTATATTTCAAACCAAACAGAATAATTTTCAACCAACAAGATTGATTGTCTACTCAAAGAAACAAATTTTCAACAAACTGCATGAACTTTCAATTAAAAAGGGTAAATTTTCATACAAAAATAGAATAGTTAACTTTAAAATAAAAAAATAAAAATTCAACTAAAAAGATGAAATTTTAACTAATAAGATTACTTTTCTACCAAAAAAGACAAATTTTCAAGAAATTACCGGAATTTTAAACGAAATAGTTGAATTTTCAACTAAGAAAGATACATTTTAAACTTAAAATATAATAGTTAAATTTTTAGTTAAGATAATATACTTTTAACCAAACAGATTAATTTTCAAGCAATAAGATTACATTTCTACCAAAATAATTCAATTTTCAATCAAAGTAATAAATTTTCAACCAAAATTTGGAGTTTCAACTAATGAGAATTTTGGATTGCAAAAAGCAGTCTGATGAGTTGAAAAGAGGATTCTGGATTGAAAAAACAGTCTAAGGAGTTGAAAAGGGGATTTCAAATTGAAAAAACATTCTGGGAGGCTGGGAAGAATATTCTTGCTTGAAAAAAGGGGAAGGGGATGAAAAAGGGGATATTTGATTTTTTTAAATCTGAGTAGTTGGAAAAGGGATTTTGGATTGAAAAAGCTGTCTGATGAGTTTGAATGGGAATTTTCGATTGAAAAAGAAGTCTAAGGGGCTGAAAAGGGGATTTCATTTGAAAAAAAGTCTGAGAGATTTGATAAAATATTCTTGATTGAAAAGGAGTGAAAGGGGATAAAAAAGGCATGAAAGATTGAATAGGTGATATTGGATTGAAAAAGTAGTCTGAGGGGGATTGAAAAGGAGTAGAAAAGGATGAAAAAGGGGATATTGGATTGAAAAGAAGTCTGAGGAGTCGGAAAGGGAATTTTGGATTGAAAAAGCAGTCTGATGAGTCGAAAAGGTGATTTTGGATTGAGAAAGCAGTCTAAGCAGTTGGAAAGGGGATTCAAAATTTTAAAAAACATTCTAAATGGTTGCAAAGAATATTCTTGATTAAAAAGAAGTAGACGAGGATGAAATAGGGGATGTTGGATTGAAAAAACAGTCTAAAGAGTCGGAGGGGTGATATTGGATTGAAAAAAACATTCTGATGAGTTGGAAAGGGGATTTTGTATTGAAAATGGAGTCTAAAGAGCTGGAAAGGGGATTTTAAATTCAAAAAACATTCCGGGAGGTTGGAAAGAATATTTTTGATTGAAAACGAGTAAAAGAGGATGAAAAATGTGATTTTGTATTGAAAGAGCAGTTGGAGGGGTTGAAAAGGGTTTGGAAAGGTGGGTTAGTGGACAGAAAGGGGGAATCCAAATTTTAGAAACAGCCTAAGGGGTTTGGAAGGCGATTTCATACTGTAAAAGGAGCATGAAATATTGGAAAGGTGATATTGGATTGAAAAGGTAATCTAAAGAGTTGGAAGTGGATTGCATGAAAAAGATGATGATCGTCTATAGTCTGGTCTTCACCTTGGCAATCGTCCTTAATTCTATCGGTGAATATAATATTATTATATATATGATTTAAGCAATACTTTTAAGTTTTCCGAAAATAAAATTTTCTCTAACAGATTATAGTGAAAAGTGGCTGATAAATATATAAATAAATCACCACACAAAAATGTTCCATTTTAAACGAATGTCACCACATGGGCAACGTTCTTCTGCCCCTTTTTATCTCTTTCGTAAGCGCCCTTCCTAAGTGTTGCTTGTAACTTTATTTAATATATTTGCATATTTACTTATTTTAATTTTTTCTCATTAATCTAACTTCTATCATGGTATTGTCACAATTCCGCTTCATTACTTGCACAATTTTCAAATATTTAAATAAATTATTTAACTTTTGTTGAATTTTTTTTAAAGTTTTTCACTTTTTAGTTAGAACGCTTCTAATAAATGTGTTTAATTTTGTATAATTTTGAAGAACATGAAGAGCGGGAGTTTTTCTTATTAACATTTATTCAGTTATTTATTTATTTTCAACTTATTCAGTTTTCGAATTAAGAAACCCTGTCAGGCACACATTTTTCCTCACAGTAAAATTCCTTGAAACTAAGTCCGCAGGGGTCTTCTGAGGTTGCTGGTTACGCAAATAATGGCCAAATTAGAAAATAATTAAAAAAGGCTGATCTGACTACGAATCTAAAGTCAGAATCACAAAATTCAAAGTACCGAATCCAATATAGAGGCTTAAGAATATGTATTAGTCGGATTGGACGGATTTTCTTAAAAAGTTGCTACTATAAAGTTTATGGGTTCACTTATAACCAATACGTAGTCAAAAATACCATATTCACAATAGCGCATGTATTTTATTTCGAATTTGGTGTTTTGTAGGTACGACTTCATTATCAGGAATCCGATAAACTACGTCCATGGGACTACGCCCTGACCCGAAAAACCATGAGTAGCAACTTTCAATAAAATCCGATCAATTTTTATATTTTCAGTTTGTCATACAAAGATTTCAATAATTTCACAAATATTACCAAATATTTCGCAAAGATTTTTAAAGATTTCATAAATATTTCATAAATATTTCAATGATTTACCAAAACTTTCACAAATATTTCGCAAAAATTTCGGATAGATTAAAAAGATTTCAATAATTTCACAAATATTACCAAGTATGTAAAAAATATTTCAATGATTTCGCAAAAGCTACACAACGATTAAAAAAATTTCGCAAAGATTGTGGATAGATTTAAAAGATTTCAATAATTTCACAAATATTACAAAGTTTTTTAAAAATATTTCAAATATTTCGCAAAGATTTCCCAGAAATTTATAAAGATTTCAATGATTTCCAAAAAATTTAACAAAGATTTCAAAAATTTCGCAAAGATTGCGGATAGATTTAAAAGATTTAAAAATTTTCACAAATATTACCAAATATTTCAAATATGTCGCAAATATTTTAATGATTTCCCAAAGATTTCAATAATTTCACAAATATTACCAAATATTTCAAAAACATTTCAAATATTTCAAATATGTCGCAAATATTTTAATGATTTCCCAAAGATTTCACAAAGATTTCAATAATTTTACAAATATTACCAAATATTTCAAATATTTTGCAAAGATTTGAATGATTTCCCAAAGATTTCACAAAGATTTCAATAATCTCACAAATATTACCAAATATTTTGCAAAGATTATAATGATGTCCCAAAGATTTCATAAAGATTTCAATAATTTCACAAATATTACCAAGTATGTAAAAATATTTCAATGATTTCGCAAAAGTTTCACAACGATTAAAAAAATTTCGCAAAGATTGCGGATAGATTTAAAAGATTTCAATAATTTCACAAATAATACAAAGTTTTTTAAAAATATTTCAAATATTTCGCAAAGATTTCCCAGAAATTTATAAAGATTTCAATGATTTCCAAAAAATTTAACAAAGATTTAAAAAATTTCGCAAAGATTGCGGATAGATTTAAAAGATTTAAAAATTTTCACAAATATTACCAAATATTTCAAATGAAATTTTTTGAAATCTTTGGAATCTCTTGAAATATTTTGAAATCTTTAGAATCTCTTGAAATATATTGAAATCTTTTCGAATCTTTGAAGTTTTTGTGAAATCTTTGAAATATTTTGAAATATTTTAAAATATTTTGGAATCTTTGCCATTTTTATCAAATATTCGAAATCTGTTGCAAAATCTGAAATTTTTTGAAATTTTTTTAAATCGTTTAAAGAAATCTTTGGAATCTGTTGAAATATATTGAAATCTTTTTGGATGTTTGAAATTTTTGTAAAATCTTTGAAATATTTCGAAATCTTTTGTAATTTTTGTAATTTGTATGTAATCTGTTGAAAAATCGGAAATATTTTTAAAAAATTTGAAATTGTTGAAAATTGTTTGGAGTCTTAGGAACCTACTGAAATATATTCAAGTCTTTTTTAATCTTTGAAATTTTTGTGAAATCTTTTAAATCTGCTGAACTATTTTTGAATCATTGAAGTCTTTGTGAAATATTTTGAAATTCTTTGAAATCTTTAAATTTTTTGAAATCTTTTGGAATCTTTGGAATATCTTGAAATTTGTTGAAATCTTTTGGAATCTTTGAAATCTTCATGAAATCTTTGAAACTTCTGAAAAATTTTGAAATCTTTTGGAATCTTTGTAACTTTTATGAAATCTTTGAAATCTGTTGAAATATATTGAAATCTTTGTGAATCTTTGAAATTTGTGTGAAATCTTTGAAATCTCCTGAAATATTTTTATATCTTTGAAGGCTTTGGGAAATATTTTGATATTTTTTGAAATTTTCGGAACCTCTTGAAATATATTGAAATTTTTTTCAATCTTTGAAATTTTTGTGAAATCTTTGAAATCTGCTGAAATATTTTTAATATTTTAAAATCTTTGAAGTCTTTGTGAAATATTTTGAACTTTTTTGAAATCTTTGGTATCTCTTTGAATATATTAACATCTTTTGGAATATTTGAAATCTTTATGAAATCTTTGAAATCTTCTGAAACATTTTAAAATCTTTGAAGTCTTTGTGTTTTGCAAGATTACAAAATTTGAGAAAAAATTCGAATAAGTTTAAGAAAAATGTAGAAGGTTTGAAAACATACAAAAATAATATTAAACTAAAAAATATTTCAACAAATCTAAAACAAAATGTAGATTTTTGAAGATTTCAAGCAAAAGATTTAGAAGCTTTTTAAGAAGCTAGAAATGTTTCAAAGAATAGAAAAAATTTCTTAAGATTTCTGGGACAATTTGAAATAATTTTTTATTTTTCCAAAATCATTTTAGGAAAATATTTTTAAAGTTATCAAAGCATTAGAAAATATTTCCAAAATTGCCAAAAAGGAACCTGGAATATTTTTAGAATTTTTTTTTAATTAATTGCAGAATTTAATCAAAATTTCAGGAAAACATTCAAATCTTTTCAAAAGATACTTACAAGTTTTCAAAAAATTTCAAAAATGAATGAAATTTTGAAAATGTTTTGGAAAACTTAAAAAAATGTAGGTTTTCAAAGATTTCAAAATAAAATCTTGAAGTTCTTTAATTATATTGAAAGGATTTAAGATAATAAAAATTTTTCCTAAGATCAATAGGAATATTTAAAGTGATTCTTTTTTTTCTAATTTTCAGAAAATATTCAAAGAGATTTTAAAGCATTACAGAAAAATACTGTTAAACTTTGAAAGATTTTCAAAAATTTATAATATATTTTTTGCTTTTTTCCAAGCGTGAAATAGTCATAAAAATATGTTTGAATTTTCTCGGCAAACCTAGGAAAATTTTATTTATGTAACCTTACAGCAAATTAGAAAAAAAAATTTAAGAATAATAATGTCAAAATTAAACATTTGTATTTAGTGTTACAAAATTTTTTTTTTCTTTAAATATAAACTATTACACTTTTCGATGAGAATTCATCTTTATTGGTAGAAAATTCAAGTATTAAGCTTAAAAATAACTTTTTTGTTGAAAATTTATATTTTTGGTTTAAAAAATTAAACTTTTTTGTAGAAAATTCGCCTCTTTTGAGGAAATATCTCTTATTTTTTGAGTGAAAATAACTTTCTAAAAAAAACTATTTAATTTTTAACAAAGTAGAATAATTTCATATCAAATATTTGAATTTTAAAACAAAAAGTGAAGTTCTTAACAAGAAGATTAATTTTCTACCAAAAAAGACGAATTTTCTACCAAATAGTTGAATTTTCAACTGAAAAAGATCAATTTTCAACCAAATAGTTTCATTTTAAAGTAAAAAATAGTATTTTTCCAACAAAGATTAGATAGTTGAAATTTCAGTTAAAAAATTAATTTTCTACCAAAAAAGACGAATTTTCTACAAAATAGTTTAATTTCCAACTGAAAAAAAAACGATTATCAACCGAATGTTGCATTTTATACTAAAAAATAGCATTTTTCCAACAAAAATTAATTACTTAAATTTTCAGTTGAAAAATTAATTTTTAACCAAAAAAGGACGATTTTTCAACAAAATGGTTAAATTGTCAACCAGGGTGATGAATTTTTAACTTAAATTATTAATCTTGAACAAAAAAATGATTTCAGAACAAAATTGTTGAGTTATCTACAAAAAAAATCATTTTTAACCAAAAAGACGAATTTTTAACAAAACAGTTGACTTTTCAATCAAAAAAGATACTTTTTAAAAAAACTGTTCAATTTTTAACATAGTGAAATAATTTCATATCAAATATTTCAATTTTGAAAGAAACAATCTAATTTTTGCCAAGAAGATTAATTTTCTACCAAAAAAGTCAAATTTTCAACAAAATTGTTGAATTTTCATCTAAAAAAAATGAGTTTTCAACCAAATAGTTGAATTTTATACTAAGAAGAGTATTTTTCCACCAAAAATTAGATAGTTGAATTTTAAGTTAAAAAATTTAATTATAACCAAAAAAGAACGATTTTTCAACAAACTAGTTAATTTCTCTACCAGAAATTATTAGTCTTGAACAAAAAAATGATTTTTGAACAAAATTGTTGAATTATCTACAAAGAAATTAATTTTTAACCAAAAAGACGAATTGGTAACAAAACAGTTGACTATTTAACCAAAAAAGATACTTTCAAGATTAATTTTCTACAAAAAGATATGAATCTTCAAAAAAAGTATTGAGTTTTCAAATTAAAAATATTCGAATTTTCAATAAAGAAGTTACATTTTCAACGAAATAGTTGAATTTAAAAAAAATTAAATTATAAACAAAATAGTTGAGTTTCCAAAAAATAAATGAAATTTTCAACAAAATAGTTGAATTTTCAACAAAATAATTAAATTTTCAACCAAATAGTTGAATTAAAAAAAATTATAATAATTAAATTTCAAACAAAATAGTTGAATTTTCAAAAAAATAATTAAATTTCCATCAAAATAGTTGAATTTCCAAAAACTCAATTAATTTTTCAACCAAAAAGTTGAATTGTCGACAGAATAATTAAATTTTCAACAAAATAGTTGAATTTAAAAAAAAAAAATTACATTTTCAACAAAATAGTTGAATTTCCTAAAAATAAATGAAATTTTCAACAGAATAGTTGAATTTTCAACCTCACAGTTAAATTCTCAACAAAATAGTTGAATTAAAAGAAAAGAAATTAAATTTTAAACAAAATAGTTGAGTTTTCAAAGAAAATAATTAAATCTTCAACAAAATAGTTGAATTTTCAAACAAAAATGAAATTTACATCAAAATAGTTGAATTTCCAAAAACTCAATTAATTTTTCAACCAAAAAGTTGAATTGTCAACAGAATAATTAAATTTTCGACAAAATAGTCGAATTTTAAACGTAATAGTTGAATTTTCAAACAACAAAGATTAATTTTCTACAAAAGGAGATGAATCTTCAAAGAAAGTATTCAGTTTTCAAGCTAAAAATAATCGAATTTTCAATAGAGAAGTTGACTTTTAAAAAAAAAAGTTGAATATTCACAAAAAAATTAAATTTTCAAAAAAATAATTAAATTTTCAACAAAATAGTTAAATTTCCAAAAAATAAATTAAATTTTCAACAAAATACTTGAATTATCAACCTAGCAGTTAAATTTTCAACAAAATAGTTGAATTTAAACAAAAAATAATAATTAAATTTCAAACAAAAGCTTTGATTCTAATGTACAAACATGCCAAAAAAATCTTTCATCAAATTAAAAAGTATGAATAAAGAGGTGAAATTTTTTTTTATGTTAAAAATTAATTTTTTGCTCTCACACGTTAATTAATTATAAAATTTCAATGAAACTTTGGCAGAAAATATAGTATTCTTTCTGAAACGTTATACTAATAAAAGTAATTAACGTTTTTAATCAGTTTGCCAGTAAATTAAGATTATCTACTGTAAATCATTATCTACTGTAGGGTGGTTTCCCCTAATTTATGGAAAATTCGTCTTTCTTAGTAGAAAATTAATCTGCTTCGTTGGTTCAAAATGTATTCATTTTGTTGAAAATTCTTCTTTTTTTATAGAAAATTCAACTATTTGGTAGAAAATTCCGCTGTTTTGTAGAATATTCGCTTTTTTTGTTGAAAATTAATTTTGAACTATTGTATTTTTTGTTAAAAATTGATCTTTTTTAGTTTAAAACTTCAACTATTTGGCGGGAAATTTATGTAATTTATTCAAAATTCGGCTTTTTTAGTACAAAATTAATTTTCTTGTTTGAAGATTCATCAATTCGGTTAAAAATGTATATATTTAGTATTGAAAATTTGTCTTTTTTGGTAAAAATATTCAACCGGTTTGTAGAAGATTCGCTTTTTTTCTTGATATTTTTTTTGTGTAATAAAAATTGAACTATTGCCTTTTTGGTTAGAAATTGATATTTTTTAGTTTAAAACTTCAATTATTTGGTCGAAAATTTATCTAATGTGTTGAAAATTCGTCTTTTTTAGTAGAAAATTAATCTTCTTCGTTGGTTAAAAATGTATTTATTTTGTTGAAAATTCTTCATTTTGGATAGAAAATTCAACTATATGTTAGAAAATTCAGCTGTTTTATAGAATATCCGCTTCTTTTTATAAAAACTAATATTTTGTTAAAAAATTATCTTTTTTAGTTTAAACCTTCAACGAAGTGGCGGAAAATTTATCTAATGTATTGAAAATTCGTCTTATTTAGTAGATAATTATAATCAATTTTAAAGCAAAAAGCTCATTTTTTGGAAGAAAATTGTATTTTTAATCTAAAATGACGAATTTTCTATCCAAAACGATCATTTTTTCAACAAAACAGTTCAATCTTTTACCAAAAAAGATTAATTTTTAACAAAAAAGTTGAATTTTCACGAAAAAAAAAAAAAATTATCAACCAAACAGTAGCATTTATAACCAAACATTTGAATTATCAAACAAAAGGGATGCATTTTTAACAATTTAGTTGAATTTTTAATCAAATTATTAAGTTTTCAGTCTACAAAGATGAATTTTTAACCGAGAAGGGTAATTTTTCAAGCAAATAGTTACATTTTTAACGAAATAGTTGAATTTCTAACGAAATGGTCGACTTTTCCAACGAATTTTCCGTAAAATTTGATCTTTTTTACTTTAAAAATGGAACTATTTGGTGAAAAATTAATCTTTTTGGTTGAAAATTCATCTTTGAGGTTGCAAATTCAATTATTTGGTTAAAATTTTTTTAACAGTTTTATATTTTCATTTTGAAAATTAACTGTTTCTTAAAAATTCAACCGTTCAGGGTTAAAAATTAACTATTTTATAAACCATTCGTATTTTTAACTTGAAAACTCATCTCTTTTTTTTTTAAATTCGTATTTGGGTTGAAAATTCATCTCTTTTGGTTGGAAAATAAACTATTCTATTGAAAATACAATTATTTTTACTTGAAATGTTGGAAATTTAAAGCGTTTCATATTGAATTGAATATTATATCTATATTAATTTTATTTAAAATTATTATATTTTCCCTATTTTCGCGAAAATTCCCCCTATTTCCCCTTGAAACCTGAAAAGGTGAAAAAAGAAAAAAATACAATTATAAGATTGAAAAATTAATAATTGAATTTCAAATTCAGGCTTCTACACTTTGCATATAAAAACGATCAAGAAATTCCAGAATATTGAATAATTATCTGCTTTTTTTCTACAAGTTTCTCGACTTTAGAAATATTTATGAAGATTATTAAATCTAATTATGAAATATATTACCTGAAATTTCTTTAATTTTGAAGATTTAGGATTGGAAGCTTGACATTTGATTTTCAAGATCATCCAAATTTAAGAATTTTTATTTATACATCTTTAAAATTGAAGATTTTTTTATTTTGAAAATCTACAATATAAAATATGCAAGTTTCAAGTTATATAATTAAAAATGGCAAATTTGATGATATACATTTGAAATTTCTTTAATTTGTAAGATTTAGAATTGAAAACTTGACTTTTGATCTTCAAATCACCAAAATTTAAGAACTTTTATTTATACATTTTTATACTAGCAGAGTTTTCAATTTTAAATCTTCAAAATAAAAAATGTTGTAAGTTTTAAGTTTACAATGAAACAAGCTGTAATTTGGATGATTTACATTATAAATTTCATAAAATTTGGAACTTTTCGAATTGAAAACTTGTCTTTTGATCTTAAAAATAATCTAAATTTGAGAGCTTTTATTTATACATCTTTAAAATTGAAGAAAGTTTAATTGTAAATCATTAGAATTAAAAATTATGTCTGTTTTAAGTCTTACAATTTAAAAAGCTGTAATTTTGATTATTTTAATTCGAAATTTCACCAGTTTGGAAGGATTAGAATTGAAAAATTACTTTGATCTTCAAAAATATCAAAATTTAAGAATTTTCAATTATACATTCTTAAAATTTAAAATTTTTTAATTTTGACCTTTTACAATTCTAAATTATGCGAGGTTTATGTTTTATAATTAAAAAGATCTGTCATTTTTATGATTTACACTCGAAATTTTTTCAATTTGTAGGATTTATAATTGAAAACTTGACTTATGATCTTCAAAATCATCAAAATTTAAAAAATATTATTTGTACATTTTTAAACTTGAAGAGTTTTTAATTGCAAATCTTAAAAATAAAAAAGTATGCCAGTTTTAAATCTTACAATTTATAAAACTAAGATTTTGATGATATAAATTTGAAATTTCTTTAATTTTGAAGATTTAGGATTGGAAGCTTGACATTTGATTTTCAAGATCATCCAAATTTAAGAATTGTTCTTAGTTAGAAAGAATACAATTTCAATTGCTCTGAATTTTAAATATTTTCCAAATTCTAACCTGAAAATATTCACTTTTTAACGTTTTGAAATTGTCTTTTCGAAATTTTAATCTGAAATCATTTAATCTTGAGATTCTTGAATTCAAAATAAAATTGTTCAATTTTGAACGCTTTGATTTAGAAATGATATAATTTAAATTTTTTCTAATAAAATTATTTAATTTTCAAAATTATAGTCTGAAAATTTTCAATTTTTAGAGCTTTTGAATAAAAATCTTTCAATTTTAAACACATTAAATTTAAAATTATTAAATTTTAAACGCTTTTATTTAAATATAAATTTAATTAAATTTTATATTAAACGTTTTTTATTAATAATTCAATTTTTAAGGTAAATAATTGAAAATTTTTTCATTTTAAAGGGTGAATTTTTTTTCATCTTAGAAAAATTTATCTAATCAACGTTAACGTTACACTTCAATTTTTTATGTAGTAACAATTAAAAATTCTAGAATTTCAGAAACTTTGGCGTAAAATTTAGTTTTCAATTTCAAATTGTCAAATTTAGATCGCTGGGAATTGAAAATTATTTAAATTCGAAAGTTTTAATTTTAAATTATTCAATTTTGAACGCTTTCAATTATAAATAATACAATTTCAATTGCTCTGAATTTTAAATTATCCTATTTTCAAAATTTTAATACGAAAATATTCATATCAATCTTGTTTTGTATTATTTTTTTTTAAATTTTAATTTCCAATGTAATATCTTAAAATTTTTCGAATGTTAGTTGAATATTTAAAAAAATTAATAATTTAAATTTAAATTTTAAATTTAAATTAAAATTAAATTTGAGATTAAAAAGTTAAAAATTGTATTTTTTTAAATAAAAAAAAATAAATAAATAAAATATCCGAAATTGAAAACTCAGTAATTGATTAATTTCTTTAATTTTAAATGGTTACAATTTTTAATTTATAAGTTGTCAATTTGTCTCTTTCATAAGTTTTGCGATTAAACTTGAAAAAATTATTTTTTACTAGTTACAATTAGTTTTTACTACTTAAAACAAGTTTTAAATATTTGAAACTACATTTTACTAGTTAAAACAACTTTTGACTAGTTAAAACTAGTTTTCAACAGTTCTCATGAGTTTTTACTAGTTACAACTAGTTTGGACAAGTAAAAACTATTTTTAACTTTAAAACAAATTATGACTAATGAAAACTAGTTTTTACTACTTAAAACAAGTTTGCATCAGTTAAAAGTAGTTTTTTTAACTAGTCAAAAATAGTTTCATTTAATCAAAATTTGTTTTGACGAGAAAAAATAGTTTTAACCAGTCATATGTTGTTTTAGCTAATAAAAACTAGTTTCAATATTTAAAAACTAGTTTTAACTAATCAAAAATTGTTTTAAGTAGTAAAGACAAGTTTCAACTAGTCCAAATTTTTTTTAACCTGTCAAAACTTTTTTAACTAGTAAAAACTAACTTTAGCCAGTCAAAACTAGTTTTTTACTAGTTTTATGTTAATTTGTATCAGATGTTAAAAACTAGTTATGTGCAGTTAATTCAAAAATATTTTCAACTAGTCAAAAAAAAATTTAACTATTAAAAAGCAGTTTTGACTACTTAAAACTTGTTTCCACTAGTAAAAAGTATTTTTAACTTCTTCCCTCACAAATTTAGTGAAAACTAGTGATAACTAGTTTAACTAGTTTTTCTAAAATTTGTTTTATCTTGTAAAAAACTAGTTTTAACTAGCCAAAAATAATTTTAAGTACTCAGAACTTGTTTTAGCTACGAAAAAATAGTTGTGACCAGTGAAAACTAGTTTTAACTAGTCAGAAATTGTTTAAACTAGTGAAAACTAGTTTTGGACGAGTAGAAACCAGTTTTTAATAGTAAAAACTAGTTGTAACTAGTCAAAACTTGTTTTTAATAGGAAACATTTATTTAACTAGTCTGTTTGTGTATTTGTAGGAACTACTTAAATACTAAATTCAGATGATATTATACAATCTAATTAAGAAGAATTGAGTAATTAGGGAAAACAAACTATTTTGACTGAAAATTCAACTATTTTGACTGAAAATTCAACTTTTTTTGGTTGAAAATTCGTCTTTTTGGGTTGAAAATGCAACTGATTTGTAGAAAAATTTTTTTTCTGGATTAAAAATTTAATAATTTAAAAAAAAAATTCAACTACTTGGTTGAAAATTAACCTTTTTGTTGAAAATTTATATTTTTTGGTCGAAAATTCAACTAAATTTGTTTGAAAATTAACTCTTTTTGTTGTAAAATTGGTCTTTCCTGATTGAAAATTAAAAAATTTTGTATAAAGTTCAAATATTTCGTTGAAAATTAACTGTTTTGTTGAAAATTCATATTTTTTGTTTAAAAATTCAACTATATTTGGTTGAAAATAAACTTTTTTATTGAAAATTCATCTCATTTGGTAAGAAAAATTCAACTCTTTGGTTGAAAATGAACGTTTTTTGTTGAAAATTTAATTTATATTTAGCAAATTCGTTTATTTTTAATTTTGTTATCAAACAGTCAACTATTTTGACTGAAAATTCAACTATTTTTCTTGAAAATTCAACTATTTGGTTGAAAATGAGTTTTTTTGTTGAAAATTTATATTTTTTTGTCGAAAATTCAACTATATTTGGTTGAAAATGAACTTTTCTTGTTGAAAATTTAATTTTTATTCAGCAAATTCGTTTATTTTTAATTTTTTTATCAAACAGTCGACTATTTTAACTGAAAATTCAACTTTTTTTCGTTGAGAAATCGTCTTTTTGTGTTAAAAATGCAAATGATTTGTAGAAAATTTGTCTTTCTGGATTGAAAATTTAATAATTTAAAAAAAAATTCAACTACTTGGTTGAAAATTAACTTTTTTGTTGAAAATTTATATTTTTTGGTCGAAATTTCAACTAAATTTGGTTGAAAATGAACTTTTCTTGTTGAAAATTTAACATTCATCTAGAAAATTCGTTTATTTTTTTATCAAACAGTCGACTATTTTGAGTGAAAATTCAACTATTTGGTTGAAAATGAGATTTTTTGTTAAAATTTTATATTAAGGGAATTTAAATATTTCAAGAATCCCATAAAGATTTCAAAGGTCTCACAAAGATTTCACAAAGGCCTTGTTCATCAGGTTTTATAGTTCCAAACATTTTTAAAGTTTTTTTTTTTTAATTTCAAAAAAGATTTCAAAGATTTCAAAGATCTCACAAAGGTTTCAGAGATTCCACAAAGGCGTTGTTCACCAGGTTTTATAGTCCCAAAGATTTTTGAAGATTTTTAAAAATTTCACAAAATTTCACAGAGATTTCAAGCATTTTTTAGATTTCAGACGATTTCAAAAAGATTTTAAAGATTTGTAGGATTTCACAAAGATTTCAAAGATTTCACAAAGATATAAAGGATTAAAAAATTTTCACAAAGATTTAAAGGATTTTTAAGATTTCAGAAATATTTTAAAGATTTCAAGGATTTCACAAAGATTTTAAAAATTACAGAAGATTTCACAAAGATTTCAAAGTTGTTAAAAATATTTCAAAGATTTATTGTTTATTTATTTCAAGATATGAAAGATCTCACAGCGATTTCAAAAATTTCACATAGGCGTTGTACATCAGGTTTTAAAGATTCCAAAGATTTTTGAAGATTTCCAAAGAGTTAAAAAAAATGTCACAAATGTTTCAAGGATTTTTAAGATTTCAAACGATTTCAGAAAGATTTTAAAAATTTCAAGAGTTTCACAAAGATTTAAAAGATTACAGAAGATTTCACAAAGATTGAAAAAATTTTAAGGATTTCAAAAATGTTATTTCAAAGATTCCAAAGATTTTACAAAGATTTCACGGATTTTAAAGATTTCGAACGATTTCACAAAGATTATTATCAAAGGTCTCAAAAGATTTCAAGGATTTCAAAGATATTACAACGATTTCAAAGATTTCACATATTAGGCGTTGTACATCAGGTTTTAAAGATTCCAAAGATTTTTGAAGATTTCCAAAGAGTTCAAAAAATTTCACAAATGTTTCAAGGATTTTTAAGATTTCAAGCGATTTCCGAATTTGAAAGATTACAGAAGATTTCACGGAAAAAGTGAGGGAATGTTAGGGAATTTCAAAATTGGTTCGAGTAAGGAAAAAAATATTTACAATGTTAGAGACAAACTAATTATTAAAAAAGTAGTTTTTCCGTGATTCTCAATGACTAGCTATTTTAATTCCATAGCTTTTTTATGAAATTAGACAGTTATTATTGTGCGCTTACAACTCGTGAAGACCAGCTGCTGCGGTTTCTGTTTACCAATTGCGTAAATAGTTGTAAATAATAATTTAAATAATAAAATCTTGAAAACAATCGAAATTGACAAATTCTCTGCAAATGTTTTTAAATGTTTTAATATTTAAACATTATTTATTTATATACTGATTTTCTTCAAATTATTTTCTATGATGAATTTTTCTAGAATCGCAAAAAAATTATGAAAAATTAATTATAGGAAAATTATTATAGACGTATACTGAATTTCCTATAATATTTGTATGTAAGAGGAGATTGCAAAGGATTGAAAAAGATTGTATGTGTTTATACGAAATTTTATAGAGATCGCTCGAGATTTTATAGAGGTTATCTGGGATTACAAGGGATTGTAAAGGATTGCATGAGATTGTGCATGATTAACAGAGGTCAAATGTGAGAGGCTGAAAGGTCATAGGTTAGAGGATATAGGTCAGAGGTCATATTTCACAGTTCAGGGATCAACTGTGTGTGGGGATAAGTCAGAGGTCAAAGGTTTAAATTCAAAGATTTTTATCCATATATCACAGGTTAGACGTTAGAGTTCAGGGGTCAAATGTCAAAGGTAAAAGGTGAGAGGTCAAAGATCGCAGTCAGAAGTGGGAAATTAAATATGATATATCATAGGTCAGAGATTATATGTCACAAGTCAAATGAGGTCGTAGAGATGAAAGATACCAATCGTAAGTCAGAAAACAAAGATAAAAGGTGAAAAGTCGTATGTCAGAGGTGATAGGTCAGAGGACGTATGTTACAGGTCAGGAATCAACTGTGCAAGGTTATAAGTCAGAGGTCAAAGGTGACGGTCAGAAGTCACACGGCAGTAACTGTTTTGTGCAAAATTCGTTTTTTTTTTGAAAAAAATGAAGTTTTTAAACTGAAAATATACATATTCCATTTTTGCTTGAAAATTGACTTTTGTTAGTTGAAAATTCAAATATTTGGTTGAAATCTCAAGTATTTTTTAAAAATTTGTCTCTTTTTGTAGAAAATTCATCTTCTTGGTTGAAAATTCAAGTACTTGGTTGAAAGTTGAAGCATTTCGTTAAAAATTCATTTTTTAATTGGACATGCATCATTTTAGTTAAAAACTAGTCCCTTTGGTTGGACATGTAACTATTTTGTTACAAAATCGTTTTTTTTTTGTTGAAAATTAATTTTTAACTCACAATATCACTATTCGAGTTGAAGATTCATCATTTTGGTTAAAAATTAAAATTGTTGGTTAAAAATTTAACTATTTTGTTAAAAATTCGTTATTTTGTGGGGGGTAAAACATCAATGTCTTACTTGAAAATGTACCTAATCCATTTTTTGTTGAAAATTGATCTTCTTATAGTTGAAAATTCATGTATTTTGTTAAAAATTTGTCTCCTGGCAGAAAATTCATCTTGTAGCTTGAAAATTCAGCTACTGGGTTGAAAGTTGAATCACGTTTTTAAAAATTCATTTATTAATTGAAGATGCATTAATTTAGTTTAGAAAAATCTCTTTGCTTGTAAATTTAACGATTTTATTAAAGATCGTTGTTTTTTGGTTGAAAATTCATTTTTAACTAAAAATTTAATCATTCCAGTTGAAGATTCATAATTTCAGTTGAAAATTTATCCCTTTTGTTGAAAATTTTATTGTTTTGTTGAAAATTCGTTGGGGGCGGCGGGATTAATTTTTTCAATTCGAAAATGTACCTATTTTAATTTTTTATTGAAATTTCGTTATTTCTAATTGAAAATTTAACTATTTAGCGAAAAAATGATCTTTTTCAGTTGAAAATTCTACTTCTTGGTTGAAACTCCATGTATTTGGTTGAAAATTCGACTTTCACGGTAGAAAATTATTCTTCCCGGTTGAAACTCTAAATATCGGCAGATTTAATAGAATTTCAAGAGATTTTATTTCAAATTCAGCCTGAATTCGCATAAATTCTTTTCAATTCTGCAGAGTTTTTGGGATTTTTTTTTTACTTCACGTAAATTCTTCAAAATTCAGTTAATTCTACCTAATTCAATGTATTTTTTGAAATTTCTTTTTAGTTTTTGTTTAATTCATGTTGAAGTCGGCACTTCATCAACTTCTTTTAAATTTCCTAGAATTTTTCTAAACTCATTTGAAATTTAATAAATTCAATGCATTTCTTCATATTTTTCATTTCTCTTAAATTTCATTTATTAAATTGAAATTTATATACTGATATACATGTTATAACGAACAAATCACAATTTATTTCAGTAATAACATTTCTTTTAATTTCTTAAATAAAAAAGTTTATTATGGCAATATTCTCTTCAATAGGTCAAAAATATATATAATAGGGGTCATTCAAAGCGGGATTTAATAAACTTAAGAAGGATTTTCCAAAAAAGTTTCTTGCTCCTTTTTTGACAAGTTATCACGTTTCAAAGTCAGCAGTGACTTTTATTAGTACTTGCGCTGGTCGTACGGACAATTTCCGATGGTAGTGTAAATGCAATGTTAAGACGATTCGATCTAGAATGGAAGATGGAAGATGGAAAGATGGGAAGATGGAAAGATAGGAACACAGGAAGATAGGAAGATAAGAAGATGGGGAGATGGAAAGATGGAAAAATGGAAAGATGAAAAGATGGAAAGATGGAAGATGAAAGATGGAAAGAGGGAAGAATAAAAAGATATAAAAATAGGAAGATAGGAAGATAGAAAAATATAAATACAGAAAGATAGAAAGATAAAAAGATAGGAAGATAGGAAGATAGAAAGATAGGAAGATAAGAAGATATAAAGATTTCAAGGCAGGAAGATAGTATGATAGGAAGATAAGAAGATGGGATGATAAGAAGATGGGAAGATGAAAAAATTGAAAGATGGAAAGATGAAAAGATGAAAAGATAGAAATATAGGAAGATGAGAAGTTTAGTTTGAAATTCATCTTTTTTGGTATAGTATTATTCTTTTTGTTAGTAAATTAATTTTTTGGTTGAAAATTTAACTATTTTGTTGAAATTTGTTGTTGAAAATTAATTTTTTAAAATAAAAAATGTATCTCTTTTAGTCAAAAATTCATTTCTTTGGTTTAAAATTAAAATATTTTGTCAAAAACTCAATTTTTCATCTGGAAATTTAACAATTTTGTTGAAATTGTTTGTTGTTTTTGAAAATTAATTTTTTTATACCAAAAAAGTGTATTTTTTTCAGTTGAAAATTAATTTCTATGGTTAAAAATTAAACTATTTTATTTAAAATTCTATTTTTTATCTAAAAATTTAACTATTCCTTTTTTTGGTTGAAAATTTAACTATTTTGTTGAAAATTCATGTATTTTATTGAAAATTTGTCTTTTTAGTAAAAAATTAATCTTCTTGTTTAAAAATTTAGTCTTATTTAGTTGAAAATTAAACTATTTTGTTAAAAATTCAATTTTTCATCTAAAAATCTAGCTATTCCATTTTTGCTTGAAAATGTAACAATTTTGTTAAAAAATCATCATTTTTGGCTGAAAATTCAATTATTTTTCTAAAAAAATTCATCTATTTTGTTAAAAATGAGCTTTTTTGCAAATTTCATCTGTTTTGTTTAAAATTCTTATTTTTTATTTGATAAATCATAATTTTTGTTCAAAAACCTTTTTTTTTGTTTTCGAAAATTTAACTTGTTTGTTGAAAATTCTTTTTTTTTTGGTTCAAAATTATGTTGTTTTTTTTTACGAAAATTTCTGTTTTTTAGTTGAAAATTCGTGTATTTTGTTGAAGATTCGTTTTTTTTTTTGGTAGAAAATTAATTTGTTAACTTTTCCATTTTCGGTTGAAAATTTAACAATTTTGTTGAAATTTTGTTTTTTTTCTGGTTGAAATTTTTTTTTTTACTGAAATTTTAACTATTCCAATTTTGGTTGAAAATTGATCTTTTTCAGTTTAAAATTCATCTTTTTTGGTATAGTATTATTCGTTGGAAGGGAGGATATTTCGATTTTTATTTATTTTTATACAATTGGAACAGGTACAATTTTTTGTTTTAAAAAATTGTATCGAGTTGGAAGGGAGGAAACTTTGGTTTTAAATGTTTTCTGAATTAGAAGAGGGGAACTTTTATCTTTAACATTTTTATTGAGTTGGAAGGGAGGAAATTTTGGTTTTTCATTTTTTTCTGACTTGGAAGAAGGATAATTTTTGTTTTTATCATTTTTATTGAGTTGGAAGGGATGATTTTTTTTTTGTGGAGGAATTTGTATTTCCGATATTTTCTCTGAATTGGAGGAGGGTAATTTTTTATTTTTAACATTTTTTTTGAGTTGTGGAAGGGAGGAAATTTTAGTTTTCAAGTTTTTTCTATGAATTGGAAGAGGAACAAGTTTTTTATTTGTAAGATTTTTATCAATTTGGAAGGGAGAATATTTCGATTTTTATTTTCAGTTTTTCAATTGGAAAAGCTAAAATTTTTCGTTTTAAATTTTTTTACCGGGTTGGAAGGGAGAAAACTTTGGTTTAAAATTTTTTTCTGAATTAGAAGAGGGGAATTTTTATCTTTAACATTTTTATGGAGCTGGAAGGGAGGATATTTCGATTGTCAATTGTTTCTGAACTGGAAGAGGGACCTTTTTTATTTTTTACATTTCCATTGTGTTTACGGAAAAAAATTTTAATTTTTAATATTTTTTCTGAGTTGGAAGGGAGGTAATTTTTTAGTTTTAACATTTTTGTTCTGTTTAAGGGAAATTTTTTTTCTATTTTATTCTGAATTAGAAAAGGTAATTTTTTCTGAATTGGAAGAGGGAAATTTTTTATTTTTATCATTTTTATTGAGTAGGGGGAAGAATTATTTTATTTTAATCTTTTTTCTGAATCGGAAGAGGGTAATTTTGTATTTTTAACATATTTATGGAGTTTGAGAGAAGTATTTTCAATTTTATTCTGAATTGGAAGAGTTAATTTTTGTAAAATCTTTTTTATTGAGTTGAAGGGCAGGCTATTTTGTGTTCCCTATCGAAAAAGACGAATTTCCAACAAAATACATGAATTTTCAAACACACACTTGAATCTTCAACAAAAACAACAAACTAAATTTTAAACACGATAAGATTAATTTCCTGCCAGAAAAGACAAATTTCCAATAAAATACTCTCCAGATAGATCAATTTCCAACAAAAAAGATGAATTTTCAACACAGAAGATTAATTTTCCATCGAAAAGGACGAATTTCTAACAAAATGCATGAATTTTCAAACACACACTTGAATCTTGAACAAAAACAACCAAATAAATTTTAAAACCTTTAAGATTAATTTCCTCCCAAAAAAGACAATTTTGCAATAAAATACTCGCCAGATAGATGAATTTCCAACCAAAAAGATGAATTTTCAACACAGAAGATTAATTTTCCGTCGAAAAGGACGAATTTCCAACAAAATGCATGAATTTACAAACACACACTTGAATCTTCAACAAAAACAACAAAATAAATTTTAAACCCGATAATATTAATTTCCTCCCAAAAAAGACAAATTTCCAATAAAATACTAGCCAGATAGATGAATTTCCAACTAAAATGATGAATTTTCAACACAGAAGATTAATTTTCCATCGAAAAGGACGAATTTCCAACAAAGCACATGAGTTTTCAAACACACACTTGAATCTTGAACAAAAACAACCAAATAAATTTTAAAACCTATAAGATTAATTTCCTCCCAAAAAAGACAAATCTCCAATAAAATACTCGCCACATATATGAATTTTCAACCAAAAAGATGATTGTTCAACACAGAACATAAATTTTCTATCGAAAAAGACGAATTTCTAACAAAATACATGAATTTTCAAACACACACTTGAATCTTGAACAAAAACAAAAAATTAATTTTAAAACTGACAAGAATAATTTACTCCGAAAAAAGACAAATTTCCAATAAAATACTCGCCACATAGATGAATTTCCAACCAAAAAGATGAATTTTCAACACAGAAGATTAATTTTCTATCGAAAAAGACGAATTTCCAACAAAATACATGAATCGCAAAATGCCAAATTGTTTACTCAAAACCAAGGGCATTATGAATTGCAATTTATTTCAAATTCTAGCAGGAATTAGTTATGTTGTTATGGAATATCATTTAAAAGTGAAACAGCTTTCAATAATAACTATTACTAAGCATAAACTGATATTTTAATAAGAAGGGCACAGCTAGTGGATACTGTGCAAGTCAATGTCGTAAAGATTTCGTGAAGACTTTGGCCCACTATTCCCAAATTCGACCGCCACGCGTCTGACTATACAATTGGTGTAGCTGTCAAATCGATTTTTAAATGCACAGAATTCTCGTATTGTGTTCTCCGCACTGTAATGAAGATAAGAACGATTTTCTCGCGTTTAAAATGAAATTCACTGATTGTCACGCCCTAGAATATTCGCAAAATGCCAAATTGTTTACTCAGAACCAAGCGCACTATGAATTGCAATTTATTTCAAATTCTAGCAGGAATTAATTATGTTGTTATGGAATATCATTTAAAAGTGAAACGGCTTTCAATAATAACTATTAACCAAGCATAAACTGATATTTTAATAACAAGGGTACAGCTAGTGAATACTGTGCAAGTCAATGTCGTAAAGGTGTCGTCAAGACGTCGTAACGATGTCGTAAAGACTTTGGCCCACTATTGCCAAATGCGACTTCCACGCGTCTGACTATACAATTGGTGTAGCTGTCAAATCGATTTTTAAATTCACAGAATTCTCGTATTGTCTTCTCCGCACTGTAATGACGATAAGAACGATTTTCTCGCGTTTAAAATGAATTTCACTGATTGTCACGCCCTAGAATATTCGCAAAATGCCAAATTGTTTACTCAGAACCAAGCGCATTATGAATTGCAATTTATTTCAAATTCTAGCAGGAATTAATTATGTTTTTATGGAATATCATTTAAAAGTGAAACAGCTTTCAATAATAACTATTAACTAAGCATAAACTGATATTTTAATAATAAGGGCACAGCTAGTGAATACTGTGCAAGTCAATGTCGTAAAGATGTCGTAAAGACTGTCGAGAGAACCTGCTAATTGAGAGGTATGTCGGTGAAGACGCTGCAGCCCATCAGCGCGTCCTGTCAATTGCCTGGATTGACTACCGGAAAGGTTTCGATTCAACCCCTCAGAGAATTGTCATCTGTCTGTTGGAAAGCTTGAAGATTCATCCACACATAGCCTCTTTGAAAAACTAGATTTACCATCTCATCTGAAAATTATCGTGTGACAACTCACAACGTCACCTTCCAGAGGGGCGTTTTTACAGCAAGATACAATAAGCGTTTTGCTTTTTTTCATCACACTTCTGCCTCTATCTCACGCACTGCGAAGTTCTTCTGGTTACCTCTGTGACGACACTAACCATCGCAAGCATAAGGTCACTCATTCATTTTATATGGATGATCTGAAAATCTATGCTTCTGTTAAAAGCAAACTTCAAACTTTTATAAATATCGTCAAAGAGTAGACAGGAGAGATTGGGATAGACTCTAGATTGGATAAATGTGCAAAAATTCATCTGCAGAAAGGCAAGATTGTTGGCATTCCCAAGGACACTGAGCTTGTGGAAATAAGTGTTATCAGACATCTGAACACTTGAGAGAACTATACATACCTGGGCGTGCTTCAAAATCATATTCAGGACGTAATATCAGTTAAAGTCTCTCCGAAGCAGATGCAAGCATCTCCTTCGTCAGATCTGGTCTTCAAATCACTGGACGAAGAACGAGCCTAGGGCCCCTGATATCGCCACACCTAAGATCATGCATATGCATAGAAGCTTGCACATCAATTCGTCTGTTTCGCGATTATACATCTCACGCAATTAAGGCGGACGCGGACTTCTGAATCTTCAATGTCTTTATAACCGAATTGTTATAAGTACAGCTTAAATCGTTCCAAGTGGAAAAGATCCTCTACTAAAAATGGTCAGGAATCGCGAGATGATTGGCAAAGTAGCGTTCCTTTAGAAAGTCGCGGAGAAGGCGACTGAGACCCTACGCATGAAGTTGAACATCAGAAGTCAAGAAAGTGCACTACTCCATCTTCGCATAAAAAAATATGATTTTGTCAAATCTTTACAGAAATAAATTTACTCGTACTTACAGACGGCTTTATCTTTTTCGGCTGGGTGCATTTCCGCGTTACATGTCCATAATCCCGAACCCGGGTGTGTTTCATGAGCGCAATTTTCTGTAAATTAATTTAATGATCTTTAGTAACTATTACAAATTTACACATGATGCACAGGGTGCCAAAAAGCTTATATTATATAGTCTGACAAAAATTTGTATTTATATAAATAATTATCAGAAACACAGGCCTATGTTTATCATTTTTCAATGGATAGACGCAATTTTTTATACGCATTCCACTAAAAATGTCTTGCCAGTGAGTTTTTGCTGTGATATTTTTAAAATTATCAATAACTGTTGATTATTTAAATAATATTTGTAAAGAAACAGTACCTTACCGACAATGAAAAATGTCAATAATATATTCTATAAAACGTATGCATCACTGAAGAGTATTTATGCCTTTTTTCCTACTGTTTTATCAAATAGCAGTTGTTAGAATAATGAAAAATTGTCGTCAATTTGGAAAATATGACAAATAAAATTCATTGCCAAGATATTTTTATTCGATTCCT
The DNA here is from genome assembly GCA_011634705.1 of Andricus grossulariae. Classification (NCBI taxonomy): domain Eukaryota; kingdom Metazoa; phylum Arthropoda; class Insecta; order Hymenoptera; family Cynipidae; genus Andricus; species Andricus grossulariae. Next base: position 221,553,870 of record JAABKJ010075445.1, read on the forward strand.
TGAAAAATAAGACTGTTTTCTTAAAAAAAGATCGAAAGGAGATTTTCAGTTTATTTTGTGGAAAAAATTTAGCCTATTTATTCAGACATTGTAAGCAATTTTTTTCTACACCAACACACTGTAAATTATACACATATAGTTATTATGTGAATCTATGTTCTGTTTTAACCAAAATCGATTAGAAATTGAACTTTCGAGCAATTTTTGGACATAAAATTCTGTAACACTGTGTGACGTACGTTTCAAGCAATAAAAATCAATCAATATATAAATTAATTCATGACAAATGAATTATTACTTTTATGATGGTGTTGTATTAGGATAGTCTGAATTTATGCCTGTAAATATTCATCTTTCGATCTTTGGTGTTCGATACCTCCCAATTTGTTCGTTTTCCGGAAAAAGAAACTTTTTTGTTCAAATCGGTCTTTCTCTTCTCGATCCGTTACCTTCTCCCATGATAATACAGATTTGTAATAAAAATTGATATATAACATCCTGCTAACTAATCCGTACTTTATAAAAAGGAATCCTTCCTCTCATCTCTCCAGTAGCTTAGTGGTTAGAGCACCTGACCGGAAATCAGTTTACCTTGTGCTCGAATCCCAGCGGAGTTGAAAGAGAAGATTTTTGTTCTGAATAAAATTTAATTATAAAATGTTTATTTTCTATCTTGTCTGAAATAACGTTAAAATATTTTGTGTATAAGAGAATACAACTTTGTTCGATATTGTATATTTCCATGTTATGTGTGGATTTCTCGTCTCGATCCGTTACATTCTCCGATAATGATACAGATTTGTGATAAAAGTTGATATGTAACATCCTGCTAAATAAAGCGTACTTCAGAAAAAGGAATTCTTCCTCTGATCTCTCCACTAGCTTTGTGGTTTGAGCACCTGACCGGAAATCAGTTTACCTTGTGTTCGGATCCCAGCGGCGTGAAAGGGAAGATCTTTTTTCTGAATAAAATTTAATTCAAAAGTGTTTATATTCCATCTTGTCTGGAATGACGTTAAAATATTTTCTCTGTAGGAGAATATAACTTTGGTGGATATTGTAGATTTCCATGTTATGTGTGGATTTCTCTTCTTGATCCGTTACCTTCTCCGGTGATAATACAGATTTGTATTAAAAATGGATATATAACATCTTGCTAAATAAAGCGTACTTCCGAAAAGGGAATTCTTTCTCTGATCTTTCCAGTAGCTTGATGGTTAGAGCACCTAACCGGAAATCAGTTTACCTGGTGCTCGAATCCCAGTGGAGTGAAAGGAGAAGATCTTTTTTCTGAATAAAATTGAAATAAAAAATGTTTATTTTCCACCTTGTCTGAAATGACGTTAAAATATTTTATGTATAGGAGAATATAACTATGGTCGATATTGTAGATTTCCATGTTATGTGTGGATTTCTCTTCTCGATCCGTTACCTTCTCCCATCATAATACAGATTTGTAAAATCCCCTTTTCTACAAGCACAGACTCATTTTAACACCAAAATCAACTTTTTCCCATCCTATCCGACTTGTTCTCAAATCCAAAATCCCCTTTTCCACCTTATGAAACCCCATTTTGAATCCAAAAACCCCTTTCCACCTCATAAAACTCCTTTTCGAATCCAAAATCCCCTTTTCTGCCAGCACAAACTTATTTTACAACCCAAACTCAACTTTTTCATCTTGTCCGACTCCTTTTTAAATACAAAATCCTCTTTCTCACCAATCAGACTTCTTTTAGAATCAAAAATCCCCTTTTATACAACCATAGACTCCCTTTTACAATTCAAAATCCCCTTTTCCATTCTCTCTGGCTCCTTTTTGAATCCAAAATTCCCTTTTCCAACTTTTCAGACTTCTTTTATAATCCGAAATCCTCCTTTCTACCCTTCAGACATCTTTTAAAATCGAAAATCCACCTTTTGCCCCCTTAGATTCCTTTTAAAAAAAAATATCCCTCCTATCCCCTGAGACTCATTTTTCAACCCAAGATCCCCTTTTACACCTTATGAAACTCCTTTTAAAATGCAAAATTCCCTTTTTTATCAGCACAGACTCATTTTACAACTCAAAATCAGCTTTTTCATCCTGTCAGACTTCTTTTTCAATCCGAAATCCTCTTTTCCACGAATCAGACTTCTTTTAAAATCAAAAATCCCCTTTTATACAACCATAGACACATTTTAAAACCCAAAATCCCCTCTTCCATTCTCTCAGGCTCCATTTTAAATACAAAATTTCCTTTTCCACATACTCAGACTCCTTTTACAATCCGAAATCCCCCTTTCTACTCATCGGACTTCTTTTAAAATCGAAAATCCCTTCTTCCAACCCCTCAGATTCCTCTTACACTGAAAAATATCCTTTTTATCACCTCAGACTCATTTTTCAACTCAAAATGCCCTTTTTCCCCTTATAAAACTCCATTTTAAATCCAAAACCCCCTTTTCCACCTCATGAAACTCCTTTCAAAATCCAAAATCCCCTTTTCTTGCAGCTTGATCAAGCAGCGGTTGGGGAAGCGCTCCGCGTACATATCCATTTTTCGAGAGGTAGGCACGTTGATTTCTCAAGGATTGAAGCGAAACGTGCTGAAGCTCCGGGTGTTTTTGGCACCAAAGTATGCATAAGTGCCATAAAGCCTCGATGAACAGGCTTTACTTAATAGTCATTGCATTCAGCAAAGACTTAGTTTTTAAAGGATGTACATGATCATTACAAAATAAATTAGGAAGCTTTTATGGATTTCTTGAAATGAAAAATAGATATAAGTTTAGATCAGAGACAGGGATCATATGTAAATATAGCTCAGCGTAGGCTTTATGAATAAAAACCTGTTACTCGCAAAGAAACCTCATTCTTTCTCCATGCGTAACCCTAAATATAATTAAAATTTATTTCAACAATTTAATTATTGTTAAAAAGTTAACCTTGCCAAATTCCGGCAGTTACAATATATATATATTAGGGTAGTCCAACAAACGCTTTCCACCCTTATCCCCCCCACCCCCTCAGAGCGCCCCAAATATGATCCAAAAATAAAAAAACTACATTTTTACGTATTATTGTTACTTGTTAGCAATTTCCGTCGTCTTTTTCATACAAATGATTAATAATGGACAATTTAAATATTTTTCATGATTCTTTAAACAATTTTTAATTGTTCAAGCAAATGTAAACTATTTAAACGATGATTTATTCACAAAAAAATGTAAAAAAATAATCGTATTTTCTGATTGAAATGTAATTGTTTGTCATTGTTTGGAGAAGTAAATTTTTCAAAAAACATTATGTAATTATTTAAACAATTACTAATCGTTTATTCTCAACATTTCTAAAAATTGACCCAGAGATGTCCAGTTTTTTCTTAAATTGGTATCCTATGCTAGTTTTTGTTGAATAATTATACAATTTTGATACATATCTTTTAATGTTCAATAAATTTATATTTGTTTAAACAATTTTGATTTGCTTAAGCAGTTTTTTTTCGAAAACTTTGAAAAAAGGAAATGAAATAAAATACCATATCGTGGGGGCGGGAAGGCACCCCTGTGATAGTTCCCAGAAATAACTTAGGTCACACACGACCTCCTTTCCAGCCTATCGTGGGGGCGAAAGGCATCCCTGTGACAGGTCACATAAATAACTTGCGTCGCACACAACACACTTTTCCAGATTTTGTGGGGGCGCTGAGGCACCCCTGTGACTGGTCACAGAAATAACTTAGGTCACACACGACCCCCTTTCCCGGGTGTTGTGTGTGTGTGGGAGGCACCTCTGTGTTAGGGCACATAAAATATCTTATGTCACACAAGACCCCCTTTACCAGGTGTTGTGTGGGGTGGGAGGGCATCCCTGTGGCAGGTCACATAAATAACTTGAATCACACACGACCCCCTTTCCCAGGTGTTGTGAGAGCGCGAAGGCACCCCTGTGACTGGTCACTGAAATAACTCAGGTCCACACGACCCCTTTTCCCAGGTGCTGTGCGGGGTAAGAAGGCATCCCTGTGACATTTTACATAAATAACTTGGTTCGCACACGACCCTCTTTCCCAGATTTTGTGGGTGCGATAAGGCATACCTGTGATAGGCCACATAAATAACTTAGGTAACACACCACCCGCTTTCCCAGGTGTTCTGATAGCGGGAAGGCACCCCTGTGACAGGTAACAGAAATAACTTGAGTCACACACGATTTCCTTCACGGCTTATCGTGGGGGCGGGAAGGCACCCCTGTGATAGTTCACGAAAATAACTTAGGTCTAACACGACCTTCTTTCTAGTCCATCGTGGGGGCAGGAAGGCACCCCTGTGACAGGTCACAGAAATAACTCAGGTCACACACGCCCCCTTTCCAAGGTGTTGTGTGGGGTGGGAAGGCATCACTGTGGCAGGTCACATAAATAACTTGGGTCACACACGACCCCCTTTCCCAGATGTTGTGGGGGTACGGAGGCACCCCTGTGATAGTTCACAGAAATAACTTAGGTCACACACGACCCCCTTTCCCAGGTGTTGTGAGGGCGCAAAGGCTCCCCTGTGACAGGTCACAAAGTGTGCCAAAGCACAATCGAATCTGATCAATCTTTCGAAAGTTATCGTGCCTACACGATACTACAGACTACAGACCGACAGACAGACATACAGACATACAGACAGACAGACAGATAGACGGACAGACTTACAGACAGACATACACCTTCGTAAAAACCATTTTTTCTGACTCAGGGGGGCTCAAAACGTCGACATTTGATTGAATCTGCGAAAGTCATTTTTCACATAAAACCATACCTTCTCATTGAAATGAGAATGTAAAAAAAATGAATGTGTACCAGCGTATTACAATTTTTAACAAAAATGTGTAATTTCCCCAGAAACATAATTCCTAGAGTAGCATAATTTATCTAACAAGGACCAATTGTTAACAAAATAGTTGAATCTTCACCAAAAACAAGTCATTCAAACACCATCTTATACGTACTGTAGACAACACTTTACTGACTTACGAACAATTACAGACGTATGTTATCGAAATTGAGGCAATTTCAAACTCTCGTCCTCTTACCCCAATGTCCTCTGACCCAAATGATCTTTTTGCCTTATCTCCCGGACATTTCCTCATTGGTGCCTCTCTAACGAGCTTCCCTCAAGCGGACTATCGCAGTTTACGAGCCAATCAGTTATCACCCTGGCAACATGCACAGCAGCTGAGATATCATTTCTGGTCCAGGTGATACAAAGAGTACCTCAATGAAATGATCACACGCAGCAAGTGGAAGAAACCTGTCCATCAAAACAACATCGAAATTGGAATCCTCGTCGTAGAAATTCTTAGAGAAGGGTCAAATTTTACACGAATCTAACACCTTCTCTGGATGAGAATGTAAAAATAGGAATTTACAAGTACCATTGGCATTAATGATGGTTATTATAAAGTTTTAATCGTTACTAATAGTATTGAGGACATGGAAAAAATTTAATATTCCGAAAACCCACACGCAAGATGAAAAAAAAAATGAAATAATCAAAGTTTTGATGAGAATGTGCCCACTACACGGGCCGATTTTTTCACTATTAATGTTATGTCATTTTTTAGATGACAGTTGCTCCTAGTGGGACCCTGCGGTGGTTGTTAACCTTTAGTTTATATATATATATATAGTTTTTACCTTTATTATTATAATGAAATAGGTTAAATAAATATATATAATTTGAAATTTATGTGTTTATCTTTATTCTCCCACCTGAATTCATTGCACTTTTTTAGGATGCCAGCTTATAAAAACCTCTAACAAAAGATTAGTGTATACATAATCATTGAATCTAATATTTTTTAGTCTCTGCTTGTCTTAACTACATCATTATCATATCCACCTCCTCTGCTGCCCTCCTCCTCCTACTCTTCTGCCCTTCTCCTCCTCCTCCATTACGTCCCCTTCTTCCACGCTTGAATAGTTTATTTAATTAAGAATAATTTCAAATTCAAGAGGAGAAACGTGGTTACAACTATAAGAAAAGCAGCGTACTCGATAGTAATGCACTCTATCATAATATTTATTAATCCAAGACCCCTTGTTAATGAAACTAAGTTTTCGTTTACTAAGTTGGCATACATGAATCAACGGTATGTTCATGATTCTGTTAACCTGAAATCCTTATCTGCTTAACTGAACTTATTTAACCACAATTAAATTTTGGTTCTAAGAAAATAATAATTTTACAGCTGTTATATATATATATATATAATCAGATTTTAATTTGGTTGATACTTCGCTAAGCATTATTATTATCAAATTAGATTTTTCTATTACTAGATGTTGGTTTAAGACTTACATAAAGCCAATATTATATGAGGAAGGCGATTTATCAAGCTCAGCGCAGAGGGCAGCACCGCGAGTGTCGATACACCTCGTATGCAGGAACAAGGCATTATACCTACAGTTTCTTAAGTTATTTTTTTATTTGGAAGGCGATGTGCTTCTGCATTTTTACATTCAAATGCCACACATACACAAAAAATGTTCAAGAAGAAAGTGTAGGAATCACAACACAGCTTTTAAAACCTCTAACAGACGATTTAGAGCATATAATCATTGAATCTAATATTTTCAGTAACTTCCCGAAATTGAAATTATAAAGTTGCCGAAATCTGAAAATTCCGAATTTGAAAAATCCCGAATAATAACATTCTTGACAGTTTATATACAATATTACCGAATTTGAGAATTCCCGAAAAATAAAATTCCAGACAAAATACTGTCGAATTACAAAACATACAAACTAGAAAATTCCAGAATTTAAACAATTAAGAAAATGTGTTTTTTTTTAATAAATACTATTTATTTATTAAAAATACAATAATCAAATATTTGTATCATAGAAAATTTTTTAATATATAATTTTTTTTTAAATTATTGCTTGAATTTAAAATAACAATAATTGTATAAAAATTTTATAAATATATATAGATTTAAAAACACTTGCGCTTCGAACAAAAAAAGTTGTGCAAGTTTCAATTCAGCACTGATTTATCTCAAAGTTTATTTATTTTATTTTTTTTTAAATTAATAATTTGATTTTTGGGAACGTTTTTTGTCATTTTAAAAAAATACAATGAACATGTTTAAACAAAATTTTTTATCCAGAAATACATTTTTTCAAATATTGTTGTTTAAACATTAATTTTTTAACTTTACACATCAAAAAAATTTTTTCCTCAATATAAATATTTCATTGTTTTATTTAGAAAAATATTTTTTAACAAACAATTTTTTTAATTGTTCAAAAGCGGGAATCTTCTAGTTGAGATATTGTATAATTCGGAAATTTTCTGATGGGAATTTTCAAATTCGGTAATATACAGTGACGGGAATTTAATTTTTCGGAAAAGGCGACTGAAAAATTCCGAAAAATAAAATTCCCGTTACTGTAAAATTCGCGAATCGCAAAATTCCCGAAATTATAAAAAAAAACCGAAATATAAAACTCCTGAATTGAATTTACGAATAATTAAATTCCCGAAAGTATATAATATTACCGAATTTGAAAATTCCCGACAAAAATTGCCGAATTATAAAATATCCGAACTAGAAAATTCCTGAATTTAAACAATTAAAAAAATTGTTGTTCATCAAATATTATTTATCGTAAGAAAATGAAAAGGACGACGCTTTCTATGAGCGGGAAGAAAAAGGCTCAGATTTCGTGTGGCCATATTGGTGTTCGGACGCATCATTTTGATTGCATAGCTGGTATTTGAACAATAAAGAACAAATTTTAGCCTTGATTGAGTCAAGACTTAAGGTAAATGTTTATCTAAATTCTGATTTCTTTCCTTGTCCATTCTCTCTTCGATGTTTAAGGTTGTCAGTTTATTTTTCTTAGTTTGAATTTGTAAGTCTTCAATATGAGGGGTTTAATCAATTCTTTAACTTATTAACATGTTTATCCCCATAGTATTAAGTCTTTGCCGTAACTTTTAATTTGTTTTAATTTATTTCCCTTGATTATTCTAAATAAAATGTTGTTGTTTCGTGCTGATATAACTAATTTAACCTTGCTTAGAGATCGCCCCTTCGAACTCCCTCTCCCGTAGAGCTGGTCGCAATAGTTTCCGATTTTTAAATTTTGATCGGGTTAATATTCTTTCTTTAGTCCTTTATTTTTTTCTTTGAGTTGTACACCCGGTGGCGTCTCCACAGGCGACTCGCGCCAAGCACTTCACATTGGTCAAGTCTATCTTCCAAATAATTTTTCAGGACTTCGAAATTTATATAGTTTGGGCTGCCATTTGTGAAGGTAGGTCATATCTCCACCTAGTATTAAAATTCGCGTAACAATATATATATGTGCTACCATTCGGCTTCGGTTTCTATTCCTTCGGAATAGAACTGGAGGGCCTATGACAAAGCCACCGAACGCGTCCTCGGGTTGCGGATAGACGGCCCCTGTACCAAGGGTTTCTGCTGAATATGGTTACAATACTTAATAAGCAGTCGCGGACAATTTTCCAGGGATGGTCCCGAAGGTATAACCCCTAAGCGGAGGCGTAGCAACCGTGCCAAAAGCTGGCGTTCCCAAGGACTCGTTTGGGGTGGTGCAATGGACGAAGAACGAACTTAAGGCCCTTGATGTCACCACACGTAAGATCATGCATATGCATAAAAGCTTGCATATAGGATATATAACAGTTCCAGAATTCTGTGATGTAACTAATATAGAACAGAGTGATGGAACTTTTATGTCACTAGAATTTCACACGTGTTCCAAGAACGAAACATGAAGAACACATTGTTCTGAAACGCTAGTACTGTAAGGATATTTAACAGTTCTAGAATTCCGTGATGTAACTGATATAGATCAGAGTGATGGAACTGTTATGTCACTAGTATTTCACACGTGTTCCAAAGACGGAACAAAAAGCGCACATTATTTTATAACGCTGTGACTGAGAGGATATGTGACAGTTTAGAATTCTGTGACGTAACTAATATAGAACAGAGTGATGGGACTGTTATGTCACTAGAATGTCACACGTGTTCCGAAAACGGAACATAATTGTCACATTGTTCTATAACGCTGTTACTGTAAGGATATATAACAGTGCCAGAATTCTGCGATGTGACTAATATAGAACAGAGCGATGGAACAGTTATGTCAGTACAATGTCACGAACAGAACATGAAGGACAAATTGTTCTATAACGCTGTTACTGCAAGGATATATAACAGTTCCAGAATTCTGTGATGTAACTAATATAGAAAAGAGTGATGGATCTGCTATGTCACTAGAATTTCACACGTGTTCCAAGAACGGAACAAGAAGCTCGCATTATTTTATAACGCTGTTACTGTGAGGATTTGCAACAGTTCCAGAATTCTGTGATGTAACTAATATAGAACAGAGTGATGGAACTTTTATTTCACTAGATCGTCACACGTGTTCCAGGAACAGAACGTAAAGGTCACATTGTCCAATAACGGTGTTACTGTAAGGATATTTAACAGTTCCAGAATTATGTGATGTAACTAATCTAGAACCGAGTGACGAAACTGTTATGTCACTAGAATTTCACACGCGTTCCAAGAACGGAACAAAAAGATCACATTGTTCTATAACGCTGTTACTGCAAGGATATATAACAGTTCCAGAATTCTGTGATGTAACTAATATAGAACAGAGTGATGGAACTTTTATGTCACTAGAATTTCCAAGTAAGTAAATTGGATCTTTTCAGCAGATTACTCTATTATGCGAAAGATGATTTCAACGTTCCTTACAGTCCGTTATAATATTTATGTAGCTAATTTTATTTCATAAATTGTAACAAGAGCTTTCGAATTATATGTTCTTCATCTCAAAAAAGTTGGATCAATATTATTATTAATTATTACGGGGTCACCAAGTATTATTTGCTAATGTTTTATTTGGCATCTGAACTATATCGATATATGATTCCAAATCTCTCACAAGATTCGTGCACAATTTTTATATGGTTTAATTCATTTGCAGAGACATGCTATGAGATTTATAATTCTTTTTGAGTCGCCCAATCACAAAGCCTTCTGAAATCTTGCAAATGTTACAAAATTATTTTGTAGAATTAAACTTATATAATACATAGCTCTCTCTCACTCACTGACTCTCTCTCTTTTCTCTCTCTCTCTCTCTTTCTCTCTCACTGTCTCTCTGTCTTTCTCTAGTCTACACACATTCTTCATACCTTGTTCTCACTTTATTATGAGTTTGATTTTTTAGAATATAAACATTAATTTAGTCTATAGGTTATGAGTCAATTACATCACATGGTTCTCTCTCTTGTACATGCTTCATGCCTTAATATAATTTTCTTATGAGTTGAAAATTCATTTTTCTGAATTAAAAATTCTGCCATTATTTCTTTATTATGATTATTATTATTTAAAAAATCCTTAATAAGAGTTTTATTTCACTACTCACTTTTATGTACTTAGGATTGAATAGATCTATATTTCCCACACTTGAATACAACTATAAGAACTTTATCACTCTTATGTATGGTTTTTCTTCCTAACCTACTCATCAAAAATTGAAGCAATTAATTTTCCTATGAAAATGCAGTTTTTATATTTTATAAATTGTAAATTTTTGATTCATGTGAAAAATGATAGAAGATATTTTCTTTGGCAACTTCTTCGCCACTCATATTATTATTCATCCTTTCTTTTCTTCATCATAAGAAGGTGTTTCGTAGACTTTCTTTAGTCAAGGGAAAAACCAGGGCCATTTTTCGATTTTCACGACCTCGACAACGTCATCGCCGGAGTCCAGAGTCGCATCCCCTGAGATTTCGTGGTCACTGAGTTGAGACTTGAAGAATGTCCACTTCTGAAACCTCCTGACCGCTGAATCATATATGTTAGAATGTTAAATAGAAATACATTTTCAATAGCATTGAAGTCTAATATCAGTGGATTGGTCCAAAAAATATATTTTTAGCCTGAGAAGAAGAAAAAAAGCATTAAATTTTAATTACTGAAAAGTTCAGATGTTTCAAACCCTACCTATAAATATTATATTTTCGATTGCGATTTAGTCGAAAATAACCTCCTTCCAATATCAACTCTCATACGTCACCATTGCCAAGGCGCAGGCGCCACTTATTTCTTTGGCTCATTGATACCAACCTACATTTTATCAAAAATTAACTTGTTGCTGATAACTGGGTGCTAGATTCAGCGTCATTATTTATCTTTTTATAAAGCAAGATTAGGATACCCGGAGCGACAAAGTTTTAATGCGGATTGCTGTAGGATTTTTTGCGAGAAACACGAATCTGAAATTTTTTATCGATTTCTCGAACAGTTTTCGAGACCTTACATTATTTGTGTGACCTGTCACATGGGTGCCTTCCCCCCATGCGGCGTTGGAAAAGGGGTAGGGGTGAGACCTGAATTATTCGACTATTCAATTTAACAGAAAAAATCGATAACTAGAAAACTTCGAGATATCGATTTAAAAATTCAAATAGGTGTTTCTGGAAAAAAATCCCATAGAAATCCATATTCATAAATTATGTGTCCCAGACGATTGGAGAAACGCGATTATCGAACCTATATACAAAAGAAAGGGAGATAAAAACAGATGCAATAATTACAGAGGTGTCAGCTTACTAAGTACCGTAAGTAAAATATACTCAAAAATACTTATTTCTTAGGGTAATGGAAATTACAGAAGAAAAGATATGGGAAGTCCAAAGTGGATTTATGCCAGGAAGATCATGCACAGATCGATATAAATGGATATAAGGAACAAACATCCAGATAAGAGATTTTTATATTGTCTCTTGCCTGATAATAGGAAAATGTGTTTCCTATTCTTCCTCCGTAGAAAGCGTCGCGAAGATTAAGAGCACGGTGCATTAGAAGAGGATGATCTTTTAAGAACTCTCTTGATTCAGGATCTCTGGATTTTAACATATCAAAGTTACACTCCCTCATCTCAACTACTTCGTATCCCTTTTCTCGAAGTCGTTCAGTTTGGGCCTGTGTACGCTCGAAACAGTCACTCATGCTTTCAGAGTTTTTACCGACTCCTACTCTTTTATGACGATTAGTTTGATTACACCGAGGACAACCGTGCCAGTAACAACCGTGAAACTGATAAAAGATTTTTTTTATTTCTAAGCGTATCCTCATAATGACCATCAACTAATACACCTTCTGGTATTCGGTATTCTAGAGTTCGGCCAGCATGAATGATTTCTGTGTCTAATTCACGCTCTACAGACAAAAGCCATTCTATAGCCTTTTTCGACTGTTTATTTGCTAACCTATAACCCCCATTTGGTAGGAGGCCTATTGTGTCGGACTTTAAATCATTTTTCCTAAAAACTACTGAGAAAGCTGATGCAATGGTGACACTTTCGACGAAAGGGTCAACATTAGTTACTTTGATGAATAATTCTCGGAAAGCTAGACAAGCAGTACGAAAAATGTCAACGTCATTTATACAGTATGTTTTAATTTCATTTTTAAAATTGAAAATGTAATTAGTTTTAATCAATTCTTCGTACCACATTTAAAATTCTTTACGCCCCTCTAAGGATATTGTATCTGGGGCCTAAAAATGTGCAGCGGGTAATTTACCTACATATAACTTATTTTGCGGTGTATTGAAGAGGTGTGGAAATGTACCTCTCCTTGCCTCTTCTAAACCGAAGGCTGCCGGCATAGCACTTAATGACATATGTAGATAATTAAGGCTATCAATAAATCGTGTCTTTTTTACTTTTAGCAAAATTACGCTAGTACCATTTAAAATTTGGACCACCCTATTATTTCTACCTTATACTTTTTTCTATTTTAATTTTGATCGAACATTAATTTAAAGTTTATATTCATAAATTGCATAATGTTATTGGCATAATATTAATATTACTAATTATTTAACTTACACACTTGCTACACGAGTTTTATTCCTTTTGTTCTTTTTAATTATTATGAAGTATGAAAACTCATGTAAGACCTTCATAATGATTTTATTTTGTAATTTATATTAATTTTGTGAATATAATATCCATTAGTCATCTTTACAATTTCACATCATTTTTTTGTAACTGCAGAAAAATTATTTTATACAAATATGTAACCTTTAAAGTCTCCAATTAGTGTTTCTTCAATGTTTTATTGCACCTTTTGACAGAAAAATTCTAAATGACGCATTTATAAAATGTGCATTCCACCAATTTTAAATCCCATCGGCTTTCCTTTTTTTTTGTACTCTTTGATTTTTTTTCTATTAATGTAATTACTTTTTATCCAATTTTATTAAGTTTCCAGTTTTAGTCCATCCAATCATTATTAATAAACTAAATTTTATATGACTTTTATTAATATTTTTAAGGTCTCTTCCATACTAAAGTTGAATCTCCCGCATATTTGGAACTGTCCCGAGTGGTCCCGAATGAAAACATCCATAAAAAATGGCGGCTCCGGCGCCTTCAAGTAGGCACAGATCGTTCCATTGAATCATGTATCCAGTCAAAGATATTATAAACCTCTTTGATCCAGTGTAGTGTTGGGCACTGCTCGGCCTGACTGTGGTAATACCTGATCTGACCGGTAATGTCCAGTTATGACGGTAAATGTTGGTAAAACGCGCTCAGACAGAAATATTTCCACCAGAAAAGGTTTTTTTATAGAGAAAAGTGGTTCAGTTATTAGGAAATACCCTATTCTAAACTTGTACAAAAAGTTTTACGGTTCTAAATGTTTCAGTTATTTTCAAAGTAACAAAAATTCCAAAACGCTGAGCATAGCAGACGACACTTTTGACAGTTTCGCGCGAGTTTCCAGTGTTAAGATGTCTAATAACACTTATATCCACAAGCTCAGGGTTCTTGGGAACGCCAACAATCTTTCCTTTCTTTAGCTGAATTTTGGCACATTTATCCAATTCAAAGTCCATCCCAATCTCTCCTGTGTACTTCTCGACGCTATTTATGGCAGTTTGAAGTTTGTTTTTACCAGAGGCATAGATGTTCAGGTCATCCATACAAAATACATGAGTGACCTTATGCTCGCGCTGTTTAGTGTCGCCACAGAGGTAACCAGAAGAATTTCGCAGTGCGAGATATACAGGCAGATGCGCCGGCCTGTCGTTGTGATTTCGTCGTGTCTTGTGACCACCCATCTCACGTTTGTGAGACGTGGCCATGAGTGGGACTTACCGCGGACCTACTGGGAGCCGGTGCCATTTTTTAGATGGCAGTTGCACCCAGTGGGACCCTGCGGTGGTTGTTAACCTTTAGTTTTTAATTATATATATTGGACAAAACACTGATATTTTTCATTTGTTTTATACAGAAAAATTTACAAAACAAATGAAAAATATCATTGTCTTGTCCACTATATATAAACTATATATAACTTTTTCACCTGGGATGTAATGTATACAGAAGGCATTAATTACGATAAAAATTAATTGGGTAACAAATGATAAAATACTTACTTTGTGGAAAGACTTTGGAAAACAGAAAATTACCTTATACATTTAACATGGATCACAAATTGCGCTCTAAAAGCGAAAGTGACCGTTCTCTAATCATAATTTATATGTTTAATTTGGGTAAAACTAAATTGTTTTTATGTATAAGAAAAGCTTTGATTAAATTTTGGTCACAATAGGTTGACGTAAGGTATGAGGATGCACCATGAAGTACATGAAAGTATAATCATATTTTAAGAATGCTGCAATTGAAGGGCTGAATAGAAGAATGGGATGTGCGCTCGACCGCTTGAAAGTGCCAGTGTTGCCGTTTACAGTACAATTGTACTCAAAAAGTACATTTGGTGAAATTTGAGTACGTAAGTACCACAATCATTCATGCCTTACTATAATTTTCTTATGAGTTGAAACTTCATTTTTCTGAATTAAAAACTCTGCCATTATTTCGTTATAATGATTATTATTATTTAAAAAATTCTTAATAAGAGTTTTATTTCACTACTCAATTTTATGCACTTAGAATTAAATATATCTATATTTCCCATACTTGAATACAACTATAAGAACTTTATAACTCTTATGTATGTTTTTTCTTTCTAACCTACTTATAAAAAATTGAAGCAATTAATTTTCCTAATAAAATGCAGTTTTTATATTTTATAAATTGTAAGTTTTTGATTCATGTGAAAAAAGATAGATGATATTTTCATTGGCAACTTCTTCGCCACTCATATTATTATTCATCCTTTCTTTTCTTCACCATAAGAAGGTATTTCGCAGACTTTCTTGAAACTGCTTCCTCTTTATTTAAACCATAGGCGTTTATGGTTAAACTAATAAGATGATATCATAAATGTAAGTTTGAAAAAGAAAAACTTTGTTTTCGTTTTAATGTAATAAACATTCATATTATTAAAATATTCACCCAACTCCTCTGAATTGACATAACAGCACTCGTAACAGCACTTATTTGATGCTTCTTTGTTTTGGCTGGATTCATACTATTCTATGGTATATTCATCATTTTTATTTTTTACGTGTGATATAATCAGAGTAAAATATATTTTTTTAAATGAGTTCCTTCTCCTTTTCTTCATTCGCGGAAAGCAATATATGCATTTACAGTCATAAAATAGAATTCTCCACTATACATATACGTATTACCATCTCTGCTATTAATCTACCTTTCATATACTCAAAATTTTCAGATATGAATATTTTTCATTCATTATACAATTTTCACTGAAAGACATTATCGAACAAACCACTGCTCTTTTAATAAATACTTTAATTCAATTGTCTTTCAGTAGTGTCAATTGAGCAAGCTCTCCAATAAACCGAACACATGTTAAATAATTATGCATTATTATATATCCTCAGATTGTTATTATCAAACTACATGTAGATACTTTCTGTCTATAAATGTCCAAACTATGCATTTGTTTATAAAATTTGTTTATAAAATGAATAAATAATATCGAATAACCGAACTAAATCACTAAATATTACTACTTATACAGTTTAAAGGTAGTGAGGAAGAAAAACAATTACTTTTTGCCAAAAAACGCCTAAACTATGCATTTGTTTACATACTTTGTTTATAAAATGAAAAAAGTATACCATGCAACGAATTTTCATGATCAAACGTGATTTTTTGATAAAATCAAGCAATTTCACCTCACAAATATACTTTGCAAGCAAAATTTCCAATATGTTGACATTTTGATAATATAATTTGTTTATAACAATTGAAAATGACAAAAACTAAAAAATCGGATCCATAAAAGCTCTTGTGCGACTATCGCTCATCACTTTCAAACAAAAATTAAAAATCGGTTGAGAATTGTAGGCTGTAGGTGATTTTGAATAGTAAATTCCCGATTCATCCCACTGTGCGGTCACTGTTACATGTTTAATCACATGGCTAGCGTCCCCTGTCAGAAAAGTTTCCAGATAATGTAAACGAGAAACATTGGATGAACAATCGTTATTGACAATCACCGCCTCAAATAAATTACGAAAATTTTCCCAGTCCACATAATTGCTTGAGAAATCAGGCAACGTAATTTTAGGTAACCTAGGCATAGTACACTGAGAGACTTTCCTTTTGAATAAATGATAAAAATGTTTGAAACTTTAGTATTCTACAATAGGAAAACACGGAAAAAAGTGATGCGTTTCAAAAATTGATATAGTGGATTTCAAGTGGCGAATTTTATATTTTTGTTACATTAAGTGAAAGAAGTGTTGCACTATTTAGCATAAAAGTGTGAATATTTAATATTCAGTATATCAAAGTAAACAAGAAGTTTCAAGACGACATGAACGTTATGAATTCAAAAGACTAAAACAATCTTTTAAAACTTTCGTAGGAACAATATGAGATTCTGAAATCCACTATACGAAAAATTATGACTCATCGTTAGAAAGAATCGAGCTATTTTATACAAAAGGTATGTAGATGACATTTTAGCCATTGTTCCTACTGACAAGATTGAAGCTTTCTTAAATGTGTTTAATAGAATTGAAGATGTATAAAATTTATTCATGAACGAGAGATCAAATTGGTTTAATTAAAGGTTTAGTAGACAGATGTGTCAAATTAAGTGATATGCAATTCGCAAAAGAAAATTTAAATGAATTAAAAACAACCTTAGCACATAATATTAGCTACTGAAAAAAATACTTATCAACGATGTATTATTGAGTCAATTTTTTAAAGAAATTTTGCAATATTTCTGTCAACTTACATACTGAAATTCTAAACATTAATAAAACTTATCAAAGTATTTTAAAATAATGTCACATTTTTATTTTTAGTTGAAACAATTTTTCTCGCATTCAAATTTAAATTCATTTTCGCGCGTTTCCTCATCAGTGGTTTAAATGAAAACTCATCTTTGTTGAACGCTTATTCCGTATACTGTCTTATCGTATCTCCATATTGTCAATTTTTTTTTCGTCCTTCTTAATCATTATAAAGATTCCTTTTTCAATCTTTAGTGTATTCTAAATTTTTGACTCCAATTTTGACTTGAATTCTTCCAAAATTTAGTTTCTATGTTTCCTTTGCGATGTTTGTTCTACTCTTCCAAATTATTCTTATCTCAGGTACAAATTTATGTTAATTATTCTTTTTATTTTTAACTTTTCTGTTTAATATTGCTAACTTGAAATATTATTGTATTTAGGTTTTTTTAAAACCTTTTCAAAAATGTACACAATTGTATCGAAACGTATGTAAAGGATGGAGAAAGTAGTTTCTTAAAATTACTAAATTCTGAGTTGGAAAGATGTTTTTGGCTCAGTTTTATTTAATTTTTTTTTATATGGACCGTAAGATATAAAAAATTCACAATTTAAAATGCCTAATCATTATCGCTCGAAGAAAAGGATTGATTTGTTACTTATCAAATCATCACAATACAACAAGTCAACAACGTTTTGGACACTATGGGTTATTTATCTGTTTCATCTCCTTGAGATTCTGCGACTTGACGAGTACAATCTGCTTGATTTGAAATGGATTCTATAACAACTAATTTTTTTAATATTCGTCTTTTTTCGTTGAATCCAACTGGTTGACCATTCATTTTTGTATTGTTGAAAACTAGTTTTTTTTATGTAAAAATTGAACTATTTTATTGTTGGTTTTAAACCAACTTTTTAGTTGAAAATTCAACTATTTGGTTACAAATTTATGAATTTACTGAAAATTTGTATTACGGTAAAAACTTCAAATATTTGGTTGAAACCAACTATTTTGTTAAATGCATCTTAGCTTTTCGAAAATTCAACTGTTTTGTAGAAAATTCGTTTTTTGTATTGAAAGTTCACCTTTTATGGCAGAAAAGTCATATTTTTTAGTCCTTTGGCTGAAGATGAACTTTTTTGTCGAAAATTCAACTTTTCTGGTTGACAATTTACCTGTCGTCGAACAAAATCATCATTTGAGTCTTGAAAATTCAAATGTTCGGTTGACAGTGCCAATTCTAAATTTTTTTAGTCCATTCCCATATTATTCTCTAGGGCAAAATATGAAATTCGCATTCGAGAGAGTTATAATTTAACATCATTCATTAAAAGTGGTTTCACGCATAGGAGCTGATGAACTATATTGTTTCAATTCTAAATTATAATAACGGTATAATATGTATTCAGATCCTGCAATGTATTGACAGAGTATAGCAAAAAAAGAACGTTGTGAAAATGCTCATAGGTTAGGTTCTTGTATCGTATTTGAAAGACTTAAAATATTCATATATTGTCTGCAATTATTAAAAGTAGTTTTGTTATTGT
This sequence comes from Andricus grossulariae, assembly GCA_011634705.1. Taxonomy (NCBI): domain Eukaryota; kingdom Metazoa; phylum Arthropoda; class Insecta; order Hymenoptera; family Cynipidae; genus Andricus; species Andricus grossulariae. The sequence goes on from JAABKJ010075445.1 coordinate 221,572,656, forward strand.
TTGTTTGAAGTGAAATAATTCAATTGTAGGAGTTTTAGTGTTGAAATAGAAAAATATTGGGAACCAATTTTAAAAGCAAGTCAAGTGCGGTGCTTGTTGGTTCTGTAACGAAAGGCAAAAAAGAACTTTGCCAGTGCATATTACGATTTCAATACTTATATAATTCAACATTGAAACAACATATTTCACTCAACTTTTATTGCGTCTGTACGACGAACAGATTCTTAGTTTAAATGGTCTGTATTTGTTGAAAAAGGGGGTAGAATAATGATTTCATCCTATGAATGATATGGATTAGGATACCCTGTAGTTTGCAACGGAGCAGTTGGAAAATAAGGGTAAGGATTAAATGTATGCGGATGCTCGTATGGAGGAATATGATTATACGAAAAATCTGAAAATTCTTGCGTGTCGGAAATTTATTTGGATTTTGATCATAAGCTTCATAGGGTTGTGTAGTCGTTGTAAAACGAAAATGAGCACTAGGATTATGATAATATGAATCTAAATAACTGGGGTGAGAACATCTAGATTCATGATAAGGGTTTGTAGGATATTGAGAATTTGACTAGTGTCTCGCTTCGTATTTGAGCGCGACTTTTAAAGCAGTATCTAAACTTGAAGGGTTGCGTGAATCCACTAGACCTGAAATACTATCCGGTAATCCACGTTTGAAAGCTTCAAGAGCACAGGCGTTTAGTGGGGCCTAAGAGTTGCTCCACATTGGGATATTAATCCTTGAGTGCGGCTTGAGCTTCTGATCTTAAAAGAATCACGTAATTGAAGAATTCACTGATGTTTTCTTCTCGTCTCATTCTAATAGTAGAAATTTCATGCAGGTACCACGCATAGGTTTTACGAGGGGCAAAACGTTGCTTTAAATGTTCAATTAAATCATTAATTGTCGCAAAACACTTTCCGTGAATGCTATCTCAAGATACTGAAGATTGTCCGTTTATAATATCTTGAATAAAATCTCTTACGGGCATGTTTTTTTCGTCATAGCTAGAGATGTTTACGATCCCTTGTTGTACGGCGAAACACTCTGCCATGGAAGTCATCATGGCTTCATTGAGTGTATTCAAGAACTACGAATATCAATGAAGAGTGATAATTTGACCGATTGAAGCTTCTAAATAATGTAGGATGAATCGTGAACGAATTCACCTACTTTAGTTCTGAAGTAATTCGTATGAATTTTAGGTTTTTAGTTTCAGAATTTATTTGCTTAGAATACGCGTTGAATTATTTTGAATTCCTTCAAGCGTTTAAAATATTCAAAAGGAGGAGTGCAAACTAACTCAAGGTGTATTATAATGATTATAATGATTCAGAAGAATTTAGAGATCTTAGAAGACCTCAGAGAATTCCGAAGAATTCACAGATTTCAAAATAAATTTAGATAGTTTTAAAAAAATTAGATAAAATACAAAAGAATTCATAGAATTCAAAATATGTCACAGAATTCAAAAGAGTTCAGATAATTTAAAAATTATCAGAGAATTCAGAATAGTTCAGGAGAGTTCATAGAATACAAAAGACATGCAGAAATTCATCTCAATTCATGGTGTTGTATAAAGATTTCAACAGAATAGGGAAGAAAAAACTTATAAATTTCTGTAGAATTCGTGTGAGTTCTACAGAATCAAAAATATTCAATGAAAGTTAAAATAATTCAACGTGTATTCTAATGATTTCAAGATAATTAAAAAACATTTAAAAAATTTAGTGATATCGTAAATTCAACAAATTCAGAACAGTTTAGAGAGTTCAGAAAATTTTAAAACAATTCAGAGAATTCAAAGAATTTCGAAGAATTCAGAGAATTCAGAGGATTCGGAAGAATTCAGAGGATTTGGAAGAATTCAGAGAATAGCGGAAGAATTCATAGAATTAAAAAGAATTCAAAGAATTAATAAGAACTTAGAAAATTCGGAAGAATTCACAGTGTCCCAAGGAATTCACACACTTCAAAAGCATTCACAGAATTAAAAAAAAAATGATAGAATTTCAAAAGAATTTAGGGAATACAAAAGAATTCAGAAGATTCTAGAGAATTTGAAAGGGTTCAGAGAATTCAGTAAACTCAGACAATTGAGAAGAATCCAGAAAATTTAGAGAATTGAGTAGATTTCAGAGAATACAGAAGACTTGGAGAAATTCAAAATAATTTATGGTGTACTGCAAAGGTTTCAAGATAATTGCAAAAAACTTCAAAAGAATTCAAAGGACCACAAGTGAATTCTAAGAATTCGTTTGAATCTGAGTACTAAATGTATTGCATATTTTAATTCATACAATGCAAACCAGTACCCAGGTCTCGTAATACCACCTGTTTTTCCCTCTTCCACGGGGAAAGAAACAACCGTATATCGCATAGCGAAGCTCAACATACAAGAAACTCCAAAGTTTCTTTTTTTACAATTGGATTCGAATTAAAAGAAGTCCCAAAACAAAGGAAAATTGTTTTTCAGCAACATTCAATCAATTCAATAACTAATCTCTTTTGGTTGAGGATTAAATTATTTCATTGAAGTTTAAAGTCTTTTTATTGAATTGAACTGTTTTTGACGTAATATTCAAATCTTATTCTGTTGAAATATCAATGCATCTTTTAAATTGACAATTCGCTTCTTTGGTTGATGATTGAAAATAGTACTATTTGGATGAATAATAATTTTTTTTGGTTTAAACTTGAACTACACTAAAATTCGTTTTTTTTTCAAATTCAAAATCATTGATACATAAAATTCTTTATGGGAAAGTTCTCTACAAGTTGTATATCTTTTCAGGGGTAAAAGCTACCACAGGGTTCGCATCCAGCCCCGTAACCTGCCGTCGGCGGACCTATTGTTTCCGCCGAGTCGAGCTCTGGCCGTACAGTCTTGTTCAAAAAGACGCAAGGTCCCAAAAGACCCATCGTCGCGATACATTAGAAAGAATGGGAGAAACACCAGGAAAAGAAAGGAAATACAGTGCAGGACTGCATATAATGATTTTATGTTAACAATTTAAAATTATTTTACTGTTTCTTTCTTTTTTTGGTTTAAATGTAAATTATTTTATAGTATGGAAACGGGAATTAAAATTGCATTAGTTTTTTATTCATTTATTTAGAATTTATCCAAGTTATTGTGAATAATTCATTGCATGTTTTAAAAAAATATATTATTTATGGATGATTCTGAAACCAATCTATTTAGATTATTACCTTTCCCAAATAGGAAAATAAACAATCCAAAAATTCTAATGTATTTCTAACATTGCTAATATCTAATGCATTCCTTTTTTCAAAACTAACGATAAATCCTGATTTATTAAATTAATTATTTATGTAGGGACTGATAATAAGTGAAGAGATAATAAATACGCAAATTAACGGGTTCCGAAAATATAATTTCATGAATTATAAAATCTTCTTTTTTTTAAAGACACGATTTTAAATTTACCGCAAAACTAAAAATCGCAATAATATCCGAATTTAAAATTTACGGAACTATATATAATTGTTCACTTATTAAATTCTACAAATTTTGTTAATTCCCGAAATTTAATATTGACAAAAATAAATAATTACACCAGCACACAAAAAAAGTGGTCTGCCCGGCGGACTACACCGGCATATCTATATGTTTTTGAGGTCGCTGAATCCGAATCCCGGGTCCAAATACCCAAGTTAGCTCGTATTTTTCACAAAAAAAACGCAAAAATAGACGTAAAATCGACAAAAATAGCTATTTTTCTTGTATATTTTTACAAAAAACAAAGTATTTTCATGCCCGGTGGACTTTACCATCATATCTATATGTTTTTCGGGTCACTGAATCCGAATCTGGGGTCCGAATATCCAAATTAGCTCGTATTTTTCCAAAAAAAGCGCAAAAATAGACGTGAAATCGAGGAAAACAGCGTTTTTTCTTGTATATTTTTACAAAAAAAAAAATATCTTCATGCCCGCTGGACTTAACCAGCATACATATATATATATATATATGTGTGTGTGTGTGTGTGTGTATTTTTGGGGTCGCTGAATCTGAATCCGGGGTTCAAATAACCCAGTTGGGTCATATTTTTCCGAAAAACGCAAAAATAGACGTAAAATCGACGAAAACAGCGATTTTTCTTGTATATTTTTGTAAACAAAAAAAAATATCTTCATGCCCGATGGCCTTAACCAGCATATATATATATGTTTTTGGGGTCGCTTAATCCGAATCCGGGGTCCAAATAACCCACTTGGCTCTTATTTTTTCCGAAAAACGCAAAAATAGACGTGAAATCGAACAAAACAAATGACTGTGAACAAAACAGATGACAGATCGCATCTTCACAATCTCGGCGATTTTTATCGAATTGCTGGTGCCATAATAAACAGGTACCATGCACCAATTGAGATGCAAGATGCGAATGCAGAACTGGCCAGAGAATTGCTACAGAGAGCTCGGGAGGTGAACGTCGTTCAAGCGCTCGTAGAAGAGGAAAACCTGCAAACCAGAAATGCTCAGAGATGGATGCGCTTGAGCTCTCAGCATGTGCAAGACTTTCAACGTTTAACGTTGCAATTTTTGAGAGATTTGACTGTTGGAGTTTATCAGATCAACTTAGCTCCAGGGTACATCCAAGATAAGCTGCAAAGAGAGGAACAGGAGGAGCTTCAATTGGAAGTCTTGCGTCATGCGCAGATGATCCCAGAGCCAGGACTGATAAGAGTGAGAGTTTGCTCACGATTTCGTAATGCGACCAAACATCAACTTTGGATTGCGTATGTGCCCACTGAAGACATGGAACATGACGATCAAGATGACAATGACCCTGATCCTATCCAAGGCTTCTATTGTACGTGCCAATCTGGCGCACGAACTCTTGGCTAATGTGCACACGTTGCTGCCGTATTGGCGATGCTCGATACGAAAATAATGTTCGTTATCCCTCAACATCGCTTCACAATGTGATCATTGACGCTACTCACAGACCAGAACAACAAAACCCAAACTAAACTGACCTTCGTGAGCTTCACTATTTAGAATTAGATTTTCCTAAAAACTATTTGTATATGCAAAAGGAACAATACAGTCAAGGCTCACTATACCGTTTGTTCAAGAAGAAACGTTCCTCGTTTTTTTTTAAACTATTTGAGATTTTTGGAAGTTTTTTATTTCGAATAAAAGTACATTCGAAGAACTACGGCGCACTAATCTAGTATATTTCAGCATATTCCGTGGGTAATGAATGTCATACCTCCTTGATTTTTCGCGAGAGCTGTTTCAGGGTGACAAACCGTTTTCCCGCAAGCTTTCTCTTCACCATACTCCAGACATTTTCGATGGGATTCGCATCGGGGGATTGTGGTGGCCATTTCATTAATCAATCAAAAATAAAATTTGATTCGGATGATAATCAGGAATTTTTGTGTACGTTAGCCATAGGGGGTATTTATTCATGGAAAGTTTCTAGGGCTAGATAGCTATATAAGGAACAGGTGATACATGTTATAATTAAAACGTGACGGTTATCAATATAACGATGAAAATAAAAAATATGTATTTTACAAAAGTAATGAAATAAACTAAGATACACCTAATTAGATGCGGTCTGTTGCCATTAATAATGTAAGTGTACATACACAAATATACATGCTTAAGAGTATATACATTTATGTACAAGCTCATATATGTTATAAACTCAAGGATTTGAGTGCAACCAATGTGTAATTTCAAGGGTAGGATTTGAAGTGTTAAAGAAGTTACCAAAAAGGATTTTTCTAAAGTGAAATTGTGAAGGTGCATTCCTAATCCTTATAGGTAGTTTATTCCAAAGGCGTTAAGAAGTCCTGATCTTTCTCTATACTGGGTAATGTGTTCGCTTTATGGGATATTATAGATGAACCGAATGATATCCGCAACCTCGAGATATCCGCATCTTGTTCATTCCACGTAAGAGAGTGATCAAGAGGATAGCCTAAATCTTTCACAGAATCCACAAAGGGGATGAGACCCCCATCGATCATCAGAGGAGGAAAGATTGCAATTGTTGCAAGTGGTGGAGAGAAAGAAGGTCCTATGATTATAGCCTTAGTTTTAGCAGGGTTAAGAGTGAGACCGTTTGTAAAAGCCCACTGCACCATCAAATCAATATCCTCCCCACAATCAGAACGCTCGCCATTGCTAATTTGTACTCTTTCAGAACGATTACTAAGGTAAGATTCAAACTATTTAACAGCCATATTTCAGAGTTGAAGTGATTTGCGCCTAGTCAATAGTAAATTATGGTTAACTGTATCAAACGCCTTAGAAAAGTCAAAAAGCACAGCAACAGTTATTTCCCTTCTATCAATTGCCAGTTTAAGGTCAGAAGTTACTTCAAGTGTAGCTGTAAGAGTACTATGCGGCTTTGACCAGGGACGTGCCCCTTTAACTATGACGCCCCTTGAACCTCACTGTACGTTTTCATGAATTAAATTAAACTAGTATGCAAAGTGTGATGATATTATTTTTATTAAAAACAACATTTTTCTTTGAACATTTATTTTTTATAAGATTCGTCATTTTAGTTCAGAAATCCTCCTGCTCAGTACAAAATTGATCTTCTTTTTTGAAAATGAATGTAAATGTAACCATTTGGTTTTTAAATATGCTGCTTTATTGCAGAATGTAACTATTTTCTTGCAAATTTTTTTTGTTGAACTCAATACTTTTTCATTCAAAATGAAAATATTTTTTTTGTTGAAATGTAAAATATAACATGTTTTGCTGGGAAGCAATCTTTTTTCGTTGCAAAATGACCTGGTTAGTCAAAACTGAAACTTTTTTTGTTCTAATAAATTGTTTTTTTCGCTGAAGATTCATAAATGTCGTACAAAAATTCATATTTTCAGGCTGAAAATTGAACGGATTTTTGGATTTTTTTTTTTTTGCACAAGAATCTTATGGTAAATGAGACTATTTGTTTGAAAATTAATCATGCAAAATTGAAAAATTTGGCTGGGCAATATTTTTAAACATTTTCTTCAAGTTTATTTAAAAACAGATTAATTTAAATTTTCCGTGCAATCTTAAGCAAAAGATTGAAAAAATTGTTAACTATCCAAACCTGTAACAGCTTCAAAATCTTCTTTCAAAAATCTACATTTTTTTTTAATTTGTGGGTATCGCTTATTTTTTGGTATATATATTTATATTTATTTTATAGAGCAATATTAACCACGGGGAATAAGTTCAAAGGATACAACCCTGTTCATTAGGGTCTCGTTCAAGGCCAGAGTGAAGCTCGGAGGCACAAGTTCAGTAGCACATGCTGAGGAAAAGCGAGGACGATACCATGAAAAAAGGCACCCCGCTGGGTTTTCACACTTGCTTTCCAATATAAAAAACTGACTTGCATTACCGCAATTTGCACGAAGACAAGAAGAAGCACATACAGTAGAATTTACTCTTGGTTTTATGATTTTTCCAAATTTTTAAGAACACTTTTCTAAATTTGACAAAGAGTTGAACTCGCGATTTAAACATGTTCGTTTTGCTAAAAAAACATTCAACTTCGATCCTACATCCTTTTTGACACGATCATGAAAATAATTTCGACGTAGGCACATTCAACGCGATATTTTCTAATCCTTGAAACGATTCTACTTACAAAGTCGCATATTCAGTTTGTGCACAGATATTCGACTTTGAAATGAAGTATGAATTTGAGATGGTCTAAGAAAGTGTACCCAAACTTTCGGTTGTTAGGGTACTTTTAATTGTTCTCTGCGCTTTTTAGGCATACATTTGAATCATGAATTGTTAAATGTCATCTACCATGCTTGAAACTATAGTTAAGGCAAACTTGATAAACAAATATTTAAAGTCATTTTTTTAGATCGTGTCAAGCTGAACAGTTTTGTATGTTGACTGTTTATCGTATCTTGCATGGTTTAAAAATAAAAATAAAAAAATTCATGGCTGAAACGATAAATGTGAGTGTGGTTATCGTGCATTGTTAGAATGAGGAACGCAAGAACGCATGAGAAAATGTTCCTGATGTGGTTTTTGTGAATAAATTTTGACTGAAGCAAGTGATATGTGAAAAAAATGACGTCTACACAAAATAAGATATTTAGTTGAAAATGTGTAAAATGAAACAGAATGCACTGCGAAGCGTTTATGTATTCCTGAATTGTTAGAAATACAAAAAAAAAAAAATCGACCAAAATTAATTTTTTTCTAATTGTAAAAATTTAGGATCATTCCGGGGTTCATTATTGTTCATTTTCATTTAATTTCGCGAATGAAAACATGAAAGGAAATAATAACAAGATAATAACAGAAGCCAGAGGTTGACTAGTCTACTTCAAGAAAACGTCAGAAGGGACAACTTTCTCATTAGAATGAAATTTATGATACAAAATGATTTGCATAATAGATATGTTTATCGTGGACAACGTGATCTTTTTCTCGAGAGAGTGCAACAAATAATCGAGAAAGTTGATCTATTTCCTTGAACGACGAAACTTCTGGGCTATCACTAGTTCAACGGACTCAACAATATAAATGAGAGGTACACGGAGAACATTTGTGTGTTATATTTTACATAACTTAGTTCGGTAAACGGAGGACATTACGGCATTATATTAAAATTTGACTTTCAGTGATGCAAAATGAAATAGGGTAATATTGGATGTAAAATAATGAATTATTAATATAAATTCATGATAATTCAATTCGCGATTCAGTCAGAAATATTTCAACGAGATAATAAAGATTACCTGACATTTGGGTAAAATGAAATGTCGATTACCTAATAGTTAGGTAAAATGAGTCGAACTGTTAGGTAAAGTTTCAATCGAAGAAAACGAAGTCTACCTCTCTAAATAGGTGAATTCTACATCCCAGTCATGTAGAATTTCGTGCGCCAGCAAAACAAAAAAAAAACATTCTTGCTACAAACAGATTATGCGGAAGGTCATCCACTGATACACACATACTCACACATATCATACAATTCATATGTATATTGTTCGTATACATACACAATTTAACTTAAACAATTACATTAAATTACAATACATTACATGCGATATAGTCGCACGCTTCTAACGATATTAACGCTATTAAAAATCGAAAATGCTGTGACGGGTTTCGAAGCACTTGAGCTACGTTTAACGCGTTTTATCGCTAGCAACTAAATTTACTAAATCTCACGGCTAACGTAACAGTTAGAATATCGAGAAAAAAATCTTTGCTATAAAGTTAAAGTACGAGTACGTCAGGGCCGTACAAAAAAATATCTGGTCCTTGTTTCACCGAAATTTTTTATTGTACACTCATAAAAATTCTAGTTGAACCAACAAGAATTCTGGTTAATTCAACTAGAATAGAGTGTTAAATATGCCCTTACTATAAATTCTGGCTAAAAGTATCCGAATTTTCCGGTTGGCAATTGTCTGGTTAATGTTACCAGAAATTCGGGTAAATTTAACCAGAATTTCTGGTAAGGGTTGGAAACTTTGAAACGTTTCCAAAGTTTCATGAAACTTTTCATTTGGTCAAAGTTTCATGAAACTTTACAACCCTAGGACGTGCTAAATTATGTGTACACTTAACCTCACTTTCCAAATTGATTTGTTTTTATGAATCAAATCATTCACAATAGCAACTAAACCAAAATAAAGAAATAGTTATGTCTGTAATGGGGGAAACTGCGTAATATAGTGTAATGCAATGGCAGGATTGGAATTTCGAGGATTAAAAAGACAAACAACTATCGCAAAATATACGCTTTGCTACAAAAAGTTATAAGATATGGATTTAAATGGACTAGAAAGTCACAGGTACATAATTCATTGTTAAGTATTTATCTAAAATGTATCTTTATATTTAATAGGCATATTATAGGTGAATATGTGTTATGTTATAATGACGCGATGAATGCGCCCTGCATATTTGGTTCAGACGTATAATACCTTACCTCACGTAGAAAACTAGGGACGTATTATACGTAGTAATTTACACGTATAAAACCGCGTGTAATACCTAGAGTATTATACGTTCCCAGCCCTGGTTCCAGGCGACTACGGGGTTCGTAGGTTTCTCACAACATGCACTCGGAGCCGTTCAGCGGCGCTCGCTGATATTCGCGATTTAAACTTGCAATGCGATACCTGGCGACGGCTTCGCAAACTAATAACAATGGCCGCTCGTACTATACATTCGTTCGTGTGTTTATATGGGAATCGGAGTTTATTTTTGTTACTAAACGTAGTTTGAATCATTTTACTTATAACAAATGTACATTCGGCATTTTTAATTTGACACTGAACAAGTTGTGATATTGACGAAGATGGAATTTTCGTCTGAATATTGAAAAACTGAGTGCAGAAGGAAGTGTTGTGTGAAAGGATGTTCTTCAACAATGAAAAAAAAAAATAAAAAGTCGAGTTTTCGTTCAGTTCTAAAAACAGGAGTTACAATTGAACGAACGAATTTGTTTGGTAACACAGAAAACGTAGATAAACGAGCTGAGTGGCTGACTAGAGGGGGCATCCGATAAGTCCGCATTTCCTGGAATTTTCCGCCCCTACAGCCCCGAAGTTGGAAAGTTATCGGACTTGGACTGTATTTTATTTTATCCAATACAACCTATTTGTTCTTCATTCGATTTTTGATTTAACTGATCCTGATTATGACCTCAGCTTTCCAGGAATTCCATTACCAATAGGTAAATTATTCCCGTATTAGGAATAACCAAGCATTCTATATCGTAAGTAAGTCCATCAATATTAACTGACAATACACATTCTTCTATAATTGATAGCGAATATTGTTCGAAACCACTAAGTCTGATAACGTTTAATGTTTGTATTTATACTGCAAAAATAGGTAATTGTAGAACCTATCGAGTGTTAATATTCTTTAATGAACCTAAATCTACGATTGCTCGAAGCGATCTGTTACCAATTTTAATTTCTAAAATCATCCTTATGCTTTTTAATTTAATGTTTAATCTTTAATCTTTAATAGTAATAATTAAATGGTGAAACGATTCCGTATTATTTGGCCTTATTTCTAGAATTGGCAGTGTACTGATGTCACTTGGGAGTCTAATGTGTTTAGTCCCACAAGTCCATATATTTGCTCTTGCCAGGCGGCTTATCATGTGAACCACCCCGGTGCCAACGAGGCCACCGCCGCATACAGCAGCCTTGGTTTAAGGACAGCGGAGTAGAGTCATGCAAGCATTTCAGGCCCTAGAACCCATGTCAAAGCAAAGGCTCTCCTGCATATCCAAAATGTCGTGACAAACTTTATGCATTGGGTCTCCAGATGCTTCGCCCATTTCAGTTTGCTATCCAAGATTACTCCCAGGTATTTAACTGAGTCTGAGATCATCAGCCTCTTGCGATGGAATGCAGGAGCGGCAACTTTCTACACTTTGTACACACGGTTAATTGTTCTCTCTTTGTAGTCGATTCCAGACCTCTTGATAAAGCCCAGAATGTGAACCACTGATCGCGCTGTAATTTCCTCTGGTTCCATGAAATGGGCGTCAAGGGTTTTTTTTTTACGTATTATACCTGTCGATACCCGAAACTACATTTTTGCATCTACACAAGTTACACAGTTTTCATCTCCAAATTATATTTCACTTCTTCATACCGAATTTCGCATGATAGAAATAGATATAAAAGATCATCTTGGACTGCCTATACCATTCGAGTTTGGCACTCTGACAGTGACACTTCTATTTAAAAAATTCATTGAAGAAGAAGGAGCAGAAGAAAAAACATTAAATGCTCCAGTAATAATGAGTTATTATGTTGATTACTAAACAACACAAGTAGGTGGTGGGGGAATATCGAAAGTTTATGTCGGATCGTCCTATCAGAGAGGTCATGGAATCGGCAGTTTTCTAGGTAGGCTTTTTCGACGTGTGCTACCGATACTAGCACGAGGAGCGCATACAGTTGGTAAGGAGGCACTTCGAACAGGTGTTAACGTTTTAAATGATGTCGATAGCAAATTACCACTCAAACAGTCATTTAACGCGCGTTTCAAGGATTCTAGTCGAAAATTAAAAAGAAAAGCTTTAGATAAAATTGATAATCTTATGAACGGATCGGGTTATATATTTGGTTTGAAAAATTTCAGACCCCAGTTACCCGGAGTTCGTGGTATAGAGATTATCACTCTGGTTAGAAAAGGTAGTAAACGGAAAAAAGTTAAGAGGCTTGGCACAACGCATAAACCGAAGAAGAATAAAATGAAAGGCGTAAAAAATAGAAAATCTAAAAAGAGAATCAATAGTAGTAAAAAGAGGAAAAATAAGAAAACACAGAAAAAACAAAAGCATAAAACTAGCACGAGAAAAAATCTTTTAATTTCGAACATTTTTAATAGTTAATAACAAGAGTATTATATAATGTCCATTTTACACTGACATTCTAGTGAGTGTTTGAAAACTGAACTAGATCTTTTCTCTCTTCCACCTACTCAAACATCTATTGAGAGCTCGCAGTGGGTCCATTACAAGCCCGTTTCATCGCTGACCGACGATTCGCCGATAGAGTTTGTCATTCCAGGCCACGGCGAAGAATATATATATATATATATATAACTGAGGATCTTGAATCACACACTGAACAGGTCAAAGCTGCTGACAATCAAGCAGCATATTGTTGACAAAATACGACTGTTATCTGACGCAAGGAGGAAAATACAAAAGAGGGCGAGATGGATCAGGGGAATCAAAAGTTTCTCGCTGACCCATCTCACCTTTTCAGTGAACACCCTGTTTCTGTCAAAAATCAACCCAAGCATAACGGGGTAGAGGCTTTTTGGAGAGAGGTAGACAAGATCACGAAAACACTAAAGTTGAAAGAAGATACTGACAATAAGATCCTCTTCAAGGAATTTTGCGACAACCTCATAAAATCTGAAAAGGAATGTCCATCAATCACTGCCGAAGAGGAGAAAAAAGCACTTAGAGGCACGAAAAACTTCTTCGGTGATGGACCAGATTGTATCAGGAACTTCTGGTAGAAGAAGTTTACTTCTACACACCAACATTTGGCACGCATATTAACCTCATATTTAAAGTCAGAGACGCCCATTCCGCAGTGGCTGGTGTTAGGACGCAATATACTCCAATCGAAAAAAGGCAACTTGTCCAACCCAGATATTACATGCCAATAAATTGTTTGAACACACTGTGTAAGATCTTTACAGCTGTCCTAAACAACAGGATTGTTCGGAGAATTCAGCTTGTATAGCGTGAGATGTACGAACAACCTGGCTCGAAAAAAGGTGTTGCAGGCTGTCGCGAGAGAACCTGCTAATTAACAGGTGTGTCTGTGAAGACGCTGCAGCCCATCAACGCGCCCGGTCAATGGCCTGGATTGACTACCGGAAAGCTTTCGATTCAACCCCTCATAGGCTTATCATATGTCTGTTGAAAATCTGGAAGGTACATCCACACATAGTGAGATGCATAGAGAGATTGATGCCTCTTTGGAAGACTAGATTTACTATCTCATCTAGAAATTATCTTGTGACAACGAACAACGTCACCTTCCAGAGAGGCGTCTTTCAGGGCGATACCATGAGCCCTTTGCTTTTTTGCATTAGGTTCCTGGCTCCGCACGCACGAGGCTTTCGTTTCTCTCTCCCGATTTGTACTAAATTTTCGCTGTTTCGACCCATCAATAATTAGAAAGAAATTCATACGTCACACTATCATACGTCACTCAAGCACATCCTACAAATTAAATTTCACTACGTGAACATGATCCCTGTTGAGACAAATGAAAATCCTTTTAACCATAAATTTAAGAGGAAATTTCATTTATGTAGGTCAAGAAACATCCTGTTGTCACAAGAGGAAATTTCTCTGAAAGGGTGTTAGGTTGGTGCCCGGCGTCGATTTTTTAGTTTCTTTGCAGATGAATAGAGGATCCCAGATTATGAAAAAAAAAAAATTGGGCGAACGTTCACATTTAGGGATTGAAATCATCCTTGCTATATTTTTTAGGCTTTTAGTGTTTAAGAGGTAACATAGTTTTTTATTTATAGTTTTTACATAAAATTGTTCTAATTGATGCTGTATTACAATATTAGCGTGAGTTTTATTTGAAGTGTTATTTGAAATAACCCCTAAATTAGGTGTTATCCACCCTTTTAATATTATCAATGAATAAGAAATATATTTATTAATATAACATTTCTGTAGGTAATGGATCGAAATATTTGGTTTGGACAATCAATAATAATATAACTGATTTGTTGTTAACGATGGCACTTTTTATTATATTAATAAACCCTTGTTATGTAACAACCACCCCTGAAACACTTTTTATGTTTTATTTAGCAGGCAATTTTAATGATGATACATATAACAGAACTGTTTAAAGAATTATTATTTAGGTTCAGGCACGTACATATTTCTGTTGAAAATTGCACACACATACAATTACCCTTGCACAGATCGTCCCTTTAACCCTTATTGCTCAAGGCTTTCGACCTACAATATATCTGTAATACTGCGCATAAAATGCTTATCTAATTTTAATTCTAATTCTAATCACAGATCGTCCCTTTAACCCTTATTGCTCAAGGCTTTCGACCTACAATATATCTGTAATACTGCGCATAAAATGCTGTCAATAATCAATTTATGTCTGTAATTGAAACAAATTAAAAATCAATCTTTATGTAATTTAATATTGTGAACAAAATAAATCAGCTAATAATTAATCCATCCGTTCAAAAAATAAGAAGCATTAAACTATAACTTGCATTAAAACGTTATAATAATTTAGACTTTACATTTTTTTTTAATTTCTATTTTAATTTCTAAAACTCTGAGTTATTCGTAACCTTTTAAACTACTTGCAGAAAATATAAGTTTTCTTAGAATCAGTTAATAATTAATTAATCAGTTCATAACATAAAAAGCATTACATTATTATTTCCATTAAAACATTCAAATAATTTTTACATTATATTCTCCTCTAAATTTGAAATTGCATTTCTATACATTTAATTTAATAATAACCTATTAAACAAATTTAAAAATAATTGGAATATATCTACATATCATTTTAAAAATTGAGTTCAAATATAGTCATTTCACAACGTCACAGACATTTAAAAAGATTACATAATTGCAATAGAGATATTTTAAAGAAAAAATAAACTTTTATTTTAAAATTTCATTTCTGAAAATTTGAATTATAATCTGCGCGCACGAAATTCAAATTGATCGAATGTAGGTTGATCCAAGCTACAGTATTAGATTGCGCATGCTCAGAGTACCATGTAGATGCTAGTAAGGTAGATCACCGATATTTTATTCCACTATTTGTATTCGAACTCTGAATTTCAAAAAACCGATAAAGTATAAATTGTCGTTCGAATATACATGTAGAAATAGGTAGAATCCTGCGTATAAAGTAGATGCATGACACTTTCAGGGAATACCTGTGGACGTTGGAGGAATCTCAGTGAGCATTGGAGTACTGAGTGACGTGATCAGTTATCTACACGCGATTGGTGAGATAGGCTCCTGATGTGGCGACTGAGGCTCAGTCTGTAGCTGAGGATGTGTACTTTCAACGGCCGATGGTAATTACCTGACGTTGGTAACTCAGCCTGGTACAGAACCTTAAACTTAACTTGGAACAGAACCTCACAAGTTTTGCTCCGCGGTAGAGACGAACGCAATGAAGTCCGAGGAAAAGAGCGACTCCGTTGTCGCTCTTTTCCTCCAACTTCAATCTGTTCTTTTTTACAGCGGAACGAAACTGGTCTTTTTCTTGCTCCAACTGCTTTTCGATCGTACTTTTCCTGGACATTGATAATTTTTCGACTCTTCCTCTAGGTGCCTCAAATGATACATCGATTAGCAACGATTTACAACGATTGAAGTTTTGACAACTGTGAATCGTTCTGAATCGTGTTCAATTGATTATTTCTAGAAGGGTAGCCAGGTAGATTGATTTCCAAGTGTGCGAGAATTGCATTGCCAAATGCCTTCGCTTGGATGTTTGCACCTGCGAGACAGGAACATCGTTGGCACTTTACGGAAGTGAAGTGCGTTGAAGTCCTTCTTTATATTTCTAAAAGAAATTTTTATTTCAATTTTCAATTCGTATCAGAATCCATACAGGTTGGAATGTTCAACGTTGATAATATATTAATTCCAACCTTTTTTTATTTCGTAGAGAAGCGAGCATTTTGGCGTTACGTTTTTAGCTGAGCGGACACGTGGTGTTGTTTTGGTATCACCACGTGTTCGTGCTATCAGAGTATAGTGGGTAGCATGTAGGGTGAGGGGTGAGTGGGACTTACGGGAGGATAGCGAGGAAAGAGGAGGAGAAGAGAAGAGAGTCGAGGTGCATTGAACTACAGTGATGATGTATAGTTTGAGTATACGCGAGAAAGAGACGCGCTCATGGTAAAAATGTAGGGAGGAAGCGGGAGGCAAGACCGTATGTTAAGCAGAGGCCTGCAATCATCGCGGCAGCGTGGCTACATGGAAGGCATGAGACGGCGATATTTACAGCGTCAGAGAGAGAGAGAGAGAGATGGAACAGGTGCCTCACGTGTTGTGTGACTGCCCAGCATAACGAATGCAACCACACCCAAAGATATTATAAGCCTAGATGCGGCACGGGGTACAGTTCGAGGAACTAATTGTAGACGGCGCTCCCGGCGAAAATTTCAAAGTCCTAAAATCAATTCATAAATATAAATTGGTATAATCTACTTATCGAGCAAACCAGACTCCAACATTTTCAATTTTCTTTCCGATTTTCAGGTTACACCGTTACAAAAATTAAACTTTAGTATTTTAAATTTAAAATCGCTTGTTTTATAATAAAATTATATACTTGGCTATAATTTAGTAAAAAAGTCTTCTTATTTTTTTGAATTTCAAAATTTATGATCAAGGAAGTTTGTCACGAATCATGTTCCACAACATTCACGTGATATTTACATAATACTGCATGGCCGGGTATCTCCTGTGTGGCAGACTGTTCCAAGGTTATGATGCTCTGGAAATAATTTTATTATTAAAATAAAATAAAATTATTAGAATGTGAAAACCCAAACAAAAAGAATCATAAAACAATTAAAAATTATAAAATTAAAAATAATTTCATAGCCAAGAATGTATTTAAATCTACGTAAGAAATGTGAGATGAAAGAAATGAAAGGTGGTGGATACATGTGGAGATTTATTTTCGCGCGATTAAAAGACGCTGTAACGAAACTATCTAAAGTTGGGATACAAACAAGTTCCGAGTTTGTTCGTGAACTAAAATGGGTAAGAATATATACACTGTTAGAAGTAAGTTCATAAAATTTCATGAAAATTTTAGTGAAGCTTTTTACACTACGGTTAGTGAAAAACTCATTGAAATTGCATGCAACGCTGAAATTTAAATAGCCTTATTGAAATTTCAATGTAAGTTTCGAAACTACTTTAAGAGATAGTGCATTGAATTTTTCGTAAATGTTCATGAATATCCTATGGATATTCAATGTAAACAGTGAAACTTTTTTTAAGAACACTTCTCTGAAATTAATTCTTTCGAAATATCAAAGTAAAAACAATTTTGTGCATGTAATTGCAAAAAATTTATTAATCGATAGAAAAATATATCACATAGTACAAAGCTTCTAAATTTAATTTCATGAATTATTTTTTAATTTTGTTCATATTTTCATTTAGGTTTATTAAATTTAATTGATAAATTTACCCCAGATGAAATAACATATTGTCCAGTAGGCAAACGTCAACCAATCTTCCCCAACAATTTTATTAAAGATTTGGCAAATGACGATTCACTACAGTCGGAACCAAATCCAAATAGTGAATGTACCCCTGGTTCTTCTCTATCTGACAGACAACATCCACCTGACCGGACTTTTACTCAGGAGCATTCTCTTCATACCGAGGCCACGTTGCCTCCTGGGTGGCCACCTTTTACTAAAGTACTTGGATATGCACTTGAACAACTTGGATACATTCGGCTCATTCCTCGCACAAATCAGAACCTGCGATTTGAATTTCGAAGATACGTTTTTCCTGCTTGTTATCCAATTAGATTGCGAACAGAAGAAAAAAGCTATATTCCAGTGGAAAACAAAGAACATATTGTATTAGCGACATCCAATGGTGACGTTTTTGCAATATTAGAGCATAGCGGGGTTCTTCGTGGAATATGTTCGTCAAATAGAGTTCATGCGAGAGTGAAAATAAATATGATAAGCGGCAAAATTGATAATTTTACCCCAGATGAAATAAGATATTGTCCAGTAGGCAGACGTCATCCAATCTTCCCAATAAATTTCATCGAAACTTCAGCAAATTACGATTCACTACAGTCCGAATACGAACCCAATAGCGAACGTAACCCTGGTTCTTCTTCTTCTGACAGACAACATTCACCTGACCAGACTTCATATCAGGAGCCTTCTCTTCGTGCCGGGTCCAGGGTTACTCCCGGCAGGCCTCGTTCAGTTCAAGTACTTGGATGTCCAATAGAACAACTTGGATACATTCGGCTCATTCCCCGCACAAATCAGTACCTGCGCTTCGAATTTCGAAGATATGTTTTTCCTGCCCATAAATCGATTCAAATGCGAATAGATCATACAAATTATGTGCTTGAAACAAACCAAGAATACATTGTATTATCAACATCCAGTGGTGACGTTTTTGCAATATTGGATTATAGTGGGACTCTGCATAGTATATATAAGACAGATGAAAATCTCTTCTTCATGACGTTGTTTTAATTTACATTGCGCAATAATATGATTGGTATAGTGACAATAGGTGCAATAAGATTTAGATTTCCTAATAGGGGTTGGATTATTTTCCTGTGAATTCATGGGACACGTAAGCTTAAAATGCCCCAATTCATTGCAACTTAAATATCTTATAGATGAGAGTGATCGACCTCGCGATGGGCCCGGTGCCTCTGTGTCGCTAGTAATATGAGCCACACGTTTTTGGTTCGCAAATTTAAATTTATTTTCACGATTTTCAGAATTATTATTAAAAGAAGAATTTTCAAATCTATTGTGAGTTTTATTCCAACTTTTGTTTTCTAAATCAGCTTTTGTGGCCATTTCAACTGCTTTATCTAAATTCGAAGGATATTTATCTTTAACAAAGAATAAGGTAGCACGATCTAAACCCCTCATAAATTTTTAATTGCATTGTCTTTATATTCGTGACATCTTTCCAACCCCTTTTCACCAGGTGCTTTTTCATTACTTAAGCGATAATTTTATTTAGAATTTCATTAACTCTGGTTCCATCTTCAACTATTTCTCCATTTTTCTCGCGGATAATTGTAACTAATTCATGCATTAACTGACTCGTATGTAACTTTGGTGAGAAATGAGTTTCTAAAGTTTGCATTAGATTATCAAAATCTAGTACAACTCTATTTTGGATATATCGGCTAGCTTTTCCCGTTATTTTCGTTCGAATTAGCATTACGAGATAATTTGTTTCGTTATCTTCCAATCATATAGCTGCAGCCCTACAATGTTCTATAAACATGGTTACAGACATGTTTTCGCCGTTCAATTCTGGAATAATGTCACGAGCTAACCTTAATCCTAGCGGACACGTTCTGTAAATGTTACACAACAAAAAGAGAACATTTATATATAAAATTGTTACAATCGTGTACCATAACAATTACAGACCATAATGGTCACACTGTTCTGTAACGCAGTTACTGTAAGGATACGTAACAGTTCTGGAATTCTGTAATGTAACTGATATAGAAGCTCTTTTGCTCTCACGTCATTACGAGGTCACTGTTTCGGGATTGCGTCATTTAAAGTTTAGTCAGGCGATTTTCTAGTCAAATGCCACAGTCGATCTCCATTGAATTATTACAGCTTGGCACACTTTAAATATCTTCGTGTCCCATCGAGTAGCAAAAATATCAGAAATTACACAAAACGGCGTGAATCTCACGTGCATTTCATTTCCGCGATCTAAAAATGACACCGACTCCCAGTAGGATTGCGACAAATCTCACATGACAAGTTTTAATTTGAATAATTTTTGGTTGCTCAACTCGAAGTCAATTCAGGTGAGGTTCGCTTATTATACTAGGAGTGTTTTTTTGGGGTGTCTAATTTTTTTCAGTGATGAGAGTATCTGCTAGAGCCTTGTGAGATTGCAGGTTGTAACAGCCTTTAATTTTTTTATTATTTTGGTGAAACTCATCTTTATTCACTTCATGTAAAGCAGTCAAAAATATTTCAAATCAAAATTACTCATGTCAGACACCTTTTCAAGACTCTAGCAGATATCGCCATTTCAACAATGATTTTATACAGCCTCATAAACCACCCCTAGTACATATAACGAACCCAGTCCCAGTTGCACTTAATTGAAGCAGCTAACAAATTTTAAATTGAATATAGTCACCCCAGCCACTTTTCCGAAACTCTATCAGATGTCCTAATCTAGGACCATTTTGCTGGCTCCAACACCCGCGCAAATTTAACTTCTTTTGGGCCAAAAATTATTCAAATTAAAACTTGTCATGTGAGATTTGCCGCAATCCTACTGGGAGTCGGTGTCATTTTTAGATGGCGGAAATGAAATGCACGTGAGATTCACGCCGTTTTGTGTAATTTCTGATATTTTTGCTAATCGATGGGACACGAAGATATTTAAAGTGTGTCAAGCTGTAATAATTCAATGGAGATCGACTGTGAAATTTGACTAGAGAATCGCCTGACTAAACTTTAAATGACGCAATCCCTAAACAGTGACCTCGTAAAGACGTGAGAGCAAAAGAGGCTCATCTGGGAAGAAATCTCGCTATGGAGAAAATCAGAGGATAGGCGATCGCGAAATGGCGCCAGGTGAAATGCATGTCGTGCGGTCTCCTTGTAGTACTTCGTGATAAACATATTTATTGAAATTTCATATTATTGGGTTGAAAATTTCCTGAAATCCTGAAAAGTTGATTGAAATACCTGGAGATTTTCGAAAACCGTTACAGTCAATGAAATCTATAGAAAGCTCATAAGATCCCGTAAATTCCTTTAAAATATCTCAAGACATTATGGTTTCTACAAAAAAATCAATGAAAAATTCCTTGGAATCTTTTAAGACTCCCTAAAATACTTAAAATTGAAAGCTTTTGGAATGCCTTAGAAGTTTTAAAAATACCCTAGAATCTTGAAAATCCCTTCAAATTATTTAAATAAATTGAAAATGTCTCGGAGTCTTTACAAATAATCTAAAATATCAAAAGAATTCAAGACAATTCAGAAATACTTATGGACCTGAAATGAATAGCGATTAACTTTCCATTTATGAAAGTGACTTGAAAGTGATTTGAGAAAAAAGATATTGATATTGACTGCGTAGCAGCTCTCATTATTTTTTACATTTAGTTCTTGCAGAAATTCCCTGATATTTACTATTTTGTGTCAAAATCCCTGAATCTTAAAATTTGCAAATAAATTGCAACTTTTTAAAAGTTCCATAATGAGCTGCAAATATGATACCATAGGGTACCAACCAAATAATTTAATTTCTCAATAAAATGATTAATCTCCAAAAAAAGTGATTTTTTTTTAAAGTAGTTTAAACTTTCAACTAAGGAATTGATTTTTTAACCTAAGAAGATGAAGTTTCAAAAAAAGTTTTACCCGGTGTAAAACAGCATCAAAAATTGTTGCCCCCCCCCCCTCATCGTGAAAATATACAAGATCGGCTCTAAATGAGTTAACTAAATTCTTATTGCATACCTCCGCAGCATTTTATAAATTTAATTATCATCTTATTGGTTTTTTAAATTTGTTTAACAATTAACAACATCAAGGGATGCAAAGTGACCCATTGAGAGAGATAGAATAGTTCTATCTTTTCCTATCCCTAAATTTCTATCTTTTTCAATTTTTTTACTACCAGCAGGGTTACTAATTTCAGAGAATTTTCTGCGTACTTCAATTATTGTATTTTCAAATATCGCATATTTATTGAAGAGAAAAGGGGGAAAAGGGGATGTTTTTTGAGAATAGGCGGAAAAAGGGGAATTTCAAGAAAAAAGGGGAAACTAAGAAAAAAAGGGGAAGACTGTGCACCCTGTATCAATCAAAGTCAAGTATTTCGCAAAACCCAGTTATAACCTCTTTACTCTATGAAAATTCTATTCAGTGTGTAAATATTTGCAATTGCCTTTAATAGATATCTTGTTTACCGACAGGTACCAAAGGCGCGAAAATTCAAAAGAGCCATTGATCAATAATATTCGAAATCCTATTTATTGAGTTATTGTTCGGCCCATGTTATAAAGACCGCCCTAATAAATAAAGAGAATTGCTTGAAGTGTGTTTGAAGTGGGAAATTATAATTAGGAATAGAAATAACATCATAGCAATAAGTTTCAATATTTTTAGGTTCCCTTCTAGAAATAATCATTTGGACACGATTTATAACGACTAAGAGTGGTCAGAAGTTGAATCGTTTTAAATTGTTGCTAATTGTGCCAATTGGTCCCATTGGGATTGAATTGATTAAATGCGCTTGTCTGCAATGCGCCCTCTGCAGTTTTCGTTTATAACCCACACGACGCGTTCGTGTTTATAGGTTAGAAATTAAATTTTTATTAACTTAACCAAATTTCAAGCACAAAAAAAGAGAATGATTGTTCAGGCAGTATACTGAATGAAGAATCGAAAGTATGTGGGTTACGACACGTAAAAATAATGCAATTTAACGATGTGGCAGTGACAAGGCTGCCAACCGTCCCGCATTCAGCGGGACAGTCCCGAATTGGCAGCTCGTGTCCCGCGTTAGGATTCGTCCCGCAAAATGTCCCGAAAAATACGGTTGTGTCCCGAATGTCCCGCGTTAAGGTGTCTTTACGATATCGTAAAGACATCGTCAGATCGTACGACGTCTTTACGATATCGTAAAGACACCTTAGCGGCATCGACATAGGATGTCGTACAGTTGTCGCAAGGATGTCTAACGACGTCGTAAAGACGTCGCTAAATGTTGTGCCGACTGGGTAATTATGCATTGCGTTTCCTTCAAATATGTAGGGAGGCTTTGAATTAATCAGCATTTAGCTCTATAAGCAGATAATGTAATACTTTTTACATGATCTACTTGTAAGTCTTTATGATTTTCATTGATACTGGCACACACCATTTTTGAAGGCATGACATCTTCTCTCAGGGTTACAAGTGAAACTAATAGATAATAGGTTGATGCTCTACAGTCTATATTCAGAATTGTGTGGAAAATGAAAAGGGTGGGGAAGAGTAGGGCTGGACATTGCTTGAGAGGGAGCAGTAAGAGAGGAGATAGATCCGTAGTCCGTGCAATGGAAGGGACGTTTGCTCCCTTCAGCAGGTAATGTAATAGTGCCTACCTGTGAAGGTCGAAAGCGAAAAGTCAATCGCCCGCATGTTCCTACAATGCTTCGCTGTCTACATCGCTGACGTGACATGTGTAGTTGACTAGCTATTATATATAGACATACTTTATGGCTTGCAACGTTTTCAGCATATCTATAGCTATGTCCTCCAGCGTCCACGTGCTTCTATTCTTTATAGTCTCTGGCTACACAGTACTCGCTACAGGTTACAACGTTCTTACTATAGTGTATACCTTAACTCTCGTGCTGAATATATAGTTATATTCTACACTCTACAGCGTACAGCGTGCTCACTATCTATATATATGGTTAGACTCTACACTCTATAGTGCGCAATATTAGCTCTATATTTATGAAGTATTTATTGTTAATATAATATAAAATCGGAGAAGCCCATTCCGCAGTGGCTCGTGTTAGGACGCCAATAACTTGTTTGAACACACTGTATAAGATCTTTACAGCTGTCCTAAACAACAGGATTGTTCGGCGAATTGAGCATGGCTAACATCTGGTAAAAATCTTCCCAAACATTTGAGAAAGAAACCCAAGGAAAGTAATAAATTTTCAACTAGGACCAAGGGACCAATGAGAAGAGAAATGAAGAAACTACGTGTAAAAAAAGGGTAAAGACAATCCTCCATCGAGAAACCACAACCCCCATGCGCGTCTGTAGGACCTTCTCTTGGGGAACAGAGTATAAAGTATAACCTGGACAATAAGACGAATTTCATTTTAAATCAATAACTATTATACATTTACTTGAAATCAGAAAAATGATATATCCTTTGGTCAATGTATTATAAAAATGAAGGAATTGTGGAAAATTGAGAAATCTTTTTAAAATGCATGATGAATCTTAACCAAATAAACTAGTTTTTAAAAAAGCAGTTCAAATCTTCACCAAGTAGTTGAATTTAAAAAAAAGATGAATTCTCGAAGAAAAATGAAATAAAGCAAAAGAATTGAATTTTCTATAAAATATACGAATTTTTAACCAATTAGTTGATTTTTCAATTAAAAAGATGAATTTTCGACCAATAAGAATAATTTTCTACCGAAAAAATGAATTTTCAACAAATTACATGAATTTTATTTTAAATCAATATCTCTACATTTACTTGAAATCATAAAAATGCTATATCTATTGGTCAGTGTATTATAAAAATGAAGGGAGTAAAGAGAGGAATCTTTTTAAAATACATAAAATTACTTTTATTTCCTTATAATACATTCACAGTAAATCCCAGAGATATTTATCTGAAGTTGAATAAAACCATTGAAAACAAATGAAAGCTACGAATATCCGACGATCGATCATTTTTATCGGGAGAAGGATGAAAATTAGCCGACATCAGATAATTGTAGTAGTCAAAAGCATTAATTTTCAAAAATAAGAAAGAAGAATTTAAAAAAAAATGGATCAATTTTTAACCGTAAAATAAAAATGATAAATTTTCAAACAAAAATTGAATAGTTAAATTTTCCGTTAAAATTGTTAATTTGCAAACAAAAATTAGACTCCCTCAACCTATCAGACTTGAGTGCATACAAACATTCATTAAGGACAAGTCCAATGATGTAACGATTCTCTACTTCTACTGGAAATTCGATATCAATTGGTAGCCTACGACTATTCGGCCAAATCGGGCTATCTGCGTACTCCTCAATATTTTATGTTAGTCCATATTCTGCAACTGGCTCGGGAAGAATTTTTAGTCCCAACTGAAACTCGATGATTCCCATGTTAATATTTTTCGATCATTTGAATTTCTCGGTAATTCAAAGTATATTCTAAGCCCCGCCGTGATAATAGCATCTATAATTCGAAGTACGGCAGTAAGTAACTAAAATACTTTGAGAAACTCATATATTCATAACCTAGGCGATTGCATGTGATTGGTTCGTTTTGAGCAGTGGGGGTTGGCGCGCGTGACAAGGGTGGGGCTGCTCATATACATCAAGGCTATGTAATCATGCAGTTCTATGTTAAATAGGACTCAGACCTCAACACTTCCGAGAATATTGAGAAAAAGTATAAAACACTATCTTTTAGTGAGAAAGTAAAACTCATCCAATGTGTCGAGAAAGGAGTTAAAAGAAAGAAGGATATTGCTGCTATTTCAAAATACCTGCTAACTCTGTGTCTTCTATTATTAAGAACAAGGAGAAGATTTTGACTGTAGCTCTAAAAAAGTATCCAGAGGTGAAATTTTCATCTCGAACTGTCCCGTCTGCCGCGTAAGGTCATCCGTGGCTAGATACCTGACTCCAAGGAACAGTGTTGAACGATCTTTTCTCGCGTAAATTTCCCGCTCTTGCTCAGCTTCTAGGGCGAAAGGAGGAGAAGTGGATGACGTACACGTTCCAGTTGCGTCGGGATTGGTTGCTTTAAGAAACCATGATCGTAGCTTTCGGAGCCTGAAACTTCTCTCATAATAAAAATAATAATCATAGGCGTAGGGATGTGGCGACCCCATCGCTGAAGAGCTACGGCTCTTGCAGTCAGCCACATTGCATTGGGCTAACTCCCCAACGCAACGAACTATGCGGTTACGTCACTGGACATTTGACAAAAAACAGGGGGGTCAAATTTTACACAAATCTAATACCTTCTCTGGATGAGAATGTAAAAATACAAATTTTTAAGTACCATGAGCATTAATGATGGTTATTTTATTGTTTTAATCTATACAAATGGTACTGAGGACATCAAAAAAATTAAATATTTTGAAAACCCACACACGAGATGAGAAAAAAATGAAATAAACAAAGTTTTAATCAGAATGTACCCACTACTCGGGCCGATTTTTTCACTGCTAATGTTATTTTTTATGAATAAAACTAAAACTACACATCCTATCAAAAAGTGGCCAATAACAAATTTGTAGACTTTTTTTGAGCGCACAATTCTGTCTAAATCATCATTTGTCGTATATTGTATAGTTTGACCGTAAAAATAAATTTTGTATTTTTCATTATTTTTTGTGCAATAAAAATGCGAATTTTCGATTTTTCAGAAAAATTCAAACAGTTGTTATGATATTCTTATAGGGCGTGCAAAAAGAAATATTTTGCTTGTCTAGACTTTTTTTCGTGTCGTGCGTTGTTTGGCTGAAAATGTTAATTTTCGTTTCCTCTTTTGGATATTGAAAATGCTTTAAGTCTGAAAATTTTCATTTTATCAAAAAATGTCATTGGAATAAATTGTTTGAATTTTTGTGTATTATAAACAGCAGCACATATGATTTTAAAATTTTGAAAAAACATGGCTTCAAAAATTTTCAAAATGCTTTAACTTTTCTAATTTTTATCCAAAATGCCTGACTAACGAACTTGACCTTCATTTCAGGACACTTGGAGAGTATACCAAAGCTTAATAAATCTGTGAATTCTTTCGAAAGTTATCGTACTGACAGACTAAAAATCTATATGCATGCATGCATACACACATACACACACACAGGCAGTCAGACACATTCGCGAAAACTTGTTTTTTGCGTTCAGAAGGTCTCAGAACGTGGTCATTCGACAAAAACCGGGGGGGGGGGGGGTCAAAGTTTACACAAGTCTAATACCTTCACTGGATGAGCATTATATATATTACATATTAATATATGTATAATAATTATTATACGCGCTCTAAACTTGAATCAGTGGAAACTGACTGATTCACAGTCTATTTTGACTTATTCAAATAATGCGGATTCGACGACTGCCAAGTCAGTCAAAAGTGACTTTTCAACTTAGTCAATTTGACTCATGGATGAAATCAGTAATGTTTAATAGTCTATTCTAACAAAAAATATAATATTCAAATGTTCGTTAAAAAAATCTAATTTTCAGCCAAATTTCTAAAACCATTCCATACCATTTTTTTCAATGTGATTTTCAAGTTTATCAGGCTAAAGTGCATTTGAAAAATATAATGTCACTAAATGAACACATTTTTTTTAATTTCTAGACTAGTGTAATTAAATTTTGGACCAAAACAAATTTTTCGTCCAAAAAATGATGAACTATCGACCAAAAATAATTAAATTTCAAGCAAAGATTCTTAGAGTTTCTCATTGGGTTCTCTTAACTCTATTCGCGTTCAAGATTATGTTATATGTGTACATAAATCTCAACATCTTTTAACCTTTTTAATGATTGATAGCATTGACAAAAATAGACTTAATGTTAACTTCTGTGAATTTTTGGAAGCGAATATCAAGAAGAATTTTAATTAACAAATAATTTTAATATTTTATTATTGATTTTTTATATTCAAATTCAAGTGATTCAATTATTTGTAACACAGTATATAACAGCCAAATTAATCATTTCAGTAGAAATTACTGATCTTTCAATCAAAATATGCTTGAATAATTGAATTAGTCAGATTGTGACTGTCTTAAATTTGAGTGTACATGAACCTACCAAAAAAATGAGTGTTTGACCATAACATCATATTTTGGGGGTATATGAGAAATTTCGCATGACACAAAGGTTAACAACCACCGCAGGGTCCAACTGGGAGCAACTGCCATCTAAAAAATGACCTTGGCTCCCAGTAGGACCGCGGTAAGTCCCACTCATGGCCACGTCTCACAACCGTGAGATGGGTGATCACAGGACACGAAAATGTTGGTGTGTAGAAGTAAACTTCTTCCACCAGAAGTTCTTGATACAATCTGATCCAGCACCGGAGAAGTTCTTCTTGCGTAGCAGTCGTGCCGAAAGCTTCACTTCTGTAAGCCAAAGTGATGAAATCAGAAGTTAAAAAATTCCATCAAGAGCTTAATTCAGGTACAGAGGGTTTTATTTTCACATGCCCGGACGGTGTCATTTCCACCTTAGCATACCCTGACCGCATTTTATATCAAGAAGTTCCAGGAGATAGGGTGCAGAGCGTGTCAAGCACACGCTGAGTACCTGGAACACACTATTGGGGTGTCCCAACCACGCAGGAACGACGTGTATCTACAGACATAATGCGACCCTAAGAGTGCTTTATTACCATCTTCGTCGATCGTACGGTGTTGGCCGTGAACCTGTCGTGTCGAACGCTCCAAGGCAGATAGAATTAATTTCCAAAACGAGACGTGCAAATTTTCTGGAACTACGATTTTCGCAGAGCAGTCTCCGTTGCCCACTCGAGGCCTGGCATTGTTATCCAAGACTTCGAGAAACGAACTATATTCGTGATCGAATTCTCGGCTCCATCCGCATACAACATCACTGCCAAGGCGAAAGAAAAGGAGGAGAGGTATCCAGACCTTAAAAGGGAGATGCAAAGTTTGTAGGCAAAATATTTGGTACAAGTAATTGTCCTTGAGATAGGTGCTCTCGGAGGTGCGAAACTATCACTGGTTTGTAACCTTAAAGCCATACTCGCGTGCCAAAAATATGCTCAGGCACTTGCGAGATGCGTGCAGAAAGCTGTCATCCTTGGGTCGCTTAGTATTCTCAAAACACGAGGGTTTCCACGGCCTGTCGCTGTGATTTCGTCTTGTCCTGCGACCATCCATCTCACGGTTGTGAGACGTGGCCATGAGTGTGATTTACCGCGGTCCTACTGGGAGCAAGTGTCATTTTTAGATGACAGTGGCTCCCAGTGTGACCCTGCGGTGTTTTTTAACCTTACTTTATATATATATATATATATATATATGTTTGCAGCCTAGCGCCCGGCTGGTTCCGCTTTGGCGTGCTGTTCTGGCGCCAGAGTCTGGTATAGCAGATCCTGGATCAGACTGGTAAAAATTGATTAATTTACCCAGTAAAAAAAGTTGAATAGGTATAACGCGAAAACGAATTCAGGTTAGGTTTGGTGTATTCGATTTGCTGCTATTATCGAATTGGACCTCTCAATTCAATTCTGCAATGCAATAGGCTCTATTCGGCCAAGTTTATTTTATGAAATTAAGGAAAATTATAAGTTTTTCAGGGTAGAAATAAGAATAAGAATGTGAAACTTTTTCCTATGAAAATTTTAGTTGACAAATGTTTATTTTTAATAATAAAAACAAAATATTAAAAAAAAGTCTCTCCTTGATTTAATTAAGTTTTAAAACTTAAATCGTTCTAACTCGGCCAGATATTATTGAAATGAGTTCATAATTGCAGGACATATTGAAAATACTCCAACGATGCCTAGGAAATCATAAAAAAGTTCACAATAGTTTATTCTTAAATAATGTTTATCTGCAAAATGAGGTCAATGGATAATTGGGTTTTCTTGGTTTTGCCGGTCAAAAGTATCTAGGTAACTTGGACTTTCAAACAACTTCCAGTGAGTGATTTGCTTAGCAATGTTAAATGAAGTTTTTTGGAAAATCTCATATCAATGTGCTGAAAATTGACTGAGATATTCAGATTTGGAAAAAGTACTCGACGTCTGCCCGCGCTGTTAGCTAATGCGTCACGAGGACTGGCTCTGTCAAGCAGCGTTCTCGGAGTTCAGTTTGGATTTTTTGTTAATATTTTGAAAAGAGGTAGGAAAGAAATTAGTATAATATATATATATTGAAAGAAAAAGTTATTTGATAGAATATTGCGTAGTCCTCGCGTGCAAGATGCTGATGTTTAATAGGCAATTAACACAAAAGGAAATAGAAAAATTTTTAAGTATGTTGAATGACCACCAAATGACCTTCAGCCTATGTTATCCTAAAAGCAGCCAAAACAATGAATTTTACTTTTGTACACCCAACTACCACCTTTATGCGTGTATTTTGTTTTGCGAGTCGAAAATCATGTCCGAGTTAAGAAGTGATTCTTCGTACGGTGGAGAGTCATTGTTGTAACATCAGTCCCACCAAAACTTCTGTTACAGTGTAGGAGGGGGGGGGGCAAGGAAAGGAAACCGAGAGTCGCAATTGGTTGATGTTTTATGCTGAGAAGGTCACCAGTAAAGGTAAATAATTATATATTTACTATGAAATCGAAATCACAATTCACAAATAAAACAAAAGTAAACTCTTTTTTATTCAATAAACTGTATTATTATTATTATTATTTAGTTATTTTCACTTACTACTCGTTTCAGAAAAATTCATTTTGTTTTCCCCGTAGCAAGTGCAAGTGCCAAGTTAATTTAATCAATGTGCTATTTGAGTAGGATACAAAAAAAGTTACGTTAATTTCAGGATTAAATTAGAAGGCTACAAAATGTATGATACTAACCACAAATTTTCTTCTTTAACAATTCATGCGACCAAAATCTCAAATCAATGTTACTTTCTTCAAACGAGTTCTAAGTGAAAATACCTAATAAATACTGTTTATTGTATAGATAAGAATTGACTTTTGTTTTATTTGTAAATGTTGATTCAGATTTTACATTAAATATATAATTATTTACCTTTCTCAAAATAATTCCATCAGGTCCTTCCTTTTAGGATTTTTTCGTGGAGATACAAAATGTTCACTGTAAATGAACTGGCCATCTTTCACCTTAAAAATTTTCCAAATCAAAGCTATTCGCCACAAATCTTGAATAGCTAGGTCTTCCGGAACGAAGAAAATATCAATTGTTTCACATTCGGGTTCTCTGAGTTCTCTTTTGTAACCTGAGTTGCACCCCGGAGCGATATACTACGGCATAATTAATGTGATAAACAAACATAAAAACACCAGTAGAAAACTGCACCGGGCCATTTTCACAATACTTGCATAAAGAAACCGTCTTATTGTTCCATTTCTAAGAGTTTGCAACGACTCTACATGACGATATTTCTAAATTCAATGATTATGAAGTTGTAATTCTCTTTTCACAACAATTTCAATAAATTATCCTGTGCAGGAATTATAAGATTTACACTTAAAGCGTCTTCAGTGCCATTCACTTATTCAGTGCACACTACACATGCTAATGGCATCATGGAGAACACATGCCAGAATCAAATTCCGTAATCCACTCATGTCTATTATTTGCATCCCAAACATCCAAATGTTTAGGATTTCAATACCCGCATTTTTAAAAAAGTTCATTTCTATAAAACAAAACGCGAGTGATAGTTTTTGTGAATTTAAGATTGATATAAGGTGAATGTCAAATTTCATAACCTAAATATTATAAGTTATCGATTTTGCACTTTCAGTGAAAACGATGATTTTATAAACGTAAATTAATAGTAAACTATGTATGCTACAATTTGCTTAAAGATTGTCAATTTAACTACTTATAGATAATTAGTTTTAACTATTTCAATCGGAAAATTTTAATTTTAATGAATAATTTTCTATCGAAACTATTATTCCTGAATCAGATAATACCCATTCATTATCGCTGCTGAATGGGTTTCAGAAAAAAATACGTTTACCCATTAAAAAACTCATGTTCTCATTCAAAAGTCAACCTAATCAATGGGTGGCAATCTGGAATTCCAGTGACAGATGCACAATTCAGAAGTCATCAAAACCCATTCAAACGCAAGTGGATGGATTTTTGTTTCCTGGCTATATATTACACTATGGTTGTCAGTGTCAGATCCAAAATTAACAGTACCTTCACTGTTTACAATACTAATCATTTCTAAAATATTTCTATTGCATAGAAAGTAACTACCACCATAGAAATATTTTAGAAATGATTAATATTGTAAAAATTGAAGGCACCGTTCATTTTAGATTTGACACAAGCAAACTTTGTGTAATATATCACGACATTATTGAAACTTTCCAGAAATAGGGTTGTTTCCAAAGTCAGATATCACTTTTCCAATGACTGGATCTTATAGTTTATAAAATTCTAATTTTAAAAACAAAACTACGAGTCCGATTCGGCTGAAATTTGGACAACAGCCGTTTAGGACAATGTACTGCACGATAGTCAATTTTTCTTGCGATATTGGCGCCATCGGGCGGTGAGGCTAAGCACTTATCGGACCACCCTCGTAATAAGAACTGTTTGAAACTTTGATATACACACGAAATATAACCTAGCCATACCTGAGAACTAAAGAAAAAATGATCAATAACCTATTGTTTATTAATATTTAATTACCAATTGAGACAGATCGGTAATCTCGTTTTTTTCAGTCTCGCCGACAAAAAGTTTCAAGAGAACTTTAGAGTGGAAACAACTTTCAGTGAGGCATTTGTTCCTCACCATTAGAGGGAGGTTTTTAGAAATTTTTCAGATCGATTCATTCAAAATGAGCGGAAATATCCACTTTGATAAGAAAGCATGAGACGCCGCCAAAAATAGCTGGCGGGCACTCAGAACCTTCCGACAGCGTGCTCGTCACTGATCGCCGTCTGCGGCGTCGCATACCTTCTTTTAAACGAAGACACAGAAAATAGAAAGCTGTTTCATCTCCTCATTATCTACAAGTCTATATTTAAAAATAATAATTTTGTAAAGTTTCACTTCTGCCCTGTGGCCCAGCTGACACAACAAATTTTTTATGTAATAAAATGTTCATAAATAAATAACTAGTAATAAATATAATATATATTATATACAACATTATATATGATAATAATATAATAATAAATTAAATAATTTTCATAAATTCTGCAAATAATCATTTTTTAATTCTCTGAGTAGTGCTATAATCCTTGTTAATACTTCTGTCTGATTAGAAATTTTATGCTTTTTATGTTTTCCGTGAAAAACAGCATTAAAAAAATTATTATTTGCAAAATTTTGAAAGAATACTAAAGAAAATTATATTTGTAAATACTTTAATAAATAAAAAGAAAAGTGCAGGTACCGAGAATCGGACACGCAATCATCCAGCTGTGATACCGAATCGCTACTGCCCGAGCTATCGGCCGATGGGAATAGTAACATTTTCTATTTTCTTTCCGATTTTCAGGTTACACTGTTACAAATAATCAAACTTTAGCATTTTAAATTTGGTTTCTTTCCCGAATTCTGTGAGACCCTACCTTCCTCTTTAGGGTATCTGTGAATAAAATTTAATGCAATATAAGGAACAAATATTGAAGTAATCATGATAAATAAAATTTGTACTTTATTTTGCAATACCTGAATTAGCAATCCCAGGTTGAGGTACAAAAATAAATGTTATATACATTTGATATTTTGTATTTTTGGTTATGTATTGCTATTGTGTTGCATAGTGTAGAAAAGCTCGTATTTTGGACAAAATCGATTACGAAGCACGAGATACGTAATGAGAATGTGTTCGTCAAAGCCGAAGGAGCTTAAACAAAAGAGAATTTACAATCTCCAAATTACAGTTGTCCATGCTTTGACCTTCAATTTCAAAAGGTCTGTGCACAAATGTTGGTGAAGGTCAGAGGCCGAGCGCGAAGCGCGAGGACCAAAAGTCGC
This sequence comes from Andricus grossulariae, assembly GCA_011634705.1. NCBI lineage: Eukaryota > Metazoa > Arthropoda > Insecta > Hymenoptera > Cynipidae > Andricus > Andricus grossulariae. The sequence goes on from JAABKJ010075445.1 coordinate 221,606,360, forward strand.
GCGTCGTAGGCGATCTCAGAATTGCGTGACGCGCACGATGAGAATGTACATTTTTTCTAGTGTATTTCTATTCTAAAAAAGATCACACATGCTCAAAAAGGTTAATAAACCACAAGTTATAAAGATAATGACATTAAATACCAAAATCAGAATTTGACAAATTCGCTGTATTTTCAATTTCGATTCGTGAATCCTGCCGATTTCTTTTATAGTGTATTTTTGTAACTTAACAGTTTTCAAGTTCCCGAAAAAAAATTTGGAGCACTTTTCTGACCTTCAGGAATGCAAAAATAGAAACTGCATATTCATCGATTCAGAACCAGTTTTACTTGTTTAAGATCCCAGTACGCTACTTTTTCACTTTGTAGCGATTTCGAATACCAACAATTTTTCATTTTCGATTCACCTATTTTTTGCTAATATTGAAGGGTATACATGAAATTACCTCACAGGTTGTGCGAACTGATAAATTTATGTATCGAGACGAGACAAGTCCCAGACGATTGGAGAAACGCGATTGCTGTTGTCCCAAAAGTTTGGCGCGCCGTTCGTCCCTCTGTTGGATCGCAACGTTCTCAAAATAAGAGAGTAGACGTATTGAACACAGGGCGCGCTGGCGCTTGTGTCTTTAGCTCAGAAGTGGTACTTATAAGTACCGCAGTCGCCCTAAATTTCTTTCCGTGTAGGTTCATAGTAACGAAGATACTAGGATGACATGTTTTATTTGGGTCTTTATTTTTACTTTTATCCTCATCTTTGGATTTTCTTGGTTTTAAAAACGCGACTTTTTGACACTTCACACCATGACTTTCAATATCATTCATAATGTCTATTATCGACAGATTTGGTAAGCCTTTAAGCACTAGGCTTTTCGGCTTCTGTTCCTTAAACATGTGCGTAAACTATGGCACTTTTCCTTGATCCAAAAACTGTGGTAAAGCGTTGTAATCCTCTCTTGTATCCAATCGAACTGAGAAGCCTCCCTTAACCAATGCCACCCTGACCTTTTTGCTGGGTGTGGCATTTTTCAACTGACCTATCGTCTCAGCGTAGTTTGTGATACCCCCGGTGATAATTATGGGAGGTACTTTTTGTTTTTTTCTGCTCCTTTGCAGTTGCGACTTCATCGTCTGCATCCTCTTATTCAGTCTCAAAATTCTCTTCGGATTAAGGAACCTTGTGGTGTATTTGGTCGTCGAATGACAATGCTTCAAAGCGGTTTTGCGGAAGCACCGCATCACTATCTTTCTTCTGTCGTTTATTGCGCGCCATGATGATACACTAGGTACGACTGGCGCACTTAATGTATGCTGCACATTCCGCACACGTACATCACAAAACACTCGAAGAACTCAAGACAAACTCGGTTGAGGTAATCAATTCACAATAAACTCGGTGAAGGAATATATATATATATATATATATATAAAAACTAAAGGTTAACAACCACCGCAGGGTCCCACTGGGAGTAAGTGTCATCTAAAAAAAAAAATGACATCGGCTCCCAGTAGGACCGCGGTAAATCCCATTCATGGCCACGTCTCACAACCTAATTCCAGAAAAAATCAAAATATATGTTCATATTAATTAATTATTTCACAACATAAAAAGCAATAAACAGTTATTTCAATTAAAACATTCGAATGATTTTTAATTTTTAATTTTTCTGAAAAATTGAATTAATATTAACCTTTTAAACTAATTTCATAGAAAAGTAAAATATATGTACTATGTACATATAATATTGAAATCAGAATTCAGATACTCATTTCACATCCAAAAAATTTACATTACATATCCTTCAAGTAAATAATCAAGTTATTTACTTGATCTAAACAAATTAAAATTTAATCTTTATGTAATTTAATATTATGAAAAAATGAATTAGCTAACAATTAACTAATCTATTAACAACATAAAAAGCATTAATCTATCCTTTCCATTCAAACATTCAAATAATTTTCACTTTAAATTTTTTCAAATTTTCACCTTTTTTCTGAAAATATGAGTTATTAGTAATCCTTCATAGTAATTGGAGAAAAAATTAAAACATATTTAGATATAATTTTGAAAATTAAATTCAGATCATCATTTCACAACACCACAAACATTGACAGGAATTACATATTTGCAATAGATGTACTTTAAATGTGAATAAACTTTTATTATAAAAATTGTAGCCCATATTCAATTACATAACCCTAAAGTAAATAATCAATTCATTTACTTAATGTAAACAAATTAAAATTCAATCTTTATGTAATTTAATATTGTGAAAAAAAATCAGATCATAATTAATCAATCAGTTCAAAAAATAAGAAGTTTTAAACTATAACTTTCATTAAAACATTCAAATAATTTTTACTTAAAATTTTTTTTTTTAAATTTCACTTTCATTTCTGTAAATTTTATTTATTTGTAACCTTTTATACTAATTTCCGAAAAAATAAAACATATTTACATATAGTTTTTGAAATTAAATTCAGATACTTATTTTTGAAAAGTCAGGCACAGTTGAAAAATTATGTAATTGTAATAAGGGTATTATAAATATAAATAAATTTTTATTATAAAAATTATAAAAATATTTGGTCTTGATTTTGTCTTGAATGTCTTCAATATGTCTTCAGGACCATGATGTCTGGTTCCGTCTCACCAGATAGACATTGGAGACATACAGACTTGTCATGCATTTATGGCTGTAGCTGTGCCAAGACAAGACGATGTAGACTTGTCTTGAGACACGGAAGGATAATTTATGTATTGGTTTTATTACTACCGGCAGGACCTGTCATTTCCAGATAGGTTGGGACCAAACAGTTGACATCTGCTAAGGATTAAAATTTTACAACCGGTGAAACTTGTGATTTCACAATAACTGATTTTCAAGTTGAAAATTTGGAACCTGTCGGTCTCAAAAACTACAGGCATATAAAATTTTCCATAAAAAGAATCAAACTGTTCGTTTCTACAAGTATCTAGTGAACTGTTAGAGATAAGAAAAAATTGAGAACATTTTTAGATTCGCAGTCCAAAGAACATAATTATTGCACATAAAAAAACTTATTAATATAGTGAAGCTGGGATTTAGCTCCCCTGGATTGTGCTCTTCCGAGAATTGTCGCCCCGCCGTGGGGATACATGAGAGGAGTTTGCGGGGGGATGTGCGGTGTGCACTCAGGCGTGACAAAACAGAGAGAGAGAGAGAGAGAGAGAAACAGAAGAGAGATAAAACAGAAAAGAGACAAAATAGTTCCGAGACTCTATATTTAACGTCAAGGTCAGCCCTGAAACCAGCGCTAAATCCAGGTTTGACTGTATATAAAAATAAATACCACGGAGATAAATGAAATAAACATTCTGTAAATTTTAATGCGGATTAGTGATGACCCTCGGAGGCCTTGGCAGCCTTTTGGCTTCTCTTCTAGTTATAAATCTCTCAGGTTCTTTCCAAAACAAAATAATCCAGTCTCGAGACATCGCTTTTTGGTTTCTAAGGCGAAAATATTCGTCTTAAGAAGTAAAAAATAGTCTGGTTCCGTCTCACGAGCTAGACATACAGAATAACTTGAAATTGTCTTGGATTAGTCTTAACCCAAGACAAAATCAAGACAGCACTGCCAGCACTCTCACTGCCCACCTCCCGTTCTGCCGTCGGTAACTGGGACCTCTCCATGCAGTCCCCTCCGTAACCGCCAGATGTCTCTGGAGAATAGTGCTGACTATTAACGCCAAATTTTCCTTTTATTTCCCTTTTTTTCAATTTCTCACAGCCCTTGCATACACCCCTTTCTCTCCCTTGAGATCCCCCAGCTCTGCGGGAACCACCCTTGACCTCTTGAGGGCCACAGACTCCTGACCACACACTCCCCCAACTCCTTGCCAACCTAACCTCACTTTCTCTAAGAAGCTAAATCCCATCTTACACCCACGCTAAAAATCTGTTTTTATCTCCCCAATTCACCCCACACAACCCTACTCACCTCGTAGGATTCCACCCTCACGCTCCACTCACACCTTCCACACAAATTCTGTAAAATCCTCTCACCACCTGACACTGAACACGTTCTCACTTCCGTCACCAACATGCAAGTCTCTTCAAGCAGCTATGAATTCAGTAGGTTTGACGAGCGGAGTTATTCACACTAATTGTGAGCATGATTGTGGTGAATAATTATATTATATATTGAAGCGACGATCAATGAGTTTAATTTATAATGAATGAATGATTAAATGAATAAAGATAGAAAATTTGTTGACTTGTAAACTTAATTTTTGATAATAAATTAATTATTTATTAACAAATTATTGTTCGTTTGTAAAGTTAATTCCAGCATTAAAATTACATGCTTTTAACGACAAGGTGATAGTTGATAATGAAACTTTGTCATCGGATATTATTAGTTTATTAAACTAAACAAGATATATAAACAAATGCATAGTGTCGGCATTTATAATGAAAAAAAGTGTTTTTTCTCTTTATTTCACTCAAATTATGTTGCCATGAATGTTCAAGGAAAAAAAAGTTTACGGATCTCGATGTTGTGACGTCAAAATTAGTTTTAAAAGTTTGAACAGAATTTTTATATAAAACGAAGGGTATGTTTAAATAAAGATATATATATATATATATATATATATATAAACGAAGTTTTCATTCTCAAATGTAAAAGTAACTTTAGTATTTGAAGGACCCATCAATACAAGGTTTAAATTCTTAGATATTTAGTATAAAAGGATCATTTCTTTTTGAAAAGATATTTGAACGGAAATGCTTGATAACATTGAGGACAATTCTAAGCAATTTTTCTTTCGACGAGCGAGATGATATTTATTGCAAATACAAACATATCTTAAACATTCCCGGTTTTCAAACAAAAATTCTCGGTTTTCAAAAACAATTCACGACTGTTTCCCGAGGCTCAAAATTCCAGGCTACTTCCTGGTTTTCCCGATCAGCGGCCATCCTGCATTTTTACTGTAAGGATTTCAAATGATTTCTACTTATTTGAATAGATTTGAACGATTTCCAAAGCTTTCAATGGCTTTTAAAAGGAATTTAAAAAATGTCAAGAAGCCTGTAGAAAATAAAAGTAAACTTTATTGCAAGCGATTTCTATGGATTTCAACAATTGCAAGGGACATGCAGAAAAACAGCTGCAAAGAATTTTAATCATGTTAAGTAATTTTAATCATGTTAATTTATTTTAGAAGATTGAAGAAATTTCAAGGGACGTCAAAGAATTTCGTATAGTTACAAAGGATTTCAAAGAATTACATTAGATACGATATTGAAGGGATTGATAGGATCCCCATTCTCCAATGATCTGCAGATTACTAACTACTTCGAAGATTTGAAAGGAATTCAAAAAGGTTTGAAATATTTTAAGGCATTTGTACGAGTTTTCGCACATTTTGAAGGTTTTAAAGATATATCTAAATGTATCATGGATTTCGATTCAATTTCAAGCGATTTCAGATATTAAGGGAATTTAAAGATTTTTCCAATGCCAAATATTTCATAATCGTTTTCTATAATGGGTGTTTTTTCTTAACTTGAGATATCGAAATATCTCAAAAAATACGCATCCTATGAAAAAAATATCCGTAATAAAAACTTTTCATTTTCGAGGAGGTAAAGCGACTTTGAACAAATTTGCCCCCCCCCCCCCCCAATAAAACCATGCTAATAACTTTTAGTTTTAAACCACCCTAACCCCCCCCCCCCCACAGCGCCCCAAATATGACCCAAAATAAAAAAACTACATTTTTACGTATTATTGTTACTTTTTAGCAACTTACGTCGTCTTTTTCATACAAATAATTACTAATGGACTATTTAAATATTCCCTATGACTTTTTAAACAATTTTTTATAGTTTAAACAAATGTAACTTATTTAGACAATTATTTATTACAAAGAATGTTAAAAGTAATCGTATTTTCTGACTGAAATGTAATAGATTGTCATTGTGTGGAGTAGAAAATTAAAAAAAAAATATTATGTAATTATTTAAATAATTACTTATTGTTTATTCTCAAAATTTCTCAAAATTGACACAGAGATGTCCAGTTATTTCTCAACTTGGTATCCTATGCTTCTTCTAGTCAAATAATTATATAATTTTGATACATATCTTTAAATGTTTAATAAATGTCTATTTGTTTAAACAATTTTGATTTGCTTGAGCAGTTTTTTTTCGAAAATTTTTAGTAAAATTGAATAAAATAAAATACATATAATTATTTTTCTGACTGTATAGTGTATAGCAAGAATATATTAACCATTTTTAATTGTTTAAACAAATATAATTTGTTTAGCCAATTATTTTTCCAAAAATATTTTTTAAATCGTTTTTCTGAGTTAAACATAATATTGAATGACTTCGAGGAGTAGTAAATTCTGTTAAAAACGTCGTGTCCTTGTTGAAACAATTTTTATTCGTTTAAGCAGATTGATATTCATAAGAATTTCAAACGCTATAATGAAATATAATCTAAATCCATTTCATGTGCAATCTAAAATTAAAAAAAAACAATTAATTGTATAAACAATAACATAAGGAATTCATTACTCCTCGAAATCATTTAATATTATGTTTAATTCAGAAAATACGATTTTAAAAGTCATTGTTTAAACAAATTATATTTGTTTAAACAATTAAAAAATGGTTAATATATTCTTTCTATACACTATACAGTCAGAACCAAAACAAACCAAAAACTTGTGCGCCAAGTTACCTGCCGATTTTAGTCCCGAATGCGCCATATTAGTCGCATGTGGATAGTATTTAATAAAGATTTTTTGCATAAAAGTTTATTAATTTTACTCAAAATGTTAAACCTTAAAGCATTCAACAAACTCATAACAGTATATTTCCAAACAAATTTATAAGTTTACACGAAACTTCTGTAATGTTTTACTTCTTTTTAGCTACTCTGACAATACATGCGAAAGAACAAAAACGAACTTTTCGTCATAAAAATCAGGCAATTAATTGAATTATCCCAATTTCTTGATAATTTAACGTTAAAGACATATATACATGTGATGAAACTACCTCCACAAGCAGAAAATGCGTTAATATTCGAAACTCGAACGCGCCACATTAGCTGCCGCGCCGCAATCAGCGCCGCTCCCCTATACAGGAAAATTGTTATTAATCTTTGTTATAATTAAAAATGTCCCCCTTTTTCAAAAATTAAATTTGTTGAATAATTTTAACTTAATTTTTATTTATTTGATGAATAATTGGGACAAATAATAAGTTCATTAGTTATTAAAATACTACAAAGAATTTCCTTTAAAACTGTATTGTCCTTTCAAATCATGAGATATGTCTTTATAAAATAAATTTTGTTAGATATATATTTCAATTATTTACAATTAATTTACAATTACAATTATTTTACAATTGAAATATAATTGTCAAAATTAAATTTTGTAATGTTGAGATAAGTATTTTCAGACATTAAAGGTTTTGTAAAGTTTTTATATATTAGGAAAGCATATGAGGTCAAGTTAATAACTTTCTTGCTTTTCTCTTAAAATCCCCAAGATTGTTATTACAGCCTAAAATAGCACGAAAAGAAAACTCAATATCAGAGGTAAGTATACAGTAAAAATTATGATTAATTTAGTTATTTAAAAATAATGATAATTTATTATTATTTTGACTTTACAATATTTAAAATCAATTGAAAAATAAAACATAAATAATGAAAAAAGAAACTGCAAAATTGTACTACTTACTTGACAGTTGAACTACTTTGATAAAACTTCAATGTTTTTGGATGAAGATTCCTAATTTTCTCTGAGAATTCATCTGTTTTGGTTCAAAATGTTGTTATTGGTTAAAAAATGATGTATTCTTTTAAAATTTCCACTAGATTGGTAGAAAATTCAACTACTTGGTTGAAAAGTAATTCTTTCCTTGAAAAATCATATCGTTAGTTTGACGATGCAACTGGTTTGTGGCAAATTCGTTTTTTGTCCTTGAAACTACAAAAATTTAGGGGGATTTTTGTCTGGCTTGGTTCCAATTTCGTCTTAAAATTTATCTCTTTTTGTCAACAAATTAAGAAAAAAAAATTTCAACCAAAACAAATTTTGGTTGACGTCGAACAATTTTTTGTCACAATTGATCTTTCTAGGATTGGAGGTTGAAGTATTTGGTGGAGAAGATCATTTTTTTGTAAAAATTTAATTATTTTGGCGGAAAGATGAAACATATTCGGTTCAGAAGTAACTTTCATATGAAAAAATCATCCGTTCTGCTTTGAAAATTCATTTCTTCTTGTGAACAAATGCCATTTTTTCGGGTTAAAATTAAACTGTTTCTTTTTCGATTAGGTTTTTGTGCATTCTAGTCTTGCATATTTTGGCTGAAGATGTAATAACTTTTTTGAGAAATCACGCGTTCCTTTAAAATTTCCACTATACTGGTAGAAAGTTGAACTATTTGGTTGGAAAGTATTTCTTTTCTTGAAAACTGATATTGTTACTTTGATCTGCTTTCAAGAATATTAGTCTTCTTTGAAAATTCAACAATTTATTAGAAATTTTTTTCGATTTTTGGTCACATATTCCGCTTGTTTTTTTCACCTCAAAGTACCTCGAAGTTATTGTATCTACTACCTGTAACTAGTTACAGTTACAAGTAACGTAACTACTATCGGCGAGAAAATTCAAGTCCTCTGGCTTTGACGTTGAAAAAGTATGTGAAGAAAAAATGCTAGCTCAATGAATGACGGATCATTTTAAAGGTCTAAAACATATTCAATGAACCTAGGTTCCTTCCTTCCAGGAAATCATTTCTTTGACTTAATATTTTTCACTTTTAATTGATGATTAAATGAAAAAAAAAACAAAGAAACACATTTCCTTGAATCAAGAAAATTTTTTTTTAAGTGATGCTTGTACATATTTTTCTTACAGGTAAATCGGGAACTGCAAATCTCACAGGTAATTTTCTTGGTCTCTGCCAAAAGTTTATTGATATCGTTATTCTCGTGTCTATAAAGAAATCGTGGGTTTTAAAAATCTCTTTACACTTAAAATAAAATCAAACAAAGTTAGGTATATTCTTTTTCTTTTTAGAATTTGTCCAAAATTTCAGAGGACAGTAAGATGAATTTTTAAAAAGATTTCGCCCAATATTTTTCAAAAACTTCTGTAATTCTGTATACTATTCTCATCATTATTCAAAATTTAAAACACAAGTTTTATCTTTAATGAATAAATCAAAATAAATGGAATTCTTTACAAATTAAGAATTAGAAAAATCTTTTTACACTATCAGTAAAAATATTAGCTAGTTTTATTTCACAATATTCATAGTCAATGTTCAGTCATGAATAATATCATAAAAATGCTCACACATTTGATTTTCCAATAAAAATACTGTGAACTTCTTTCAAATGTCTACTTAAAGAACGCTGTTGAGCAATTTCCATACCACAAACATTAAAACTTGTTGCAATCCTTACTGTTCAGGTTTTAAATATTGAATGAAATGTTTGAGCACTTATCTGAGGTAATGGACAATATAAATCCCCTCTTCATAAACTGTTAAATGTAAAATTAAAATGTGAATGTTGCGTAGATTCATTTTGCACTATAGGAATTTTGGGACTTTTGGACCATCTCGACGTGGCTAATAAATGTTGAATGAAATGTTTAAGCACTTATCTGAGGTAATGGACAATATAAATCCCCTCTGCATAAACTGTTAAATGTAAAATTAAAATGTGAATGTTGCGTAGATTCATTTTGCACTATAGGAATTTTGGGACTTTTTTTAATAAAATAGATTTATTTGATGCAAAGTAGAATTAAAATTGTTAAGTAATAGCGATGTTATAAGCAAAGTCGCCTTTGTCCCACCGGTCAGTGCTGCCCCTCCTTACCCCATATGGTTAAAAAGGTTAGTTTCTCTACTTTGTAACGAAAAGACAAATTGAAAAACGAATGAAAAATCGCGGAGTTATAAATTATTTATAGATGCACCTATACTGAAAACGGTTCTTCGCCCATATAATCATAAAATCATAACCGTTTTGTTAATTCCACTAGATTTACAATTTTTACTATGTTTTGTGAAAAGTATTTTTTCACTGTAATCGACCAAATTTTCGTACTCTAGTTTTTAACGGATCTGTACGTTTCGACTCTCTCAGCATCCGAAAATCATACAATTTTGTCAGTATCTGTCTGTATGTATTTTTGAATGTTGTAGCTACGACAACTTTTGAAGGGATTGACAAACCAAATCAGTCTATGATTTGACACTATTTGAGGAGCTCAAAATGAAGAATCCGACCAAAATTAGATAATTCAGAGCATTTTCAAAACTCCATGCAAAATGTTTTCAAGAGTTTCATAAATTGTTGTCATGAGGTTCTGGTAGTTGAGAAAAAGACTTGTAAATTCTCTTAATGACATGTTTTTTTTACGATTATTAAAAAACTAATATTATTATTATTATTATTATACCATTAAGCCATTTCCCTTTCGGGGTAGGCGTGAATTGCTCGGTTGGAAAGTAGGTGTCTGTGGATGGGTATATAGGTATAGGGTAGATAGGTATATAGATCTAGCATTCTCGTGTTATTTATTTAAATAACACGTTCATTCCGCAACACTGCTCCAACCCAGGTTGCTGATCAATCTTTCTAGCCATCACCTGACGTGAAGAGCCTCACAAAATTGTTATGTGTGGTTCCCCACTTGGGCCCATTAATAGCCAAGGTCTTTGTTTCAGGCGTCATTCACTCTACTCACATTCTTTTTATAAATTATTTGTCGCCACACTTTTCTGTCCTGGCATATATTAAGACTCAGTTAAAAGAATTCTGAAAATAATCATAAGCAAACCCTGCAGATTGGAACAAATCATGAGCTTAGTCTCTATTTAAAATTTTTTTAAATTAAGATCGAAAAGAAATCTATTTTATCATGAATAATTTTACTTTTGTTCATCTTTTTAAATATAAGTTTCATGGTTCCTTGAAAGTCGTTTTGTAATTTCTTCTCTTCTTCTGTTCTGATTTTATCTTTACTTTCCCTGACTAGTCGTTTAACTTTCCTCTTTTTGTGTCTGTGATCATTTTCAAGACTATTTCTCTCCTCATCGCTAAGACCTGTCGTGTTCAACGTTCTCTCGTACGCTTCTTTCTTTTCTTTTTGGGCTGCCTCAATTTCATCATTCCACCATGCATCACCAGATTTTCTTCCCACAACAGCCGAACCACATACCTCAATCGCAGTTTTAATAATGATATCCCGTAACATAGTCCACGCGCCCTCTAATGAAAATCTATTCGCACTTCCGGTTTCTGTACATTTTTTTATCTTGATTCACGTTTGTTTATTTTTTTGTTGTTTTCTTTCTTCTCCATCCGCGCTCTAATTTTATTTTGGAGAGTAAAAGGTAATGATCAGTATTGCATTCGGAACCCCTCATGACTCTTGTCACTTTAACTCATTCTATTATTCTTTCATCAGCAATAACGAAGTCAATAATAATGCGGTTATTTCCTTCACACCAGGTGTACGTGTGGATCACTTTATGTCGAAACCAAGTATTTGTAATAAATAGGTCCTTTTCTAAGCATAAGCTAACTAACTTTTCCCCGGTATAATTTTTCCTTGGATCTCCAAATTTACCTAGTATCCTGTCTGTAGCTGTATCTTGACGTTGGGCGCCGACCCATCCGTTCATATCTCCTAGCAAAATTATTCTTTCACCTTGATCGCGAGTACTAATTGTATCATTCAAAGTGTCCCAAAAGGCGTCTTTGACTTCCCTCGGGTCGCTATCAACTGGGGCGTAGCACGCTATGATGAATAATCTTCTGATATGTATATATAAAATATTATATATATCACAAATTTCAGTTAATGTAAATATTTGAGAAAATGTCTAAGTTTGGTCGTATCACATTAAGTTTTTGGGAAATATATTTTCTTTATAAAATTCTAATTAGCATTTTCTTCCTCGTTACATAAGTCTTGAGATATCCAATAAAATATTTCAGTAAGAAAAAGTGCAGTAATTTCTTAATTCGCTTAACCCACCTGATAACGAAAATTATCTTAACGAAAAAGTCGTATTAGTATATTATTCTCTAAATATTGTTGAAATATCGAACAGTCGTGAACGATTTTTGAAAAAAATTAAACATTTTTTTTCTATAAAAATTTATAAAAATAATTTATTTTTTAGGTAAATACTTCAATCCATTCAAAAATAGCTAGAAAACATGAAGCAGCTCGATTGTATACTTATTAAAACTGAATGAAAATTGTTCTGCCTTTTTCCAAAGAGTTGTGAGCTGAAAATACAAATTTTAATTTTGAGTTAATTACTGTAGGTAGGATTTTCTTTTGTATGAAGAGATGCAGGTAGAAAAAAAAACGATATATTTTTATACAGTTTTTAAAATGCTTACATTAGGGAATTTCATACTAGAAATGTGTGAAATTTAAAAAATATCACATTTATACCTTTAAAATTGAACAACTGTGAACAACTGTGTATTAACGGTTTTCAAATCGTAACTACTTAAAACTTAACATTATATAAATTTAAAAATTTTATTTTGAAAATGTTTCAAACCGAATAATATAAAATTAAAAATTTTGCAATTAGAAAATATCAAATTTAAACCATTCAAAACGCAACTAATTGAAACTTACAAATATTTGACAATAGGGCACCAATATAAAGGGTCCCTCTGGATTTTTCCTGAGTCCGTCTGCAGTGGAATAATCTGCATCGCAAATATTATGTTCAAATAGCACGCTCAGGAAAGTGTAAGTTTAATAATCCGTTCAGAGCGAGTTTAGTATATAGATTAAAACTCAAGATATCTATAGGGTCCAAGAAACTAATCAAATTCAGCAAAATTAAATTTTTTTAAATTATTCCACAACAGAAGAGTTCGGGGACATCCGTTAGCATGTTCCCTATCATTCCCCAAATTTTTAAGGAAAAATCTTTATTATTGTAGAAAAAAAGCCGGGGGAACCTAACACTGCTAAAATCGAGAGTATTCTAAGATTACGTCATAGAAAATCGGTAACGTCGAAATTTATAAGGCCTTTATCACTTGGTGGAATGCAAAGCATTGTTCACATAGGCATTTGACTAAAATTAATTTTTTTAGACGAAGGTAAGTGAAAAATTGTGATATCGCTTTGCTTTTCAGATAGAAAAGCCATTTTTCTCATTATTGTTGGCAATTTGGAAAGTGTGCGATTTGGCGATCCAGCAAGAAAAATTATAATATGCCGTGATTGAGGTTATAACCTCAATTGTTGGTGACTTATAACCAGCCCTATCCCACTTTTCCAGCTATGCAGTTGGCCTAGAATTCAAATAATGCAAGGCGAAAGTCCTTAAAACAAATGTTTGTTAAATAAAAATAATTTTCTGATAGTTCTGGGTAAAAGATAATGATCTTAAAGATTTTTTTAATCTTTCGAGTTAAAAATAATTTGTGAAACCGTAAAATTCACTGCTTTTAGACATGCATTCCTACTAACTACAACAAATTATTATTCATGCGCAATTAAATCAGACATATAATTATTTGTGCAATTTTTAAATATCCAAAAAGAAAATAGTCTAAACTTTATCATATTTTTTATTATAATATATAATATATAATATTTACTTTATTTATTTATTTAAATTCATTTCAGATTTTCAAATATTTTAATAAACAAATTATGTGTCTTAATAAACTTCTTATAAAGGGAGTAGGTAAAATTGATAAAATAATACCTAAGTTATAGAATGAAACATTTTTTTTATACATACATAAGTTTATAGTGAAAGTTAAAATCGGAAAGAAAATAGAAAATGTTGGAGTCTACTTTGCTAGATAAGTAGATTATACCAGTTTATATTTATGAATAACGAATACATTCTCATCACATGTCTCGTACTTCGCACTCGCTTTTATCAAAAATGCGAACTTTTCTACATTATTTTCAAATTTACTATATCAAGTGTATATTACATATATTTATTTCTGTACATCGGACTAGGGCTGCTTATTCAGATATTGCAAAATAATGTACACATTTTATTTTTCATGACGCCGAATTCATTTCCAATCGGGCAGGCTATGTATTTCACCGATTACATAAAAAAATGTGTTGACACCTAATTTTCTCAAAAACCCCAGCGTTTTTTTCTCTTGATTTTTTTTTTGAGTTGGTACTAATATGGTGAATATATTTCAGTAGAGTTTATCTGGTGCCCGCGTCTTGGAGAGAAGAGAGAATTTTTTTTTGTTCTGAAAAATGAAAATTCACGATTTTTGCAAAAAGAAGCTCGCACACCCTGTCCGATTGGAAATGATTTCTCCATGATTACTTTAATACTTATTTCTTATTTTGCATCAAATTTTATTCTCAGCTACCCTGCAAAATGTACCATTTCGAACAATTTATCTTTTTACAATTCATAACATGCATTGGCCTTGAAACAAAAGTATTTTCATTGTCTTGCTCCTATAATTTGGGAAAAGCGTTTCCTATTTTTAAAAAATTGTTACTAAATACGCATCATAGAGTAAGGTGGTTCTAAGCAAATTTGTAGATATAATTTAGGCGCAAAATTTTGTTAAATAAAATGTTATTGTACCTTATGTCCTTTTTTACAAAAAGTTAATTTTTTTATTCTCAATATATTTTTATAACAGAAGTTTATAAACTATTTGAAGATATTTTTTGGTAAAACAACTTTTTTTGTCATTTTTTTATTCTCTTGTGTTGTTTTTCCAAAAATTTAATTTTTTATATTTAATCTTATATTTTACGATTAAAAGAAAGTCTTCACGTACTATCTAAAAATTACTAATAAGAAACTTGTAGATTCTTTTTGGGTTAACAACTTTTATCGATTAATTTTTTTTCGTACCTTGTATCGCTTTTCAACAAAAAAAATTACGAAATTTGTGGAAATTTATTGGAATTGGTGAAAATCTATTGTAATTTATGGCAAAACCGGTGATCGTCTCCCACCGAATTTTCTGTCTTACCTTCGCTTTTCCTTATTTCCTTGGGAAATGGAGAAAAATATGCGATTTCATGGTGCATTATATATAATTCCCGGCACAAGGTAGTTAATGCATATAATCTTGATTTTAAATATAATAATTAAGTTAAACATGAGCATGATAATTTAAGGAGCAGTTATAGAATTTAACATGCGTTTACTCGCTATTTATTACAATAGGGCATACTATTATGACATTTTGATTGACATTGAACTTTGCTTTTTGCGCATAAACATTTATCGTTTGACACTTAGTTCTGCAGGAACATTAAAAAAAAGGCTTGTGCAAGAATATTCCTGGCAGGTGATTTTTTAAAAATGATTCTAACCATTTTTTATTTGACAACAAAGTTAATTCTTTTGAATTTTCAGAAGTGAAATTTCTTTAAGATTTTCAGAATGATAAAAAAGGTATTGAATCAGTGCCTTCCCCAACTAGTTTGCTACAGGGAAGAAGAAATTTCTTTTTTTTTATTTAGTCTGTCAACATTGACCCGCGTCCCCCGGCTTTCGAAATTAACATGGGATTTTAAATGAATACAGCTTGGTTTTTAAAAAAACTAAAAAAGAAGTTCTTTTCATCAACTTTTCGTGAATCAAAGATAAAAATTTCTTGAGAAATGTTCAAGGAATAATTTCCATCTGATAGCTTTTAATTTTTACGCCCCCAACAGCCTCGTAATGTGCCCGGAAATTCCCCACAAAATGCAAAATATCAGTTTTATGTAAAAAATGTTTATTAATTTCAAGAATAATATTTCTAAATTAACCCTCAGAAGTGGCTGGTTACGTACCAAGGTAGAGGCCTCACGCTCGGTGGTCGTTGGTCGATTTCGAGTAATATGAACATACACACACACTTGCATAACACACCAGGGCAGTGCTTCGAATAAATACATCTAACTGATGACCTCTTTGCGATCCCCTGCTCTGTCTCTGGCCGCGTGTCGATGTTCTCTGCCCGCCGAACGTCGATCCGGTCGGATAAGCCAGATTGGATTGATGTCTTGCTGCTTGTCGACGCGGCGGACCCTGCGAGTTTTTTGCTTGAGTGTTTTGCGCCGATTGTCTCTTCGCTTTAAGGACACCACTGGCCGTAGTTAAAGCTTTTGCGGCCTTCACTCGATCCTCTAGGTTGGCACCAAATAACCACTCGTCCACTTCCGTAGAACTAAGCGTCTCTCGCAAGGAAGTATCGATGTTTTTTAAATCCAGGCTTCTGCGAATCAAAGATTTTTCAAACTGTAGATCAGAAAAAATTCTGAGTACGCCACTCAGTACGCCACTCACGCATCTGCAGTTTCTTTTCGTTTTCCAACGTAAGCGCCAGTGATGCTAAGCTCATCAAGCCTCCCAGACCAGCTGTAATTCTTTGTTGCCTCTTCATAATGCGCAAATCTCTTTTAATTATTGCAGCTTGTGTCTCTTGTAGAGCTGCCTCCACCTCTGCATTCAGTTTGGGTGGATCCAAAAACAAGCAATTTTTAGGAAGAGGAAATTTAGTTGATAAAGATTTTCTCTCTTCAGTTGGCAAGCCTCTCTTAATAATTTCCTCAATCCTTATGACCAAATCTGTTGGAGCTTTTGGTGCTAAAATTCTATCTGAATTAATTCTTTCACCAATCACTTCCAATTCTTGCGCCGAAAGTAAATTTTTGGTGTTTAAATCTTGACTGTTAGAGGCTTGTTCAGCATTCTTTAGTTCCTCTACTTGATCACCCAAAGATGATTCTTTTGTTGAATCTGTCTGAGATTGACCTTTATTTCGCGTGTCATCACGTCCAAATGATGCATTCTCGCCTGCAGACTGAACCACTTCTGATAATTTCAGTCCATGTCGGAATTCCCATCACGCCCTAAGGGAGAATTTCTACTCGAAGAGCAACTCCTCTTACGCCTTGGACTCCTCTCATACTCATCGAAACGATCATCTTCATGGTACCTCGTTACTCGCCGAGATTGGGAGAATCAGTTGGGAGAAGCAGATACAACTTCCGTTTATTCCGAGATTGAAGCGTTTCTTCAACAGCGGATTCGAGCACTCAAGGTCACTGAAATGCTATGCAAGCCGGGGCGCGAGAGTCGTGTCGCCGTTTCTAATTGGAACAGCCGTACGAGCAGTCAAAGTTACTGGCTACCTCAGTTACTCGGAGGTGCGCAGTCTGCACCGATGACCACTACACTCGCTCCTGTCCTCAATGGACAGAACTCGATTCAATCCAGCGGCGCAAGACTGCCTTTCGACTTCATCTCTGTTTTAACTGTCTGTCCTTGGGACATCTCAGGAAAAATTGTGCTCCGAAATTCAGTTGCCAGCGATGCCAGGAACGTCATCACACTTCTCTTCACGGTTTCTCAGACTGCAAGCAAGCACGACCTAGCGACTTGGACAATTCAACTGCTGAGAAGTCCTGTTTTGACTCTGGACCTGTCACATTAGTACCTGAGAATCCGTCAACTTCTCCCAGACAAGGTTTGCTTGCTACGGCACAAGTTTTTGTAAAAACCACGAGCGGCCGACAGGTTAGAGTCAGGGTCCTTCCCGATCCCGGTTCCGAAACCAGCTTTATATGACGCTCTTTGGTTCGACGACTTTGTCTTCCGCAACAAGTTGTTAATATTCCTATCAGCACGGTTGGAAATAAGCCCATTGAGATTGCTCGTAGGCGAGTCAATCTTCATCTTGAGTCTTCGCAAGTAGCGTTACCTGTAGAGGTGAATGCTCCAGTGCTTCGCGACCTTGGCGTGACTACTCCACCGCAGACAATTGTCCCGCAGAGCTGGACTTACATTGAAGGGCTCCAGTTAGCGGATACAGAATTCGCTGTGCGAAGACCTATCGACGTGCTCTTGGGCGCTGACATTTACTGCTCACTTCTTCTCGATGGACTTCGTCACGGATCACGCGAAGGTCCCGTTGCCCTCCGCACTGTTTTTGGATGATATTTGATCGGCCTGGTTGTATTGTCTGAGCGAACTATAAACTGATCAGAAAAATATTCGAACATTATTATAAAATTCAGTGAAAACCATTAAATTAGTCCCCGGAACCAGTCAAAAAGTTCAAAAAATGCCATGATTTTTATAAAAGGAAAAAAAAGTTTCAAAGCTTCCTTAAAACAAATAAAATCAATCGAGAATGCCCTCGAATTCAAGAAGAATAATAATTTCAAATTCCAGTCGCTATAAACTAATTAGAAAAATATTCGAACATTATTATAGTATTCAGAGAAAACCATTAAATTAATCCCTGGTTCCTGCCAATAAGTCCTAAAAATGCCATGATTTTTACAAGAGGGAAAAAAAAGCTTTGAAACTTCCTCCAAACCATTAAAATCAATCGAGAATTCCCTCGAATTCAAATGAATAACAATTTCAAATTCAAATAATTATAAATTGATTAGAAAAATTTTCGAACATTATTATAAAATTAAGTGAAAACCATTAAATTAATCCCTGGAACCTGTCAAAAAGTCCCAAAAATGCCATGATTTTTATGAGGAAAAACAAGCTTTGAAACGTCCTTCAAACCATTAAAATCAATCGAAAATTCTCTCGAATTGAAAAAGAATGACAATTTCAAATTCAAGTCACTATAAACTGATCTGAAAAATACTCGAACACTATTATAAAATTCAATAAAAGCCATTAAATTATTACCTGGAACCTGTCAAAAAGACCTAAAAATGCCATGATTTTTATGAGAGGAAATGAAAGCTTTAAAGCTTCCTTCAAACCAATAAAATCAATCGATAATTCCCTCGAATTCAGAAAGAATAACCATTTAAATTTCAAATCACTATAAATTGATTAGAAAGATATTCGAACATTATTATAAAATTCAGTGAAAACCAATCTATTAATCCCTGGAACCTGTCAAAAAGTCCTCAAAATGCCATGATTTTTATAAGAGGAAAAGAAGCTTTCATACTTACTTCAAACCATTAAAATCAATCGAGAATACCCTCGAATTCAAAAAGAACAACAATTTCGAATTCAAATCACTGGTTCTATATTAGTATTATTACATAATTTTAGAGCTGTTACGTATCGTTACAGTCACAGCGTTACAGAACAGTGTGACATTTATGTTTCGTTCTTGGAACACGTATGACATTCTAGTGACATAACAGTTCGATCACTCTGTTCTATATTGGTTACATTACATAATTCCAGAGCATCACCTTACACTAATAGCGTTACAGAGCAGTGTTACATATATGTTCCATTCGTGGAACATGAGTGAGATTCTAGTGACATAACAGCTCTATTACTCTGTTCTATATTAGATACATTACAGAATTCCAGAACTGTTACGTATTCTTACAGTAACAGCGTTTCAGAAGAGTGTGACCTTTATGTTCCTTTCTTGGAATACGTGTGACATTCTAGTGACATAACAGTTGTATCACTCTGTTCTATATTAGTTACATTACATAATTTCAGAACTGTTACATGTCCTTAAAGTAACAGCGTTACAAAACAGTGTGACCTTTATGTTCCGTTCCTAGAACACGCGTGACATTCCATTGACATAACAGTTCTATCACTCTATTATATATTAGTTACATCACATAATTTCAGAACTGTTAAGTATCCTTACCATCACCGCGTTACAGAACAGTATGACCTTTATGTTTCGTTCTTGAAACACGTGTGACATTCTATTGACATAAGAGTTCTATCACTCTGTTCTATATTAGTTACATTACATAATTTCAGAACTGTTACATATCCTTACAATCACCGTGTTACAGAACAGTGTGACCTTCATGTTTCGTTCCTGGAACACGTGTGACATTCTAGTGACATAAAAGTTCTATCACTTTGTTCTATATTGGTTAAATTACATAATTCCAGAGCATATCCTTACAGTAACAGCGTTACAGAATAGTGTGGACTTTATGTTTCGTTCTTGAAACATGTGTGACATTCTCGTGACATTACAGTTATATCACTCTGTTCTATATTAGTATTATTACATAATTTTAGAGCTGTTACGTATCGTTACAGTCACAGCGTTACAGAACAGTGTGACCGTAGACATTACTGCATACGAACGGACCACGTGAACGCGTTGAAAACGGTTAGGCCAGCAGATCAGATGCGAGCAATCGTGTTCGTGTTCACCACTGGCGGCCGCCTACCCTGCTCACAGATAGGTATTCACCGTTAGGCAGCTTCAAAGAGCCTCACGCGAGCGATGCGTGAGGAGGAGAAACGTTTCTGCGTTGTGAACGCTCACTGTACAATATACATTTCACCAGGTGGCGCTGTGTCACATGCTATATAGTTCAATACATGATATTATGCTTGGGATTTATTTGAAATTCAGATTTCAATTTTTACATTACATATGACCTGAAACAGTAATAATAATCGGTCTTGTTTGAATGCGAAATTATTAGTGTTCACATATGTACAAATTTGATGACTGAAGAAATATGGATAAAAAATTATTTTATAAATGAAAACACTAAATATTGAACTTGAAATTAAAACTTAGAAGCTTCTCTCAGCATTTCAAGATTTTTTAAATATACTTTTGTTCACTTTCTTATTGTAAACAGATTAATTTAGAGGAACATACAGGCACAATATCCTAATGGAATTTCAACTCAATACAAATTTACAAACTTATATGGTCTTCAACATCTTAAAAAATAAGTTCTGAAGAAAAAACGGAATTTCCAATAACATCCAGATATCGATTTTGAACTAAAGTGATGAATCTTAAAAAAAAATTCCAAGAAGAGTTTAAAAAAATAAACCAAATAGTTTGATTTTCAACCACAGATAAGATTTCCTCACCAATAAGAATAATTTTCTGCCAAAGTACGAATGATTATAAAAATACATAAATTTTGAATCAAATTTTGGAATTTTCAACTAAAAAAAAGTTTTCTATCAAACATGGAACATTGCAATTTGCAGTATAATAAATTACTTCAAAAAATGAATTTTCGACCGGTTTAATTCAACAAAACAGACAAATTTGTAACAGAATAGTTGAATCTTGAACCAAACGGAAGAGTTTTAAAAATAAAAGATTAATATTCTACCCAAAAACTACGCGGGCCAGATCATGTCAGCCCGATCGGGGCCAGATGGGTAATAGGGAAAATATATGGCGATTTCTGCGAGGGTTTGAGTGTTACAATTATAATTTTTCTATTTTTTGAATTTGTAACTTCTGAAGAATTAAAATGAGTTTTTTATTTCGAAAAAGTACACAACTTTGATAGAATGTTTAAAAATATTTCAAATCGTTTCAAAAGATTTACAAAATTGGAAAGAAAATCTGGACGCTTTTGAGGTCATTTCTTTGCAGGATTTAAAAAAATAGGAAATATGGATTTCATTTTAAAAGATATTTAAAAGTTCCGAAAAAATTTTCAAAAATAATTTGAAAAGATCTTAAATAATTTAAAAGAAAATTGATCCTTTTGATGATTTCGACATTAAATTTTGACTTTTTTTTTTGAAAATTACATAATTTTAATAGAAGGTATAAAAGTATGGGAATACTGAAAAAATTCCGAAAGGGATGAGTGGATGACTCATAAATCCCGAAAAATGAAATCTCCGACACTATTAAATTGCCGAATTGGAAAATTTACGGAATAATGAAATTCCCGAAATTATAAAATTGCCGATGCATAAAAATCCTGAATTGGAAAATTGAAAATACCCAAATAATCAAATTTCCGAACAGTTTATAATATTACCGAATTGGAAAATTCCAGACAGAAAGTATTCAACGTAAAAAATTCCCGAATTTCAACATAAAAAATTGTTTTTCAATTCATATTATTTATTTATTGAAAATAAAATAATCAAATATTTTTATCAAAGAATTTTTTTAATATTTAAATTTTTTAAAATTATTGTTTGAATTTAAAAGAACAATGATTTTGTATACAAATTGTATGAAAAAAAAAATTAAAAAACATGTGCGCTTCGAAAGAAAAAAAAATGTCTCCCTAATTTTCTTCGAACCTGATAACATTTTTCAAACAAACTTTGCAGGATTCAACTCAGTACCGATTTATATTGAAATTTATATAATTTTATTCTATTTTTTAAATATAAACATTCGAACTGAATTGTTTGAAATAGAGAGCCTTGAATCGTTAAAATTTCAGACAACTAAATTTAAACTATTGTTCTATTTATAAGTTTGTTTAATTTGTAAGTAAAACTGTTGGATTTTGATGTATAAATAACAATGAAAAAATCATTCATTTTTTTTTTAATTCGAGTAAGTTCAAGAGATATTTAGAAGTATTTAAAATATTTTAACTTGATTTAAAACTTAAAAAGATTTCAAAACATTTTAAGAGAATTTCAAGAGAATATTTAAAATGATTAAAAAAAAAGAAAAAAGTTTCATGAATAACTAAAAATAAAACAATTATCAATTCAGAAAAATCCGAGGAAATTTAAGAGATATTTAAGTTTTCAGATGATTGAAAAATAATTTAAAACTTGAAAGGATTTCTTAAAAATTGAGATTTTTCAAGATTTCAAACAAAAAATGTAGAAGGTTATTGAGCGTTTTAAAAGGCTTCAAAAGGATAAAAAAATGATTAAGATTTCTAAGAAAATTTAAAATGAGTTTTCATTCTGAATAATTAATTTCCAGATAATATTTTAGAAGATTTCAAAGGATTTCCAAATTTGTTCAAAAACGAATCTGCAAGATTTGAAGGCAATTTTTTTAACTTTGAAGGATTTTTAGGTGCAGCTGCACCTGCGTAAATTTAAACAAAATGATGATTTTTTCCTGTGCAAATTTGCGCCAGTGTGCCGTTCGAGGGTTAAAGATAATACAGCAATTTTCTTAAGATACCTGGGAAAATTTTTAATTCTTTTTTATTTCGAAAAAATAGTTTAAGAGAATATTTAAAAAGATTTCAAAACAAGCACAGGTTTTGATGTATAAATATCAATTGAACAATTATTAATTTTTTACGACTTAAAATAAATAAATTTATCTTCTAATATAACAAATTTTTAGTTAAAAAAATTATAATCGTTCCATTTTTATTGTCTCTGACATAAAATTTCTGTAAATGATATAATTTTGTAAATTTACAAATTTGTTTATTTATTCTTCAATTTAGAGAATAAGCTGCGCCGTAGGTGACTGTACTGAGCCGAAAGTGCTGAACGGGTTTTGAAGAGTCCCTTCTCCACAAAATTCTTAGTAGATCCTGCTGATCATCAGTGACTTTAATCTGCTGATAAATTTGAGCGACATCGGCAGATAATACAACAGGGTACTGACGAAATCGCAACAAAATGACAAGAGATCGTTTTGAACTACGGGACCGACTCGCTGTATGTCATTGAACGAGAGACCAGCAGAAGTTTTTGCCGAGCCATCGAATACAACCCGTAACTTCGTTGTTGTGCTACCATCTTTGAATACTGCATGGTACGGTAGATAATTTACTGCTTTTACAGTACTAATTTCGTTCTGAGGTATTTGGATCATGTGACTTTTTTCTTCATAATCCTTCGTGAACTTGATGCATTCTTCATTCAATTCAGGATATTTCTCCCTATTACGCTCCATTACGAATAGAAGTTTCTCCGCCACATTGAGGTAGTCACCAAGTTTATTGACCTCATTTTTGAGAGGAAGGGATACGCAAGTTTCGTTGTGACGTGCTCAATCTTCCAAAATCGTGCAACCTGTTCGTGCAGTTATTGCTTGGTGATGAGATTGCATGACAGTTTTGGCCTGAATGTCGTGCATGTAAGTTCCATCGGCCCAGCGATAATCCAAACTAGCACGGTCTTCTGAATGATTGGTTCGGATCAGCTGAGGTAATTTCTTCCGGAATAGCAATGTCCTTGCGGCTCAATGGTACAATTGGCATATCGTCTGTGAACTCAGGAGTAACTAGACAGGTAATACTCGCTGACAGGGCCGTTGACCTAGATTGAAAATTGATCGCAACGCAATGCTGCAGTTCATTCGTGTTCCTGCCAACACCCGAAATTGAGGTATCCGAATACGATAGTGGCAGTTTGAAGTACTACTACTACTACTACTTGAATTCGTGATGCGCAATCATGTTCTATATACATGTTACCTTCAGTGAGAGCATCAAAGTACGCGTTTTCAAAATTGCCTCGTTCTTTTAATTGAACTTTGGCTATAAGTGATATTCTCAAAAATAGGCTCGAGAAATATAATCTATGTCAAATATAAATTGTTGAATCATATTTGTACCAGGTTAAATTGCCATTACAAAGAGTAACGATCTTATATATTATATCGACATATCACGATATTATTGTATTAATATTATACTAAAACACTTTTATCTCTTAAAATATTTTATGTAATTTCAAGACTATAAATCATGACTCTGAGTGTTTTTTCATATAGAATGAAACTGACCGTCAACGAATGTTTCACGTGTTTGCGATAAGTACAAAAAATCTTCAATGTTTTATCATACTAAATCATTTCTTGACGAAGCTTCAAGCTATCATAAAACTTGAAGAAATATTTTTTATTTAATTTACTCAACTCTCAGGAATTACTGATATCTTCAAAGCAAAATTGTCATTAACACACTTATGTGTTTCTTTGAAAGTATATTTTATTAATCAAAAGGAGATGATTTACGTCGTATTCGAATACATAAAAATCCAGATTGAAAGAAATAGCAACAAAAGAATAAAAATCAATTATTCTGCTCTAGCTTCACATTAGTACCAAACACAATATCAGCTACCAAGTCATTATCAGATATACAATTATCCAAAGTTTTCAAGTTCGCGTTAGTTTTGCAATGAGAAATTTATGTTTGAAAGATGCTGTCAGACGTTGCAACAGGAACCAAAGCGTTCGCAATAATATTCTTTGTTCCATCGTGCGCTGCGTTGAATGAATATATTTGCAGCGATGTGTCCTGATATGCAGAGAAATCAGGATATAAATTCACGGTGTTTCCAAAACATGGATGTGCACTCATATCTCCAACAATTCGCGTAGGAGCAAATTGTTCTAGAGTAGAATTTGCGTATAAGGATTCATCACCAGTTGGAGTAGGAGCAGGTTGTCCTGATGATGAGATTGGCCGATAAAAATGAATAAAGCCGTACGAATAATAAGGCATCGCGTTTTGGATAACTAGTGGTGCAAAAAGCTCAGCTGTATGCTTTCCTGCATTCCCCAGGAGGCAGGGGGGGGTACATTTGTAATTTCAAGTGGGAACCCCAATTTTTTATTACAGATTCATATTTTCCTTTATGAAATCCGTAAGTTTTATTCGAAAATTTTTTTTCGATCCGCGAAAAAAAATCATTCAGGGACCATTCTTTAATTACGTAAGGGTTCCGAGGGAAGGGGTTTTTTTAAAAATCTCTACATAACCTTACCTCGGGGGGAGGGGGGGGAAACCCATTCTTACGTAATATCTTACAACGTCAATTATTGTTTCAATTCGAACGATCAAAGTAGCTACATTAATTCTACTAAAACTACCCATTTTACAATTTTAAAAATTGCGTGTTTTAGTTTTTCTAATGATATATAACTATTCAACGCTATTTAGAAATATTCTAAGTTAAATATTACGTAAGAAGGGGGGGGGGGTCAAGAAAACTTATGTATGCGTATGTGGTCGGGGGGGGGGGATCAAAAATGGTCAAAACGGCCTTTACGTAATTAATGAATGGCCCCTTATGAATATTACGATTTTCAATATTGTATAATACGCATAATTATTGAAAGTTGAAATGTGTGACACAGAAAATATTATGATTAATTTTTCGAATATTTGTAAGAATAGTGAGAAAAAACTTAGTTAACTTCAATTTCAGGATTATCGTCCAACCATTAGTATGTGACATTTTTCTTAACGAGAAAAGTGTAAATTGTTCAACTATTGGCTTGTTCTGATCATAAGAAAATATAAAAAAATGATTTTATATAACATACGTTATTCTTTTTTCCTCATATTTATATTTATGTAAATGGCTATTTTATCAAATTTTAGTGTTGAAGAAACATGTTTTTACTGGTGCCCAGGTTTTAAATATTTCATCTCATCTTTATTATATATTATTATTATTATATCATTAAGCCGTTTCCCTTTCGGGGCAGGTGTGAATTGCTCCGTTGGAAAGTAGTGATGAGTGGATGGGTATATAGGTGAAGGGTAGATAGGTATATAGGTTTAAGGTATAGATATTTTAGATTAAATCTTCCTTTAGAATTATTATATATCCTTGAAATTTTCTAATCAAATATTTTTCAATTTGAAATTATTATTTGTTTCAATATTTAACTCAAAATCGGACAATTTTAAGATATTACATTGAAAATAAAAAAACAAGATTGCTGTAATATGAATCCAATTGTTTGAAATCATACAATTTTAAGCTTTTTGATTCGAAACTGCTTTATATTTACATTTAAAATGATTAATTTAAAAACTATCAAGGCTTTTAATATGAAATTGTAAAACATTCAATTGCGAAATTGTCCTGACATTTTGAATATTTGACTTTGAAACTAAAATATAGTGAAATTTAAAATTTACAAAAATTAATCTAAAAACTAATTCTAGAAAAAACTTTAGTTTCTTTAAGAATTGCGCATTCAAAACTTAATTTTAAATTAAAATCATAGAAATTTTGAAAACGATAAATATATTATTGATAAGTATCATATAATGTAGTATCAAATTATATTCAAAAAGACTGGATAGATTTTTGTACTAAAAAATGTGATTGCTCTAAAAAAAATCATTTTCACTCAAAACTTACAAAACGCGCGAATTATGAAATACGGGAAATCTCCCGGTGTAATATTTTTCTTATGGCTTTATCCCGGTTTTCTCCCGGTGCAAGTTTCTCCCGACCTTTTTCCGGTTCTCCCGGTTGAGTAGCCACCCTGCTGTTTATATGAGAAAAACTTTTTTGATATTCAAAATCCGATTTATGAAGTTTATATTAAAATAGTTTATTCTGTTTCTATGAGAAAATTTTTTTTTATAATAAAAATGCAACAATACTATATCTAGTGCAATTGTTCGCGTCTTTGAGACGCATCGACCAACCTATTGTTGAATCTTCCATGATCCATCAGTACCGATTTACGAAGTTTAAAAAAAAACTTGCATATTCTGTTCATATGAGAAAAACTTTGTTTCATATTAGGAATACTACAGTACTGTATCTGATTCATGACCTCTTATGATCTAGCAACACCGATATATATATATATATACGAGACTGCCAGAGCGATAATAGTCTTATCGCCTGACAATGCTCTGGATGAGAAGTTCTTCAAACCAGTTGATCCAGACCAGATAGACCGTGCGGTGATATATCTTTCCATCTGAATTCATATCGTTTGAAAGGACAAAAATTATTATGGTTTATATTATATTTTGATGATACATCATGAATAAAAATGAAAAGTACAAAACAAATGAAGACAAAAAATGTTTTTCCAGTTCATTGAAATGTGACAAAACCTTACATTTTTCCTGGACCAGAGTGATGGTTTTTTGCCAGGCTTAGTGTAACTGATTTACGAAAAGTAGACCAGACAGCTTCGTAGGCTTATGAAAATTATTTACTATGCGAAGACAGTCAGCCACATATCTTAGCAGCTTTTTGGGTGATGAATATTGCTCCTAGAGATCAAATCGATCCTTCATTTTCATGAATAGAACTACAACTGGATTGCCTTTACTGTTGTCGTTGATCTCGATTTGGCCATTTCTTTTTGCTCTGCGTCAGTCAGTCAATTCCTTTCACCCACATTCTGTTATCTAGAAATTGGTTTGGACATTGCCTTCTGAAAATAAATGTTCATGTGCTTTTTTTCGTCAGATGCGTGAAACCGGTCTTTGGCTTTTGTTAATTCCTAGATTTCCGCCGTTCTGTTCGCACCGTCGACGTAGTCGTCCGTATAGCAGTCATTTATCAAGGCTTCTGCTCAAAACGAAAAGGATAAATACTTATCTAGAGTTATCTTTTGTAAGCATCTGGTAGTAAGGAACCGTGGTGCAGAGACGCCTATGTCACAGCATTTAGTTGAAACGTTTTTAGTGATTCCGATATTTCATTTCTTCACAAAATTAAAATTAATCCTGTCCTGCGGGCGAGCCGCAAATTGCCGGCACTTCTTTAAATTGTTTTTGGATATTCCAAAAACGTTATTTCGAAAGCATGAAATCAACTGAAATATTCCAGCCGCGTTTATTACCATATAGAGGATGTCCACAAAATAATCTTGCTTACAGAAATAACCTCAATATTATCTCAATCGAGTTGAAACTCAACATTTCTCTTCACAATCAGCCATAGAATACGAATAAAATATCACATTTCAAATATCACCCCCATAAGTCTGTTGCATAGGGTCCCAAGGAAACCCCATAATTGAAAAAATGGGTTTTACGAGTTTTTGGCGCTAATTATGATTTTTTTGCGGTTTTTTGAATGCAAATTGTTTTTAATACATAAAATTTTACTTTATACTCAGTATGAGATATTTTCATGAGTTGTTTAAACAAATTATTATTGTTTTCAGCATTTTTCTCATAGAATAGAGTTAGAAAGACGCAGTTTTTTCATCAATTTTCCATTTGTTGTCCAATTTTCAATCAGAGGGAAGTGACAGTTCATCAATGTTAACAATAGTGATTGTTTAAACAATGTATTTTAATGAGTTGCAATATTATATTTGAATAATGCCAGAAAGATGCGGTTTTTGTTTTAGATTTCTGGTTTTTTGTCCAATTTTCAGTTGGAGTGAAGTAATAATAAATTCAAGTTAACAAAATAATTTTTTTAAAAATTTATTATAATTATTAATAATAATATATTTGAATTATGCTAGAAATATGCGTTTTATTTCAATTTCTGGCTTTTTGTCCAATTTTCATATGGACTGAAGTGATAATGAATTCTAGTTTACAAAATAATTGTTTGGTAATTTATTATCATTTTTGATGATATTCTTTTTGCTTAATTGATAGAATGTTACGGTTTTTTCTGAAATTTTCAACTGTTTGTTTATGTTTTACTAGGCGTGACTTAATAACTAATTATATTTAGCAAAAATAATTGTTTAAACATATTATTATTGTTTATGACTATCTTCATCTATATCGATTGCACCTGAAAGTTGCGGTTTTTCAGAAATGTTTATATTTCTGTCCTTTTTTCACTTAGTGAGGTAATACTTAATTAAATCTAACAGCAAAAATAATTAACTTAAAACAACAATACCAGTCGAAAAATCATTTTTGTTGTGGTTGACTTATTATTTGTTCATTTTGATTGAATCCGCGAAAGTCATTTTTCACATAAAACCAATACCTTCTCATTGAGATGAGAATGTAAAAAAGGTTTAAGTTAATATGAAAATTAAATTTGTATATTTAATAGTATAAAATAGTTAAACGTAATATAAATGTGCGGGTTTCGGACAAATCTTAATCGAGCGCGAATTCCGAGATACGTCATGAGAATGTGCTCGTTAAAGCCAAAGGAGCTCTAACAAAAGAGAATTCAAAATCACCAAATTACAGTTGTCGATGTTCTGATTCTTAATTTCAAAAGGCCTGTGCAAAAATTTGGGGAAAGTACTTACATCGAGCGCGTAGCGCGAGGGAAACACATCATCGAGCGCGAATCGCGATATCCAACCGACGCGCGCCCCAGGCGCGCTCGAACTTACGAGCCGCGAGCCCAGCGCACGATGGTAATATACCAGGTCAACAAGTACATTTTTTTAACAGCACTGTAAAATGAAAAAACCATAAAGCCACTGGATCTCGAAGTGCTATAGGCGTTTAGATATGCATATATTTCATCCGCCTGAGGAATGCGATCCACGTGAAGCGGTCGTCGTATAGCTAGTGTTGCCGCGATACGATACGATACGATAATCAAGGTCATTATCGTATCGTGCCGTGAAATTATCGTCTGATTCTCGTATCGTCATAGACAGTATCGTATCGTATCGTCTATCGTCAATATTATCGACGAGAATATTGTCAATTTCGCAATATTTTAAACATAGAGCAAACAGGGCAATAGGCTGAGTGATAATAACATAAAGTATCTTCTATGCTTAAATTCATGATTCAAAATCTTGCTGGCAAGCTTTATCATGAACGAACTCGAAGAAAAAATTTAAAAGTGTAACCAATAACAACAGTGCGATCAACTTTTTTCCAACGAAAGATTGCAATTTTTGGTGATACATTCATTTTGTGATATATATATATATATATATATATATATATTTAAAAACTAAAGGTTAACAACCACCGCAGGGTCCCACTGGGAGTAACTGCCATCTCACAATACATTGTTTGGAAAATACTAGTAGTTTAAGGAATACTTGAAAAATTATTATCTACTACAATAATTTTGATAATTTCTAATGCAATTTGATTCGAAATGAAACATTTTATTTCCACAGAAACAAATTTTAAATAAAACAAGAAATTTATTACATTTTAATTTAAAAATAAAAAAGTGAAAACAAAACTAAAATATTTTATTACATTTTAACATTTTTTTATTAAGTTGTCTTCGATGAGGAAGGAATGAAAAAATGTTTATATAACATCAAGCTATCCTTGATAATCTCGGTTTGCTGCATAATTTCATAAGATTTAAAATTTCCATTTAAAGAAATTAATTTTTAACAAAAATGATGATGCGTCAGCTAAAAAAATTAATTTTTAACAAAATAGTTGAATTTCCAACCTAAAAGATTAATTTTCTACCGAAAAAGACAAATTTTCAACAAAACAGATGAATTTTCAACATAGAAGATTGAATTTCTATAAAAAAAATCAAATTTGCACAAAAAATGGAACAGTTACATTTTTAATAAAACAAAGAATTTTTAATCAAATTAAATAAATTTTTAACCAAACAGGTGAATTTTTAATCAAGAAGATTACATTTTTTATAAAAAAAGACAAGATTTAACATTTTCACTTACAGAAATGAATTTTTAACTAAAATGATGAATCTTCAACTAAATAAGTTAATTTTCAACAAAATAGTTGAATTTCCAACCCAAAAGATTAATTTTGAACCGAAAAACATTTGTGCACGGACCTTTAAAATTAAAGGTCAAAGCATCGACAACTGAAATTTGGTGATTGCGAATTCTCTGTTGTTAAAACTCCTTGGGCTTTAACGAACACATTCTCGTTACGTATCTCGTGCTTCGCACTCGATTTTGTCCAAAATGCGAACTTATCTACATTATGTTCAACACTTTTATATGAAATGTATATTACTTTAATATTTGTTTCTTATTTTGCATTAAATTTTATTCTCAACTACCCTGAAAAATGTATCATTTCAATAAATTCTAACTGTAAATTTAACTATTCCATTTTGTATTGTAAATTCACTTTCTTTAGTTGAAAATTCAACTATTTGGTTGAAAATTCGTATTTTTGCGCAGAAAATTAATCACTTTCTTGAAAATTAAACAATTTTGTTGAAAAGTCATTTTTATTTACTTCCCCCTTTTTAATTATTTTTCTTTTTTGTAGAAAATTAAATTATTTAATCGAAAATTTAACTATTTTGTTTGAAAGTCATATTTTTTTAACTGAAAATTTAACTATTCCATTTTTATTGTAAATTTATCTTGTTTAGTTGAATATCCAACTACTTGGTTGAAAATTCATATTTTTTTGTAGAAAATTAATCTACTTCCTTGAAAATTGAAGAGTTTGGTTGAACAGTCTTTTTCTGTTGTTTCTTCCCTTTTAAATTCTTATTTTTTTGTAAAAAATTAAATTATTTTATTGAAAATTGAACTATTCTGTTTAAAAATACCAAAAAATACTAATTGTTAACAAAATATATGTATTTTGTTAAAATTAGTATTTTTTGGTAGAAAATTAATTTTTTGTTTAAAAATGTAACTGTACGGTTGAAAATTAATCTGTTTTAGTTAAGAATTCAAATATTTTTTGGAAAAATCGTCTTTTTTGGTTGTATTCAACTGTTTTTAATTTGAAATTTAAATCTATTTCGGTTTAAATATCAACTATTACATTTTTTGGTGAAAATTCAACTATTTTATAGAGAATTTAACTCTTTTGTAGAGAATTCGTCTGCTTGGTTTGAAAATTCGACAATCTGGTAGAAAATTCGACTGTTTCGTGAAAAATGTATGTAATTTGTTGAGAATTCATCTTGTTGGTTGAAAATTTTACTATTTGGTTGCAAATTTAGCTGTTTTGTTAAAAGATCGTTTTTTTGTCTTGAAAATTCATCATTTTGGACGGCCTTAATCAGCCATTGAGACCATTTATAGCCAATTAGCAAATAAGTTGAAAAATATTTTTGAAGAAAAAGTAAAGAAATAGTGGAATTAGCAGACAATATTTGTTTTCCCTAAAATGTAAATGATTACATAAATTGTGACATCAAACGTAATTAAATTTTTAAGCAAATATTTTTCCTTGCAATTGATCCTTATCAACTATATAGATATCAAAGAAATGTCCAGTTGACGCCTTTATTGTAAGAGATAACATATAAAGTATAGATCATATAAGCGAATCAAGCAGTTGAATATTCATTAGGTGGGTTTTTACCAAAATCTTCGTTAACAGATGAATTCGTTTATTCTATAATCAGAAAAGACGAAGATTGTCGGCACTCTGGTCTTATCCTTAACGGTTATCCTCGATACTATTGGCGAATATAATTTATCATTTAGAATATAATAAAGAAATTCACTTGAAATTATATATATGCAAGCAAAAATTCACCTGGCGTTGTCCGGGTAGTGACTTGTGTCCGAAAATATATGCAGTACCTATTTATTATTTATTCTATATATCAACAGTTTTTCCCTAGAAAATCAGAAAAAAAAGAAAAACTTCCAGTGTATCTTGCAACCAATCATTTACAAAAAAAAAGAAATCTATGACATAATAAATTAAATTTTTATAATCACAATTCTACATGCTGGGGTACGTTTACGAATTTTTTCGCCAAATGCGAGTCTAAAACTTTCAAATAGATACCTCGAAAAGCTGTCCAGATATTGATATTCTTATATTAAAATTAAATTCACGTTACAGACAGTTGACAAATATGTTGGTAACTACATTGAAAATTACAATCCCATGCAAAACTCGTGACATACCAACATATGACTGTGTACTTCGTGAAAAATTTAACCATATGTTTCTTTTTGCAGAATTAAGCTTGCAGTTCGAGTGTTTGCCTAATGGCGATCCCATTCCTGGTGTTCCTCGTACCAAACCTTCTCATTTTCCTGAACTAAATTCTCCAGAAACGACTCTTCCTCTTGAAAGACCTCATTCTACAGAAAGGACTCTTCCTCTTGCCAGAACGCATGATTCTGCCCAATCTACCTTACCTGCCAAGCCTCTTCTTCGAGTCTTTAAAAATTTCTATGGAAAATGCAAATTTTAATATGAAAAAAGTCATTTAAATAAAAACGTTGCTTTTTGAAAGCCCTACAAGATTATCAGAACAAATTTTTGAATTTTTTCGCAAAGTCGAAAATTCAAATTTTTGGACCAACGCAATGATTCTGGTTTTAACCACAAAAAAAATGATAAATTCCATTTCGCGTTCAAACTCTGCAAGGTACAAAAGAATATCAAAAACAAAAATTGTGCACTTAAAAAGAGCTGCAAATTTTCATCCACCATTCTTTGATGGGGCGCGCAGTTCTTGTTTTATTCATAAAAAATAACATTGAGAATAAAAAATAAATTTTTTTGGAAGAACGGCACAAGGTCTAGGATACCCGTCTAGGATACATTCACAGGGAACGAAAAAGGAGTGTGAATTTTGGTGCATACTTTAACACTTTTTGCTGCTTTTTTTTTTATCGTTAAAATTGAAGCAACCACAGCTATTCTTGATCAAAATTGCAACTTTTGAACTAAAAAAAGAAAATTGAAAAATTTTGAATCGTTTAGGAGATATTAACAAGGAACGAAAAATGCGCGAAAATTGGTGCATATTTTTACATTTTCTGTTATAATTTCTTGAATAAAGGATTAAATTAAATATACCGCAGCTTGTCTGGACCAAAATTTCATTAGCTTTTGAACTGAAAAAATAAACTAGAAAAACGTCCAACCGTTTAGGAGAAATTCACACAGAACGAAAAAGGAGGGTGAGTTGGTGCATTTTTACACTTTTTTCTGCTTTTTCTTAAATCAGTGAAATTGAATCAACCATAGACATTCTTGATCAGAATTTCATAAACCTTTCAACTAGAAAAAGAAACTTGAAAATATTGAATCTTTAGGTGTTGATAAGGAACGAAGAACGTTCGAAAATTGGTGCATATGTGTACATCTTCTGTTATGGGTTTTTGACAAATGTGTGCAATTCAATTAACTATCGCTTGCCTTAACCTGAATTTCATAAGCTTCCGATTTGAAAAAAGAACTTGAACATTATTGATAAAGGAGAACATTTCAATTGCAAATAATTTTTTTGTAATATCAGGAAATAATTCTGTTCTTAAAATGTTGCTACCTCAGTATACAATTTGTAAACATTTTCACACTTTTAAAGAAATAAGAAAAATGAAAAAATGGACAAAAAACTTAGAATATTTTAATTAACGAAATATTTAAAGTGTCGGTACCTGTTACGTAACCAAAATTGTTATTGCTACCGATGACAAGATTTCTGGGAAATTTTTTAATGATTGAGGTTTTATTTTAAAACACACGAAACAGAATCTAGAAAATTTTAAGACAACTGAAAGATTTTGTTGGGAAACTGAATTATTTCAAAAGATATTTAGAAGTTTTGAAAAGGTATAACATAATTTGAAATTTGAACAATTTCAAACAGTTTGAAACCAATCGTACACTTTTGAGTATTTCGAAAAAAAATTATAAGCTTTTTAAAAATGTTGAAAGAATACCAAAATTTTCTTAAGATTCCTCTCAAAATTTCTAAAAATCTCTCAAGTTTTTCAGGCAATTTTCCAAATTTAATTTTTCAGTTTAAAAATTATTTATGAATTTTAGGAGTTTTGAAGAGGTTAAAAAGATTTTAAAACTTGAATTGTTTTTTTTAAATTTATAAAATATTTTTAAATTTCTTCAAATCTTCTAAAAGTCATCAATATCTTTTGAGCTAACTATTTTTTTACAATATTTTGTAAATCCCGTAAAATAAAAATAAAATTATATACATCAAAATTTTCTAGATTTTTTTTCGACATATGGTAAACCTTCAGAAATCTATTTGAATTTTGTCCGAAATCTTACGAAAATATATTTACATAATTTTATAAACGAACTGTTAATAAGTGATTCCTCGTTATCAAATCTGGGAATGTGGTTTTACCTCGAATTTAAGTATTCAAAAACTGTTAACAAATGAATAGTTATTCCAAATTTTCATTTTGCATTGAAATTTTTCTAATTAGAACAAAATTTATTTTTTCAACACTAAAACTTTTCCATATTATTGTTGTTATTGAACCGATAGCAGTTTTGAAATTTTTGGGAAACAAATTTTTCTTCAGAAAATTTTTCCTCAGTGTATTTACTATCGAAATTTTTTATGTTATTGCTGTCATTGAAGCCGATAGTGATTTTGACATTTTTGGGAAAAAAATTTTTCTTTAGAAAAGTTTTCCTCATATAATTTATCATCGAAATTTTCAATGTTATTTTTTTTACTGAAGCCGATAGCGCTTATGACAATTTTTGGGAAAAATTTTTTCTTCAAAAAATTTTTCCTCAGAAAATTGACTCTCGAAATATGTAGTGCTATTGTTGTTATTGAAGCCTACGGGGCTTTTCATATTTTTGGGAAAAAATTTTTTCTTTGGAAAAATTTTCCTTAGAAAATTTACTATCGAAATTTTTAAGGTTAATATTTTGATAGAAGCCGATAGCGCTTTTGACATTTTTGGGAACAAATTTTTCTTCATAAAATTTTTCCTCAGAAAATTTACTCTCGAAATTGTTATTGTTATTGTTGTCGAAATGTTATTATTGTTATTGATGCCAATAGTGCTTTTGACATTTTTGGGAAAAAACGTTTTCTTCAGAAAATTTTTCCTCAGAAAATTCACTATCGTCATATTTAATGTTATTGGTGTTATTGAAGCCGATAGTGCTTTTGACATTTTTGGGAAAAAATTTTTTCTTCAGAGAATTTTTTCTCAGAAAATTTACTCTCGAAATTTTTAATGTTATTGTTGCTATTGAAGCCGGTAGTGCTTTTGACATTTTTGGGAAAAAATTTTTTCTTCAGAAAATTTTTCCTCATAGAATATACTATCGAAATTTTTAATGTTATTGTTGTTATTGAAGCCTACAGGGTTGTTGACATTTTTGGGAAAAAATTTTTTCTCTAGAAGATTTATCCTCAGAAAATTTACTCTCGAAATTGTTATTGTTATTGTTGTCGAAATGTTATTGTTGTTATTGTAGCCGATAGTGCTTTTGACATTTTTGGGAAAAAATGTTTTCTTCAGAAAATTTTTCCATTTTTTAACTATTCATTTAACTGTTCCATTTTTAGTTTAAAATTTATGTATTTTAGTTGAAAATTAATTTTTTTTTGTTCCAAATTTATTATTTCTTAAAGTAGAAAATATAACTATTCCATTTTTGGTGGAAAATTTTTTAGTTGAAAATTCATGTATTTTCTTGAAAATTCGTCGTTTCGGTAGAAAATTAATCTTTATGTTTGAAAATTCATCTTTTTGGTCTAAAATTATACTATTTGGTTCAAAATTCATTTTTTTTTTGGTGAAGATTCATCATTATAGTTGAAAATTATTTTTTTGTATGTTAAAAATAAATTTTTGAAACTGTAAATATAATAATTCAAAATTCGTATTTTTTGGTAGAAAAATAATCTTTATTTGAAAATTAATTTCTTTAGTTAAAAATTTAGCTATTTTGCTGTAAATTCGTTTTTATGGTTAAAAATAAATTTTTTAAACTGAAAATGTAACTATTACATTTTTGGTTGAAAATCGATATTTTTTAGTTGAAAATTCGTGTTTTTTGACAGAAAAGAAATTTTCATGTTTAAAAATTCGTCTTCATGTTCGAAAATTCAACTATTTTTAGTTCAACATGAATTTTTTTTTAATGATGATTCATCATTATAGTATAAAATTAATTTCTTTCGTTAAAATCCAATTTCTGTGGTGGAATATTAATCATCTTAGGGAAAAATCCATCTTTTTGGTTGACAATTAATTTCTTTGGTTGAAAATTTAACTATTTTGTTGGAAATTCCTTTTTTTTTGTTAAAAGTTAATTTTCTTAACTTTAAATATAACTATTCCATTTTGGGTTTAAAAATGATCTTTTTTAGTTGAACACTCATCATTTTCTTGAAAAATAATTTCTTTGATTAAAAATGTAACCATTTGGTTCAAAATTTAACTATTTTGTTAAAAATTCGTGTTTAATTGATTGCATATCAATTTTTTAACTATTCATTTAACTGTTCCATTTTTAGTTTAAAATTTATGTATTTTAGTTGAAAATTAATTTTTTTTTCATATCTTTATTGAAAAGCGTTGTAAGCTACATCAACAATTAAACGCATATACTAGTAAAAACCATATTTGGATATTCATTTACTTAAGCAGTCTAATCTTAATAATGTTCTGGAATTATTTTCCTTGAAATTATTTAATCCGCCTTAAAAAATACGAACAACTGCAAAGGTTTCTAAAAAAGACTTGAAGAAGATTACGATTCCTAAACATCAAACATCGACAAAGAATGGATATGACATGAAGAAGATTATGATGTCTACACATCTAGCATCATCAAAGAATCAAAAAGTCTTGCTTTTTCTTCATTTTCTTCCTAATAAATAAATGCTACTAGTTTTACAGTAAGATTGGTAAAATATTGGTTTTTCTAGCTTCAACAATCTTTAGTGAACAAGAACTTGAAGATGATATAAATCTGTTTCAAAAACACGCGATTAAACAACATGAAGAAATAAATGCAAATATTGGTAGAAGCTACTAATAGATATTTATTTATCCAATTAGTCTAACGAAAATAATGTTTCATAATTATTAAATCAGCTTCAAACAAACAACACCATGATCAGTTGCAAAGGTTTCTTCCAAAAACATTAAGAATATTACGATTTCTCTACATCTAGCATCGTCAAAGAATGCAAAAGTCTTACTTTTTCTGCGTTTTCTTCATAATGAACAAATGCTACTAGTTATATAATAAGATTTGTAAAATATTAGGTTTTCTAGCTTCAAAAATCTATTGTGAACAATAAATTTATGATAATATAGATCTGTATCAAAACGTGTGTTAAAACAACATCAACAAATAAACACATATGCCGGTAGAAGCCACTAATGGAAATTCATTCATCTAGCCAGTGTAACAAGAATAATTTTTTCAAATTAATAAATTGGCTTTAAACAAACAACATCATGATCAACTGCAAAGGTTTTTTCAAGAAAAACTTCGAGAAGGTTACGATTTCTATATATCTAGCATCGTCAAAGAATGGGAAAGTCTTGCTTCTTCTTCTTTTTTCTTCTTAATAAATGAGGCAATTGCTGAAAGCAAGTCATATAAATACCTGAGTATTGTCGAATCTAAGGGTATTTAGAATCCGATAGTTGAGTAAAGCTTAACAAAAGTTAAGCAGGACCAACCACGTAGACATGATGAAGACCGGAATGGACTAAAGTAATTTAGCGATTGGAAAGGATAGTTCTACTACGTCATAGAAAAGATAGGGGCGTTTCAGATTTCAAGAATTCGTTTAAGTAATAAGTTATATAGTTGGGCGACTATTTTAAAAGCAAGCAAGATGTTGCGCCTTACAACACCATCTGTAAGGCGTTATGCATAAAAATTTTTCCCTAAACGTAGGATACATACAATAAAAGATCCATAAGTATAGCAATCTAACGCATAAAGTAAAGGAAATGTGGAGGAATGTGAAACATGCATCTATTCATCCAATTGTGATTTCGGCTACAGGCAGTGTGTAAAAAAATGCACTGAAGATATTGATCATATAGAAGTTAGCAGGTGTAGCCAGAAGCTCAGAAGGAAGTTTTATTAAACATTTGTGTTATTGGAGGAAACTTCCCAGACCATCAGGAAGCAAGCAACTAAGAACCTATGAAGTGGCAGATGGTAGCTCTAAGCTGGCATTCTGAAGCGAATATTAAAACCTTCAACATAAAAACATTTAGAGGCCATGTAGATGTAACATCAACATTTGTTTTATTGACATTTTTCGCAAAACTTACCTTCCCACGAAATAAGATATCTAGTTGAAAATTCTAACTGGTAATTTCATGACATGTTTTTCTGTAGCGATAACTAAAATTTTTTCAAAATCAATTTGAAAATGTTTCTTCATTGTTACAAACTGATGCTATTCAATTTTTAGGCATTTATTCCTCACTGAGAAAGAGAGACTGGGGCATTAATGTTATATTTAAGCCTCCAGAAAAATTAAATATATGGTGTGTAGAATCTTGAGTTATACTTGTCTTAAATGCAAAAGTTTGAAGATCTTTGAGATCGGATGTCGCTTGCCTAAGGGAGTTTCATCAATTTCAGTAAGACGTAAAAGATTACAGAAATGGTAACATCAAATTTGAGGCTCTTACGCAAATTTTTAAACAAATTTCTTGCCTTCGAACTGCCTCTTATCAAATGTAAATATCTTGAAATAACGAAATCAACGTCTTTAATGTAAGAGATGACGACTGAAGTATAGATTATGAGGGCTCATGAAGACGTAGAATATTCCTCAGTCACACTTTCAATTAGGTTCATTATTCATACATCAAGAAGTTTGTCCTTTGATTCGAAAAGATGAGGATTTTCTGTACTCTGGTCTTTTTCTTTTTCGATATCCTGAATTTCATAGGTGAATATAATAACATATCTCTAATTTTGTTACATTCATATTGCACATATGATTCGTCCTCCCCCAACCCTGAAAGCTCAGGAATATAGAATAGATCTTACACAGTATTTATAGTTCATGATTAAATATAATTTTTTGATTTAAGTTTATGAGGAACTATTGATACGGATTATTGCAGAATAGATAGTCCAGTTGTTGTTACGACCCATTGAAAAATTGTAAGGAGGAATATTGTCTTTGAATATACGTAGTATTAAATTTCCGTTTTATATGAGCAGATATCTTATTCTTTCTACAAAAATTGTTGTTGGATATTGTTAAGCTCTAAAAAAGTGGTACTACTTTTTGAGCCTAATATTTATTGCAGAATTTATGAGAATGTATTCCATCAAAATTAGAATTTGTGCAACACAGAAATTACTGGATATCAAAAAAGAACATTGGTGGAGCCAGCAAAATATTTCTCCAGCCCATCCATCATCCAAATTCAACCTCAAATGGGCTTAATCTATTCGTTTTAATTGGCACACACACGCGCAACCATCCTCGAACTTAAGAAACAACCTCGGATGTGGCAAATATCCTAACTCGAACTGGAAAATATGGAGCTGGCCCGGCCTTCATTCAAAATCAAAAAGATACAAAAAAAACGCCCCTCAAACTTTCAACGATAACATTAGAGAGTTTCTACGTTTTTGAAACAAACATACATTTTATAAATATTAGTTATTTATTTTCCTTGGGTGTTACTTTCTCTTTAAGCAAAAGTTATAATTTTCATTCAATATTTTTGTTTTTATTTTTTATTCTTTCATTTATGTGTAATAGGGTGGCCCTTATTTTTCACTTTTTGTATTGCTCTGCTGCCATCCACCACTTTTGTTCGAATGCCAAAAAAAATCTCCAGATTTGAGCAAAACCGGTTAATATTTAGGGGTGGCGCAAAGACCATGAAGTTTTCCACTTATTTAACATGGGAAAATGTCAGCTTTTT
Source organism: Andricus grossulariae (assembly GCA_011634705.1). Lineage (NCBI taxonomy): Eukaryota > Metazoa > Arthropoda > Insecta > Hymenoptera > Cynipidae > Andricus > Andricus grossulariae. Next base: position 221,647,363 of record JAABKJ010075445.1, read on the forward strand.
GTAAATCTAATATTTAAACGCTATCATATGATACAAATAATTCCGTGTTTCAGTATATTGTTCAGAATAAATTTTAAGTTTGAATAATTTTAAACCTAATTTTTCTTAGTCCAAAATTATTTCTTAAACTGAGAATTGAAGTATTTCATTTTTGTGTAAAAATGTATTTCATTTAGTTGCAAATTCATTTCTGTCGATGTTTGTTGACGCTTTTTAAAAGTTAAAAAAAATAAATAATCAATAATAGGTAATTTAAGAATACGCAGTCGTTTTTTCAACTAATTTTCAATTGTTTGAAAAATTTTAATTTGTTAAAATATTTGTTTTGTTCAGTTGATTCGCGAAATTAAGGAATTTTCTAGACTTTATGAGTTATTTAATTAATGATAAAAATAAAATCATTTGTTTGAATAATTTAACAATTATTTAAATAATACGTATTTGTTCAATTATATACTTTACCTGAAAAAAAGCAGATAAAACATTTTATTCCACTAAATTTACGAAAAATTTTAATATTTTCAAGTACTAATATATTTATTATGAATACTCGTAGATGCTCAAAGAGATTTAATTTTTTCAAACAATTTCAATTTTTTTAAAAATTTAAGAGTATTCAAATACGTATTATTTGAAGAATTGTAAAATCAATGGGAAACTTCAAGGCCTTTGCGCCACCCCTAAATATTAACCGATTTTTCTCAAATTTTGAGATTTTTTTTGGCATTCGCACAAAAGTGGTGGGTGAGAGCAGAGCAAGAATTTTATTTGCATCTAAAGCTAATGCCTGGCAAACTAAGACTACCCTTTGTCGTAGACTCACGCTTTATGTTCTTTTCGATGCAATAGAAGTCTGGGGGTTGAGGAACTTTAATTCAGTCAAGAGATTATGGTCCTTTTTCTTTAGGAAAATACTAAGCTTACCATCATACACGCCCAATTTCGCCCCCCATTTAGAGGTAGGTAAATTACAGTTAGCTTACGACATCTTCAAGTCAGCGCTAAGATGATTGTCGAAATTTCTGGGTATGCCTGATGATAGGTACCCGAAATGATTTTTTCTCAAATTGAAAGCAATGTCCTTAAGGCCTGAATGCAATCAGAAGTATACTAAGTTCTCCAGCTCAAAAATATGTTCATTCCAATGAGACGATTTTTATGTGCATAAGTTATGAATATTTGCGCGAGGAAAGACGAGAGGAATTTTATAGTGTATTGCAAACACTTATTGTAATTTGGTTTTCGCTGAAATTACGAAAAACGCGGGTTCAATGGAGTCTTTGCATTAAAAAATAAATTGTTACCGTTAAAATCAAGAGACGCGCAGGATAATATAATTATGACACACGTATTTACTGTGATTTCTAAAATAAATACTCGATGACTTCAGTCTCATGAATCGTGCTTTCTCGTTTCGAATTGATTTTTATTTAAATGTAATTTTTGAGAGATCTTGATAAAATGTTGAGACAAGTAATTTTATTTTAAATTAAAACTAGATTCCTTTTCAAAGCCAATTGAATATCAATGTTGGATAATATCAAAAGAAAGTAAAATTAGTAACGATAATAGGAATCTGTTACACTAAGTATTTCGGTGCAAATGTGACTTGACTTGGATCCTGTGTCACTCGATGAAAACATAAATGTTATTCTAAATAACTTTTCTGACTATCTCTGGCGTTCTGACTATGAAAGGTCCCTCTATTCAAGTAGTCTTCAAGTCCTCCCACAACTTGAACTTAATCCGGACTTTCAATCATATCTGCATCTTAGATTACCTGTTTAGACAAGACAAACACGCTCTCGACTGGCCGAAATCGGAGCGGACCCGTCCAGCTCAACCGAAGAAGACGACGAATTGGCGCCACCCCTTGGTGGATTTCTTGATAATTCATCCGCATTAAAATTTATCCTTTCAAGTTTGTAGACTATAAAATAGCCATAGTCACTCAGTTTCATATGCCATGCCATCGCGTCAATCTCGAAATAGAATCTTTCAGTCCATGCAACCATACAAGAGGTCTATGGTCTGTTAGAGGAAGAAAACTTCGCTCATATAAATAGGATCTGAAATGTCTTACACAAAATACCATTGCAAATAAATCTTTTTGAATTGTTGGATAATTGATTTTAGCCTCTTGGAGGACTCTGCAAGCATACGCAATGGGAAAATCAAGGCCAATTGGACGCTGACTCAAAAAACCATCAAGAGCGTGATTCGATGCATCAGTTGTTAATAAAGAAGGTTTCGAGAAGTCAGGATACTGCAATAAAGGCTCTGAACAAATTGTATCTTGCAGAATTTCAAAAGCTGATTGCCGCTCATCTGTCCATTTAAATTCGAACTTATTTTTCAGAAGGTAAGTAAGAGGTTGTGAAATGTTTGCAAAATTATGAATGAATTTTCTATAATACCCTACGAGACCTAAAAATTGTTTTATGTTCTTTTCCCCTTCAGGGACAGGGAATATCTTTACAGCCTCGATTTTTTCCGATCGGGTTCAACACCTTCCCGACTAATAACATGTCCCAAATATGTTATTTCAGGTTTCAAGAAAAAACATTTTTCGGGCTGCAATACTAAATCCGCGGTTTTTAATCGTCATATTAAAGATTTCAATTCTCTCCACTGTTCTTTCAATGGAGAAGCATAGACGACAATGTCGTCCGTGTGAACGAATAATTCTAGACCTTGTAGTCCAGCAAAACCTGGTCCATCTGTCCCTGAAATATTGCCATGGCATTTTTCAGCCTGAAATGCATTCGAAGATACTCATAATGTCCGTAGGGAGTTGTAAAAGCTGTTATTTCTCGGTATTAAAAATCTCATGGAATCCCTTTACGACTTACGTCTATAGAAATCTTTTCAAAATCTTCAACATCTTTTGAAATTCTTCGAAATCTTTTGAAATGGCTTGAAATCTTTTGAATTTCCTTAAAATTTATTGTTTTTCTACAAATTTGTTTGAAAATCCTTGAAATTCTTCTAAATCACATGAGATCCGTTGTCGTCTTTATAAATCTTTTGAAATTCTAAAAAATCTTCTACAATTCTTCAAAATCTTTTAAGATAAGTTGAAATCATTTGTATTTCCTTTAAATTTATTTAAATTTTAAAAATTCTTTTAAAAATATTAGAAATTCTTTAAATTTTAGAAATGCCTTTGAAAATTTTTCAAATATTAAAAATCTCATAGAATCCCTTTACGTCTATAGAAATCTTTTAAAAATCTTCAAATTCTTTCGAAATTCTTCAAAATCTTTTAAAATTCTATAAAATCTTTTGAAATGACTTGAAATCTTTTGAATTTCCTTGAAATTGATTGATTTTCTAAAAATCTGTTTGAAAATCCTTGAAATTCTTCAAAATCTTCTAAAATTCTTCAAAACCTTTTGAAATAACTTCAAATCTTCTGTATTTCCTTCAAATTCATTGAAATTTAAAAAAATCTTGAAATATTACAAATCTTATGGAAATCATTTGATATCTCTTAAAATACTTTGAAATAACTTTAAATTTTAGAAATAATTTTGAAAATTCTTGAAATATTAAAAATCTCATGGAATTCCTTTATGACTATAAAAATCTTTTAAAAATCTTCAAAATCCTTTTAAAAATCTTCAAAACCTTTTGAAATAGCTTGAAATATTTTATATTTCCTTTAAATTGATTGAAATTTTAAAAATTCTTGAAATATTACGAATCTTCTGGAATCCCTTGAAAAAACCCATCAAATTCTATTACATTCTTGAAAATCCCTTGAAATCATTTGACATCTCTTAAAATATTTTGAAATAACTTTAAATTTTAGAAATAATTTTGAAAATTCTTGAAATATTAAAAATCATGTAACTTCTCCAATTTTTGCTGTAAATTTATTTTTTAATTCGAAAATTCAATTACTTGCGTAAAAGTTGAACCAATTTGTTAAAAATTAATTTTTTTTAAGATTCGTCTCTTAGGTTGAAAATTGAATTATTTTATTAAAAATTCGTTTTTTTTTGTATTTAGAATTAATTTTTTACCTGAAAGTGTAACTTCCATTTTTTGTTGAATATTGATCTTTTCAGTTAAAAATTCGTCTTTATTCGTAGAAAACTAATCTTTTTGTTTTATATTCATATTTTCGGGTTGAAAATGCAATTTTTTACAAAAAATTCGTCTTTGGCTTGAAAATGTAACAATTGGGATGAAATTTGTTTTCTATCTTATCTGAAAAAGCTTTATTTATTGACAATTCATTTTTTTGATTAAAAAAATTTAATTTAGGTTTAAAGTTGAACTATTTTGTTAAAAACTTTTTTTTTTCAAGTTTCATCATTTTAATGGAAAATTCATCTCTCTGCTTGAAAATTTGTCTTGTTTGGTTGAAAGTTCAACTATTTTGTTGAACATTTGTCTATTTGGACAAAAAATTCGTCCTTTTAGATTTAAAATTCACATTTTTTGTCAAGAATTAAGCCGTCTACTAAAAGTTCAAATATTTCGTACGAATGTCTTCGAGAACTCGAAACTTTCGAGCACTCGAATGAGTTCGAGAACTCGAACTTTTCGAGAACCCGAAACTTTCCTGTAGCTCGAAACTTTCAAATACTTGAAGCCGTTCAAGTTCTCGAAACTTTCGAGTAGCTCGAAAATTTCGAGAACTCGAAATATCGAGCATGCTCGAGCTCGACTCGACTCGAAGTTTCGAGCTTTTTGCACACCTTTAATTAGTAACTATATCTACTAAAGGAATTACTAAATGTGTTGCTAGTAACTATTTTTAAAAGTAATCTTAAATAACTTTAAAAACTGTTTTGCAATGAAGGAAATTTTATTGAAATCAAATAAATTATTAAATACATGGAAAAATACAAAAAATTGTACGAACGATAGATTAATTTTCTACCCAAAAAGACGATTTTTCAACAAAATACATGAATTTTAAACGAAAAATTTGATTTTTTTTAACAAAAAATATCAGTTTTCAACATAAAAATTCAATTTTTCTGTTACAATTTTCGGTCAGAAAAATTAATTTTCAACCAAGCTTATAAATTTTCAACTAAAATGATGAATCATTGACTGGAATAGTTCAATTATCAACTAAAAATAGAACTTTTTCAACCTCAAATTGTATGGTTCAATTTTGGATTTTTTATTATGTTTAACTGAAGAGATGAATTTTTAACTACAATGTTAGAATATTCAATTGGAATGATTATATTTTCAGTTGAAAAAAAATTAATTTTCAGTTCAAGAAAAAACGAATTTTGAACAAAATATTGAACACTTTTCAACCAAAGAGATAAATTTTTAATTGAAGTGATGAATCTTGAACCAACAAAAATGAATGTTTAACAAAAGAGTTTAACTTTCAACTCACAAAATTAAATTTGTATTTTTAAAAAAAAGATGAATTCTAAACGAAAAGTCAAGTAGTTTAAAACCCAAAAAAACCCAACCAGAAAAATTAATTTTTAATCAGAAACAGTTGAATTTAACCACAAAAAACTACTTTTCGACATGAGTTTAATTTTCAACTTATTGCAAACAAGGTGTTGAATTTTCAAGCAAAGAGATGAATAATTCAATTTTCAACTAAAAACTATCAATTATTAAGCATAATAGTTCAATTTTCACTTTAAAAAATTAAATTAACTAAACTAAAATTCTCACGCTTTAAAGTATGTAGATACTTTTATTTTAACTTAATAGTTTACCAATACGGTGGTTCAAAAAAGGCTTTTTTGAAGACAAAAGAGTTTTTAATTCTGTTTAAAATTAAGGTTAAAAAATAATTTTTGTCGCTTAGGAAAACTGGGTCTGATGTTTATAAGTGCTGCCTCAAAAGTGATAAGTTTAAAACATGAAAAAAGACTTAAAAAGTATCGATAGAATGATTTTATGATAACCCAATTTTTTTAAAATTGACAATAATAAAAACTTTTTTTATTTCCACGTCTTTCCCGGTTTTCAACAAATTCTTTATTTTTTTCGAACAAAAGTCATCTTTGAAATCCTTGAAATCTTTGTGAAATCTTTTAAAATCTTTGTGAAATCTTGAAATTTCTGTGAAATCTTTTGGAATTTTTTTAAATTTTTGTAAAATATTTGAAATCCTTGAAATCTTTAAAAACCTTCAAATCTTTTAAATATTTGTGACAGCTTTCTTTAATCTTTGTTCGTGAAATCTGTTGTGTTCGTTTGAAATCCTTGAAATCTTCTCAAATTTGTTGAAACCTTTTGAAATAGTTCAACATCTTTGGAATTCTTTTAAAATCTTTATCAAATTTTTATGAAATCTTTAAAATATTTGTGAAAACTTTCTGAAATCTTTTGTATTCATTTGAAGTCAATAAAATATTTTTAATCTGTATAAAATCTTTTGAAATCTTAAAAATCTGGTTCCTTTTTAAAATCTTTTTAAAGTTTTAAAATCTTTCGAAATGTTCGACATCTTTGCGAAATCTTTGAAATCCTTGCAATCTTTACGAAATATTCGAAATCTTTAGGAAATTTTTGTGAAATTTTTGAAATCATTGTGAAATTTTTATTAAATCTTTGTGATATATTTTTTATTCGTTGAAATGATTGAATCATTTGAAGTCTCAGTAAAGTCTTTTCGAATCTTCTAAAATGTTTTGAAACCCTTTGAAATCGTTTCAAATCTTCGGAATGAACTGTTTTTTAAATCTTTCAAAACCTTTGATTCTTTTCAGAGTTTTAAAAGCTTTCTGAAATTGCTGTGAAATATTTGAAATCTGGTGCACACGCCTTTTTAAATCTTTAAAATCCGTGAAATGTATGCATTATCGCGTGTCTGTGTGAGGTAAGCCTGTGTGCGTGTGTCCGTGTGAGGTTGACATCGAGACATAGGTATTTCAAGGATGATTTATTGCTTCCTTACAGATAATATATTTATTTAATGCGCAAAAAGGTGCAGGTGTACAGATGAGAAACGAATCTCAACTAATTTTAGACTCGTATCTCTAGACGGCTTTCATTTACACCCTTAGTTCATATTATTACTTCAATAATCTCGATTATCTTAATTATCAATTATTTTGATTCACCATAAGTATATTTTTAATTAAAATCAGTTTATTGAGTAAATAGTAAGTGCAATTTTATTATCGTAAGAAAATTCATTAAACCTAAAATTCAGGTCATAAATTTAACTATTCAAATTGATCACTTTCAATGCAATAACTTTAAAGTGTATGTATTTTAGGCAGAAATAATCCAGCAGTAACTTAGAAATTAGGTAATATCTAAAAATCCGTCGACATCAAAATACTGATTCCAATAATTAGAGCTGCGTATTAGAAGTTGAATAATTACTTTTTGAATCATACAAACTCTTTTAAAATTTGCATTGCAAGATTTTGCATTGCAAGATTTGCATTGCAAGATTTTGAAATCCAAGCTTTTTTAGGCCCAGAAATGATAAATAAAATTTATTTGGAGATTAAAAAAACAGTAAAATTATATTTTTCTAATTCCTGAACTTCACATCCAGACTTTTATTCAATAATATAATGACTATTATTATTTAGCGATGTTCCAGTAATGAACCTTTACTCTCATCAGACATATTCAGGATGACAAGAAAAGCATTTTCGGTCTTTTTTCTAAATGCATATATGTAATGCATCTATTATAATAAACGGTGTTGTAGATTCACGTTCTGTTGATAACATCAGTAAAATGTTTATAATAAATATTTTAAAATGGTATAATTTACTTGAATGTATTTTATTCGTAGGGGCGTAAGTTTTTCAACTGACGGTTAGAAATAGTTCTCTAAAAATCATAATTTTACACATAATTAATAGTTCTTAAATCACAAAAAAAACGGTAAGAAATAAAAATATTTCATGATTATATAAATATAGTATATGGAAACGTTAATTTTTCCTTATTCAAATATAAATCAGAAAATTATATTTGACATAGATTATATCTCCAGAACCTAATTTTGTGAAGTGCTCAATACCTTCAAATCCTTCGACATCCCATGAAATCAGCGAAACCACTTTAAATCTCTCAAAATAAGTTAAAATTCATTGAAGTTATTTAAAACTAAATACAAATTTTTCAAATTTCGTGAAATCTTTTAAAATTTCATGAAACCTCTAAAGATCTTCAGAATTAGATTAAAATCTCCTGAAATTCTTTTAAAGTGCTTAAAATCCCGTGACTTTATTGGCAGTATTTTTAAATCTCTCAAAATCCCTTAAAATCTCCTAAAATTCTTTAAGATCCCGTGAATTTATTTGAGATAAATTCAAAATCTCTTCAAATCCCTTAAAATCTTTAAAAATATCCTAAAGTCCTTTAAAATATATTGACTTCATATGGAATATCTCGAAAACTCTTAAAATCCATTAAAATCTCGTAAAATCTTTTAAAATCCCGTGACTTTATTTGAAATATCTCGAAATCTCTTCAAATCCCTTAAAATCTTTAAAAATCTCCTGAAATCCTTCAAAATCCCGTGACTTTATATGGAATATCTCGAAATATCTTCAAATCCCTTAACATCCTTAAAAATGTCCTTAAATTCTTCAAAATCCAGTGACTTTATTTGAAATATCTCGAAATCTCCTGAAATACCTTAAAATGCTTGTAAATCACTTAAAATCCTTCAAACTCCCCCAACTTCATTTGAAATACATTCCAAATCAAAATCAAAGTCTCAAAATCTCTTAAAATCCCTTAAAATCATTAAAAATCTCCTAAAATTCTTTGAATTCCGATGACTTAATTTAAAATATCTCAAAATCTCTGGGTATTCCTTAAAATCTCCTACAATCATTTAAAATCCCGTGACTTTATTTTAAATATCTCGGAACCTCCTAAAATCCCTTGAAATCATTTAAAAAGTTCCTAAAATCCTTTGAAATCACGTGACTTACTTTGAAAACACTCGAATTCTCTTTATATCCCATAAAATCTCCTACAATCATTTAAAATCCCCTGACTTTATTTGAAATATCTCGAAATCTCCTAAAATTTTCCTATGCGCAAAATATGCGGAGAAACACTGATGGACAAATTGAGAAGAGATATAATCCTCAAAGAATGTGGTGCAGAAAAGAAAGAGTTGAAATATGGCAAATAAATCGCTTAAAATTGTTCGGACATGTAGAAAAAATAAAAGATGAACGACTGACGAAACAAGTGTATAAAGGTAAAATAAATCGCAGTCCGCGAAAAAAATAGGTGGAATGTGTGAATGAGACCTTAGTCCGAAGAGACATAAGAAACCATAGGAACGCGAGAGCTTGCATGAAAAAATGCATGGACGTGAAAGAAGCTGAAGAAGTATGCCAGTACAAAAAAAACTAGCGACAAGTAGTTAATAAGAAATGCGTGAGGAAAAGTGTCAGCTGAGTGAATGACACCTTAAACAAAAAACCTTGGATACTAATGGGCCACAGTGGGGAACCTCACATGACGACCGTCTGGCTTTGCACTCAGGGTGATCAACAACCTGGGGAACGTGTACTTCATCCACTTCTGCTTCTTCTGTCCTAGAAGGTAAGCAAGAGCGGGAAATTCATGCGAGAAAACATCTCCCAACACTGTTCCTTGGAGTCAGCTATCTGACCACGGATGACCTTACGCGACAGACGGGACAGTTGAAGATGAAAGTTTCAACTTTGGATACTTTTTTGGAGCTACCAATCTTTGTAGCATGTTATGATGAACAGTGTTGTCGGACCAGATGGAATCCCAGAAGAACAGCCTTTTGCATCCAGTTCGCATTGGAATGAACCTGACGCTGGCAAGCCGGAATCTTGTTGAGTTGACTAGGAAATGAAGCTTTTATACCTCCAAGACATCCTATTATGAGAACTACAAGATGAACTTTGTAGCCTTTGTATAGCCTGCTCAGCTCGAAAAGAAGTGCTTGACATTTCGCGCATTTTCCTTCCTCCTTTGCCGTGATATTACCATTGACTGGTGCCGAGAATTCAATCACGTAAATGATCTTGGTTTTCAGATCCTGGAGGACAATATCAAGCTTCGTAGCACTGATACAAACAGCAGTGTGATGGAAAAGATGACAGTCTAAAACCTATTACTAGTCTTGGTTGTATTTTTAAGTAGTAAAATGTTATTATATATAGTTTGAAGTTATATTTAGAAAATCCAAAGAATTTTAAGAGATTTCGTTTGAAAAATTTTAAGAACTCTCAATATTCGAAAATTTATCATTATGCATATGCAAATAGTTTGTTTTTTTTATTGTAAAATAAACAGTTGCATTTGGAATGCAAAAATTGATTTTGTACAAAAAAAAAATTTTTCAAAAAATATAAAAATTTGTAACCAAATATAAATTTTCTACTAAATGGTTGGATTTTAGAACCCAAAGTACGAATTTTCCACAAAACAGTAGAATTTCCAACAAATCATTTGAGTTTTTCAAAAATATTTACATTTTTAGGTAAAAAAAATTAATTTTTAACAAAACAAGCAAACGAATTTTGGACTAAAATTATGAATCAACCAAAAGGCTGAGCTTTTAAGAAAGATAGTTCAAATTTTAACCAAGGACCTTAATTTTTAAACTAAAAACATGAATTTTCAACAATAAATGTAATAGATGATATTTCAACAAACAAAAAAAATGATTGTAATTAGAAATTAAAAACAGCTGGATTATTTATCCAACAAAAACGTATTGTCAACCAGAAGGTTGCAATTTTTACTAGAAAAGGTGACATTTCTACAGTAAGAGATGATATTTTAAACCAAAAAGATAAATGTTCGACAAAATAGTTTAATTGGCACTGATGTAAGACTAAATTTCCCAAAAGATTATATTTGAAAAATAATTTTTATGGGAGTTATGGGTGTTAGAAGAAAAATAAAAAATTAGTTTTTCTCAAGAACGGCTGAACCGATTTTAATGGACAAAAAATATGTTATGGGGCTCAATGAGATAATGTTGTAGAAAACTTTCAAATTTTTTTCTAAAAATACGGGTCAAAAAAAATTTTCAAAATTTTTTCGAATTTTTTTCAATGGGATGCATTTGAGGAACTATCACCATCTTTCCTCTGAAATCTGTTTTTATTTCTCTAAGCTGCTTAAAAACTTCCTTTTTTATTATCTGCTTTATTAGAGTGAAATATTACTTTATCAGTTTATTATTTCTATTCTTTTCTACAGTTTGTTCAATTAATTACTCAGATTTGTTCGGTTCCTCAAATCAACATTAGAAAAAAATTCAAGTAGAAAAGTCAGTTATGGTCAGACGCATGGAAAAACAATTTTCGGGCTCCATCATCTTTCTAAAAAAATTTCAACCGGTATCGGAATGATCGGGTGACCGTAAACTTTATTTTCATATCTCGTATTTGAAAATTAATTTTCAACCAAGAACATTAATTATCTGTCAATAATACAAATTTTCAACAAAATACATGAATTTTCAACAAACTAGTTACATTTTTAGCTGAAGAGAATAATTGTCAACAAAATAGTAGAATCTTCAACCAAAACATGTTAGTTTTTTACTCAAAATTTCCATTTTCAAACAAATAATTTGTATCACAAAATAAATGTTTCAAATAACCATTTATTATGTTTCATTCTATTCGTTCATTTGTTTTCACGGGTTTATGAATACTTTTTTCCTGCGATACTTTAGAAAATTAAAAAATATTTTAAAAGATTAAAATTCAGCTGTTGAAAACTGAATTCTTATCAATTGAAAATTTTGTTCAATTTACGAAAGAATAATTGTCAACAGTTCAATTAACAACTGTTAAAAATTGATGAACATTAAACTGCTTTTAACTGAAGAAAATTTTTTATTGACAATTCATCTGATGAAAATTTAATTTTCCGATTCTTGTATTTAAAACAATGGAAAATTCCATTTTTAATTTGTCAACATTGAAAAATCAACTGGGAAAAATGCAACTTTAGAAAATTCAGTGTCTTGCAATCCTATTCAACTCAATTTTCGACTTCTGAAAATAAAAGAAAATTGAATTTTCAACTGTTAAAAATTAAACTTTTGAAAAATTCAGAACATTAAAAATTCAACTGCTGAAAATATTTGCAAAAATTAAGAATTGTCAATTCGATTTTCACACATACTGTCTTTCGTGTATGCCCATAAAACGGATACTGTTATCACCTTTCATACAATAATTGAAAGAAGATTTACAGTTGTTATTATTAAAAGTAGGGTACTTGTTAAACCTATTGAAAAATGGATGCCTGGAAACTTTTGCACGGCATTCCATATTAGACAAAATAAATTTGTATGTCCCTACATGTACGTGAGTTATTATTTGCTTTATGTAAGATTTCAATTTCAATTAAATCTACAAATTCTCTTGAAAAAAAAACAACTAAAAAATTGAGTCAATTGTGTCCATCATCGAAAATTTCGTGAAGTCCATTCAAGACCTTTTTCCTCCACTAATTCTCTTGAAAAAACGATAAGAAAGGAGTAATTTGTGTACATCTTCGGAAATTGGGCAGAGTCCTATAAAAGTACATTGTTCTTTAACCAACTTCTTGAAAAATGGAGAAAAGTTACGTATACTCCACGGGAAAAAACTTCTTAAAATCACAGAAATGTCAGGCTTACTATGCGATCAAGGAAATGTTCATTTGATTTCAAGAAATTCCTTCATCATTTTTCCAAAACAACGTCATCTGAATTTAAAGCAAGTTATGAGGGTCTAAAAACTAACGTTATATGTTATAGGTTCTTTCTCGAGTATCGTTAATACAATAATGATTTAAAGACAGTAGAATTAAATCATGCAATGGCCTTCAGCAAGAATTCATAAGCTGCATCCTGGAAGCGATGGTATTTCCAGAAGTGTAACTTCAAGGACTGCTAGTAATTGTCTAGAAACGGCCTGTAAAAAAATTGCTATCCCACCGATCGACCTCCAAGGTGATGGAATGGGAATCCTGATCGCTGACTCTCTCAACGGGGGGAGTATGTATAATCGAAGTAATTTTAGATTAAATAATTTTAATTTTTCGACTAGCCTACACGTGTTATGTAGGTCGTACTATAGTAAATATATATATATATATATATATAGGATGCCAGCATTATCCCTGTTCACCGAGGCTTTATGGCACGTATGCATACTCAAAGCGCTATAGGCCTCAATAACAACAATAACATTCAAAATTTCAATAGTAAATTTTCTGAGGAAAAATTTTCTGAATAGAAAATTTTGTCCCACAAATGTCAAAAGCGCTATAGGCTTCAATAACAACAATAACATTCAGAATTTCGTTAGTAAATTTTATCAGGAAACATTTTCTAGAGAAAAATTGTTTTTCCAAAAATATCAAACGCACTATGTGCTACAATAACAACAATAACATTAAAAATTTCGATAGTGAATTTTCGGAGGAAAAATTTTCTGAAGTAAACATTTTTTCCCGAAAATGTCAAAAGCGCAATAGGCCTCAATAACAACAATAACATTCGAAATTTCAATAGTAAATTTTCTGAGGAAAAATTTTCTGCAGACAAAATTTTGTACCAAAAATGTTAAAAGCGCTATAGGCTTCAATGACAACAATCACATTTGAAATTTCGATCGTAAATTTTCTGAAGAAAAATTTTCTGAAGAAAAAATGTTTTCCCAAAAATGTCAAAAACACTCTCGGCTTCAACATCAACAATAGCATTAAAAATTTCGATAGTAAATTTTCTGAGGAAAAATTTTCTGAAGACAAAATTTTTTCCCAAAACCTTCAAAAGCACTATGGGCCTCAAGAACAACAATAACATTAAAAATTTCGATGATAAATTTTCTAAGGAAAAATTTTCTGAAGCAAAAATTTTTTACCAAAAATGTCAAAAGCGCTATAGTCTTCAATAACAACTATAACATTCAAAATTTCGATAGTACATTTTCTGAGAGAAAATTTTCTGGAAAAAATATTTTTTTCCAAAAATGTCAAAAACGCTATAGCCTTCAATAACAACAATGACATTCAAAATTTGGATAGTAAGTTTTCTGAAGAAAAATTTTCTAGAGAACAAATATTTTCCCAAAAATGTCAAAAGCCTCAATAACAACAATCACATTGAAAATTTCGATCGTAAATTTTCTGAGGAAAAATTTTCTGAAGAAAAAATGTTTTCCCAAAAATGTCAAAAACACTCTAATGTTAAATTCTTGCTTGTTCCATTCTGTTCTATTCTATACTATTCTCCTCTGTACTATGCCATTCTATTCTATTTTATTCTATTTTTTCTATCCTATTCTATTTTATTCTTTCTAATCTATTCTATTCTATTCTATTCCATTCTATTCTATGCTATGCCATGCTATTCCTCTTCACTACACTCCACTCGACTCCACTCTACTCTACTCTATTCTATTGTATTCTATTCTATACTATTTTATTCTATTCCATTCTATTCTATTCTATGATTTTCTATTCTATTCTATTATGTTCTATTCTATTATATTCTATTATGTTCTATTCCATTCTATTTTATTATGTTCTATTCCATTCTATTATATTCTGTTCTATTGTATTGTATTCTATTCTATTGTAATCTGTTCTATTCTATTCTATTCTATTATTTTCTATTCTATCCTACCCCATCCTATCCTATCCAATCCTATCCCATCCTATCCTATCCCATCATATCATATCCTATCCCATCCTATCCCATCCTTTCCTATCCTATCCTATCCTATCCTATTCTATTCTATTTCTGGATACTGAAATATGAAAACTTTAACTTTAAAACTCGATACTATCAAGTTTTTTTATATTTGAGAAAAATATTCACTGCGTTCATTTTGTACAATCAAGGCTGAAAAGCTTGATAGAAAAAAATGTTTGAGTAATTTTCTCTGGCATACCTTTGAAATGTACAAAACTATATAAATTTAAAAAAAAAACTTCAAAGCAACTTTTACCATCAAAATTCCTTGATGAAAATCTAAATTTTGATCATTTTTTGTTTAAAGCAATGCTTTCCACAAACCATTAACTCTTGCTTGTTCTATTCTATTCTATGCTATTATGTTCTGTTATATTCGATCCTATTGTATTCTATTCTATTTTTTCTATCCTATTCTTTTCTACTTCTTCTATTCTATTATATTTCATTCCATTCCATTATATTGTATTCTATTCTATTCTATTCTATTCTATGTCTTGCCATGCTATTCCATTCCATAATCGCAAGAGGAACTTTTCGGTTTGAATTTATTTCTTAATTAGCATAAGGCTATTTTGTATTTTTAGCATTTTTATTAAGTTGAAAGAAAGAAAATTTTAGTTGACAATTTTTTTTCTGATTCTAATGTGGACATTTTTATTTTCAACATATTCAGTAAGGGTTTACATTTTGTATTTTCAACTTGTGGCTTGGGATGAAGAAGATGGGATTTTTCAATTTAAATTTGTGAAGTTTTGAGTATAAAATGTTTTGTTTATATAATTCTCATGTTTTTAATTGTACAGCTTTTAATTGTACTTATTTTAAAACATTTTTTTCCAGGCCTTTTTCAAACTACTTAGTTTTTAAAGCTTGATTTCGAAACGATTGATTCTAGAATCCATTAATTTCCAAAAGTATAGTCTAAAACGATTCAAATTTCAATCTGTGTTTCTGATACATCTTCAATTTGAAATTGGAAACCTGAAAAATTTAACAGCTTGATGTACTGTCAATTGCATAGGTAGAAAAAACGATCTTTTCCACAAATATAAAATAATTTTTTGTTAGTGTTTATCACATTGGTTTACAACAATGTTTATAGTTTGCATCGATCATTTCAAGAAGAAAATGTAATTAATAATTATAAATACATAATAAATCAAAAGTGCTTAATGGTACATATATAATGGTTATCACGACAGAAACTGTCATATTGTCATTAAGATTGTCCATTATTGTATCTATTAGTTGTATTCTCAAAGTGGCTGTGCATTGATATAAGGCGATATAAATTACATGCAGCTTATTGGTATAAAGAAGAAAAAAATTTTCTTCAAACACACGGCTTTTTGTTGGGACAGCAGAAAAAACGATTCAAATCTCTGGTTAACTGAATGAGGAGAATGGGAATTTCATTGTCCAGAATAATTAAATGCCTGTTTTTTTATTAACTTTTTATTTATTTTATCATTTGTTTTTCATTTACATTCAACTAAAATCCTGTTTAATGATTCCTTTAGTTTGAAACGTTTTATTTTTAACCTGTTATCTTCAACTAGAATATTCAAATTTTCAACCAAAAAGATTAATTATCAACTAAAATGATGAATCTTCAACTGGAATAGTTCAATTTTCAACCAAAAAGATGAATTTTCAATCAAGAAGATTAACTTTCCATAAAAAAGACGATTTTCAACAAAATAATTTAATTTTCAAAGAAATAGGTGAATTTTCAAACAAGAAGATTAATTTCTTACAAACAAAGACGATTTTCGACCAAATAAATAAATTTTCAACAAACTAATTGAATTTTTAACGAAACGGTTAAATTTTCAACAAAAAAGATTAATTATCAACTAAAATGATGAATCTTTAACTGGAATAGTTAAATTTTAAACCAAAAAGATGAATTTTTAATCAAGAAGATTAACTTTCAATAAAAAAGACTATTTTCAACAAAATAATTGAATTTCTAAAGAAATAAGTGAATTTTTAACCAAAAAGATAAATTTTTTACAAAAAAAGACGATTTTCGGCCACATAAATGAATTTTCAACAAACTAATTGAATTTTTAACGAAATGGTTGAATTTTCAGCAAAAAAAATAATCTTCTACCAAAAGAGACGATTTTTCAAAAACATAAATGAATTTACAACTAAGTAGTTGAATTTTCGACCAAAGAGATTAATTTTTAGCTATGAAGATTAATTTTTACCAAAAAATAAGAATTTTCTACAAAAAAAAAGTAATTTTTCAAGCAAAAATTGGATAAAGGGCATTTGAAGGTCAAATGGACAGAAAAGTCATTTATTTGAAGATAACTACTATAATTTATGTTTTTTGTGTCGCTGAATACGAATCCGGGGTCCATTTGAACTCAGCGAGTCAAAGTCAAGGACTTTTCAAGGTCAATTTCGTTCTTTTCTCGAAAAACAAATTTCTGACTGCAGATTCTGAAAAAACGGAAGATTTTACGTCCATATATGTATGATTTTATTTATTTATGACGACCTCTAAGGTCATTTTAGGGTCATTTTATTTAAATATATAGATGATTCATATGGGTAAATGGTAAATTTTTTTTCTGAAATTTACAACTATTTTTCCACTTTTCACATAGGGTGAGTTAATAATTAATTCAATTTAGTAGAAATGATTATTCAAACAAATTATTATTGTTTATAACCATTTTCTTTATTATTGCAATATAGTTGAAGTTTCTTCTAACATGTTTAACTTTTTACCCACTTTTTACTCAGTGAAGTAACAAATAGTACAAGTTAACTAAAATAGTTGTTTAAACAATTTATAATTGTTCATAAATACCTTTTCTGAGATAAGTGGTAAAAAGTAGCGGGTTTTTCAGAATTCTTAAACTTTTTGTTCACTTTTCATTTATTGAGGTAACAATTAATGCAAATTAACAAACATGCTTATTTAAACAATTGAATATTGGTTTTTAAAATTTAATTTAAACAAAAAGCTATCTTACACAAGAGCCAAAACAAAGAATGGTATAATTAGGTGTGAGAACGAGGTGTGTGAATGACTTGTAAAAGTTTTGTTTTTAATTACAACAAGAAGTTTATTGCAAAGTGTAAACAAAAATTTGGAATTGAACATATGTTGATATCAGGCCCCCTTCAGCAAAATATATTCACGAAAAAGAAAGAGAATGTTTAAAATATGTTTCACTCCAATGCTTATTTATCATTTGTTTAGTACCAAAAAGGTAAAAAGAAAATGGTTATGAACAATAATAAATTGGTTGAACAACTATTTTTATTAACTTGTATTCATTATTACATTACTAATAACTAAAAGTGGGCAAAAAGTTAAAAAAATTCAGAAAAACCCGCAATTACCTGTTATGATTATAGATTAAGATATTTGTTTACAATATTAATTTGTTTAAACAACTATTATAAATAATAATTAATTGTGTGAACAATTATGTTTGTTCACATTAATGAACTATCACCTCTCTCTAATTGAAAATTGGACAAAAAGAGGAAAATTAAAAAAAAACGTGACTTTCTATCTCCATTCTAAGAGAAAATTGCTAAAAACAATAATAAATTGTTCAAACAATTCACTTCAACATCTAGTGTTTTGAATCATTTAAAAATTCTCAAAAAGCTTTGAAATTATCGATTGAAATTTCAAACAATCTACGATTTCTTTTTAACTTTTTTAATCTTGTCAAGATTTAAATAATTATTGAATCTTTTCAATATTTCTAAAACTTCTAAATATCTTTTGACACAATTTAAATTTTTTCTAGAATTTCTCAAAATCCTGCAGAATTACCAAAATTTAAATGAAATCTTGCAGATAGTTTCCTAACTTCTTTTGAAATCTTTGAAAAATAAATTAAATTTTCTAAAATAAAACCTAGACCATTTTGGATTTTCCCAGAAATCTTATTGTTGGTACCGGTACTTGTTTTTTTTAGTACCGACATTCGTAAATTAAGATATTTTAAGTTTTTGTCCATAATTTAATTCTTCTCATCTTTTTGAAAGTGTGTAAAAGTTAGTTATCAAAATAATTATTTACAAATGAAATAATTTTTTTTCGTCAATGTTTAGAAACATTGAAAAAGAATTGTATCATGAAATAAAATAATTTACTTGAAATTTTGATCTACTTAATCTATGGCGTAGAAAACTTAAAATGTTTATTATTATATAAATAAACTAAAAACCGTCACTAAAAGTCTTATGAACTCAGTGTCGCAACTAATCAGATTTTCTAAAACAATCTAAGCGACATCTTGTGACTACAACTTTTTCAGAAAAAGAATAATTTTGTCGAGAATTCGTTTGAACAAGTATTTTCTGTAAAAATTCTGAAAAATCGTTTAACGAGGTACAAAAATTTACATAATTGATCATTCTTGTACCGATCACGTTTATCGGGTTGGATAAGGAATTGAGGATAACAGGTGTAATAAACCATGTTCTATAAAAACGTAAAACCAAGGAAGAAACGTGTTTCGATTGGTTGTTCTTCTTACTCCTGGATCTTAAAGCATGGCTGGTACATTCAAAGGATGCTGAGGGGTAAAGAGGAAAAAACTAATTAACTTTTCGGAATAATTAAGATAAGGAAGCGAGATCTGGCCGATCGCACAACCGAACCATGGAATCTTTTATATTCTTGCATCAGCTTTGAATTATGTTAAAGCAAAAAGTTTTACTATAAAAAACCATATTTTCAAATATTATGCATCACCATAGCTTCCTTACTCTTAAATAAAATGTATCAATATTATAGGTCAATCGAATCTTCTGGAATCAACACAACTTTCCTATTGTCGCATCAACTTTCAATTAGGAGAATGAAATAATTTTTACTATGAAAATTGATTTTGAATATAATATATATGACGATAACTTCCTCACTCTTCATAAACATGTATAATTATTATAGGTCAATCCATTCGTCTGGAACCAACAGATCTTTCCTATTGTCGCATCAACTTTAAATTATGAGAATGAAAAAATTTTTTGACATAAAATAGATTTTAAATATAATATAGGTGACGATAACCTCCTAACTCTATAGTAAAATGTATAATTATTATAGGTCCATCGATTGGCCTTGAATCAACGCATCTTTTCTATCTTCGCATCTACCTTAAATTATGAGAATGAGAAAATTTTTACTATAAGAATTGATTTAAGAAATATATTAATTACCATAACTTTCCTAATCTTTGATAATATGTATTATTCAAACTAGGTTAATCGACTCGGCTCGAACCAAGGAATCTTTTATATTCTTGCATCAACTTTGAATTGTGTTAAAAAAAAAGTTTTACTATAAAAATCGATTTTAAATATAATATAAATCACGATAACTTCCTCACTCCTAAGTAAAATGTATCAATATTATAGGTCAATCGATTTGTCCGGAATCAACACAACTTTCCCATTCTCGCATCAACTTTAAATTATGAGGATGAGAAAATTTTCACTATAAAAATCAATTTAAAAATATATTAATTACCATAAATTCCCTTCTCTTTAATAAAATGTATTGATATTGTAGGTCAATCTATTCGTCTCGAACTAAGGAATCTTTCATGTTCTTGCATCAACTTTGAATTATCTTGAAGAAAAAAAATCGATTTTAAATATAATACAAATGACGATAACTTCCTCATTCGACTATTCCAGTTGAAGATTCACAATTTTAGTTTAAAATTCATCACTTTGGTTAAAAATTGAACTCCTTTGATAAAAATTCGTTGTTTTGTTGTAAAATTAATTTTGTAAACTGGATATTTAACTATTCCATTTTTGATTAAAGATTTACCTAGTTGGTTGAAAATTTATCTTTTTTATTTGAAAATTCAAGTATTTGGTTTGAAAATTCATCGTTTTTGGTAGGCAACTAATGATTTTGTTTGAAAATTCAATCACTTGATTTCAAATTAAAGTCCTTTCTTAAAAATTCATTTTTTTCTGAAGATTCGATTTTTTTAAATTAAATTTTTCAACCAAAAATGCATGTACTTGGTTACAAATTACTTTTTTTGTCTGGTTACAAATGAATTTTTTTTAACTGAAAATTTAAGTAATCCAATTGAATATTCCATATTTTAATTACAAATTTATGCAACTCTTATGCAGTTGAAAGTTCGACTATTCCAGTTGAAGATTCACAATTTTAGTTTAAAATTCGTCACTTTGGTTAAAAATTGAACTCCCTTGATACAAATTCGTTGTTTTGTTGTAAAATTAATTTTGTAAACTGGATATTTAACTATTCCATTTTTTATTGAAAATTTACCTAGTTGGTTGAAAATTCATCTTTTTTATTTGAAAATTCAAGTATTTGGTTTGAAAATTCGTCGTTTTTGGTAGGCAATTAATGATTTTGTTTGAAAATTCAATCACTTGATTTTAAATTAAAGTCCTTTCTTAAAAATTCATTTTTTTCTGAAGATTCGATTTTTTTTAATTAAATTTTTCAACCAAAAATGCATGTGCTTGGTTAAAAATTACTTTTCTTGTTTGGTTACAAATTATTTTTTTTTAATTGATAATTTAAGCAATCTATTTGAATATTCCACATTTTAGTTACAAATTTATTCAACTCTTATGCAGTTGAAATTTCGACTATTCCAGTTGAAGATTCACAATTTTAGTTTAAAATTCATCACTTTGGTTAAAAATTGAACTCCTTTGATATCGTTTTAAATTATTAATTCTTGTTGAGATTATGGCAATTAAAAAAAATATAATGGGTGAAATTACATTTTAAATGCCTGCTGGAAGTAAAAAGATAGAGTTTCTATCTTTTTTAATAAGATTGAAAGAGAAAGAAAAAATGTATCACATTCTGCTTCTTTGTGAATCTGAATTTACTTCTATCTTTTTGAATACCGTCTTTTCTATCTTATTCTATCCTTCATCTATCCACGTCTTTTTTTCTATCTCTCTATCAATCTAAATTCTCGTCTATCATTTCTCATCCCTTCTTCTTTACCTCATCCTATTCCTTAATTTCCGTCTATCTTTTTCAATCCCTTCTTTTCTATCTCACCGTATCCTACAACTATTAACATCTTTTTCTATCTCTTTGTAAAACTAAATTCACGTTTATTCTTTAAATACCTTCTTCTTTATCTCATCCAATCCTTTGTCTATCCACATAGATATTTTTCTTTTTCTTCGTCAAACTAAATTCACGTCTATCTTTTTCCATCCCTTCTTCTTTACCTCATCCTTTTTCTTAATTTCCGTATATCTTTTTCAATCCCTTCTTTTCTATCTCACCGTATCCTACATCTACCAACATCTTTTTCTATCTCTTTGTGAAACTAAAATCCTGTTTATCCTTTTCAATATCCTCTTCTCTATCTCATCCAATCCTTTGTCTATCCACATCGATATTTTTCTATTTCTTTGTCAAACTAAATTCACGTCTATCGTTTGCAATACCCTATAAATATTCTATCTCATCTTATCCTTTATCTAATCATGTCACTCTTTTTATATCTCTGTTAATCTAAATTATCGTCTATCTTTTTCAATCTTCTCTTCTCTATCTCATCCTATACTATATCTATCAACGTCTATCTTTTTCAGTACCCTCTTTTCTGTCTCATCCTATCGTTTATCTGTGCACGTCAATCTTTTTCTGTCTTTCGGTCAAACTAAATTCCCATCTATCTTTTTTAATATCCTCTTCTTTACCTCATCCTATTCCCTAATTTTCGCAAATTATTACTACGAATTTTATCATATATTGATATTTACCAAGAAAGTTAAGGATAACTGTCAATAATAGGAACAGGGTAGAAAGGATCCTCATTTTTTCTGAGAACAAAATTAAATACACTATTGACGAATATTCGTTTAACAGTGCAACTGATGATTATTCTAATGTTTTCGTTCATTGCATAACATATATTATATTCCTTATCGCATGATTTATATTCGCCTTAAGCTTGTCCTTGCGAGTTATTTGTATGTCATTATTCAATTGTAGGCACGACAAAAAATTTTCTACATCATTCTGGAGGTACTTACTAAGTTTCAAGGAAAAAGCTGTTGTTTTCGTTCATATAGGCCTGGAAAATCTTTAAATATTTCCATGGATAAGGACAATATAAAAAAATATATAAACGTTTGATAATAATCGGGTTGAATACTTGTTTGGGCCTAGACCACATTGATATATTTCACTAGTTATGGTAGAGTGAAATAAAATAAACGTTGATGAAACCATTTTTTTTATCTAACTGCACCGGAATGAAGAAAGTGCCAAAAATTATGTCAAAAACTCTTAATCGTTTTTGATATTACTTAAGAACGAGTATTGCAAGTAAATAAAAAATATATGTATTTGAAAATTATTAACTTGGAGTTAATAATTTATTGCAACATGGTTATGTAAAAAAAATCATTCTTTTCAATTGACATGCTATGGGTATGAGAGGTTTCTTCTGGCAGTCAAATTCACAAAATGAATTTTCAGGGTTGCCTATAAAAAGAAAGTCGAGTAGTCTGGTCCGGCAACATATGCCGGATTTTAATTTTCATTTTCGGCACATTTAACCAGATTTTAATTTCCTCTTTCGGCATATTTCATTGTTAACTGAATTATATTCCCAAGAATTTAGTATAATTTGCAAACGATTTTTATAAATTCCAAACAATTCCAAATCAATTGTAACGAGCTAGAAAATCGATGTTTGGAAAAATAAGTCGGATAATAGAAAATTAAAGGGTGATCTTGATGACAGATTCATTCCTGATTGCTTATTTGTTATTCCTGATTCCTCGCTTCTCAAAATCATTCTTAAATTATTCAAAACCCTTTTATAAATACACTCCCCATTTGTGATCCATAACTCTTAGTTTTTGAACGAAATTACCTCATTTCTCATTGCCCAAGCCTGATTCCTAATTATCGGATCCATCACTCCTTATTTATGATTTATAATTTCTCATCCCTGAACAATAACTCCTTATATCTGATCCACATTTCTTAATTCCTTTCCAATAATCCCTTATTCCTTATTTCTAATTTCTCATTCCTTATTCCTAATTTCTCATTCCTGATTCATTATTTCTCACACTTCACTTCTAACTCCTGATTCCTGATGCATAGAACCTCATTCCGGATTCATGATCAATCATTCTGAAACAATAAATGCTAATTTCTGTATCATCATTCCTCCTTACTTATTCATGACTCCAGAATCCTCATGCCTAAATCCTGATCACTCATTCCTAAATCCTGATCCATCACTCTTTATTTATGATTCCTCATTCCTGAATCATCATTTCTCATTCTTTATTGAAAAATAAAATTGCATAAGAGCTTTTATAGGTATATAATAAGGTGTTTGGAACCACTGAAAATTCGTAACCTACAAAAATCTGATAAGAAGTTCAATATTATCAGCATTCTTGAATGTATCAAACCCTGTCACTAATGCAATCCTCATTCTTGTATCATCCTTCCTCATTTTTGATACATAACTCTTAATTTCTGAACAGAAATACCTCATTCCTCATTGCTCAAGCCTGATTCCTAATTATCTGATCCATCACTCCTCATTTGTGAATTATAATTTCTCATTTCTGCACAATAATTCCTTATTTCTGATCCATAATTCCTAATTCCTGAATAATACTCCCTTATTTTTCATTCCTAATTGCTCATTCCTGATTTATAATTCCTTACTCTTCACTTCTTACTCCTGATTCCTGATGCATAGAACCTCATTCCGGATTCATGATTAATCATTCTGAAACAATAAATCCTAATTTGTTAATAATTTGACTGCAGACGAAATAAAGTGTTGTCCAGTAGGAAACAATCATCCAATCTTCCCAAACAGTTTTATTAAAGCATTTGCAAATCACGATTCACTAGTGTCGGAATGGAATTCTAATGGCAAACGCTATTCTGGTCCTTCTTCTTCTGCCAGACAGAAGGCACATGCCCGGACTTCTCAGTAGCCTTCGTTTCATACTAAGTCCAGTTCTCCTCCGGGCAGAACTTTTTCTCATGAAGTACTAGCATATGCACTTGGACAAATTGGATATATTCTTCTCATTTCCGAGTTAAATCAAAACTGGCAATTTCAGACTTGAAGATACTATTTTCCTGCTGATAAAGGAATTCCATTAATTGTAGGAAATCGTAAATTTGTATCACGCGAAACCAAAAATATATATTGTGTTACAAACATCGAATGGTGACGTTTTTGCAATACTGAAGTATACTGGGATTCTTCGTAAAATATATAAGACATATGAGAATAATTTGTGAATAAAAATAAATATGATAAGCGGTGGTTTGAAGAATATGACATCAGAGGAAATGAAAAGATGTCATGATTTGTTAAATTTTGGGGATGCTGGTTACCATCTTACTTATTCAAAATATTTCTTTTTTTGACTGCCCTGCTACCATTGAATCTCAATTATGAAAAGTGTTCTTTTCTCTAATAACTGACACACTGACTCTAGTTTTGATTCTAATGTATTCGGATTGAAAGAGAATGAAATAGAAAAATGATGGTACAATTCCCAAGTATTCAAGAAAACACAAGCGATTTCATATTCGACATTCCCCAACTTATAGCTACTGCTACGCTTCATTCGCCAAGGGAAAGCAAGGAGTGGACAAGAATTAGATTTCTCGTTCTCGGAAAAGGATGTAACTTGTCAGGTTCATACGTTTCCGTGGGCAGTTGCAATTGGTTGAAAACTGCACTGGCGTCTTTTCGCCATTCCTATTCTGGGTTCAGTAAGCTGATTCGCAGAATCTAAACATCCTTGACGGTGGAAAGCGAATTTTTACCTTCTCCTTTATAGTGTTTTTTAATTCTATTCGTAAGTAGAATAATATTATTATTTTTAATGAAATATACTTTTTTATTGTTATTTCTTCGAGATAATTTGAATTTTATAAAAACTAGTAAATTGTTAATTACTCTTTATTTACTAATTACTCTATAGAAAAAATATACTAAGTGGAACTACTTTGTTAAAAATCCATTTTTTTAGTTTACGATTCACCATTTTAGTTGAAAAACCTTTTTTTTCCTTCAAAATTTAACCATTTTACCAACGTTTTTTTAAATTATTTTTTTAACTCAAAATTTAACTACTCCATGTTTGGTTGAAAATTTCTCATCTCCAGTAGAAAATTCAACTATTTGATTGAAAATTCATTTTTTCTGTTAAAATTATTATTTTTTGGTAGAAAATTATTTTTTTTTATATTAAAAAGTAATTTTTCTTGGGTTGAAGATTAATTTTTTCAACTAAATTTTTTGCAAATTTTTTTTTATTAGACATTTAATCTTTTTGGTAGAAAATCCATTTGTTTGGTTGAAAATTTAACTATTTCGTTAGAAATTTATTTCATTTGCTTAAACACTCATACTCTAACTAAAAATAAAATTGCTCTTTTTTTTTAAATCGATATTTTTTAGTTGAAAATTCATTTATTTTGTTGCAAATTTGTCTTTTTTGGTAGAAAATTAACCCTTTCGGTTGAAAATTTCATTAAAAATTAAAATATTTGTTTGAAAATTCATGTATTTCGTTGAAAAATATTCTTTTTGTGTGGAAAATTAGTTTTTTTTATTAGGAATTAATTTTTTTAACGGTTGTGCTGATCACGAATCCCTAACCCCTTTGACCCCTACAGTCAGAATATAGGTCATTTGAAGGTCAACTTCGTTAATTCGAGAGACATCATCTTTTTGACCTCAGATTCTGAAAGAGCGGGGAATTTTACATACGGATATATTATGAGCCACGGGTCCCAGTGACCTCTAGAGGTCACATGAAGGTCAAAAATATTCTATAGTACTTCTAGGATGTGATCAATCAAACGGACAAGGCGAAAGGAGCCTGACCTCCTAGCCCATGGCATCATTATAAGGAAAAGTCTTTCCTCCCCGAGCAGAAATGTATTCTTAAGGTACCTGGTATAACTGATGCGATGGTAAATTGGGTATACCCTTCAAAAATATTCTAGCAAATCGCTCATTACCATCCTGGCTATCCCTGCTTGCGTTTGCCATATCCAGAGTATCATTATCGTATCCATATTACTTCTTCATACCGTATGCGCATTCTAAAACAAATATAAAGGTCGCAAATTCGCCACGGAGCATCGACGATGCCTTCTGGAAGCAAGGACCAGAAAAACTTAAACTACCATCTAGCCCATCAGCAGGACGCCCCGGCGAGCTCCAAGTCTCTGGAGCCTCCACGAACTGTGAAGGACCTGGTTAACTCCACATGTTGTTCCGAAGCCGGAGCCAACCAGAAGACTCCCTAGTAGTCTTGCTGATTGCCACGGTTTTTCGCAATCCAAAGGAATCCTTCCCGGTCGATCCAGGATTACGGGTCAATATGATAAAACTCCAAGGTGGCGTTACAATAAGAACTCGTGATTCCACCGAACAAACTTACTACAAGGTGTGGAATAGTCTCTACAGATATAATTCTGGGCCAAACCTTTCTCCGATAGGAACAATTCAAATGTCCTTTAAACACAATACTATTGTCGCGGTCTCTAACCAAGCACCTATTCCGTTTGAAGACGAAGAATAGAAGAAACAAAAAAGAAGATTAAATTCGGAAATTAAACCGTTTGATCGCATATTAAGGCGCTTTGTCAGGTTGGAATTCAGGCCCATGTGTTATAAAATACAAGTTTTCTCCTACATGGATAAATCGTTCGATGTAATATTTTTAGCACATAATCTCAATGGCATAATACAGAAAAAAGCTTCGTTTTTTAAAAAATGGTCCTGTTTTCGTTATATTTTAATTGATCGGAAATGTACTTTATTTGTGTGCCTCAAAACGAGCGATTCGCCAATGGGAAAGTATCCATACAAATACTTCAATTCTAATCAAATGTATTGTAATGTTGAAAATGGGTACAGGAAAACACGGATTAACTATAATTTCAGGTTATGTGTTTCATAACATCTTCCTGGTGACATATATGTGTATAAAATAAAATTCAAATTAATTGGAAAGTACTAAATAAATGAAATTATATAATGGTGTGACCGCGACATGTGAAATGATAATTATTATGTTTTATTTATTTGAAAATATTTTTTCTCAATTTTGGAGGAAAATTTGATAGAAAGATATTAAATATTTATTCACAATTATCAATACTCTTGTTTGTTCCTTTTTTACAATTCGTATTATGTTCGTAATATAATTAATACATGGAGGGTGGAACGGGAGAAGATGGCAAGTGACAATTTTTTAAAGAACAGGTTCTTTTTTAGAAAATTCTCAAAAATTCAAATACACACCGATTTTAAAGGAGTTGCTCGAAATCGTATTATTTATGGTAGCAGTACGTCAAAGTTGCTTTCATATCCATTAAAAATAAAGACTTTTATGATCAAGGTATTTTTCATGATATTCACAAAAGGCATATATTTTAATATCTTCATGGTTCAACAGCAGAAAATGTTAATATTATTATTTATCATTACTTGAATACGATAAATCTTATGTCACACTGTGACACTGTCTCATTAAAAATTGATATTCTGGGAAGTAAATAAATTTTTTTGACAAAACTTGCTTTCCTCGTGTTTATCAACTGAATGTCTTGGCAGGGAAATTTAATATTTCGGAAAAATAAATAACAATTACAATTTTTGTGACGATTTTAAGACGATTTTCAGAAACCATAAAATTCTAACATCAATAGTAAAACTCAGTTTTCTCCGAAATGAATGATTTTTTATGGAACTTTTGCCCTCTGAATTCAGTAACCGTTCCACCGTTTACATGTAATATGAAATCACATCTTATCAAATTAGAAATCTCTCTTATTCTTAGCAGACTTTTTTAAGTAATGATAAATGTTGTTGGCGAAACTCCATAAAATATTGATATAAAGAAATTAAATAAAATTTCTGAGGATTTTAAATATTTTAACTTTTTTTTTTAAAGATTCCAAAGAATTTTAAGAGATTTTAAAAGATTCGAGGGATTTCAAAAAAAATTTTAGGATTTCAAAGATTAATTTAATTTAACTTACATTAACCTAATTTAACTTAATTTACATTCAAGGAATTTCAAGTGATTTCGAGAAATATGGCGGAATTAAGAAAAAATGTCTTAAGAGTTGAAAAATTTAAAAAAAAATTGAACATTTAAGGATTTTTTTAATCTTCATGGATTTCAAGGGACTTCAAAGATTTCTAAGGATTTTAATGGTGCTTTTTAGAGAACTTGAATAAATAATTCAAATTTACTTCATATTCACGTCTTCTACTTATTTTACTGGATTTTTACGATTAGGGGTGAAATTAATTTTTATTTCAAGGGATTTCTATGGGTTTCAAGGGATATACAGAATTTTAAAAAATTTCCGAAGATTTAAAAAATTTAAAGTTTTTTCAAAAGATTCAAGAAATTTCAAAGAATTTTTTAGGATTTCCAAATATTTTAAGGGATTTAATAGAATTCCCAAGAATTTTGATGATTTCTAGGGATTTGACAGATTTAAGGGATTTCATGGGACCTCCAAGGGTTTCAAATATTTTAGGAAATTTTACCAATTTCAAGAGATTTCAACAAATTGCTAGAGAACTTGAAGAAATTTTAATTTATTTTACTTTCCAGGGTTTAAAGGGATTTCAACTGATTTCAAGGGAAATTTAGAAAATAATAATTTTATTTCAAATGATTTCCGCGTATGTCAACAATTTCATCATTTTAAGGCTTTCGAAAGAATTTCAAGAAATTTAACCAATCTTAAGGGATTTTAAGGTATTTTAAAGAATTTCACTTCCAAGGAATTTCATTTCCTGAGAAAACTTTAATGACTAAGTTTAATTTAATTTTTATTAAGGCCATGTGACGAGTGGGTCACGTGACCGGCTTCCTACCTTACCGACACTTTTTTTATTTGTAAACTCTACTTCAGTTAAAAATGTTTCATTTCTATTGCAATTTGTAATTTTGAGGAAACTGATAATTTTGAGTTCGAAGAGAAAATTTTTGAGGAGAATTACAATTCTGACTTGGAAAAGTGAATTTTCCAAAACAATTGTCTGTCTGACGTCGTCGTTGTCGTCGTTGTCATTGTTTTCGTCGTATTCTGTAAACATGGTGACATTTGAAAGAATCATCTAATTGAATTGCCCTCCTGCGCACAAAGAGAGGACGAACGCGTGGGCGAGATATTTTGAATAGAAATTCAAAAAGTTGAAGTATTTTCAAAATTTTTTAGTTCACTTTCTTCAATATTTGAATATCCTTATGACTTTTCCAATGAAAAAAATTCCCAGAGTTATAGAATTTACAAAATTCATACAAATAAAGGAAAATGAGAATTTTTAACCAAGCAACGCACGACATGAAACTTCTTGAAGCACGTCAAGGAACGAGAAAAGGTGAATAGAAAAAAATTATGTTCCCAAAAAGGTTTACTTTGTCACCAATCACTTTTTCTCGGAATGCGTAGTTTTTGTTTTCTTTGTAGAAAACATTAAAAATGAGAGAATTAGATTTTTGAATAACCACATAAGTTACGAAACAAATAAAAAGAGACAAAAGCTGTTCACCCAAAAAAAAAGGTACACATTTTTTATTAATCATTTTTTGATAGGATGCCTAGTATTTTTTTCACTCTTGGGAAATGGCATAACGAATGAACAAATTGATTTGTTTCAAAAAAGAACAGAAATAACATTGAAATCTTTCATCACAAAATCGTTTCCGAATTAGATTTTAAAATTAGCATTAAAACCAACACAAGTCTCGCGCGCAGTTCGCGATAAGACTGTGCCGGCGCAGTTGAAAGTTTTTTTTTTTTTTGCGTCGGCCGAAACGAAGATAGCAAATCTGAAGGTAACTTTCGTTATAGGTCAAGATAACTTTGAACTCAGGGTGAACATTACACTTCGTTCTTTTTGTTCAAATTAATTTGAAAAAAAGATGATTCATGCATGAGATACACAAGGATGTTTCTTTATCATGCACTCTGTAGTGGGATCATACCCCATTTTGTGCATGCGATAGTTGTGTCCTGTGAGCATCTGAACCACTGTCCTTATGTCTTTCTTCCGTAAACCCAGGATCTCTCTGGCTGTGTCCATCTTGTACGTATAGCCCAGGATGGCTTCCGCCTGTTAGAAACCCTGAATTTGCTTACAGTATTCACGGTGATTTGTTCGGATCCATCTTTTAATAACCATCCCGATGCAGCAAGACGCTTGCCCCAATACTGGTTTCGGTCCTATGTATTTACTTGCTGCGTCACATTTTGCCCACTGGCCTGTCTTTTTGTTTCTCCTGATCCCTTTGTGAACAGAGAACCATATGAAAGCCACTATGTTCTTCTCTGCTGCAGCGTCTCTACAAACGCACCTGTCAATTAGCAGGGTCCCCCGACATCCTGCTACACCTCTTTCCGAGCCACGTTGTTCGTACATCTCTCGTCATACATGCTAAACTCTTGGGGCAATCTTGTTGTTCAGGGCAGCTGTAAAGATCGTAACAGGGTATTCAAACAAGTTTTTGGCCTGTATTTCTCAGAGCTGGAAAAAGTAGTCATTTTTCGGTAGGAGTATAATGGGTCCTAACACCAGCCACTGCGGAATGAGCTTGGGTGAATTTTCAACAGAAACAGAGTGATCACTGGAGAGGTGAGATGGGTCAGCGAGAAACTGTTGATTTTCCCTAATCCACCTCTCCCTCTTCTGTATTCTTTTTCTTGCGTCACATAACATCCGTATTTTGACAACAGTGTGCGGCTTGATTGTGAGCAGCTTTGACTTGGTCAGTGTATGATTGAAGATCCTTAGTTCTTGACCGAAATTTTGAACCCTTTCCGTGAACGGTCTACCAGATATTATGTAGTCAATCAGACACTGAATGCAGGTTGCATTTTGTCTTGTTCATCCAATCTTCTTGTTCAGTTGATACAAACGTCTTTTTGTCTTTTGATCCATTGTCGATTTTAGCCTTTGATTTGAAGACTTATTATTCCAGAATCTATTTTGAGAATATACTATTACGATATGAAATCCCAAATTAACTAATTAATTTTTTTGCTTCTAATTCCTGCTACGATGCAATCTTATATTCAAATTATAGTTACATATTACATCAAACTGACTATTATAAAAATGTAATCAGAATCCTATAAAAGCTGATGCAGATATTTTAATACTTCAATACTTTCAATACTTTAGTAAAGGTTTCGGTCGAAATTCAACTATTAGTTTAAAAATCTCAAAAAATGCACGGCCAAATCTACATATTATTATATTGTTGCTTTTCTTTTCACGTTATTAGCTTCTGATAATTTAATAATGTAGGTTTTTTTGGATTATATGTAAATAAATGTCCTCAATAAGTCATAGCTAAAAATATTTCGGAATATTACGTAACAAAAACTCAGAAGAGAGTTTGAAAAGCAATTTTATTAAATCCTCAAGGGAGTGAAATAGGTATTTTTAGGATAAACACAATTTTTAAATATCCTGTTGGATCCAGGAACTTATTAAAAAACTTTGAAGTTAGAAACGGGAATCCAGGAACTTATTAAAATACTTTGAAATTGGAAACTCGGATCCAGGAACTCATGAAAATACTTTGGAGTTGGAATCGGAAATCCAGGAACTTATTAAAATACTTTGGAATTGAAAAAAGTGGATTCAGAAACCCATAAAAATACTTAGGAGCTAGGAACGGGAATCCAGGAACTCATTAAAATACTTTGGAGTCGAAAACGAAGACCCAGGAACTTATTAAAATACTTTGGAATTGAAAAGGTTGATCCGGGAACTCATAAAAATACTTTGGAGTTGGGAACGGGGATCCAGGGACTTACTAAAATATTTTGGAGTTGCGAACGGGGATACAGAAACTCATTAAAATACTTTTGAGTTAAAACCGAAGACCCAAGAACTTATTAAAATACTTTGCAGTTTGAAACCCGTGATCCAAGAACTTATGAAAATACTTTTGAGTTGAAAACGGGTATCCAGAAACTTATAAAAATGTGTCACCTTCAATACGACATGACATTCTGAGTGTCACAGGGTGGGGGGGGGGTCACCGATATTTCATAAATTGTCACAAATAATTACACTTGGCTAACTCTTCAATTATGTGCTCATCAAGACATAGCTAAGACATGCTCAAGATTAATAATCAATACTATTTTGCATCTTGAAGTTCAACTCAATACAAGAGCAACAATATCCCAAAAGGCTCTTAAGTCCTCCGAGAGTCATAACTAATCCGCTTTGAATATTACGAAAAGTTTATGTTATTTATCTTTGTAGTATTGATTTTTCATGTGTCATCCACTCCTGACCATAGTTCGAGTCCCTTTTCTATCTCTTTTATGTCTCTAAAATTTTGATCCTGAACAGATGTCAACTGTTGGGTCACAACCTATCATCTACCTTGTTCTTCGGAATGACAGGCCCTCGCGGTGGCTTTCATTGTTTATAGAGGTCAGAGTATAATGGACAGTAAAATTCACAAACGAAAACATTTGTAATTTTGATCCAGGCAAATGTTAAAGAATAATTCCCTAACATTAAATGCCTGAAACACAATTTGATAATATCATTTTCTTTTCGAGGAATGCGGTATATTCATCAAGACTTGGAATAACACTTCTTGTCTTAAGACAAGTTTGTTAGACGTAGGATTTTCATCTACGACTTCTAAGTCTCGCTTCTGGCCACAAGCAAGACTTCGTCTTATCTCTTGAAGTCCAACTCAAGACAAGGGCAAGATTATCCTTGAAGACTTCTGACCATAGTTCGAGTCTCTGTTCTATCACTTTTATGTCTTTACAATTATGATCCTTAGCATATGTCAACTGTTTGGTCCCAACCTACCGAAAATTACAGGCCTCGTCATTTGCGTCCATAGTTTATAGAGGTCAGAGTATAATGGACAGTAAACTTCACAAATGAAGACATTTGTTATTTTGACCCAGTCAAATGTTGAAGCCTAATATATTAATAGCAATATTGATTTTTCTTAAGAGATATTCAATATATTTATCAAGTTATTTTAAGTCAGTCGAATAGAGATTCATCCTGAATGATGAATTTTCAATCTAAACAGTTGAAAATTTAACTAAGAAGATTAATTTTTAACAACAAACATGAATTTTAAACTAAAAAAGGAAAAATGTCAACCAAAAATATAATAGTTATACCAATTTTCGAAAATTTGCAAAGGGATATGACTTTATACTGTTAATTGAATGTTTAAATGAATTGTTTTAACAATTTATTATTGTTTTCAGCAATTTTCTCTTAAAATGTATATAGAAGGTTGCAGTTTAAAAAAAAAATTCCACTTTTTGTCCAATTTTCCATTAGAGGGTAGTGATAATTTGTTATTGTAAACAGACCTGATTTTTCAAACAATTTATCATTATTGTTCATAATATTGTCTTAGAATAATGCTAGAAAATTGCAGTTTTTTCCGAAATTTCGAAATTTTTGCTCACTTTTCACTTGAAGTGAGTTGAATAATTGATTGAAGTGAACCAAATTATAAGTCTCAACAATTCATTATTATTAACAATATTCAATTTGCATTATGCTGGAAAATTGCGGTTTTTTCTGAAATTTACAATTATTTGTCTACCTTTTATATAGGACGAGTTTATAATCAATTACATTTATCAAAAATCATTATTATTACAACAAATTATTATTGTTCATAACTATCTTTTTCTTTATTACAGCAATATAGTTGCGGTTTCTTCTGAAATTTTTGAATTGTCACCCACTTTTTACTTTTTGAAGTAATAAATAATGCAAGTTAACAAACATGATCATTTAGACAATTTATTATTGTTTATAACTATATTTTTTTAGAGCTATGCTAGAAAGTTGCTTTTTTTAAATCTTTATTTTTGCTTCCACTTTTTAGTTATGAACAAATAATAAGTGTGCCTCAACAAGAATCATTTTTTTAATAGTATTTTTTCTTTCTAAGTTAATTATTTTTGCTCCTTTCTCAATGTTTGAACAAATTGATTTAAACAAAAAAGCTATCTTACACAAGAGACAAAAACGAAGAGTGGAGTAAGCACATTTTATTTGAAATGAAGAATGGAAGCAATTGTAAATTCTAAATAAATACAGAATTTGTAATGCAGATTAATCATTTTAACATATACAGTAATAATAATAATAGTGCGATCGAAAAGTAAACTAATAAGTTCAAAACATTTGCGTTCATGAATATTTTACTTTATGTTAAATCATTATTCTAACTGTATATGTAGCAAATATTACCAAGCAATTAAAAATCTTTATTTATTAAGAACTTACTATTTCTTTCACTTTTCATTTCAAATAAAACCGCAAAAAATGAATGAAAGAACGTATGCGCAATACTGGGGAATGGTTATAGTATAGGGAGGGACTATTTAGATCCTAAGAAGAACCTATTAATAGGCCCTCGTTGGGTTGCCTACTCATGACCTCGCTAGCTGAGCGTGACGTTTCCGATTACGCCCTCCATAGATTGCCACTTTAGGGCATCGATAGTAAGTAGGAAATCTAGACAGGGCCTATTAAGAACCAAGTTTCAATTTCTAGCCGGGATGTTAAGAATAAATAACGGAATACAATGGTCTGCTGTGAATTGAAATTCATTAAAAATTAGGCAAATATTTTCGGCGAATCTAGACACGACACGTGAATAAAGAAGGTGAAACACATTGAAAGTGTCAATGGTTCAATTTCATTATTTTAAAGAAAAAT
This sequence comes from Andricus grossulariae, assembly GCA_011634705.1. Lineage (NCBI taxonomy): Eukaryota > Metazoa > Arthropoda > Insecta > Hymenoptera > Cynipidae > Andricus > Andricus grossulariae. The sequence continues at coordinate 221,682,823 of JAABKJ010075445.1, forward strand.
AACTTGTTGAAAAATCGCGCTGGAGGTGACGCAGTATTTTTACATGTATCTCAATCAGTTGCCAGTCGTTCAAATAAAGATGGAAATCTTACACATTCGCCTTCTTTTATTAAACGTATCTATTTGGCGCTATTCATATTCTTGTACAAATTTTAAACTCATATATATATATATGAATGACTTCTGGTTGAGCCCCCATTGGGTTTCGGTTTCTATTCTATATGGTTACAATAATCATCAAGCAGTCGCGGACAATTGTCCAGGGATGGTCCTGAAGGAATAACCCCTAAGCGGAGGCGTAGCAACCGTGCAGAAAGCTGAATGGCTCCTGGGTGAGGTGTCTTAAACGGGAAAATAACATTTTCCCGTGAGAAAAATCGTGGGTATGAGGGCGATTATTAAGTTGTATTATACACTTGTGGTCTTGTAGTAATTAATTTTTTCAATAGCACAGAATCGCATTTGTTATTTGATTAAATTTCTCATTTGACTGCAGTTTTCGTCAAAAATGCGTGATAGTATTAAAAATTTTACTGAAACAAATTAGTAGCTTAGCTTTTATTGATTCATTTTTTGACGAGTAATCCACTTCTCATCCGGTGTAATCGCAGTATTCCGTGGTAAATAATCAAATTTATTTTCTTGGTTGAAAACGCCTTTTTTGTTGAACTGTTACATTTTTATTCTAAATTCATATTTTTCAGTTGAGAATTCATCTCTCTTGGTTAACAATTAATCTGCATTGTAGAAAATTTAAAAATTTGGTTGAAAAGTAATGTTTTTGGTTAATGATCCTTCATTTTAATTGGAAATTTGATTCTTTGGTTGAAAATTCAACTGTGTTTAAAAAGAAATCGACTTTGTTAAAAATTTGTCTTCCTAATATAAAAATTGTGCTCTTTTAGTTAAAAATGAAATCATTTTAGCTGAAAATTCATTTCTTTCGTTGAAAAATGTAACTAATTTGTTGTAACTTCCTTTTTTTTATTGAAAATTAATTTCTCAGATTAATAATTAATGATTCAATTTTTGGTGATAATTTATTATTTTTAGTTGAAAATTCAACTATTTTTTTGAAAGTTGATATTTTTTGGCTGGAAATTTCTTTCTTTTGGTTGAAAAATGTAACTTTTCTATTTCTCATTGTAAATTTAAATTTTTTAGTTGAAAATTCAACTATTTGGTTAAGGATTCAATTTTTTTTTAAATTCAACTTTTTTGGTTGACTTTGGATGCTTTCTATTTCTAATTGAAGTCTGTATTGATTGCAATATCGAAAATTAATCTTACTTGTAGAAAATTCAACACTTTTGTTAAAAAGTCATTTTTTTGGTTGAAGATTCTTCCTTTTAGTTGAAAATTTATTTATCTGGTTAAAAATTGTGTGAGCTAATGTACATATTTCGTGGAACATAATAAAGATCTATTATTATTATTATTATTATTATTATTATTATTGAAAATTTATCTTTTTTAGATGAAAATTCATGTAGTTTGTTAGACAAATTCGTCTTTTTGGTAGAAAATTTAATCTTTATGGTTGAAAATTAATGCACTTTGTTGAAAATTCGTCTTTTGTGGTTAAAAATTAATTTGTTTTTTACTCTGAATAAAATATTTTCTTTTTGATTGAAAATTGATTAGTTTTCGATAAAAGTTCATGTCTTGTTAAATATTCGGCAATTTTTAAATTCGGTAATATTATAAACTGTTCGGGAATTTTATTATTCGGGGATTCTCCAGTTCTGGAATTCAATTATTAAGAAATTTCAAAATTCATGAATTTTACTATTCGGGAATTTTTCAATTCGGAAATATTATAGGGAAATTTTATTGTTCGAGAATTTTATTATTCGGGAATTTTTCAGTGTCAGGAATTTTATATCAGAATTTTACTTCTTTTAGAAAATTCCTGATACTATGTCTTAATTAAATTATTTTCAAAAATTCCCTGCTTACATATATTTACAAAATTTTCTATTATAATTCAGAAATATAGTAAATACCTTTTTCTAAAATTGGGTTCAAAATATAACTATTTTGTTAAAAATGTTGAAAATTAATTTTTTTTACTCTAAATATAAATTTTTTTTATTGAAAATTTATCATTTTTAGATGATAATTCGTGCAGTTTGTTAAACAAATTCGTCTTTTTGGTATAAAATTTAATCTTTATGGTTGAAAATTCATCTTTATGGTCAAAAATTCAACAATTTGGTTCGAAAACCATTTTTCTTATTGAAGAATCATCATTATCGTTGAAAATTAATTTTTTTGGTTAAAAATATAACTTTTTCGTTAAAAATTATTGTTGTTGTTGTTGTTGAAAATTGATTTTTTTTAAATTGAAAATGCACGTTTTTTGTTAAAAATTGGTCTTTTTGGTAGAAAATTAAATCTTTATGATTGAAAAAATGGAACTATTTAGTTATAAATTTAACTATTTTATTAATCATTTATTTATTTTCTTGAAAAGTCAACAATTTTATTAAAGTCATCTTTTATGGTAAAAAATTGAACCAGTTTGTTGAAAATTCGTCCTTTTGGATTAAAAATTGATCTTTTATGGCAGAAAGGACATCTTTTTTAGTTTGGCTTCAAAATTCGACTATTTAGTTGAAAATGCAAATGTTGGTTGAATTTTAATTTTATTTGTTTCAAAATTTGTTGAAAATCCATCTTTTAAGGTTAAAAATTGAACTATTTGGTTATAAATTCAACCATTTTGTTAAAAATTTAAATATTCTGTTGAAAATTCAACAATTCTGTTAAAGTCATCTCTTATGGTAAAAAATTCCATCATTTTGTTAAAAATTGTCCTTTTGGATTGAAAATTCATGGTTTTTTTTATCGAAAATTTAACTTTAAAATTATCTTTTTAGTTATAAATTTTATCACTTGTTTGAAAAATCAACGATTTTGTTAAAAGTAATCCTTTTTGGTGAAAAATTCAACAGAAATCTTCTTGGTATCAAAATTCAACTATTTTTGAACATTTGTCTTTCTAATTTCAAAATTCAATCATTTTAGTAGAAATCGCATCTTTCTTGGATAAAAATGCAACTATTTTGTTAAAAATTCGCCTTTTTGGGTTGAAAATTAAACTATTTTAGTAGAAAATTTACTTTTTGTGTAAAATTCGCATCATAGTGTTGAAAATTCAACTGAAATCTTTTTTGGGTGAAAATTTAAATAATTTTTTAAAATTTGTCTTTTTAATTCAAAATGTATCTATTTCAGTAGAAATTTCATCTTTCTTGAAGAAAAATGCAACTTTTTGGTTGAAAATTAATCTTCTTTGCTTGAGGATTCAAATATTTTGTTTAAAACTTTCGGATGAACCACTTTGTTAAAAAATCAAGTCGTGGATAAAAGTTAAGCCACTTTGTGGAAAATTTATTTTTATGAATGAATGTTTATCTCATTGGCGGACAATGTAACTAGACTGCAACTATCTTTTTCTATCTCCTAGGTCAGAAAGAGAAAAGTGACTGTTGATAATCGAGAAGTCGGGAGTTCTGGATTATCGCCTATTGCCTCTCTCTTTCTCACCCTTAGGTTAATCGTTTCAAAAAGATCGAACATCTTTGGCTAATTCCATATTAGGTATTTCAGATTGGGTGAGGGGAATCCAAGATGTCTGAAGTTGATGGCCAAAAAATGATAACAATTGCAAGGGACGTCACTTTTTTTTCACTTGGAAAAAATAAATTTTTACAATAAGTGTATTCGGATATTATTTTAATAGGGTTACAAAGTTTCATGTAACTTTATAGGAAAATTTTGAGGTTACGCTTACATGGCCTTAAGGCAGGATCTTTTTAAATATTTAATAAATGGTATGAAGTAATACATTTAAACATTTTATCCTGTATTAATTATTTATTAATAATTATATGATATTATTGGTAATATTAACAGGGAAATGAAATATTTTCTCAGCAAAATTTCCAGTTACGAGATAATATGTTTTAAGTATTAAAAATTAACAAAAATCCTCTCTATTTATAGGCTTCACAATTTTTTCAATTTGCTCCTCTTCTCTTCACCTTTTTCTCTTGTTTTCCACTTAAATGCGAACTGAATTAATACTCGTAGAACTCAATAAGGCAATCCAACTGTGTTTCGTTGACAGTTTATTCTTTTTTGTTGAAAAGTTTATTATTATATTTTTCGCTGGGAATTAATCTTCTTTGGTTGAAAATTTAATTATTTGGTGAAAAAATATTATTTTTTGGGTTGAGAATTCAACTATTTTGGTAGAAAATGAAACTATTTGGTTAAAAATTCAAATTCTTGCTTGAACTTCGTTTTTTGGACTTGAAAATTAATCTAGTTTTGTTAAGAGTTTATCTTTTTTATCTGAAAATTCAACTACATGGTTAAAAGTTCAACTACTTTGTTCAAAATTAATTTTTTTGGTGGAGGATTCATCATTTCAGTTGAAAATTGAGCTCTTTCTTCCATTTCTTTATTCACTCCGCTGGGATTCGAACCACAGAACTTCTGATTTCCGGTCAGGTGCTTTTCCTATTAAGCTACTAGAGAGATAGAGAGAAGAAACTTTATTTCAGAAAATACTCGCATTATTTTGCTAGATGGTACAATAACATTTGTAAAGGAATCTGTATTATCATTAGAGAATAACAGAAAATTTGTAACGTCTTTTTCAGACTATGGAGTGAAAGGAGAAGATCGTTTTTTCAGAAAAAAATTAATTAAAAATAATTTTTAATGTATAACTCCATCTAGTATGAAAAAGACGTTGAAATTTTTCTGTTATTCTCTAATGATAATACAGGTTCTTTTATAATTATTTTTTCGTGGAGATAATTATTCTAATTTTAAAGTTTTATTCTCTTCTTTAGAACGGTCCATCAAAAAGTAAATATTATTAGAAAAGATAAGTTTTTAATCAAAAATGGAACATTTAAATTTTCATTAAAAAAAATTAATTAAAAAAAAGGAATAAAGAATTTAAATCTTCCATTTTTTATTGTAAATTTAACTTTTTCAGTTGAAAATTCAACTATTTGGTTTAAAATAGAACAACTTTTGAAAAATTTATTTTATTGGTTGCAGATTCAACTATTTTGTTCAAAATTGGTGTTTTTGTTGAAAATTAATTTTTTCTAGCTGAAAATTTAACCATCCCATTTTTAGTTAAAAATTGATTGTTTTCAGTTAAAAATTCAACTATTAAATTTTTCATTGAGAATTTTTAACTAAAAAAGATAAGCTTTTAAGCAAAAATGGAACATTTCAATTTGAATTTGAACAAGCTAATTTTTGACACAAAAAAAACTAATTACGAATTCAAATATTTCATTATTGATTGTAAATTTAACTTTTTTAGTTGAGAATTCAAATATTTGTTTTAAAGTAGAACTACTGTATTAAAAATTCGTTCCATTGGTTGTAGATTTTTTTTTTTTTTTTTTTCAAATTAGTTTTTTTGTTGTTGAAAATTAATTTTTTAACTGAAAATTCAACAATTCCATTTTTATGTAAAGTTGTAAATTTATCCAGTTTGAAATTATAATTTGAAAATATTGAAATTACTATTTTTAAATTATAATTTTTAAATTACAATTTTTAAATTATAAATTCATCAAGACACCCAGCAATAAATTAAAAAACCATCAATTTCGAATTCTGAAATTTCTAAATGAGGCCTCCTGTAAATTTATTCATAAATTTCAAGTTTATCAAGTCGCCCAACTAGAAATTACGATATTACAAAATTTTGCACATTGACAATTCCAACATGAAAAAACTGGAAAGTGTCCACTTTTCTTTATAAATAAAAAAATTTATCAAGTAAGCCAGCAATAAATTTTAAAACCATCAATTTCCAATTCTGAAATATGGGGCCCTCTGCAAATTTATTTATAAATTCGCAAATTTATTTATAAATTCCAAGTTTATCAACTCGCTCAACTAGAAATTACGATATTAAAAAATTTTCCGCATTCATAATTTCAACATGAAAAAACTAGAAAGTGTCCACTTTTCTTCATAAATAAACAAAATTTATCAAGTCACCCAGCAAAATTGTAAATATGATAAATTTGGAATTTTTTTTTTTGCGAATTTATAAATTTGTAATTTATATTATCAAATTGTAAACGTGGAAAATTTTGTAATATCATAAATATCAGTTAAGCGACTTGATAAACTTGAAATTTATAAATAAATATGCAGAGGGCATAATTTGGAAATTTCAGAATTCAAAATTGACGGTTTTGGAATTTATTGCTGGGTCACTTGATACATTTTTTTATTTATAAAGAAAAGTGGACACTTGCCAGTTTTGTACTGTTGGAATTATGAATGTGAAAAACTTTGTAATATCGTAATTTCTAGTTAGGCGACTTGATAAACTTGGAATTTATAAATAAATTTGCAGAGGGCATAATTTGGAAATTTCAGAATTCAAAATTGACGGTTTTGGAATTTATTGCTGGGTGCCTTGATACATTTTTTTATTTATAAAGAAAAGTGGACACTCGCCAGTTTTTTATGTTGGAATTGTCACATTCATTCACCACGCATTAGACCCTTGCACTTTATCACCTACTTCCCTTCTCATACTTCTCCCTTCTCTACATTCAAACCCCAAACATTCATCACATTGCTTACTTCGCCTACTTTCTACTTTCTCACTTTCCTTACTTCTTCTCTCTCTAGTTCCTCTTCTCTCGCATCCTTCACTAAACCTCACTTCTGCTACTTCCTAAACTTTCACCTTCCACACTTCCAATCATATCACTTGAATTATTCCTGCATCCTCTACTTTTCCTCATTTCGCTCCCATATTTCCCTGCTTTTTCTCCACTCTCTTCCCTTACATTTCCAAATCTACTTTCCCGCTCTTCGATTCCCCTACTTTCATACCTCACGGATTGCACCCTCTCACTTTTTCACTTCTTCCCGTCTCTTGTTTTTTCCTTCTTCACATTCTAAACCCTCACATCCTTCATATCCCTCACTTCTGCTGCTTTCTACCCAATTACTTTCCTTACTTCTACTTTCTCTACTTCTGCTCTCTCTATTACCCCTCGCCTCACATCCCACACTTACACTCACTTCTCTTACTTACCAACCCCTCACATTCCACACGTCCAATCCCATCACTAGCCTTACTCTTCATCCTCTAGTTTTCCTAATTCCATTTCCGTACTTCTACTTCTGCTCCACCCTTTCCTTACTTCTCCCTCATCTACTTTCGCGCTCCTCAATTTCCCTGCTTTCACTCCTCACGCATCTCACTCCCTCACTTTTTCACCCCTTCACTTCTTTTACTTCTTCCTCCTCTAGATTCCTATCCCTAATATTCCTCACCTCCCTCACTTCTTCTGCTTTCTACCGCATTACTTTTCTTACTTCTCCTTTCTCCTTTCTCTGCTTCTGCTCTCTCTACTTTTCCTCGCCTCACATCCCACATTCACACTCACTTCTCTTACTTCCCAACCCCTCACATTCCACACGTCCAATCCCATCACTACCCTCACTTTAACATCCTTTAGTTTTCCTTATTCCATTTCAATACTTCTACTTCTCCTGCCTATGGAAGTGACAATAGAGAAAAGTAGGTAAGGAATAAGTTGATGAAGGGAGGGAGGAAGCAAAGGCTGAATTGTAGGAAGAGACAGTGATAGAAGAGAGGGGCAGTAGGGGAAATTAGGAAGGGAAAGTCAGGGACAATGCGGGAAAGGGGAGTGAGGTGTGGGAAATTAGGGGAAATGTGAAGAGTATAAGTAAGTCAAGGGAATGTATGAAAACTGAGGGAATATGAGGGTATAGGAAGTAGGAGAAGTGAAAGCAATCTTCGGAGGGGAAGTATGGAAAGCGATGGGAGTGGAAAGGAGACGATAGGAGAATTGAGGTGAAATTTGGAGTAAGGAAGTGAGGTAAGGGAAGCATTTGCAAAGAAAATGAGAGGTTAGCAAGCAGGGAAAACTTGGGAAGTGGAAGTAAGGATGAAACAAGTATGATAAGTGAGGGGACATGAGCGTAGAAAAAGTGAAAGAAGTGGGGGATAAAGGGTTAGGAAGTGTGGAACGTGATGGGGGAAACAAGGGAAAGGCATTAGGGAAATATAGGGAGAGTGATCGGAGTGAGAAGACAGAAAAGTCGGTAAGAAAGGAATTGATGAAGTGAGAAAGGAAGTGAAGGTTGAAGTTTAGGAAGAGTAAGTAGGAGAAGAAAGCGAAAGTAGATAAAATTAGGAAGGGAAAGTCTGAGGAAATGTGGAGAGGGAAGTGAGGTGTGGGAAAGTAGGGGAAATGTGAAGAGTACAAGTAAGTCGAGAGAATGTATGCGATCTGAGGGGATATGAGGGTAGACGAAGTAGCAGAATTGTGAGCAATGTTTCAAGGGGAAGTATGGAAAGTGATGGAAGTGGAAATGAGAGGATAGGTGAATTGAGGTGAAATTTGGAATCAGGACGTACGGCAAGGGAAGCATTCGCTAAGGAAGTGAGGGGCTAACAAGCAGGGAAAATTTGGGAAGTGGAAGTGAGGGCGAGTTAAGCATGATAAGTGAGGAACATGAGGGTAGGAAAAGTCAAAGAAGTAGCAGGATAAAGGGTTGGAACAACTATATTAGTATAAATTAGTTGTTTTTGTTGTTGTTGAAAATTAATTAAATGACAATTTAAATATTCGATTTTTTTTAAATTTATCTTTTTTAGTTGACAGATAAACTATTTGCTTGAACATTCGTGTATTTTAATGAAAATTCGTCTGTTTCCGTTGAAATAATTATGTTTAGTTTAAAATTTATCTGTTAGGTTTAAAAAGTGATTTCCACGGTTGAAAATTTAACTATTTTTTTTTCTTCGTTTTTCTTTTGCGTGAAAATTTATCATTTTCAGTTGAAAATTCATCTTTTTTTGGTCAAAAATTCTTCATCTCGTTTGAAATTCATTTATTTTTGTTAAAAATTCATTTCTATGTTTTTTTTATTTTTTTTTATTAAAAACTAATTTGGTTAACTTGAAACCTAGGTATAAAAAATTAAACTTTTTAGTTTAAAAATTCGTTTTTTTATTTGATAATTCATCTTTTTGGTAGAAAATTATTCTTCATGTTTAAAAATTCATCTGTTTGGTTGAAAATAATTTTTTTTTTAATAATAATTCAACTATTTCGGTTGAAACTTTCTATTTCTTATTATTATTATTATAATTATTGTTCTTGTTTGAAAATTCATTTTTTTTTCTGTTAAAAATGAATTCGAACATAATTTGAACATTCGTGTATTTTATGAAAATTCGTCTGTATCCGTTGAAAATAATTTTTTTTGGTTAATAATTTGTCTTTTTGGTTAAAAAATGATTTCTTTGGTTGAAAATTTATTTTATTTTTTTATTCATTTTGTTTTATTTTGTTTGAACGTTCGTTTTACTTTTGCGTGAAAATGTATCTTTTTCAGTTGAAAATTCATCTTTTTTTGGTAGAATATACTTCGTCTTGTTTTAATCACATCTATTTTCGTTAAACATTCATTTCTATAATTTTTCTATGTTTTTTTTTTTTTTGTTAAAAATTAATTTGGTTAACTGGAAACTTAAGTATAATATGGTAAACTTTTTAGTTAAAAAATGCCTTTTTTTAGTTGAAAATAAAGATTTTAAACATTTTTACAAAGATTTCTAACGTCTTCACAAAGCATTTAAATATTTCAAAAGACTTCACAAAGATTTGAAAGTTTTTTTAAAAAGATTTTAAAGGGTTTTATAAATATTTTGTACAAATTTCACAAGGAAAATAAAGATTTTAAACATCTTCACAAAGAATTAAAACATTTGAAAAGATTTCACAAAGATTTTTCAAAAATTCAGAAGATCTAATTTTAAATAAAATAAATTAATAAATTTAAAAATATTTCACAAAGAATTAAAAGATTTCAATGATGGAAAAAAAATTTAAATGTTTCTCAGAAATTTAAATAAAATTGCTAATGATTTCAAAGATTTTTAATGATTTCACAAAGGTTTCAAAAATTCCAAAAGATTTCACAATGATTATATACAAGGACTTCAAAGATTCCAAAAATATTTTAAAGGTTTTACAAAGATTTCGAAAATTTCACAGATTTCACAAAGATTTCTAACATCTTCACAAAGAATTCACATTTTTCAAAAGATTTCACAAATATTTCAAAGGTTTTACAAAGATTTTAAAAATTTCACAAAGATTTCTAACATCTTCACAAAGAATTCAAATATTTCAAAAGATTTCGCAATGATCTTAAAAGATTTCCAACGATTTTATTTTTAATCAAATAAATTAATCAATTTCAACAGATTTCACAAAGATTTGAAAAGTTTTTACGAAGATTTCACAAAGATTTTAAAGGGGTTTACAAATATTTCAAAAATTTTACAGATTTCACAAGGACAGTAAAGATTTCATAGATTTCAGGAAAAAAATATTTCAAAAATTTCACAAATATTTTAAAGGGTTTAAAAAGATTTTGAAAATTTCAGAGATTTCACAAGGATATATAAGATTTTCACAAAGATTTCTAACATCTTCACAAAGAATTCAAATTTTTCAAAAGATTTCACAAGGCGTTTTAAAGATTTCAAAAAGATTTTAAAAGTTTGTATAACGATTTTAAAGGGTTTTACAAATATTTCAAAAAATTTTCATTCAAATTTAATTAAATTCTATGTTGCAACAGGAAATTTTCAAATTTTAACAAATTCTGAGTTGGAACTGAAAATTTTCCCAAAGAAATAAAATTCTGGATTGGAACAGGGATTTATTTTAAAGAATTCTAATTCTGAGTTGAAAAGAGGAATTTTTGAAAATAACTAATATTCTGACTGTGAACAGGGAATTTTCAAATTTTAGCAAATTTTAAGTTGGCACTAAAAATATTACCAAGGAATTAAAATTCTGGATTTGAACAGGAAATTTTCTTTAAAGAATTCTAATTCTGACTTGGAACGGAGAATTTTTTTAAATAATTAAAATTCAGACTCGGATCAGGCAATTTTCAAATTTAATTAAATTCTAACCTGGAACAGGGAAATTTCAAACTTTAACAAATTCTGAGTTGGAACTGAAAATATTCCCAGAGAAATAAAATTCTTGAATGGAACAGGGCATTTTTTAAATTTTAACAAATTCTGAGTTGGGACCGAGAATTTCTAAAAAGAATTAAAATTATGAATTGGAACAGGGAATTTTCAAATTTAATTAAATTCTAAGTTGGAACAGGAAATTTTCAAATTTTAACAAATTCTGGGTTCGAACTCAATATTTTCAAAAATAATTAAAATGTTGGATTGGAACAGGGAATTTTACAAAAGAATTCTAATTCTGAGTTGAAAAGTGAAATTTTTGAAAATAACTAAAATTCTGACTTGGAACAGGGAATTTTCAAATTTAAATAAATTCTGAGTTGGAATTGAAAATTTTCACGAAGAATTAAAATTCTGGATTGGAACAGGGAATTTTTCAAAATAATTGTTATTCAGAGTTGAAAAGGGAAATTTTTGAAAATAACTAAAATTCTGACTTGGAACAGGGAATTTTCAAATTTTAACAAATTCTGAATTGTAACTGCCAATTTTTCCAAAGAATTAAAATTCAGGATAGGAACAGGGAATTTTTCAAAATTGTTCTAATTCTGAACTGAAACATGGAATTTTCAAAAATAATTAAAATTTTATAATTTTAAATTTTTCAAAATTTTCCACGGATTTCGAAGCTATGAAGAACAAGAAAAGATCTGCTGAGGCCTCCGTCCATTTATGGACAGTGGCGTTCAGGTTCAAATCCGGGCTCAGGCAGATTTTTTCGTATTCATCAAAAACTATTTGTCCGAAGTAATCTTTTTAACATTAAAATTTGTATTAAATAAGAAAGACTGCTAAATTGATACAGTGCAGTGTTGTCAACCTCCCAAAAGTGTTTGTTTCACTGATTGAATCAGTATCTTTTCACTGATTGTCCATGACCCACTTCCAGCTATTTCAATCAGTGAAATTTCACTGGCAGTCAGTGACATTTCGCTGACTCACATTTAGACATTAGGGTTCACTATTCTAATTATAAAGCTTTATTCATTGAAGCAGAAAGTATTCTACCGTAAATTAATAGCTTCTTTACCGAAATGAATGGTTCCCACAACAATTGTTAAATGGCTTCGCACTCTTCCATTGGTAGAAACCTACTAATTCATATTGAAAAGTATAAAATAGTGAATTAAACGTTTTTTAAATATTGAGCTTTATAGTAGGAAGCTAATGAGTTACTTTTTTTGGTCAATAGGCAGCACCACAGATCGTCAATGGGGGCGGATATGTTGGAAACACTGAAACGGATACCAGTCAGATTAAGGATGCAATTAATGTTACCGTCCAAAAACATCGACAAGAAGATCCACCGGGCGAAATCCTGAATGTTGCAAACGATTCTATACGTAAGCACCATTAAAATATTCATTATCTACAATTCAGAACTGAGTTTTAAAATCTATGAAGATTTTAAAATTTCAATAATGCAATGAATACCAAGAATAAAAATAAAACTAATATTTTTAAGCATCGAGGAATACTAAAATCTTGTAAAACATAAAAATCTCGTTTCAGGAACACAATTTTTTTTGCCGAAAAATCAAAATCCCGAATGTATAAACGCGTTTCATTGAATATCTCGGTTCACTCCAAGATGCATTCGTATAGTTTCTTCAATGGGACCAAATTATGCTTGTTGCATTTGATTTCATACTGATTTCAAACGCTAAAACCCCTTGATTCGAGAGTGAATGGCCCCTCGGTTTTTAGGGTTTCGTAACCCAGTCAGAAACCCTTACACTTTCTGTCGGATGTCTGTGCTTTTATCCGTCCGTCCATCGCACTTTTTTCCAAGGAGGGGAAATAAGTGGGGAGGAAATGATGGGCCTAGAAGTAGGGGAAATGAGGAAGGGGTAATTAGGGAGGGAAATAAGATGTGGGGAAGTAGTGGAAATGAGAGAAGGGAAGTGAGGGGAGGTTAGTGAGGGAATGATGGTTGGGGAAGTTAGGAAATTGATCGGAATTTAGAGGAGAGGAAGTAGGGGAAATTATTAGAAATGAGGGTGATTCTTTTTGTGAATTGACTATAACAACATATTAGAGAATTGAAAATTGCGCTCCGTTATCTGAGATTTCTGGTGAATTTGTTAATATTAATAAACAAATACCAAGAAAAGTCACTTTTTGCATGAAAAGTTCATTATTTACAAAAGTTTTTGCTGTCTTTACATAAAACTTGGTATATTTAGGTCTTAAGGGTCGCTGTTTTCAAATCTGTTATCAGATTTAGAAAATTCAATATGGCGGATCCGACATGGTGGATAAAATGTGTAAAAGTTTTTTGGGGTTGCTGATTATAAATGTGCTATGAGATTACTGAAATTCGAGATGGCTGATTCAATATGGCGGACTTAATTTATTGAGTTACCTCTCATTGTGATAAAAATCGTGATAAAGGAGTTTTCACGGTCGCTGATTACGAAAATGTTATCACATGTTCGAAAATCAAGATGGGGGATCAAAAATGGCGGACCAAATTGGTAAAATCGACTCTCATTCAGACATTCCATGTTGAATTTTCCAATCTGATAACAGATTCAAAATTAGCGATCCTAACAGCTCAAAAATACCTATTTTTATGGAAATCAAAGTTAATTTCATAATTTGGTCCGCCATATTGGATCTGCCATCTTGGATTTCGAGAATCTAATAACAGATTTGAAAATCAACTTTTTTGTTGAAAATTCAACTATTTGGTTGAAAATTAACTTTTTTGTTGCAAATTAATCTTATTTTTCAGAAATTCAACTGTTTAGTAGAAAATTTCTTCTGTTGGAATTGAAAATTTATCGTTTTTGGTAGAAAAGTAATCTTTCTTGGTTGAAATAACTTTTTTTTAATTTACCTTTTCGGGTTTAAAAGTCTACAATTATATTTCTGTTTAAAAATCCATCTTTTTAGTTAAAATATTATATTATTTAGTTGAAGTTTTAACTATTTGGTTGAAAATTAATTTTCTTTCCTTAAGTATTAATATTTTCGTCTTTTTGGCTTTGACATTCAAATTGCAACCCGAAAATACGAATTTTCAACAACCAAGTTAAATTCTTTTGTAGAAAATTCCTTTTTTTTCTTTGTTTGAAAATTGATCTCTTTTGTTTGATGATTCTTCTAATTTGTTGAATATTCTTCTGTTTTGATTGAAGTATCAACTATTATATTTTTTTGTTGAGAAATCATTTTTTAGTTAAAATATGTTTTCTTCGGTCGAAAATTCAACTGTTTTATTTGCAAAATTCCACTATTTGAAAATTAACTTTTTTTGTTACAAATTCGTATTTTCGTGTTGAAAATTCATGTTTTTCGCTGGAAAATTTAACAGTTTGGTAACAAAACGACTGAATAATCAATTAGTATGACAGTTCATCTCGGTTGTTCGGCGAGTTAACGGTTTTATTATAATTTTTTTTTTTATTGAATTCAAATATTGAAAATAAAATATATTTCGACTTGAAATCTTAGGAATTTAAAGCGTTTCAAATTGAATTTAATATGTTGCCCACAATAAATTTATTTTAAAAAAAATGTATTCCCCTACGATTTCCCTATTTTCGTGAAAAATCACTCTATTTCCCCTGTTTTTGCAGCATTTTTGTCTGTGAAGTCTTCATTATACGAAAAAAATGTGATATTATAAAAAACTATGATTATCAATTCAGCTTGAAATTTATAAAATAAATACGAATTAAGTCTATTTGATCATTCTTTTTTCGGCTCAAAATTAATTTTTTAACCTGAAAATTGAACCATTTCATTTTTTGTTGAATTTTTGGCAGTTGAAAATTGGACTATTTGATTGAAACTTCAAGTATTTCGTTGAAATTCATGTATTTTGTTGAAAATTCATTTTTTTTGTTAAAAATTAATTCTTCAACTAAAAATTCAACAATTCCATTTTTGATTGAAAATTTATTATCTTTAGTTGAAAATGTATTATCTTTAGTTGAAATTTCAACTATTTGATACAAAATGTAACTATTTGGGAGAAAATTCAACTATTTAAAATTATACTTTTTCATCGAAATTTCAACTGTTTTGTAAAAAATGCGTATTTTTTGGTTCGAACATGCAACAATTAGGTGTAAATTGCTTTTTTTTTCTTAACTGAAAAATCTTTCTTGGTTGAAAATTCATGTATTTTGTTGAAAATGTTGTCTTTTAGTTTGAAAATTGCTGCAATAATTTAATTTAATTTTTTAACCGGAAAAATTAAACATTCCATTTTTTGCTGAAAAATTATCTTTTTTAGCTTAAAATTTGACTATTTGGTTAAAAATATATGTATTTTGTTGAAGATTCTTCCTTTTGGATTGAAAATTCAATCATTTGGTCAAAAATTTATATTTTCGGTCTGAAAATTCATGTACTATATTGAAAATTCGTCTTTTTGGTATGAAAATTCATCTCGTTTCGTAGAAATTTAATCTTTTTTGGTTAAAAATGCAACTGTCTCGTAGAAAATTCTTTTTTTGGCTCGAAATTAATTTTTTAACCTGAAAATTGAACCACTTCACTTTTTACTGAAAATTTATTTTTGGTAGTGAAAAATTGGACTATTTGATTGAATCTTTGAGTATTTCGTTGAAATTCATGTATTTTGTTGAAAATTCATTTTTTTGGTTGAAAATTAATTCTTCAACTAAAAATTCAACAATTCCATTTTTGATTGTAAATTTATTGTTCTTAGCTGCAAATTCAACTATTTGGCACAAAAATGAACATTCGAGAATTTTTCAATTTTCTAATATTATAAACTGTTTGGGAATTTTCTCATTTTGAGATTCTTATTTTTCGGGAATTTTATTGTTCGGGAATTTTATTTTTCGGAAAGTTTATTATTCCGGAATTTTCTAATTCGGGAGTTTTACAGTGCCGGGAATTTTATTTTTCGAGATTTTTCAGTCTTCCAAATCCCCGATACTTTAAAATTCCCAAATTGGAAAATTACCGTATAATAGAATTCCTCAATTATAAAATTCCCAAATAATAAAATTCCCGAATAATAAAATTCCGGAATTATAAAATTCCCGAATAATAAAATTCCCGAATGATAAAATTCCCGAATAATACAATTCCTGAATTACCGAATTAAAAAATCCCGAATCATAAAATTCCCAAATGTAACTGTCGGTAATTTTATTATTCGGGAATTTCGCAATGTCGGGAATTTCATTTTTCGAGATGTTCCAGTCCCACTTTTTAATTATAAATAAGACAAAAAATATTAACATAACCTATTATTGTAAAAAAAAATATTGTAGATATTCTTTTAAATCTATTTTTTTATGAGTAGCAATTTTTGATGAAAAGCAATGTAAAACGCCAACCTAACCTAAAATTGTTCAACATTGTAAAAATTCTGTGAAATATAATATTTTTTAAATTAAAAATACAAATAAGTTGCGATGAAAATCACTAACATAAAATAACAAAAAATCGTTCAAAATTGTAAATCTTCTTCGAACTATAATGAATGTTTGTAAATAACAATTTTTGGTGTAAAACGCTAACATAACCTAAAACAGATAAAATTATGAATCATCTTTAAAATCTACTTTAAAAAAAATTAAAAATACCACTTTCCGACAAAAACCACTAAATAATCCAAAATTATAAAAGATTCTAAATCTTGTTGAAATTTTATAATGATTTTTGTTTTAAAAGACGATTTTTTTGTAAAACGCTAACATAACCCAATTACAGACAAAAATCACTAAAATATTCTAAAATTGTTAATATTCTAAATCTTGTTTCTTTTTTAAATTAATTGAAAGTTAAAGTACTTTATTAAAAATTTATTTTTTCCGTTGAAGATTAATTTCTTTGGTTAAAAATTTATTTATTTGGTTGAAAATTAATATTTTTGGTTAAAAATTCATCTTTTTGTTTAAAAAATCAATTATTTTGTGAAGAAAAAAAAACATTTCTTTTACTTGAAAATTCTTTTATTTTTTCGTTAAAAATTCATGTTTTTGTTTAAAAAATTAACGGTTTGGCGAAAAATTCATTTCTTTTAGTTGAAAATTCTTTTTTTCTTGTTTTTGCAAATTCTTCTTTTTTGGTAAAAATAAATTAATCTTTTTGGTTGAAGAATAACTTTTTTGATTAGAAATTTTAATATTTTGTACAAAATTCTTTTCTTTTTTAAATTAATCTTCTTGGATAAAAGTTGAATTGCTTCATTAAAAACTCATTTCTTTCCTTACAATTTAACTATCTTGTTGAAAACGAATATTTTTGGTTGAAAATTCGTCTTTTTGTACAAAAAAAATCAACTATTCGGTTTAGAGTTCATTGATTTATTTAAAAATCAATTCATTGTAAATTCACCTTTTAAAACCCACTGTTTGGTTAAAAATTAATTCTTTTTTTTATATAATTATTTTAGTTGAAAATCCATATCTTTGGTTAAAAATTAAACTATTTTTTTCTAATTCTTTTAAACAAATTAATGTTTTTGGTGGAAAATTTTACTATTTTGTTGAAAATGGATATTTTGGTTTGAAAACTTAATTTTTTATTTAAAAATAAACGATTTGGCTTAAAATTCACTTTTTTTTATTGAAGATTCGTTGATTTATTTAAAAATCAATTCATTGTAAATTAACCTTTTAAAACCCACTGTTTGGTTACAAATTAATTCTTTTTTTTAAATATAATTATCTTAGTTGAAAATCCATATCTTTGGTTAAAAATTAAACTATTTTGTTGAAAATTAATTTTTGTGGTTAAAAAATCAACTTTTTGTTTAAAAACTAAATTTTTCGTTGAAGATTCATTTCGTATATGAATTCTTAAATTAGAAAGACAAATTTTCAAAAAATTATTGAAATTCATTTTAAAAAAATTTCAGTTGAGTTTCCAAGACTAAGATATGAATTGGAAAGAAAAAGTAAATTTTCTACGAAAATATTGGAATTATAAACCCTCAATGACGAATTTTCAACCAAATTGTATCAAATGAATATTATATTTATTTCTGTACCTCGGCCTGGGGCTGCTTATGCCGATATTATAAAATAATGTACAAATTTTATGTTTTATGATTGATTAAAAATTTTTTCCTCATTTTTATAATTCGAAAAAATGCGCATCCTATAAAAAATTGTTCTTATTATACTTTTCATTGCAACTTGTGTCGCTTTTCCATAAATTTAATTTGATTATTTTCCATTTTATTTTTACAGTTTGAACCAAAAATACGCATCCTGGCGAAAAATGATTCGAAGGATTCTATAAAAAATAATAATTGGTCCAAAAATTTAATTTTTTATTTTTAATACCATTTTATTACGATTAATACAAAAACTACGCGTACCATGCAAAAATGATTAATAACGAATTTGTAGCTTTTTTCCTTTTGAACAAATTTTGTCAAATTTTGAAAAAATTTTTTACAAACATTAAATTTTTTATTTTTATTATAGTTTTTTACGAATAAAACAAAAACAACGCGTTCTATCAAAAAGTAAATAAAAACAAATTCATGGATCCTTTTTGAGAGTACAATTTTTCTCTATTCATCTTTTTTTTCGTATCTTGCAATTTGTTGTAAAAGTTTTTTCATTATATTTAACTCTTAAATATCGAATTATAGCAATTATAATCCAGACAAATTTGTTTCACGTGCAGTTGTGCACTAATCTCAGATTTATTTCATTATATCTAAAATCTGCTTATAGCAAATAAAGTAATAAGACTATTGATAATTTATTTTCTTTTAGTCTATATGCATTCATATTTGTCGATTCTAGTTATATGAAAGTTATTTGTGCAAAGTTAAAACTGATTTTGTTGAAAATACCTTATTCACGATTCATCAACCCCAAAACGGTTGTTGAGGTTTATTGCACGGCTTTTCCTTTCTTTGACCTTGAAATGTCCTTAAACCTGACGCGGTGGAGGTAAATGAACCTCGGATTTTGAACAAAAAAGATAATTTTCAATAAAACAATATGAATTCTTAATAAGATTCTCAATCAAAAAGTAGAACTATCACGGATAATTTTCTACCCGAACGATGAATTTTTACTAAAATATATGAATTACCTACCAAATATTTGAATTTTTAACCAAAAAGTTCAATTTTCGACCATGAACATTCATTTTCAATAAAAAAATACGATTTTCGAACTCATCCGATATGCAGGATAAAGTTTTAACAAACATGGAATAGTTAAATTTTCCAATAAAAATTTTTTCAACATCAAACTTTGATTTTCAACAAGGTGATCAAATTTCCAACCGAAAAGATGATTTCTCGACCAGAAAATGTGATGTTGTACCAAAATAATAATTTTGATCAAATTACATGAATTTTAGCGAAATCGTTTAATTTTAAAGCCAAAAAGACAAATTATCTACATAAAAGTTGAATTTCCAACACAAAAATATGATTGTTCAAATAAGAAATTTATTTTGAACCAAATAGTTTAATTTTTGAGGCTAAAAGATGAATTTTCTACACAGCAGTAGAATTTTCACCACAAAAATTTATTTGAAATAAAATACTTTAATTTTCATCCGAAAAGTTGAACTTTCAACTGAAAAAGAATAATTTTGAACCAAATAGTTTAATTTTCACCTGGAATAGATACATTTTCAACCAAAAATGAAATAGTTTTACTGTCAGTCCAAAGGATTTATTTGCAACCCAACGAAATAGCACGAAATAGACCGACATTTTCTCTTTCGGGTATTCGTCTATAATTTCCGCAGCTGCTTCACGGAAGATTTGTGTGTTTATTCTGAAGGAAATTATTATTATCTCTCGGTTTCCATTACTTATCCTCCCCCCCCCCCCCAGTAACAGAAGTTTTGGTGGGACTGACGTTACAACTAGACGAATAGTAATAGAGTATTTCGATTATTTCATTTTATATCGTATTAGTCGATTGCAGCCTATCAATGATCAGAGGTAATGAATCGCGCGCTGTCAAGTGAAAAAAAAATCCAAATATCTTTTTCGAATGTAATTTATACCTAAGTATCAAAATAAATTGTAAAATAAATGTTTGACAAATAATTCAACAAGATATCTAAATTTATTGATTTGAAATAATTTGAAACATATGTTAGTCAAGAGTTTTGCGAAGGTAAGCGATTGTGTAACATTTTCAACCTAATGTACACAATGATAGAAAGATTTTATGAAACCCGTAAATCAGTAATGTAACCTTCACCAATATAAGGTATGTAAAGGCTATTGCTTCAGTGTTGAAAAAAATACATTTAAACATTTTATCTATTTTGCCTTATTCCCAAAATGGAATCAAAATTCCTAATTTGGGCCTGGACCCTTAAAAATTCAAAAGGTTTGGGGTTGGATCCAGACCCTTGAGAAATAAAAAATCCTGTCTAGATTCGGTATTGTTTTTCTCCATAAGATATAATTATATATGATTAAAAATAAAAAAGGTTAAACAACCACCGCAGGGTCCCACTGGGAGCAACTGCAATCTGAAAAATGACACCGGCTC